>BSYR01000020.1:15590000-16790000 GCA_030270665.1 Hibiscus trionum | reverse complement strand
ATTTAGGACGTAATGGGACTAAATTATAAAATTAATTTATTTTGGGACGTAATTGGAAACTATTTAAGATTAACATTAAATTTATTTTGATGAGTCTAAATTATAAATCTAATTTATTTTGGAATTGCAAAAAATAATATAATATTAAATTAGTAAGGATTAATTTATCAAAAATTACTAATTTATTATTAAAATATTTAATTTATTTTTTATTAAATAGTAACATTTAAATAAAAAAATATTATTATTAATAACAAATATTGGGCTAAATTAAAAAAATAGAAACAAATATGGGTCAATTTTAGGTAAAAATAGATTTTTCAGTGACTAAATTGAATAAAAAATAAACATAGGAGACTTGACATGGCATTTACCCTTTTAATAAAATCAGGCGGGTTACTCTATCAAAGAGGAGCTGATGTGGCGCAATCTCATTGGTTGAAATTTTTTTTAACGGTTGAAAACTTTTTTTGTAACGGCAAAAATAACGGTTTGGGGCAAAATGGGTAATGGTGAAAACGTTAAGGGGCTTAACGTCCCAAATGAAACGTTAAGTACCAAGTTGGGAAAAGTGGTAAACTTTAGGGGCTATTTTGTGCATTAAGCCTTCCTTTTTTTTTTGAAACTATTTAATGCTGCGTTTTTTAAACGTTTTTATTTCTTTTTTTTTGCGTTTACTATTTTCATTCCCAGCCCGTTGCACATTTATATATTATATATAGATATTATTATATGTATCCTATTATGATATATACCTTGAGCATTCTATATTATATATATATATATATATGTTATTCTATAGTCTTATTTTGTTTTGCACATATATGGCTATATGCGCATATTACATATACATATATTTATATTTATCTTATTATATATATACACATATATATATCCTTAATTGTTCACCTTTATTTTCGTTCGAATATGGTTCGTTTTTGGCCTTACGGTGACCCGCAACGGGGTATGATCCATATTATTATGGCCCGTTTAGTGTAATTTTTAACCCCTAATCTAACTTCTAATCAAGCTACTAACATTTTAATTTCTCGCATTTTAATTCTCGTTATTTAATTGATCGCACTTTATTTACGCATTTTGTATTCGATCCGGTCCTTTTCCGGATTCTTATTTAAATTCCAATGTTGTTATTCTATTTTATTTTGCTTTATTTCCACGCGTGTTATTTATTGTGATGTTGTATGGTTTCGTGACATACTCGTATTTTTCATCCATGAAATTATTAATGATTCGATGTTTTAATTAACCAACTTAAAATATACCCAAAGAGAGGTGTTAATTAACTCCGGTATTCGCGATATGACAGTCCTAGCTTAATGGATGTCGATCGAATATTTGGGTTAATTTTCACCGTCTCTAGGCAAGCGAAAACGTAAAAATGAAAATACCACGCATCATCCTTTATTTGCTTGCATCATGCATAAAGGTGACGTACGGGATCCGAACCCTAAACTAACACGACAGTCAGTCTTATATGATGTCGGTTTAGTCTTTGGTCCGGTGTACCGTCATCCTTTTTAATTAAATGATCAATTAATTCCAAAGCCACAATTCGATATAGCCCGAGCTATTTAAGTCGTATTTTCATTCAAGAACACTTCATTAAATCCACTTTGAATCTTAAATAATATCTATCGATTAAAAAGGCAACAAACAATTTGGTACCGATTTCCGGGCGTGATGGGGTGCTAATCCTTCCCCACACGTAACCAACTCCCGAACCCGTTTTAAAACGAATCTCTGGTTTTGTGGTATCCGGCCTACCTCAGTGGCCGGTGGCGACTCCAATTTTTACAGTTTTCCAAAATACGGGTTCCCCCCTTTTAAATAAAATCCTTTTCAAAAATAGATATTGATAAGGCCTCACTTTAGCGGTTTTCTCGAGAAAAAAAAACCTTATCACAGTTTGTATAGTAAAACGCCGCAAAAAGTCTGTTCTATAGCGACGCTTGTCTTGAAAAACGCCGCAATATGGTCGTGATTTTTAGTGACATTTTATTGTATAAACGCCGCAATATGGTAGGTATTTGCGGTGTTTGCACCTCAAAACGCCGCGAATCATACTGCCCATTGAAAAATTACAATTTTCATTATATTTACTACCCAAATTTAACCTGTAACATATCCAATCCAAGAAATAATTACAAAAATTAAGAAAAAAATACTTAACAACAAAAAAGAAGTTCAAGTCTATAACATTAAAGTGAAATGTAATTCAACATTGTAGTTCAAAGTTAAAGTGAAATGTAATTCAACATTGTAGTTCAAAGTTAAAGTGAACAAATCATGAACAAACCTAATAAATCAACTAAGATGGAGGATTCTGTGGTTAGTTCTGCTTGAACATGGCCATCATTTCTTGAAATTTATTTTCGAGATTCTTATATGCTGTTTCTCTCTCCGCTTCTCTCGCTGCTCTATCTGCTTTCCTCACTGCTCTCTCTGCTTCCCTCGCTTCTACTTCAGCTTTAAACTGAGTTAATTGATGTTGTAAACAATTAACTTATGCCTAGGAAGACTGGCACTGTGATAGCATGTACTGGGACGAGTTAGTACCAAACTATTTTGTTGCGGTAATGAATGATCCTTGACATCGAACCCGACCATATCGTTCAGGACCCAAAACATCAGCAATAACTTGGTTGTCGATGTCATCTACATTAGCAGAACCATTAGTTGAAGCTGTAGCTTCATACTCTATCTTTTTATCCTTCATTTTGGCGTAATAATCAATGAAGAAAATAAATTCAAATATTATTTAATATAAAAATATTAAATTCTTGATATAAATAATAACATAATATTAGATTTTGCATCCAATAAATATACCATAATTTTTGTAGCTTCAGGAGTAATAGCAGAGCCATTTTTTTTGTGTGTGTGATGTCGAAGAGTACTCGTCCAACACTACTGCCGGTCTTAAGTTCCTACAATGAATAATAAAAATACTTACAAAAAAAGTATTAAATTAAAAAATAATGAATAATGTCTAAAAAATAATACCTCTCATTAGCAATACAGGCAAAACTCTTCGACCCGGCTGTGTGAGTGAACTTCTATTTCTGTCTACTAGCAACGCCAACACGCTCTCGATCCTAAAATTGCATATACACATATATAACCAATATTGTAATGACATAGTAATATTCTTTAAAAAGTGTAGCGATCATACCTCTCCTTTCGTTGAACTCCAGAACCCGACTACATTTAGATGTTCGTGTACAACTTCACGAATGTGCCAATTAATGTTAGCACACTTCTTACAAGGGCAAAGAATCACATCCTCTTAGTTTGCATTCGTAAAAGCAAAATCTAAAAAAGTTTCTACTCCATTTCGATAGTCTACGCTTACTCTTGGCAAATTCATCCAACTCCTATCCATTTTGTATTTCTGTAATATCCATTTCAACTATTAATTGCTAATACTATAGATATAAAAAGTAAAAAGTCTGCAAAGCTGAACTAACATGGTGTATATTTGAAGGAAGTTAAAGTCAAGAAATGTGGAATCGATCTCAACCAAACATGTAACTATTACATTATCGATTAAGTAAAAGTCAAGTTAAATATATAAACTACCTACCAACCAAACATGAAAATTCAAGAGAAAGTTACTTGTTGGGGAAGACCACCAATTCACAACTGAGAATTATCCACAACTTTGAAGGATGAACAGAATTGTGGAATCGCTCTCAACCTATTCAACATAACAATAAAGTAAACAAAATACGAATTGTCAAACATTCAAAAAATACTCTAGTATCACTTTTGATATAAAATAAAAATGTAATGCACAAGACAACTACTAAATAAATGAAGATGGTAGTTTCAACTTTGTTTTCTTATTTAGAAATGCACACATTCTCTTAACTTTGTACAACCTGTAGTTCCCAATTATGGTATAGAATTAGTCAATTAGGACATTATTTCTACATTCCAATTAAGTAAACTCATAAGCAAGTCTTTCAAAACATGGGGTTGACACCTACCAACTAAATCAAATCAAGTTGATGCAATTACAAGTCAACCCTTTGGTTACTATTAAAACACCCCTAATTCGATTCAAAAGTAAACTGACTAGGAAACGATACAAAACAAACACAACAGACAATCAAACGACAACGATGATCATTCAAGGTATACAAAAAATAAGATTAATCTTAACATGTATTTTATTTGATTTTCAAACGAGACAAGTGATAGTTTTATAAATTGTTTCCAAAGGAAAACATGGCCCAAGCAAGACTTTATTTCTGTACCATTCCTTAACAATTGGAGAATTATTCAAGTAATACGGTAATATTTTATGAGGCAGAATAGCAAACCCGATTATCTAATAGTAGATTTATAAGATTTTACGTGAATTAAACCAAATAAATCATGGATAATTCATGGAATACTACAAAGGCATGAATTAATATACAGTTTTGCTTTTGGTTTACACTAGTTTAATACCATGACTTAATTACAAAATCATACATACTTTTAGACCCTTATCAGAAAATCATGCAAACACTCATGTTCCAAGGATTCATTTTCACTTTATATAAATCCCCTTAACTATGTTGCAAGGATACATGCATATCAAATTTAAAATGTATTATGCATACATGAATCTAGTGCCACCAGCTAGGAGTTCAAAGGGAAGATTACAAAACATACTTCCTCGTACTTGTGAACTGTTCCGAGCTCGAAGGAAAACACAATCTTGCCTATCTGTCTAAATTCTGAAATTTAAAATTTAAACTTTAAACTCTTATACCCTACCCCGTAAATAAGAATTCTAAACCCTAACATAAGTAAAATTGTATAAACTAAAGTCTACCTTTAAACGAACTTTGTTGCACATAAAATAGAAAAGTTGTCTATAGAATCAAAGACTAACAAATTACTTCTACCAGCAAAATATTATTAACTGTAATTGAGCTTATCACTGATATATACAGCCTATAATTGGGATAATGTGTACATATCCATCATGAAGAAACTTGTATAATTATACAAATGTCCAGCAGCATTTGATCATATTCATGATCACTTCCAACAGGCATCTAGCTAGCTATAAATTTACCAACAAGTGCAACACCTCAGCCTCTCAAACCCATTTCTATTTACGAATCAAAGGCAACTACCTTTTCATAATGGATCCAAACAATATTTGATACTGTGAATCTGCTTAATTTCAGCTTACATGTCTCCATGGATCCAAGGAGAGACAATTCGGACAAATCAAACCAAGAATTGAATGAGTGTCCCAAGGAGAGGTAATTCGGACAAATCAAGGCAATAATCAAACATACTTAACGTTTATTTGTTTCTTATTACTTAGCACTTTTTAATGGTAGCTGGTGATCAAAGAGAGGAGATTTATATCTATTATAGGGAGTAAATTAACTTAAGTTTAGTTTTAACATGATCGAAATATAACCAAGAATTTAGTCTATTTTCAAAACAACCCCAAAACCTTTATCATACACTTTACTAAGCAGTCCATTAACACTGATTTTAACACAAATTTCTAGTCCTTTAACAACCAGGTTTATAAATATAAACTCATAAAACATATCACCTCTCTATACTCCCCACTTGATTCCCTTTTTAGCCTTCAAGCCGATACTCACTTGTTTATCGTATAATGCACCTCTAATTAAATAACAGGTCATCAATATCATCTCAAAATATTTAGTGTTCTCAACTAAGTAAAACAATCCAGTTTGCAAGAGATTATAATCATGCACATAAAACAGTCCCTATGTCTACACATACATATGAAGGTGTGCCAATATAGTCTAGATTACTCTCTTATACTTTTGTTTCTACACTCAAGATAGTCCATGAATTGTTACACAATGCATAAAACAGTCCATTTGTATACATAGATACATAATTCAGGGTAGATTTCATGAACACACATTAAGTCATTCGAAACTGTTCAATATAAGATTACAACTTCACCAAACTGTCCAGAATTGTTTATTTAGACATGTAAGTTCAAAAACAATCCCTTAACTCTTTATACACATTTTATCAAAGTACTGTAAGTGTAAGGTTACAAGTCTAAGTTATGGTTACATACTAAACTTCTTTAAAGGCAACTAAATGCACAAAATATACTACTTAGAGGACTAAGAAATGCAATCCATATTGTATGACAAGAATGAACATAGTCAAATACTCAAATTGTAGCACAAAGAATAGTGGCTAACTTTTCCCCCAAGTACACTGCTGTAGCAATCAGTAACCGGCTTTGCTTCCAATCCCAATTTCTCAAAGCACGACAAATGGTCAATCTGAAAAACATAAAAGAAATCAGCTCTTAAATACGAGAGCCTCAACGCAATAGATAAACGGGAAATGGTCAATCTGTACGGTAAAAGCTAAAGGTTAACATAAAAGAAATCATCTCTAAACTTGAGGCAAAACCAACTACTGAAAAACATGGTGAAAATGTGAAGAAGAAAAAAACCTACCAGTTTAGGCCAGGCATCAAGCGCACAAGCTTCCACGGTGTTGGACGGTCTTGGACGGTCAACGGCGAGCCGAACGGAAAGGAGAACAGTGATGTAAACGTGCATGAACGACGGTGATAAGGGCAACACGACGGAGAGGCAGGGAGAATTAGGGATTGCAAGATATGATTTGGGAAAATGAATAAAATCTGACTTTAGATCAAAACGGTGAGTTTTGCCTATTGCGGCGTTTTCTATAAAAAAACGCCACGACATCGAGACCTATTGTGGCGTTTGTTATCAAAACGCCACGAAATCGAGACCTACTACGGCGTTTTCACTATAAACGCCACTAAATATTTTTTCTACACCACTTTTACGGCGTTTAAAGAACCAAACGTTGGGATAGGTGAAATAATAGCGGTGTTTATATAACCAAATGCCGCAAATTGTTTTTCTACTACAGCGTTTTTCCCAAAATACCGCTAAATTTGTTAACTTGTGGCGTTTGTCGTTTAAACGCCGGGATAAGTGAAATAGTAGCGGCGTTTTTTGTGGAAACACCGTAAAAAACGCCGCTATAGAACAAGTCTGGTGTAGTGAACATAATTGGTCACTTAATTTTGTGTCATACTTAATAATAGCATCATACATTTTACATATGTGCCCACAATTGCGGATTTTAATCCAATATAACAAATGATTATATCTATGTTCTCGACAATTGGCAACCTAGTTTCATCGACTGATTTAGTGTGGTTTATTGGTGGAGATTTTAACACAGTCAAATGCAAAGAGGATAAACTTGGTTTCTCATTAAATGTTGATTCCATGAGAGCTCTGAATGAATTGATTGATGATAATGGACTTGTTAATCTCCCCCTTGTAGGCAATCGCTTTACGTGGATGTTGGTGTCTCCTGAAGTAATTCAAATACTTACAGGTTTAGTTCTAATGACTTTACCAAAATCTATTTCCGACCACAATCTCATCCTTGCTATTGTAAAAACATTTAGAGTGGATCGAAGACCATTCAAATTCTTCAATCACTGGATGGATGATCACAAGTTCAATGATATGCTACTGCCTCTGTTCTTAACCCTTAAGGGGTCAAGAGTTGGTAATATCATTCATGGCATAAAAGTTTGGGTGGCTAAGGAAAGGACTGGAAGTATCTTGGGTGTTATTGAAGAGGTTGAAAGAAATATTTTTATCGCTGGAGTTGCTGGTTCAAAATGGGCCAAACAACAAGGAGGCAATTTCAGAACTTAGAGGTTGTAGATTAAAGCTTTGGGATTTTCTCAAAACAGGGGAGGGAGTGTAACATCCCAAAAACCGTTCTAGACGGAATTGGGTTCTGACGATCAGAAACCCTACATTGAAAAGGCCCAAATATTGTTTTGACTTTGACTATGAAGTCAATTTCATGGACGTTGAATTCTAATTGAATTAAATTATGGATTAGGAACCTTATTGGATATATCAAAAACCTTTATAGTGACTAAATCGTAGGAATTGAAAGGTTAGGGGAAATAAGTATAGAGAAATTGAGAATTGAGGGACCAATTGTGTGATTAGTCCTTCCCAAATTAATCATCCTATACGTGTATAATAGAATTGAATTCCTTTTTTTTGTTCAAAAGAGACTGAAATATCATTCCAGCAACAATTTACAGATATATAGTTAGACCCGAAGGGAAAGGGGGGTCCCAATACATTTGAACCTCAAGGTTCCTCACGTATTTAGCGAGCCAGTCCGCAGCTTGATTACAATACCTAAGGACAAAAACAAAGGAACAAGAGGCAAAGGATTTGGTCTCGGATCTTATATCCTCTTCGATGGCCGACGAAACCCAGTCAGAAAGGTAGCCTGAACAAAGTCTTCTAATCATCGTTTTACAATCTGCCTCGATGATAATGTTAGAGAAGCCTTTAAGAGAGGCTAAAGAGACTCCAAACCTTATTGCAAAAGCTTTTGCCGCCACAACTGATGGGGCTAAAGTAGAAGTGGATATACCCTGGATAAGGGATCCTGAACTATCACGTGCAATGGCCGCCGTCGTAGCCTTTCCCGTTAGGCAATCAAAGCCATCATCGCAGTTGATCTTGATTACATTTGGAGGGGGACGAGTCCAACTCCTTAGTTCCTGCGGAAGGTGGGGCTTCCCCGAAGAGTCCAGAGGTGTCGCATGCGAGAATTCCTGAAAGGCCCGTTCTGCACGCTACCATACTTCTCACGGGCAGTCTCTCATTTCTTCAAAGACTCAGGCATTACGCGATTTCCATAAATTCCATAAGAGAAAGGCAATATAAGCACATCCTTCTTCAAAATTACTCAGTTTCCAGAAATCGTTAATTTTGATCCACCATTGAAGGAACCCGGGGAAACCAGAGGGTGATGGGGAATAATTAAAACCTGAAGCCCTCCAGACCGCTTGTGCAAAATGAAAAAATAATAGGAGTTGTTCAATGGATTCCACCTTATCTCCGCACCGCGGGGAACATGCTGAGTCTTGGAATTTACCATGAAAACGAGCAGCAAGGGTTCCTTTGGTGGGAAGAATATTGTGACTTAGTTTCCATAGGAAAGAGCAGATTTTGGGGGGCACCCTTAATCCCCAGATAGAGTTCCAGAGGGCTTTTTTATTTTCTAGGGCGTCACTTGAAGAAGGTTGGAAGAGGGCATAAGGTTTTCCTTTATGAACCTATAACCCGACTTGGCTGAATATTCTTCGTTCTTTGTTCCCGCCCAGATCAGAGAGTCTTTGACTCTTGGACCTCCTATTGGGACGGTCAAAATCGCTTTGGCTTCAGAATGGGAGAAAAGACCCTCAACCTTATATTTGTTCCAGGACCTCTAATCTGGGTTTATAAGAGAAGAAACTGAAGGACAAGGGCAGAGGGGCGGGGGCTGTGAGTAGATACGAAACTTGGAAAGCTTCGAAATCCAGTTGTCTTTCCAAGTAGAGATACTTCTACCATTTCCAACCCTTCATAAGGATCCTTCCTTAATAATTTCAATCCCTTCCCTAATACCCGTCCAAGCCCAAGAAGGATTAGTGCACCTCGGAGCTTCAAAGATGTTTCCATTTGGGAAATAAATTATGCAGAGAGTCTGAGCCAGAAAGGAGTCCGGATTTTTGATAAGTTTGCACGCTATTTTAGTGGTAAGAGCTTTGTTGAAGGATCTCAGGTTTTGGAAACCTAGGCCTCCCTTATCCTTAGGACGACAAAGATCTCTCCAATTAATCCAGTGAATGCTTCTCTTCTTATTTCCGTAGTTATTCCACCAGAATTTTGCCACCAACAAGCTAAGTTCGTCGTAAAAAGTAACTGGAAGGAGGAAGCATTGCATCACATATGTAGGAATGGCATGAGCAACTGCCATGATAAGGATTTCCTTCATCCTAAGGAAACCTTAGGCTATTGATATCATTGAATTAAAAAAAGAAAGAAAAGAAAAGGGAATTAGAAAACTCACTCGTTACTTTACCAAACAAACACCTCAATCTTCATTTTCTCAAGCACACACCTCCATTGGAGGATAGCTCAAGCATAGCTTTTCTTTGCACTATTGTTATCGAAACATTGCTGGGAATCGGGTAAGATTTTCCCTCAAGTTATTGTTGATATCCATGGAGAAATTGAGTGTAATCTTAATTTAGGGTTTGGCCATCCATGGATAATATATCGTTGTTACTTATATCGAACTCGGATATCGATTTTGATATCATTATATTGATTTCGATCTCGTATCATCAATTCTAATAAATTCCCTATTGATTTTTCCTAGCTCAAGAAGTGGAAAGTGATCATCCACTATCACCAACAAAAGCTAGGAACAAGAGGATTGCTATCCGAGAGCCTTGAAAGCTTTGGATTATCGAGGTGAGTGTAGTCGGAGTCTCGGGACTAAGCTAGGCGCTTTTCCCGATTTCATTGTTATTGAAATTATCATTGCTAACCCTATCGTGAAGGGATTTTGCATTGAATCCTTTAGGGGATACATTGGTAAGCATAGCATCGTACATTGGATATTGATAGTGTATTGTTGATATCAAATATTGATAGTCGTTGAATCAAGGGGCTATAGAACATCGATTATGGAACGTTGTTATCACTATTGTTATAATCATTGCCATCATATCATTGTATATTGTTCATTGGACTATTGCTATTGTTATTGAATTATTGAATACATTGAACATGGTTATTGTTATTGAACACCAATTATCGATATTATTACCGGACATTGGATACAATTGGCATGCCATAGAATTCATGAGCTTAGTGTACGGGTGGACTACGGTTCTAGGGCTACGACCTATATCGATTTGGGGAGGCGGAGGGATATGTTGTGGTATTGGTCACATTTGGCGAGGCAGAGGGACTAGACCATTTTATCGACTTGGAGAGACGTAGAAATTCACGTATCCACTATCTAGGATCGATCCAAGGGTTAATGTTAAAATATGGAATAATGATGATAAACATGATCATTGCATTGATATTAATGATTCATTGTATTGTTACTATCTTTATTTGAATTGCCATGCATTATTTGTTATCAATATTGTTTTGGCCACCTCATTAGGCAATGTATGCCTAATGCATTGCATCTCACCCATTTCAGGTTAAGAGTTTTGACATCGGAGATCGAAGAAGTTGTAGCGTTGGACAAGTCACAAGCATGCCTAAAGTAATGTTTATCGAACCTATGAACACCTAGTAGGGTGGCAAAGTACTTATAATAGTTTTATAAGGCTCTTTTGTTATGTATAAATTGTGCTTGTGATGTGTTAGTGCATAAGGCTCCAAATGAACTTTTTGTATGGCTTAAAATGGACTAAAAATGCATATTTGGCACATAAAGGTGAAAACGTAGTAAAAAGATTCAAATGGTCCTAAAATATGGCATGCAAGTAGTTTATAGTATTGAAATATTACGTGTAAAATTTCATTGCAATTGGATAATGTTTGGTAGGTCAAATTGATTATAAACCAACAAAAATATGTCATTACAGGGCATGGCGATCGATATAGTTGATGGTGTATCGATACGACCTTGCATATTTGGTCGAGTCAACGCTGGTCAAAAGGGGCTTATCGATACGGCTTAGGCATATCGATACGAATTTTGGCTACTAGAATTTGGGAACAAAAATAGTATCGATACGAGGTTAAGACGTATTGATACGAAGTCAACGTGGTCAACCAGTATCGGTACGACCTTCAACCGTATCAATACGGACTTGTTACCCTTGAATCTGGAATTTAGAATTTAGGCTTAGTGTACCGATACAGTTCTAAGGGTATCGATACAATGTTAGTTAATTCAGTTAAAAGCTATAGAACTCGGTTTTACATTGTCTACAAAATGGCCACTGAATCTTGCATAGTCTAATTGGGAGGGTAAATGAACTCCGAATAACATGAAAACTTAAATGGACATTTTTTGTATGATAAATTTCATTTTAGTAAGATTAATTGCAGAGAAGGGCTGCTAAAATATTGAAATTATGATTTAGTTCTTAAAATTAGTAAAAGTTTAAATTTGTCCTAATTGGATAATCATAGACTCGAAATAGATTAATTAGATTTGTGTATTTTCTTATCCTTGATTTCCAGGTCTAATAACATCGCTTATCACATGGAATTATAGTATCGACCGTCGTTCAGTTCATTGGTAGCACACTCCGACTCGGTTCTCGACCAGGCCGAGAAGGGGGTGTTATAGGGAGTGGCTCCAAAAGTCCAGAGTCTAATGGATAAAAAGGGGGATAGAAATACAAAGTTCTTTCATTCCATGACATTAATTAGGAGGAATTCGAATTGGATCTACAAGATTAGTGATAAGGGATGTTTGATTGAAGATCTAGTGGTCATCCGAAATGTGGTGAAAGACCATTTTTTGAGGTCTATAATTCTTTACCTACATTGAAATTGAATAATTTAGACTACAAATTCAAAAGTATCAGCAGTGTTTCGAGGATGAAGCTAGAACGTGATATCGAAAAGGCAGAAGTATGAGAGGTCCTAAGCAATGCCAATGGGAACAAAGCCCCAGAACTAGACGGTTTCAATTTGGGATTCTTTAAGAAATACTGGAGTTTCTTAAAGCCGATGTGATGGTATTCCTAAAGGATTTATAGGATGGTAGGCCTTGGGACATCAATGTCAATCATTCCTTTATTACGCTAATCCAAAGGTTTCGACCCCAGAGTCAGTGGACGATTTTCGACCTATAAGCTTTGTGGGAAGTGTTTATAAAATCTTGACAAAATTGCTTGCAAATCAGCTAGCTAAATGTCTTGCCGAGATTATTAGTGATACCCAGCTCGCTTTTGTAAAAGGTAAAAAAAATTTTGATTGTGTATTAGTAGTGAACGAGGTGGTTAACTGGGTAAGAAAAAGGAGTGATATTCAAAGCAGATTTTCGAAAGGCTTGTGACACACTGTATTAGGATTTTCTTGATTTGATGATGTCTAAGATGGGTTTATGGTCAAATGGCATGGATGGATCCTTTCGTGCATCTCTACAGCTTTAGTTTTGATCCTCATTAACGGGTCTCCGTCAGATAAGTTTTAGATTAAAAGGGGGTTGAGGTAGGGTTGCCTGTTGTCCCCGCTCCTTTTTAATGTTGTAGCAGAAGGTCTTAATGTTGTTCTTTTCAAAGCAACAAGTTTGGGGGTTCTATGAAGGTGTGAGTATCGGCTCAGAATCTTTGAAAGTTACACATTTACAGTTCGTAAATGATCTCATAATTTTTAGTGGCACGAGTCTAACTCAAGTGCAAAACTTAAAGCATTTACTTAGGTGTTTCGAGCTGGCGTTTGGACTTAAACTCAACCTAAAGAAGACGGCTCTGTTTGGCATAAATGTGGATGGATTGGAGATTGGTAGGTGGCCTGAATTGCTTGGCATAAATGTGGATGAATTGGAGATTGGATGTTCTGTTACGAATTTCCTTCTCAGTCCGTGCAGATGGTCTATGCCTAGGGCCTCGAAGAGTGCAAAAAAAAAATAACAACTTGGTCTGCGCCTTCTATTGGTGCTATCAAGTTTAATACAGATGGCGTGGTCACGGGTAGCTATGGTCCGGCAAGGATTGGTGATATCTTTAGGGGAGGAACTATGATGAAATTTTGGAAGGGACTGAAATGAGAATGAAGGTATGAGAGGGGTCAAGTTATTTATCCTTAAAATTAACAATCCCCTAAAAAAAACCTTAAAATAGAGGGTTGAGATTTAATCTCGCTAATTTCAAAATTAGTATATCTTAAAAAATAATTAGACTAGAAAATTTGACAAAACTTAATTCTATTAACTTCAAAACTGATAGGGTCTTAAAAAATTAAACCAGAAAAATTTGAAGAGAGACCAACATAATTTTAATAGTTTCAAAATTTCCAGGGGTTAAAATGCAATTAACCTATAAAAGTTGGGGTGGGCCAGGTCCCCTTAGGCCCACCCGGCGTTCCGCCAAATCTTAAAGAACAAGAAGGGTAACGTGCTGGTTGAGTTCTCAAAATCAATTGGGTTCTACGATCCTGCATCTGCGAAGCTGAGTGCTGTTAGGGAGCTCTTCATTTGGTGGTAAACTCGAGATGGAATAAGGCAAACAATATTATACTCGAATCAGACTGTATTAATGTGGTGTCGTGATTGCGTAACCCCCTTTATACTCCTGCTACATTCAAAGACATGGTTGATTCTTGTCTGTGCTTATGTTCTAACCTGGTTTGGAGTATTCAAGTGGTGGATGAGTGCGTAGGCTATTGTTATCTGCCTTTGGAATCTAGTCTTGGTGTTTGTCTTTGAGGCCTAAATCTTAATCGATAAATGACATGTGTATTAATTTCTAATATATTACATGTCTTCCTTTCAAAAAAAACAAAACAAAAAAGAAGCAAATTGTACATGTCCTATTTGATGTGTTTGTGGAGTAATTTAAATTGAATGGTTATATCTATGATATTTCTTAACTTTTCTAGCACATGTCAATAACGGAAGCCAAAGGCAAATTGTCCATGTCCTATTAGAGTAGAAATGGGCACGGGTCGGGTCGGGCCGGGTTTTTGGCCTACCCGAACCCGACCCGAAAATATTAACCCTAAACCCGAACCCGACCCGACCCGACTATATCTTTTAAAAAACTCGACCCGACCCGACCCGAAAATAAATACTTAAAACCCGACTCCGACCCGACCCGACCTATATAAAAAAAATCAATTTTAGGGACTAAATTGTAAAAAAAATAATTTTAAGAGACTTAATTGTAAAAAATAATAAATTTAAGGACTAAATTGTAAATAATAAAAAATCAATTTTAAGGACCTAATTATAAAAAAATATATAAAAAAGAGTATTATTACAAATATCTCTAAAAAATTTAGGGGAAAATTATACTATTAGTCCCGGGTCGGGTCGGGTAGGATTTTTTCACCCTAAAACCCGAACCCGACCCGACCCGACCTCACCCTACACAAAAACCCGACCCGACCCGAACCCGATTTTTTCATAAAAATACCCGACCCGATCGGGCCGGGTCGGGTCGGAACCCGTCGGGTTCGGGTTCCGTGCCCATCCCTATATTAGAGGTGTTCATAAACTGAATTATTGTTGGGAATTTTTTTATATATCTAAACTATATGTTAATTTAAACGATTTTCAAAAACATATTAATATTGATTGTATTTATATCAATATTGGTGTATCGGTTATTATTCGGTATAATTATATAAGCATTTAGGAAAAGAAAAGATTTTTTTTAATATGTTGGTATGATTATAAGGTAACATTTGTTCAAATTTTTAGCCTTTTAATAATGCACATATACTGTGTATATATGGTGCTCGAATCTAAGTCACTTAGATAAAATACATCATCCTTTACTACTGAAATCACTCTACGAGTTCAAAGATCCCCTTTCTTTTACTTGGCTTCTGATGAATAGTCAGCTTCATCAAAAAGCTTGGTGTATAGTGGATTTCATTATATGGGTTTATTTTCATGTCACATGTTACATGTACTTGATATTTTGTGAGTTTTTTGCCTTTAAATAAATAAATAAAAATTCTATGGTAAAGTCAATCTCATCGGGTCCCTATTGTTCAAAAGGTTTATTTGGATAAGCAATGAAGAAACAATTTGAATGCTCGTGTCTTTTGCATTTGGCTTAATGTGGGTGTACATATGGTTAATACACCCTTTAGATATTAGAATTATTTATATTCTTAATCAAAATTTTATTCAATTTTAAATTTATGTGTTTTGATGATTTTAACATTTTAAATAAGAGTCTTGTTTAAAGATGGCCATGGGTCGGATTTTTAGTCAATCTGCGTCTGACCCGAAAATTTAACACCTCTACTCAAACTTGACCCGACCTGAACTCAACTCGAATTTTAGAGTAAAAATTCGAACCTAACCCGACTTGATATAAATAAAAAAATATTATTTTTCATTATAATTATTTGTTAAAATATGGAGTTAATTGAAAATATACTAATAAAAATGGTGCATTATAATAATTATTCTATTTTTATTAGACAAAGTAAGGAGATAATTGGAAAATATATATAAAGAGGTACATTATAGCAATTATACCTAAATATTTAGAATAAAATTAAACTATTATTTCGGGTCGGGTATTTTTCACCTTAATCACAAACTCGACCCGACCCCATCCTCATAAAATCATACCCAAACTCAAAATTTTCTTTAAAAAATCTGGCCCTATAAATTCAGGTCGAGTCGAAACTCGTTGGGTCTGAGTCAAATCGCCATCCCTAATCTCGTTATATGTAAATATGTGCAATTAAACTTTTATCCAGATTTAAGTTTCACCAGTACTACGTGAGAGTTATGTTAAAATTTACATAGATTTAAGTTTTATTAATTGATATTTCAATTCATCATAATCAAACGTGGTTTAAGTTTGAATGGAAGCATGTTTATGTTAAAGTTTGGATAAAACGAATATTAGAACAATAATTTAAATTATTTTATCATTCTTAAGAAACACAATAATTTAAAATATTAGTCTAAAATAATTTTAATTAAAAGAATTAAAGTTAAATAATATAAACACAAAATAATTAAATCAAACAATTAAAATTTAAATATTTCAAATAATGATCTTAAATGTAACTTACTTAAAATATTTTGAGATTTTGAAATTAAAACGATTTCAATCTAATTCTACTTAATTCAATCTATTCAATTGTCATTTCTAAGATGCAACAACATATAGTTTATTTGCGTTGCATACGTGAAAATATTTAAACATAAAGTTTTATATATACAAATCATAAGTTTATATGAGATGATAAGAGTCTCTCTTATCTCAATCAATAATTAAAATTTTGATTTTTATATTAAAATTTGTATATAGGTCAACAAAATGCAGGAAATTAATTATTGATATGAACTGTAACAGGATATAGTTTATTATTTATATGTATTTATATAATATTGATATTATCTTGGAAGACAAGTGTAGTTTAGTAAAAAAAAAAAGTTTGATGGACATATCTTAAAGGGTGCTTTCTTTTTATTCTTTGTCACATGATGAAAAGATATTCTTTTTCTTCTTAAAGAAAATAGGGCAGGAAAAGAATCAGCTTCAACAGTCAGTGTATAGTAACATCCATGAATAAGAAAATGTGTTGCAGAAACAAAGAAAAGTAGAGATATTAGACTCCACAATTTCTGCTTCTTTCATTCACCTACTGCTATGGCCAAGACAAGTCTTCTACTTTAATCACCACTTGGCTGATTAATACATCAATAATTGCTACATTAAGGCAGTCAATGAATAGTAATTTCATCTCAGCTTAGTGTAATTCTAATACTATTTCAATGCATAAAAGAGTTGATTATTTGTGGCAGCAAGATGACAGAAATAGAGGGGCTTCAGGGCAGACAATTGGACCAGTTATGAGATGAGACAGAAATTGAACCCAAGCATTAAGACAGACAGCATGCTAATTGGTATGGAAATAAAGCAGGAGTTGCGAACCTTTATATGGTATGAATCCAGAATCAATCATATTCATATGCCAACTTTCCGATAAAGACAGGCAGTTCAGCCACACATTCATCACATCAATGAATAAGAAGTAACAGAAACTTATCCTCTTCATCCTCTCTACTCCTTATCTAGCTAGTAGAACAGTCATTTCCAATAGAGAAGACACACCAGAAAATAAGGATTCCAGCCGATCTTCCTAGATGAAGCTGAATAGATGGCATTCCGTTAATTCTCCTCTCTTTATGCATCATGGTTAGCACTAGAGCAAAGCACCAATTTTAGTTCTGTATTATTTAATAAAACACCATTTCAAGAGACATGGTCATAATGGTGTGTTAGAACTTGCACAAGATTAGTACAGCTGCTCAGCACCTATATATAAATATGATCTTAAATTCTTAACACTGTAGTAATCAAAAACAAAACTAAACCTAGCACAATGTGATATCTCATGTAAGACCAGGGCATTCATCGCATTAGGTCCAGAACTCATATCCATTCCAAAATGAGAGGGATGAAAGGCAAACGCTCGAAGACCATAACAGAGGACGTGATAGGGGAGAACCTACGTATTTGTGTGCAAGTGAGACAGATATTCTCAATCTCTATCCTTATCCATTGTAATTAATCTAGACAGCATTATGATGGGAGGGTAATGGATTCTCCAATTGAATGGAAGCAATATAAATACTAATGTGCAGAGCCCCCCTTCCTTCTGACACGTGCAGCTTTGGAAGCATTATAACAGAGTTCAGTATAAGAAAACAAGAAAGCACAAAAAAGGCGCAGAAATATATATGATTTCATTTGAAAGTGGTACATTTGTATAACAAGTTAAACAATATCCAAACATTATCAGTGACAACACTAGGAATGTATAAACAGCAATAAAATGCTGTACCGCGCAGTACGGCATCACTTGTTCTTCAGGTTACAGCTTCATTTACCCTCTTCATTCTGGTGAGCCACATCATAAGTGGCATGAAGACCAACAAGCATGTAGTACACTATCATGACTGCACTGCAAATGATAAACCTCAAAAATGCTACAAGACCCAAAGATCCTATGAGAAACAAGTTCATCACAATTGACAAAGATGGTAACCAAGGAACAAGTGGAACTCCCCACACCTTTGGAACACGCAGCTTGGAAAGAAATGCCATCCCGAAAGTCCCAAAAAACCATACCAGTCCAGCCACTGTGTACCCAATCCATCCCCTCTCATTAGAATTCCAAAGTGCTGAAACTCCAATTGAAGAACCGATAATAATGAATAAGCACATGAGAAATTTCATCAAATCATTCTTTGGAGTGACATCCTTCACATAATATCGCCTCACAAGCAATGCAACAGCAATTAGCATAAAAATGAAGAGCGTACTGAAAGAGAAAACACTAGACAAAACATCTAAACTAGAGAAAAATGCAACAATAGCACTAATCGATGTCACCAGCAGGGTAGCATATACAGGAGTTCCAGTTTTGGGATGAACCAAAGCAAAAACAGGAGGAATCATATGAGCTCTAGCGATCTGAGTTGTGTATCGAGCTTGCCCAAGAGATCCAACCAACAAGCTCGTAGTCATTCCCTTGAGTGCACATATACTAACCAAATACTTGGCCCATTTCATCCCAATTTGTTCAAAGACAACAGAATATGCAGCATTTACATCAATCTCAGTATACTTCACCATCATGGTCAATGCTAAAGCCATCAAGCAATAAACCACAGTAATTCCAGACATCGAACCAACCAACCCAATTGGTATATCCCTAGAGGGTTTCTTAGTCTCCTCAGCCATATTTGCCACCATATCAAAACCTGTATAAGACCAATAAACCACAGCAGACGCCTCGAAAACACCTTTCACCCCATATGGGAAAAAAGGTTCCAGATTCGAAGTTTTCGCATGAATGAACCCGAAAACTATAACAAAAACAATCACTGCACCACTAACCAAAGACGCAACCCAATTCAACCAAGACGTCCTCTTAGTTCCACTCATTGCTACCCCATTAGCAACCAAAATTACCACAACTGCAAGTGGATCTAAAAGATTAAATCCATCAGGCAAAGAATCAACCTTAATCCTCAAAAAATCAGAATCACTCCTAATCATACTAGCAAAATAAGAAGACCATGATCTTCCTAACCCTGCAGCTCCGACTAAAGCTTCTAGAAGAATATTACCAGCAGCTATAAATGCAATGAAATCACCTAGTTCAATACGAAGAAATGAAAATGAACCACCAGCTACGGGAACCTCAGCTGCAAACTCAGTGTAACAGAAAACTGACAGCAATGCTGAAAGCCCGGATATAGCATAGGACAAGACAATAGCTGGACCTGCATGGTTATGAGCTTCTTGACCTGTTATGACAAATATGCCAGAACCAACAACGGAGCCAAAGCTTAGCCAAATAAGGTCCCACCAGGTTAGACATTTTTGCATTGGGTTTTCACTCGCTTTCGAAAGGGTTACAAGCTCGTTGGTGGAGGAGGAACGTGCTAAGAGACGGTCGGAGAGACGATGACAGGTTTGGGAAACTGCTGTTCTGTAAGATGACATGGACTGAAACGAGGCCTCCGGGAAGAAATCTTTTTTGCTCCATCTCCAGTAGCTTCTGGTGGGTGTTGAAGAAGTTGGCTTTTCTTCAGCCATGGGGATTCAAAGATTCAAACTTTGACAAAATCCGAGAGAAATTGATGTAGAGGAGATCTGGGAACAGGGAAGAGTAAGCAATGGGAAGTGCTGTATTTGTGATGATATATGGTAATAAGAGATTCACTACAATCGGGAATCAGGATTGACCACTAGACAAAGATTTCATTCGCGCTAGCGAATCAGGTCGGCTCATGGGAAAACAGTGTCATTTTCGAAACAATTCAGGTGGTTGTTTTCTATATTAAATTATAGGTTAAACTACAAGGATGAGCATCTAACTTTAGCAAGTTTTCATTTTGGTCAAAAAAATAGTTTGCAAGGTAGGATGACGTGGTGTTTTTTAAAAGTAAAATAATGACATATTTAGTCCTTAATCTTTACACATTCTCACAAATTAGTCTTGAAATTCAACACCCCCTCTCAATTGATGGAAGAGCTTAGAGATAAGAATAATACTTGGTTGATTTGGAAAAACTCTTAGTATGGATTTTATCACGAGTACTAATCAATAATTACGTGCAAAATTAGCAAAAATAAGATGATTTTCCACCGACCCTAAACTTTAATACAGTTGAGTTCACATGCAAACTTGCTGTCCCCTAATTTTTAATTAATTAAGAATAGAATTTATGTCATCAATGTTTGATTACAATACCTAAATATCCAATTACATGTTGAAAAATTATTTGATATCACATGCTGTCTATTAGTTCCAATTGGTTCAGCTGTTTGCTCTTCACAAGGAAAAAATAGGTTAGGGTGGAGAGGCTTAGTTTCGAGGTAAAATCTCCATACAAGCTATGCTTCTTCCACACTTATTCCGGCAAAGGTCCGATCCCGATTAGTCAATCACAATCTATGTTCATCCAGGCTTCTCGCAAGCACCATATCGAGAGATGCAATGGAGTTTGGGTAAGCATAATTATATGAGTAGTCATCGTTTCAGCCTTCTACGATCCTCTCGTAGAAAAGTAAGCTGGCTTCTGCGGCTAAAACATCCTTCTCTAAAACACTACATACTTGAGAATCTGAAATGCAGAACCACTTGGTTGAAGCAGGATCGGTGCATTCGTCAGAACCTTCCTCATCAGATTTAGTTCTCATACTTCTGTAAACAGTATAATGACCACCTCCAGATCTCCAAAGTGCTCCACAACTGAGACGAGCCGGTATAATTTAGTTTCGGAAGGAAGTAACTTGCCAGCCAAACTTACCTGCGTCAAGAAGTTAGATACACATCGAAGATGGACAGCCATCAGCCTTCAATCCATTAAAAAGCCATGCATGTTCCCAAAATATGAATCCCAAATCTAAAGTATAGTATATATTAAGCTGGTAAAACAAACTTTGTTCCGAAACTTAATCATCAAGGTTTTTGTCCTCCTAAACCAAGTTAAGAAACAGATGCATATATCCAAGGAATGCGTCATAATTCTTCAAAAAAACAGGTTTAGAGTGCTAGACCGGGAATCTTGGTCCATGTAAATGTCAATAATTTGCCATTAAAGATCACAAGCATCAAAAGATTTCTGAGAAATTGCTCTCTTGGCACTTCCTCCATGCACCAATAATCAAATTTGATAACAATTTCACACTTCTTCAATGATGAAAAGGGCAAGAGAAATCAATGCTTCTTGTTGAAAACATGCACAAAAATAGCAGCAAGCAATACCAAAAGGGAAGACATAAGGACACTGCTAGTTTAGTATTCATCGCACAAATGCCAAACTGCGAAAGGCACGAGAGAACCAAGGCGAGAAGCTTCTAAAGCTCTTACACCTTAACACAATTTAGTGAACTAACAAAAGTAGTTTTAATATATGTTGCTCAAAATTCCATAACAGCCTACATATGTCCAGATTAGAACTTTTCAACCAACCTTGTCATCATGTTGCTCATGCATTTTGGAGGCCTTTGAACGACAACCAGTTGTGAACAGCATTTCCCCCATAATTTTCCTTAATGAAAAATGAGCATCAACAGACTAACAAAAGCAAAAATACCGACTTCCTTAAAGGAACCAAACCTGCAAAATAACATTCAAGAAGCAGTTGTTGCCAAGATTTTCCAACCCGGGAACCAAGCATAGTTTCTCCAAATGTTGTTTTCTCTTTTCCCTCAATTTATTGTCTCTTATTATAGCCAATACGAAACCAACAACTCCCACTAAACCAACCACAGTTAAAGGGAACCCAAAAGCAGCAGCACATCTCATATGCAACAAAGCTCTATAACCATGTTTCCAATTGTGGATTATTGCCCTTATACTTGTTTCTTGTTCCATTTCCATTATGCTACTCACAATAAACCCTACTAGGGTTGTAAAAACAGATAATCGGATGGGTTTCAGGTCGGGTCCTGTCAGGTCGGGTCAAATCAGATACAGGTCAATTCAGGTCAAAAAAATTTTTGACTCGACTCGGGTCGGGTGCGGGTCAGTAGCAGGTCGGGTCCATTTCAGTTCGGGTCCATTTCAGGTCGGGTTTATTTCAGGTCGGGTTCAAACCAGTTAATTCGGGCTCGGGTAGACTTCAGGTCGGGTTCATTTCAGTACGGGTTCATTTCAGGTCGGGTTCATTTCAGGTTGGGTAATTTCAGGTCGGTTTCATTGCAGGTCGGGTTAATTCGGGTTTTGAATTCATATTATTTGTTAGTTCGGTACAATTCTACAAGTAGTCGATATTTATTTCGCGTTAATTATTTAACGTCTTTCATGGAATCACATTAAAAATCACTACACCAGGCTTGTTCTTTCGCGGCGTTTTTATTAGCCTATTGCGGCGTTTTTTAGCGCCGCTAAAAACTCTCCCGGCGCTAAGAAAAACGCCGCCAAAAACGCCGTTGATACTTGCGCCGCAAACGTTTCGCGGCGTTTTTTGTGAACAAACGCCACAATAGATCTCGTTCTCTACCGGCGTTTTGTTTTACAAACGCCGCAAAAAACATGTTCTATAGCGGCGTTTTGTTTTACAAACGCCGCAAAAGGTCATACTCTGTAGCGGCGTTTTACCTGTCAAACGCCGCAATATGCTGTGTTTTTAGCGGCGTTTTACCTATTAAACGCCGCAATATGCTGTGTTTTTAGCGGCGTTTGTTAAGAGAAACGCCGGGATTACTTCCTCTATGGCGGCGTTTTTCTGGAAAACGCCGCAATTTGATCGTGACTTTTAGTGGCGTTTATAGGTGCAAACGCCGCAAACCTTACTGCCCATTGAAAGTTCGTTTTGCATTATATTTATTACCCAAATTTAACCTGTGACATATCCAATCCAAGAAATAATTACAGAAATTAAGAAACAAATACTTAACAACAAGAAAATAAGTTCAAATCTATAACATTAAAGTGCAAATGTAATTCAACATTGTAGTTCAAAGTCAAAATGTATTTAAACTTTCGTTTAGTAGAATAAACATGACCAAACCTAATAAATCAACTAAGATGGAGGATTCTGCGGTGGGTTCTGCTTGAACATGGCCATCAGTTCTTGAAATTTATTTTCGAGACTCTTATATGATGCTTCTCTCTCTGCCTCTCTCGCTGCTCTCTCTGCTTCTCTCGCTTCTACTTCAGCTTTAAATTGAGTTAATTGTTGTTGTAAACGATTAACTTCTGCCTGGGAAGACCGGCTCTGTGATGGCATGTACTGCGACGATTGAGCACCAAAATATTTTGTTGGGGTAACGAATGATCCTTGACATCGAACTCGACCATATCGTTCAGGACCCAAAACATCAGCAATAACTTGGTTGTCGATGTCATCCAAATTAGCAGAACCATTAGTTGAAGCTGTAGCTTCAAACTCTATCTTTTTGTCCTTCATTTTGGCCTAATAATCAATGAAGAAAATAAATTCAAATACTATTTCATATAAAAATGTTATTATGTTGATATAAATAATAACATAATATTAGATTTTGCATCAAATAAATATACCATAATTTCTGCAGCTTCAGGAGTAATAGCAGAGCCATCTTTCTTTGTGTGCGTGATGTCGAAGAGTTGTACTCGTCCAACACTACTTCCGGACTTAAGTTCCTACAATGAATGATAAAAATACTTATGAAAAAAGTATTAATGAAAACATAATGAATAAACGCCGAAAAAACAATACCTCCTCATTAGCAATACGGGCAAAGCTCTTCGACCCGGCAGTGTGAGTATACTTCTGTTTCTGTCTACTAGCAACGCCAACACGCTCTCGTTCCTAAAATTGCATATATACATATATAACTAATTTGTAATGACATAATAATATTCTTTAAAAAGTGTAGCAGTCATACCTCTCCTTTCGTTGAACTCCAGAACCTGACTGCATCTTCCCATTGATACCGGAGCAATCCAGGTGGGACATTTTGCATCTTCTCTTGAAGGCTGAGACTATTCTTGAAATATTTCTTTTTCAAGAAGCTCTTATGGTCTCTCCATTTCTTTCCTAACGCATGCTTCACATAATCGTCTGAGACTTCTAAAGAAAATCTCTCCTACAAATTATACAATCAAAGTATATAAATTAACATCAATCTATAATAGATTATCTATTACAATGACATTATAGTACCTTAATATGATCCACAGCCTGGTTCTTGTTACCATTCGGCATCTCACGCCATGACTCATAACTGATCGGTAAAAGTGATCCATTACGTGCAGTCATGCCTATGACATTGGCTAGAACACCTGCTTCTGCCCCAATAGGTTGACCAGCATCATTTCTCGAAACTTGTACACGTTCCCCAGGAGGAAGATTGTACAACCCCGTCAACATCGTGCGTCCTCTACTCTTGCGCCTTTGACCAACTTCAACTATATAAGAAATAATTTGGTAAAATTATTAAAATCAAGTCAATAAAACAACATATACCAATTAAATATAGTTTTGAACATTACCTTGGGTTTCTTCAACTGTTTCCGGAACTTGTGAAGATCCAACACCGGATACTCCCTCATTATTTGAAACTTCCTCTTCTCGAGGAACTTGAACGATCCGCAAGTCACTTAATTTCCTTCTAGGCATAATATCTGTAACAAACAAACAACAAGTTTAGTAACTAGTAACTAATAACAATATTACTATCAATATATGTATTCGATAGCAAGTTAGAGTTAGAACATCTTACTACATTGTTATGCCATCAATTTTCATTAAAATCTACATCCATGTCCTCCCGAGCCCATTGAAATTGTGAACTAGAACTAGTGCTTGTTCCATCTAAGTTTTGAGCTGCAAAAGGTAAAGTTTCTGATCTTCTTTCAATGTCATCAGAATTTCCATCCCCTATGTCTATCAAGTCTCTAGGAGTGTTACGGAGGACAACATACCAACCCTTATTCATTGGATCATGGCAGTAAAAAACTTGTTTCACTTGAGAAGAAAATACATATGGTTCGTCCATCAATTGTTGACCAGTATGAATTAATCGAGAGAAGTTCACCACTGTAAAACCAAATTGATCTCTTTTAATACCTCGACTTGTATTAACATCAGCCCAATCACAACGAAATAACACAACCTTTCCTCTGCCATAATAATCCAACTCAATAATATCTGTAAGAACTCCAAAATATTCTACATCTCCCTCTACAGGATGATTGTCCCTAGCACTAGCATAACTTGTAATTGAAGAAGTAACAACTACTCCACAATTTTGGGTCCTTCGCAATCTTTCACGAGATTTTGTGTGGAACCTGAACCCATTAATGAGGAAGGCATTATATCTTTTTACAATTCTATCCGGACCTTGAGAAAGCCATTTAACCTCCTCACTAACTTCTCTTCTATTCCAAACCTATTATGCGTAAAAGGTGAAAACGTTAGCATTTATATAAAGTATTACAACTATACATTAGTTACGTGCCGTACAAATTACTCACCGTTCGCCCTAACCATTCATGAAAAGTTTCTGTGAACAACTTTTGAATATCTCGTTGATGTAATCTTCGAGAGCGTACACGAGATTGTAACTCTTCTTTATACTCACTGTAAAGTAGGTCATGTGGTTAAAGATTGAGAAATATATAAGATAAAGTAAATACATCATCATTTATATTGTAAAACTTACGTGCGTAAGGAATCTAATGAATTGTGGTGGAAAAGAACATAGTGATGTGCTTGGACCCAAGATTTGTCATCTAATTGTGCAATTTCAACTTTGCCGAGTGGTTCACCATAACTTCCAAACAAATAAGTCTCAGCTGAGTTATTAGAACTGCACACATCATTTCTATTTGATCTATTAAATCTCGTTTCAACATCTTCCATATATCTAGAGCAAAATGTCAGACACTCCTCTGCTAAATACCCTTCAGCAATCGATCCTTCTGGATAACGCTTATTACGACAGTAAGACTTTAACTTGCACAAGAACCTGGACGTGAAATAAACACAACATTATTTTATAAAGTTATCGAAGAGTTAAATTTTCAATACTGATTGAATACATATTAGACAATTCATACCTCTCAATAGGATACATCCACCGATAAAAAACTGGTCCACCAACTTTAGCTTCGTAAGGAAGATGAACCAACAAGTGCACCATAATTGTGAAGAATGATGGTGGAAATATCTTCTCCAAGTTGCATAAGGTTAAGGCGACTCGATCTTGCAATTTCTCAAGTTCTTCGACCATCAGAACTTTCCCACAAATTACTTTCATTATATTGGAAAGTTCAATTATACAAGATGTCACCTCATTTGACATACAATTGCGTAATGCAACTGGCATTAAATCTTGCATCAATATGTGATAATCATGTGACTTTAGAGAATAAAGTCTTCGATCTTTAACACTGACACATCGAGATATATTTGATGCATACCCATCTGGGACCTTTATATCTTTCAACACCGTGCAAAACACTTCTTTTTCTTTCTTCGACATCGCAAAAATAGAAGGCGGCAACGAAGTCTTTCCATTAGGAAGTTGCTGAGGATAAAGATCGTGTCGAATTCCCATGTCAACTAAGTCAAGTCGACTCTTTAGATTGTCTTTAGATTTTCCATCAACATTGAGAATGGTCCCAATAATATTCTCACAAACATTCTTCTCAATGTGCATGACATCAAGATTATGTCTCAGAATGTTATGCTTCCAATAAGGCAACTCGAAGAAAATACTTCTCTTTTTCCATAACTCGGCCTCATTTGGATCATCCTCTTCATCAGAATCATCATCACTCAACTGATCAACATCATGGTCGTACACTTCCTTATTCTTTTTCTTTGCTCGCGAGTTTGGCGGTTGGTTTGTCTTTCCATAAGAAAACTGCATATGTTTCAACATCGACCAAATATCAGATCCCGTTGTTTGCTCAGGAGCTCTTCTGAATTCTTCAGTACCATCGAATAAATTCTTTTCATATCTAAATCTATGATTTTCATCTAACCACCGACGATGTCCCATGTAAGAAAACTTCTTTCCATTATACAACCACTTCGAGCATGTCTGTGCAGCACAACAAGGACAGGTATAACGACCTTTGGTACTCCAACCAGATAAATTTGCATAAGCAGGGAAATCATTTATCGTCCACAATAAAGCTGCACGCAAATTAAAGTTCTCCTTCTTCAACACATCATATGTTTCGACACCCACCCATAATTGTTTCAACTCTTCAATGAGAGGCTGCATATAGATGTCAATATCATTCCCGGGACCTTTTTCACCTGGTATTATCATGGATAAAATAAAGGATGACTGCTTCATGCAAATCCAGGGGGGCAAATTGTAGGGAACAAGCACAACAGGCCAAGTACTATATGAAGTACTCATGAGTTTAAATGGATTAAACCCATCAGATGCAAGACCAAGCCTGACATTTCGAGGATCTCCTGCGAAATTTGGAAACTTTTGATCAAATGACTTCCAAGCTAAACTATCCGCAGGGTACCTCAAAAATCCATCATTTGTTCGTCCATCATGATGCCACCTCATAGACTCGGCCGTCTTTGAAGCCTAGGTATTAGAGGAAAATATCGCAGAATCTTTACTGGCTTCTTTGTTGATCGTGCTTCAACTGCGTCCTCACTCACGTTTTCTACATCTCTATTCATCCACCGAGATTTGCCGCATACATGACAAGACTCCTAATTTTTCCGATCACCCCAATACAACATGCAATCATTCGGACAACTATGAATTTTTTCATAACCAAGACCCAAATCCTTTATCACTTTCTTCATATCTTTGCTGGATTGAGGAATTTTTGCAAAAGGAAACATTTCTCCCAAAAACTCTAATAACTGCGTAAAAGAGTTACCGGTCCATCCTCCCAAGCATTTTAGATGAAAAAGACGAATGCAAAAGGAGAGTTTTGAATATTTTGATCCCTCATAAAGTTGTTCATTCATTTCATCAAGCAAATTATAGAACTTTGTTGCTTCTCGATTTGGCTCTTCATGGCATCCATTTCTTCCCATCTCGGAGGAATCATTAACACCAATATCACAATCTTCTCTAACTGATTGATGATAATCATGCATATTAAATGCATCCCGCAGCATACCCTCCATGTCATCTTCTCTATGAGATCGACGATGAGAATTGAGAGGATCATTCGAGTTACTCGTGGATGAAGCTCTACGAGGTGTAATCTCTCCATGGAATATCCATTTTATATATCCCCGGACAAAGCCACAAACAATTAGATGTTCGTGTACAACTTCACGAATATGCCAATTAATGTTACCACACTTCTTACAAGGGCAAAGAATCATATCCTCTTGACTTGCATTCGTAAAAGCAAAATCTAAAAAAGTTTGTACTCCATTTCGATATTCGATGCTTACTCTTGGCAAATTCATCCAACTCCTATCCATTTTGTATTTCTGTAATAATAAAAAAATTTAAAATTTGCAAAGTTGAACCTAACATGATTATTTGAAGGATGAAGAGGGATATGTAACTATTATATTACCAATTAAGTAAAAGCCAAGTTAAATATATAAAGCACCTATCAACCATACTTTATCAATTAGACCTATTTAAAGAAAATCAACAAAACATGAAAATTCAAGAGAAAATTACCTGTTGGGGAAAACCACCTTTGACAACAGAGAAATTATCAACAATTGTACAGCTCAATTCAAAGATGTGGGATCCCTCTCAACCTATTGAGAATATATCACTCGTTAAATTACTACTAGAAAATCAACTTTTAGTATACATAAATATATTTAACTGAACAAACACTAATGGATCACAAGCATGTATCATTTCGATACCAATATTTAATTTCTTACACCAAACATATTTAGACAATACTATAAGGTGCCCTACAGATAGAGTCTTTCCCTATTTACACCCATGATTTTGTCAACATGTCTAACCCTTGTCTAGTTGTCTTAAGGTTTCCATAGGATCAATTCAGCACCCTAATCTACTTTGATGGAAATATCTGCTCATTTCCAGATTTCTTCCAGTTCAACCAAGCATGCAATTATCTTCTATAGTCTATAGATACAAAGTCTGGTCCGGTTAATTCAGCTCGTAAATCAATTACATATGAACCAGAAAATGAAAATAACACTCGCATTGTAAAAACTAGAAGCTGAAAGAAAAGAAAAGAAAAAATTCAGGGGAAGCAAAAGCCACTCAGGAATTTACATAACATAACATAAAATTGCAGCAATATTTTCCATTGGAAAGAAAAGAAAAGCTGTACAGATTATGCGGCACAAATTAAATACATACAACTCTCAAATCAAACGGAAGTAAAATATGAAAGGAATATATATATAATTGATGAAGAAAAGATGGAAGGAGCTTGATCAAGTAATGTATCTTCTTTCTTGTTGTTGAGTATGTGCCTGTTTCTTTGTTTGTTGTTTTACTTTTGATAAGATAGTGATTTAGATATGCTATATTTTACATGTTGAACACTTTGAAGATATAATTGCAGAATAAGCTGGTTCCATCAGCATGTCCAACTGTTCATGTAATTACTTTTCTCACTACTTAATAGTTGATGAGATTGATGCTATATTTATTTGCTTTTCAGTAACATGGATATACTAAGTTATTTATGTTGAATATGGATACTTTAGAAGAAAAGAAATTAAGGTTGTGTATGTACACATTTATGCTTCATATTATCAGAATTTGTCAAAAAGGGTGTGTTTAAACATGTCAACTGTCTAAATTACTAAGCAACAGGCATAAAAAATGATGCTGGGAAGAGCTGATTTTAGAGGATGTCAATAAAAAAAAACACGATCAGGTAGAGTTGCTTTCTCATTTCAATTTGTACTGATAAAAACCAGATCCAAGAATTCTCTACTCAACTCAAGCCATTACAGTAACTTATTTAAAAAATTTTGGATGTACGGACCTGTATTTACCGTAAGAACAAATAAACTTACCAGTTTAGGAAAAGAACAGAGGACGGCGACGGAAGCTTTTCGCCAGCACAGCCTTGGACGGTCTACGGCGAGCTGAACGGCAAGACGAACGGCGACGTAAATGGGCAGGGACGACAGTGATAAGGGCAGCACGGCGGAGCAGTTTAGGAAAAGAAAAGAGGACGGCGACAGAAGCTTTTCGCCAGCACGGCCTTGGACGGTCTACGACGACCTGAACGGCAAGACGAACGGCGACGTAAATGGGCAGGGACGGCGAACGGCGGAGAGAATCGTTAAATTAGGGATTTCTATCTAAATTGCAATCTGATTTGGGAAAATGAAAATAAAGTCTGCCTTTAAGAATAAAACGGTGAGTTTTCCCATCGCGGCGTTTAAAATTAAAAACGCCACTAAAACATACTCTGTTGCGGCGTTTAATACAAAAAACGCCACTAAGTGTTTTCTACACTGGCGTTTTCATAAAAACGCCCCGAACATATCCTCTTTGGCGGCGTTTATAAAATCAAACGCCGGGATAAGTAAGTTATTAGCGGCGTTTATTTACCAAAACGCCGCGATATGTTTTTCTACTGCGGCGTTTGTTCCCAAAACGCCGCTACATTTGTCAATTTGTGGCGTTTTTATTTTAAACGCCGGGATATGTCTAATATTAACGGCGTTTGTCTTGTAAACGCCGCGGAAAACGCCGCAATAGAACAAGACTGCTGTAGTGAATAAAAATTTGGCACTAGAAATGAATAAACATATCATAAATGATTCATATTTAAAATAATAAAGTAAATTAAAAACTTGAAATAGGGTCAATTCCGAGTAAAAACAAAGTTTTAGGGACTACAATGAACAGCAAATAATAAATAAGAGTCAATTTTGACTAAAAATAAAGTTTTAATGACTTAATTTAATTGAAATAAAAGTTAAAAGTCTTAAATGAAAAATATCTAAAATTTAAAGGGCTACAAAATATTTAGCACATCTAAAATAAATGGGTGGTGGATATGAGCCCAAAGGGCAAAGGCCAAAGCCCAAGGCCCAAACTATTAATAATTATTATTATTTATTATTATATTATATATACCTTATATAACTTATAAGTTTTAAACTTTTAATATATATATAGTAATTATATTTATATGTTATATTATAAGTTTTAATATATATATATATATGTATTATATGCTATATTAATTATTATGTACTTATACATATAATATATATGTATTATATGTTATATTAATTATATTTATATGTTATATTATAAGTTTTAATATATATATATATATATATATATATAATATGTTATATTAATTATTATGTACGAATACATATGATATATATGTATATATTTATATGTTATATTATAAGTTTTAATATATATATATATATATATATAATCTGTTATATTAATTATTGTGTACGAATACATATAATATATATGTATATATCTAAAATTTAAAGGGCTACAAGATATTTAGCCCATCTAAAATGAATAGGTGGTGGATATGAGCCCAAAGGGCAAAGGCCAAAGCCCAAGGTCCAAACTATTACTAATTATTATTTATTATTATATTATATATACCTTATATAACTTATAAGTTTTAAACTTTTAATATATATATATAGTAATTATATTTATATGTTATATTATAAGTTTTAATATATATATATATTATATGTTATATTAATTATTATGTACTTATACATATAATATATATGTATTATATGTTATATTAATTATATTTATATGTTATATTATAAGTTTTAATATATATATATATATAATATGTTATATTAATTATTATGTACGAATACATATAATATATATGTATATATTTATATGTTATATTATAAGTTTTAATATATATATAATATGTTATATTAATTATTGTGTACGAATACATATAATATATATGTATATATCTAAAATTTAAAGGGCTACAAAATATTTAGCCCATCTAAAATGAATGGGTGGTGGATATGAGCCCAAAGGGCAAAGGCCAAAGCTCAAGGCCCAAACTATTACTAATTATTATTTATTATTATATTATATATACCTTATATAATTTATAAGTTTTAAACTTTTAATATATATATAGTAATTATATTTATATGTTATATTATATTATAAGTTTTAATATATATATATATATATATGTATTATATGTTATATTAATTATTATGTACTTATACATATAATATATATGTATATATGTATTATATGTTATATTAATTATATTTATATGTTATATTATAAGTCTATATTAGAGTGTTTAGGGTTTAGGGTGTTGCATTATGGTTTATAAGTTATCATTATTTTTTAGGGTTTATGGTTTAGGATTCACGGTTTATGGTTTAGGGTTTGAGAGTTAGGGTTTATATTCGAGGGTTTAGGGTGTTGCATTAGGGTTTACTAGTTATCATTATTGTTTATGGTTTAGAGCTTAAGGGTTTAGGGTTTAGGGTGTAGGGTTTATGATTTAAGTGATATGATTTATATTCGAGGGTTTATGGTTCATATTAGAGTGTTTAGGGTGTTGCATTAGGGTTTATGAGTTATCAATTCATCATTGTTTATGGTTTAGGGTGTTGCATTAGGGTTTATGAGTTATCATCATTGTTTATGGTTTATGATGTAATGTTTAGGGTTTGAGAGTTAGTGTTTATATTCGATGGTTTAGGGTTTAGGGTGTTACATTAGGATTATGAGTTATCATTATTGTTTATGGTTTAGAGTTTAAGAGTTTAGGGTTTATTGCTCATATTAGAGTGTTTAGGGTTTATGATTTTAGAGTTAGGGTTATATTTGAGGGTTTATGATCCATGGTTTGAGAGTTATCGTTATTGTTTATGGTTTAGGGGTTAGGGGTTAGCGTTTATGGTTTAGTGTTTTGTGTGAATGACTTATGGTTTAGGGTTTAGGGATTGAGGGTTAGGGATTGATACATAAAATCAAAAGTCAAAACCATGAACCCTAAATAAAAAAGGCTTCATAACCCTAAATCAATAACCATAAACCCTAAACCATTAACATAAAACCATAAACCATAAATATTAAAACCTTAAACCCCAAAATCCAAACACTAATTGAAACAATAGCACTAAATCTTAAACCTAACCCCTAAATTAGGGACGAGATTGGTTAAAACTTAAAACTGACTTAGGGACGGGATTGAAAATTCCTAAAAACTTTGAGGGACCTGGGCGTGATTTCAGAATGCAGAAACCCCTAAAAAGAAACTCAAAAACACGGGAGGACTCTTTGCGTGATTAAACCATTTTTAAAATGCGAAAACACTATAAAAAACATTTATACCCTTTTAGCCAATTTTTCGAGCTCAAACCTAAAAAAAACTCTCCCTCTCTTTTTCTTAAAAACCCTAAAGCCGGCCTCCTTCATCGCTGTGCCGGCCACCGATAGTCGGTGCCGGCGAGACTCCACTCAGTCCCAAGAAAGGAAACTTCGACTCAGTTAAAGGAAACAAACCTTTTCTAAAAACAAAACCGAAAAAGCCCCCCTTTCTTTGAAACTCGAATCGGAGCCTTAAAAAATTTTCCGGTTGAGATCCCGATGGCTCACCCCGACGAACTTCCCGACGGAAGCCAAGGGTTTATTGCCGGCACGATCCGAAGCAAAAAAAGAGGGAATCGGCTCCCGAAAGGTAAAATCGAAAAAGCCTTTCTTTTTATTTTTTTGGAATTGATTTTTGTTTGCATGCAATTGAATCGAAACCAAATACTACCTCAGAAGGCTCATGTTATTGATTTCTCTCTGAAATATTTTTTGTTATTTATTTTTGTGGAAAAATTCTGAATGATTTTTTTTGTTTACAATATTATGCTCATTGATCTCTCGTGTTAAATGCTCTCTGATTTTTCTTTGCGTTGATGCTCACTGATATGTTCTCTCGTTGTGCGGCGCTGGGGCTCGATGACACCCTCATTAGGTTTTGGTCTGAGGTCGCATCTGGACCGTCATATCTACAATAAATCTGACGGTTGTGAGAGCTTGCGGCGCGAGGAGGGTAGGGGGCTCATCTAGAGTTTCTCCTTCGGGCTTCATCTGGACCGTCAGATCTGAGACAGATCCGACAGTACATATTTGGTTGCGCATAAAGAAAAGGGGATTAGGGTTTTTTTATTTGGTTGGGCTATGTATTTTATTTTAGGTTATGTAAATGGGCCGTTTTTGGGCTGAATATTATTATTATTATTTTTGAGTTTTGTATATGGACTCTATTATTTATTCTTAATCAATATTATTTGGGCTTTTATTTATTATGTTCAATTCTTATTTTCATAATAATAATAATAAAGATAAATATAATAATAAATATAATAACAATAATAATGAATAATAATAAGTATAATATCAATAATAAATATAATAATAATAAAAACATACTACTAATAGAAATAACAAATGATATAAATAATAATATGATAGTAATAATAAAAATGATATAACAATATGTAATAATAAATAATAATAATAATAGTAAATATAGCAATAATAATTACTAATAGTAATTAATAATAGTAATAATTATATACAAATAATCATACTAACATAATAATAATAAAAGGATAATAGTGGTAAATAGTAATAATCAATGTAATAATAATAATAATAAAAATAATGCTATATAATAATAATGATGATAGTCATGATGATGATAATATTTATAATAGTAATAATACTGACAGAGTAGTAATAATATAAGGTAATAGTAGTATTATTTACCTACATACATATATATGTGTATATATATTTTTTTCTTTTTTTCCATTTTCTTTTTTTAATTACATAATAAGCCTAAGGTAAACACAAATTAAAGGGGTTCAAGGTTCGGATAAAATTAGTGATTACATGTTCGATGTGATTAATAATTTTATCTTTTTTTAACTGAATCACAAATAATGAAGTTAACAAAATATATAAGTTAACTTATTGAATTAAAAAAAATATAAGTTAACAAAATAAAGAAGTTAACCAGATTAATCCAAGTCAGTTATCCAGATTAAGTTAACAAAATAAAGAAATTAAACCAGATTAAGTTAACAAAATAAAGTAGTTAACCAGATTAAGTAACAAACTATATGTTACATAAATTTTATGATTTTATTAATTATATATATTGACAAATATTATTTACTAATATAAGCATAATAAAATTAATTTTATGTTAAACATAATACTAATGTATATTATGTATTTATGTTAATTTTATTATACTTATTAAAGCATAATAAGTTTATAATGAACATAATAAAGTTAACATAATATATTATATAATAAAGCATAATAAGTTTAATATATTATATTAACTATATAATACTAATATATTATATACTAAGTAAAAATTAAGACAAACTTTTAAGTATATAATATTATTTAATATAATGAAGTTAACAATTTTTTTTTTCGATTAGAGGGAAAAAGCGTCTAACACATGCCTCGTTAAAAAACCTCCCTAAACCTAACGGAGGAAAAAGAGTACATGTGTTAGAGCTACAAGAGAAAGCGAACCAAGTAAAAACAATCACCACCCCACCATAAACCAACGCCCAAATATCAACCTATGCCATCCGAAGAAAAACTCAAACCATTATATTTATCCGCGTCAAGCAAAGTCAAAACATCCACCGGTGGTTCCTCCCAAGTCTTCATGCATACATCGGCACCCCGTATATCCTTCGCCAACCAATCCGCTACACAATTCGACTCCCGATTAACATGCTCAAAAGAGACCTCCCACCCTCGGTTCACAACATTCGCAATCGCTACTATTAGAGCATTATCTGTACGTTCCATAGAGTTGCGCATAACAAGACCAATCGCCTCGCGACAATTCGATTCGATAATGATCTTCCGAAACCCAAGACTCTAGCCCCGAAGCAACCCTTCCAAGATCGCACAAAGCTCCGCAATCAAAGCCGAACAACATCCAATTTGGCGAGCAAAACCAATCATCCAATCACCCGCGTCCGTGCGGCAAACCCCCCCCCCCAGCGACGCCTCGCCCGTCAAATTATTCACGGCACCATCGATGTTTATTTTCACCCACTCACTTGGCGGGCACTTCCACCGGTTTTCCCGCGATGTCACACGAACCATGGTATTCCCAACCCCAACGGCTGTCCCATTCGCTTCTTTAACTTCCTCCAAATACCACAAACTCGCAAACCGCAAGTCTTCCTTTTCAACAAAATCAGGATCGAACAGCTTTTGGTTTCTCCTCGACCACAATTTCCAACAAATGATCGGGAACAAAAGATGCCAATCCCGGTCATTTGCATCACCCGTACCTCTTCCCGTAACATTCGCTGCTAACCAATCTTCAAGACTTAAACTGAAAAAACTGCTGATGTCGCATAAGAAGGTCCGCCACACCCCTCGCGCGACACTGCAGTCGCGAAGCACGTGGAGCACATATTCGACGCCTTTATTGCAAACCCCACATCGATCATTATCCGTCATATGGCGCCACACCCTTTCCGCATTTGTCAGCAACCGTCCTCTTGCAACAATCCATATGAAGGCGCGGATCCGATAGGGCAATGGCAACATCCAAATACGCTTCCAAACCCCCGAAGACGCTTCAGCCCCAACACCCAATAGACCATGATATGCCGATTTGACAGTAAATCGATGCCGCTTGTCGTCATGCCACCCAAGCTGATCCGGTCCTAGGCGATTGGTAGGTGGATAGCACGCAAGAATCTGCTGTACCACCCCCTCCGGTAACACCCCGCGAAGGGCTTGCACGTCCCATTCCTCATCCAAAGTCGTATAGGCCACCACCGGACAAGGCTCAGGTTGCGCATCTTCAGGGGAATACCCCACGAGCGGACCAACATCACCTAACCACGTGTCATACCAAAAATCTACCGTACACCCATCACGGACAATCCACCTCATCCCCTCAATAACATTATCCCAAACATTGCTAATACCAGCCCACAAACGGCTACCATTGCGAACCGATACGTTTCCCGGCAAAACACCCTCAACTTTATACTTAGCACGAACAACCCGAACCCAAAGTTTATCATATTCCGTAAGTACCTGATAACCCAATTTCATAAGAAACGATTGGTTAACTAATTCCAATTTTCTCAAACCAAGACCACCTTCCATCATGGGTCTTTGCACATCGTCCCAACGAACGAGACTAATACCTTTATGATCGCCACTACTTCCCCAAATGAAACCACGGATAAGCTTTTCAATTTCCATACAAACACATTTCAAAAGCCATGATGCCTGCATTGTATAATTGGGAATCGCCTGTAGCACCGACTTAGCCAAAGTTACCCGCCCCGCAAAAGCAAGAGACCGAAACGATCTCGAATTCAACTGGTCCTTAACTTTATCAATCAGATAACTATAAGTCGCTCGAGACACTCTATTATGAAGTAAAGGAATCCTCAAATACTTCCCCAGATCCGCTACTTCAGAGAACCCAAAACCATCAACAATAGATGACCTCAAATTCACAGGGGTATTACTCGAAAAATAAATATTCGTTTTAGGCCTACTAACCTTATGTCCCGAAGAATCACAGAAAGAACCCAGCACACGGCTAATAACATGCATTTGCGACATAGAAGCTTCAGAGAACAAGACAATATCGTCAGCAAAAAATAAGTGCGAAATACCCGGTCCACACCGACTCAATCTGATCACCGACCATCTTCCATGTGCGATTTCCACATCAATAGCCTGAGATAGCCGCTCCATACATAGCACAAAGATGTACGGCGACATCGGATCACCTTGGCGAATTCCACGGGTAGGAGTGAAGCTTTCCGTCAACTCACCGTTCCAATTTATATTAGTAGTAACAGACGTTATACAACACATGATCAAGTGAATGAAATCCTCCGGTAGCCCAGCATCGGCTAAAGTATCCGCGATAAAGCCCCATTCAAGCCTATCATAAGCTTTTTCAAGGTCTATCATCAACGCCATCCAACCTTTACGCCCACGTTTAGAACGCATTGTATGTATAACCTCCTGCGCTAGAATTACATTGTCCATGATGTTTCTGCCCGGAACAAAACTTACTTGAGAAGGAGAAATCAAACTAGGCAACAACGGCTTGAGACGATTGACTATAACCTTAGTCAATGTTTTGTACACCACCGAACATAAACTAATCGGCCGAAAGTGTGCAAACGTTTCCGGCGGCACCACTTTTGGGATTAAGACCAAGATAGTCTTGTTAATCCCATCACAAAGCTCCCAAGAGGTAAAGCATTCACGAACAAAACCAACAACACTCTCCTTCACAATGGGCCAATTCCTCTGATAAAACATAGCGTGCACACCGTCAAAACCTGGAGCTTTCAGGGGCTCCATATCAAACAACGCCCTACGGACCTCGTCCTCCTCTATCGGCAACACCAAGCGCGACTTTTCCAGGTTCGATAAAACCGCAAACCGCCCACGGATACTCCATTGCGATAAGCTAGACGGGGAAGCCGTAAAGAGCTTGCGGAAAAACTCAACCACTCCTAGCTTGATGTCGGAGCTATCATCGCTCCAAACGCCATTTTGTAACTTAATCATAGTCACTTTACGCCGAACTTGCCTCGTTTTGGTAGTACGATGATAGAAACGCGTATTCCGATCACCGTCACGAATCCACTGAGTCCGGGCACGCTGAAACCACAAGCTTTCTTCCTGTGCTAGAACATCATTCAACTCATTTTTCAGCTTAACCTCGAGATCACTCAGAAAATCACTAGATGAAAACTCTAACTTCTTTTCAATTCCTTGTATCCGGGCTAACAAACGAGACTTCTTTTTATTAATATTTCCAAAGACCTCCTTATTCCAAGTGCTCGCCTCCTTAGCAAAAATGCCTAAGTTCGTCATGATATCCTCCGTAGTCCTCCAAGTACGAGTCAACATATCCACAAAATCTGGTTTGTCTTGCCATGCAGCTAGATATTTAAAGGTCGCTTGCTTCTGAGTAGGACTAGATAAATTCCCCACTAACAAAATCGGGCGATGATCAGAACCTATTCTTGCCAAGTGATAAACGCAAGAATCCGGCCAACAATCCCACCACAAATCATTACCAATACAACGATCTAGTCTTTGATGTAGGGTTCCCCGTTTCCAAGTATAACGCGGCCCATGAAAATCCAAGCAAGACAGCCCCGCGTTAAGTAAAAAATGCCCCATCTTCTTGCAGACACCATCGCGCCTATTCGAACCACCCATACGATCATACGAAAATCCACGGCTTAGGCGTCTGAGGTTGCAAAGCAGATAAAACATTCCAAAGCTGGTTTCGGCGTCTACTATCCGGACTCCCATAAACCACCGTCAACACACAACTTTTCCTACTATCATGATGTACACAACTCGCATGAATAAATTGGTGAGACACGGCCAGAACATCAACACTAACCGTATTCCTCCAAAGGACCCAAATCCCTCCAGAAAAACCACATGCTTCAATCCGAAAAGAATGATCAAACCCATGCCGTCTAATAAAGGCATCCGCCTTCCTTCCACTAATCCGAGACTCCATCAAGGTAACAATGTCAGGCTCCTGCGTTCTGACAATTAACTTCAAATAACGATTAAAATCAGGGACTGACGCGCCCTAGACGTTCCAAAAAAGTACTTTAATCATTAAAAAGATGAACAAAAAAATAAAGAGGGAGAACAATCAAACCGTCCCTCCTTTGTCCTCAAACACCGTATTATCCCGCCATTGGACCTTTCCCTGTGCTTCTGTCAACGACGAAGTTGGAGGTAGGAGGTTCGCCACGCTATCAGATGGTTTATCCTTCAAATCTGTCGCCATCTTCGATATCCATTTTCCAACATCAATTGCTTGTTCTTTGTTAGGGTCCTTATTTTCTTGTTGCACAACAAGGTTCTTCTTCACGAAATAAGGACTTGTAGAACTAAGGTTTTGATATAATATTTGAAAAATGTTTTGGACTAAATTGAAAAGAATTTAAAATATGTTTTTAGTCAAAAACAACTTGAAAATATGTTTAAGGGTTTTAAAGGCTTTGGAATGGTTTTAAAGTGTATTTAAAGTAGTCAAAACCATGATTTTCAAGTAACCGTACCGATACGGTATTGGACCGTACCGATACGCCTTAGGGTTTTCAAACTACCAAAATTCCAGTAGCCAAAACCCGTACCGATACGCCTAGCCGTATCGATACGGTGTGTTTTGAAATAGCCCAACGGCCATAAATGGTACTATTCCCAACGGCCATAAATGGTACTATTCCAACGGCTATAAATGGTACTATTCCCAACGGCCATAAATGGTACTATTTCCAACGGTCATAAATGGTACTATTCCAATGGCTATAAACGGCTATATTCCCAACGGCTATAAACGGCAATATTCCCAACGGCTATAAACGGCTACAAACTCATTTGGAACTATAAATTGAAGGCTGGAACACTTGAAGAAAGCAAGAGACAACATCCAAGCAATATGGTCAAGAGAATTAGAGTCTAAATCTTTATTTTACTATTCTCTTGTACATAGTCTGTAAAGAGTGATTTTATTGTTTTTATCCTTCACTCTTTCTTGTGAGCTTAATTTTTGTAAACACCCACCTTGTGAGGTTTATTTGTTTACATTTTTTTTACCCTTGTAAAAGGAGAGGTTCTAGTTTAGCCTTGAGAGAAAAACTAGAGTTGGTTCTATCTTAGCCAAGTTGAAAAGATAGGGTTGTAACGGTTTCCTCCTGAGCCGGGAAAAGGGGACGAATTCATTGTTGAGTGAATTGGGAAATCCTTAGTGGTGTGCTAAGGTAGTGGATGTAGACTCGGTTGAGTAGTCGAACCACTCTAAAATCCTCGTGCAAATTGTCTACCTTTATTTCGGTTTTAGCCAATTCAACCACCAAACATTTACAACCCTCCTTGACGGTTTCGGTGATCGATTCGAGCGTGCCTAAAAAACCCAACAATTGGTATCAGAGCCTCGTCTCCATCGAAGGACTAACATCCGGGAGTAAAGATCTATTGCTCGAAGTCCAACCGTTCAAGAAAATGGCAAGATTTGAAGAAGGCCGCTCTATCTCGTGTCCTCCACTCTTCGAAGGAGAATCATACTTCCAATGGGCAAATATCATGAAACTCTTCATCAAGTCTCAAGACTATGAGGTTTGGGACATCATTGAAGATGGGTATTTGGAAGCTCCAAAGAAGAAGAAAAAGCAAAGGAGTGCCAACGACACGAAGGCAAAGCTAAACACCAAGGCGATGCACATTCTCTATTGTGGCCTCAACGAAGAAGTTTCCAAGAAGATCTCCGTATGCAAAAGTGCCAAAGAAATATGGGAGAAACTTGAGAAGCTCTATGGCAACAAGAAGGGAGAAAATAAAGATGATGATCAATCATGTGCAAACCCTCTCTCCAATCCAAAGGTGGATGGTGTTTTGGCTCTCGAGGAGCCTAAGGTATCTTCTAACTCAAATGAATTAAATTCATATTCTTTTGATGAGTTGCAAGATGCTTTCGATGAATTATTTTTGGAATTTGAGACCATGAATTCCAAATTTAAGAAAATGATTTCAAAACTCGAAATTGAAAATGATTTTCTTTTAAAAACAAGAGTGGATTTTGAAAACCAAAATGAAATTTTGAAAAATGATTTAGAATTTTCAAAAACAAGCAAAAATGTTTTAGAAAAAGAAAATATTGATTTAAAAGTTAAGCTTGAAAGCTTAACAAAAGAAAAAGAAATTATTTTCAATAATTCATCTTGTCACATAATGGCAAAATGCTCACATTGCCATTATCATGGTCATTTTATACATACTTGTCCTATAAAGAAGAGACAATCTTATAGGATTAGACAAGTATGGGTTCCCAAGGGAACTAAAGACATTGTGACTAACGTAAATGGATCCAAAGCAATTTGGATACCAAAAATCAAGTAAATGTCTTTTGTAGGTGTGTTGGAGCAATGGCAAGCAAAGCAAAATCAAAGAATGCTCAAATCACACATGAGAAGAAGATTAGGTAACCTTTAAGCTTAATGCTTTTATTTTATACATTTGGTTATCTAACTTTTGTTTAAAGACTTGGATTATCTGTTAAGCCTAATATGATGCAATGAGTAAGGGAGAGCCAATTTTTTTAAAAAAAAACCAAAATTTTAAGTGTGTCATTTTTTTGCCTCCTATGTTATCTTGAACTTAAATGTCATTTTAAATTCTTTTTGATATAACAAAAAGGGGGAGAAATGGTTTGAAAAATTGAATTTTCAAATGAATAAGGGGGAGCTTTATTTGATTTCATATCTTAATCTCTTATTCACAATTTTAAAGCTAAAGGGGGAGAATCCCAAACAAATTTTTCAAGTTGGTTTTATTATATCAAAAAGGGGGAGATTGTAGAACTAAGGTTTTGATATAATATTTGAAAAATGTTTTGGACTAAATTGAAAAGAATTTAAAATATGTTTTTAGTCAAAAACAACTTGAAAATATGTTTAAGGGTTTTAAAGGCTTTGGAATGGTTTTAAAGTGTATTTAAAGTAGTCAAAACCATGATTTTCAAGTAACCGTACCGATACGGTATTGGACCGTACCGATACGCCTTAGGGTTTTCAAACTACCAAAATTCCAGTAGCCAAAACCCGTACCGATACGCCTAGCCGTATCGATACGGTGTGTTTTGAAATAGCCCAACGGCCATAAATGGTACTATTCCCAACGGCCATAAATGGTACTATTCCAACGGCTATAAATGGTACTATTCCCAACGGCCATAAATGGTACTATTTCCAACGGTCATAAATGGTACTATTCCAACGGTTATATTCCCAACGGCTATAAACGGCTATATTCCCAACGGCTATAAACGGCAATATTCTCAACGGCTATAAACGGCTACAAACTCATTTGGAACTATAAATTGAAGGCTGGAACACTTGAAGAAAGCAAGAGACAACATCCAAGCAATATGGTCAAGAGAATTAGAGTCTAAATCTTTATTTTACTATTCTCTTGTACATAGTCTGTAAAGAGTGATTTTATTGTTTTTTTCCTTCACTCTTTCTTGTGAGCTTAATTTTTGTAAACACCCACCTTGTGAGGTTTATTTGTTTACATTTTTTTTTACCCTTGTAAAAGGAGAGGTTCTAGTTTAGCCTTGAGAGAAAAACTAGAGTTGGTTCTATCTTAGCCAAGTTGAAAAGATAGGGTTGTAACGGTTTCCTCCTGAGCCGAGAAAAGGGGACGAATTCATTGTTGAGTGAATTGGGAAATCCTTAGTGGTGTGATAAGGTAGTGGATGTAGACTCGGTTGAGTAGTCGAACCACTCTAAAATCCTCGTGCAAATTGTCTACCTTTATTTCGGTTTTAGCCAATTCAACCACCAAACATTTACAACCCTCCTTGACGGTTTCGGTGATCAATTCGAGCGTGCCTAAAAAACCCAACAGGACTCTTCCTCGCCACGGACTTGATTTTCGATAAGCGACGCTCCGTTGATGCCACCCCATTCCCAACAACGCCAACATCCCTACCTCCCTGTGTTGCCTTCTCCGCCTCACTCGAGCCTTGTGGAATCACCTTAACAGCCGTATGATTACGAGGGTCCAATTTACTAGCAACCGGCACAACAACCTCCATTGACGCCACCTCTTGCACTAGGCTCGACTCACAACCAACACTAACTCCGTTTACAACAACATTGGTCTTATCCGCCAACACCCTAGCACTCCTCGAATCCCCCTCTACACCTTTCGAAGAACTGCCCACCTCCCTTGTCAAAACCTGTGATACTACCGTTTGCGGAGCAACCAGCTTACCTTTTCCCCTCTTGTTGTGTCCGCTATTCAACATATTCCCCTGTGAACCATCCGAACCCCCAACCGTTGCTGGCTTGTCCACCACGATCGGGTTAGTGGCCTCCTTCCCCGAGCCATCGACCCTCTCAACATCAATGATCCTGAGCGCCTCAAAACGTCCTCCCTTGGCACTCCGATCAGTGCGCATTCCAGTACCCAAGCGAGTCCCCTCACCAACATTGCTGCCCCGTCGTTGCCGTCGGTTAACCACCTGCATCCACGGCCCAAACTTTTCTTTCTCAACTTGCGCCTCCACCTCACTAGCTGCGCTAACCCCGTTTTGCGCCACCTCAACCGTGGGTTTACACGCCTCTGAAGTATGCCCATACTTGCCGCAAGAGAAACAAATAGTCGGCAGCCCCTCATACTCAAGCCGTTGTTTTCGACCATCGATAACAATGTACGGTGCTAGCGGTTTGTTCAAATTTACCACAATCGCCAAACGCGCAAACCGTCCCCTCTTCCCCTCCGCCGTGTTGTAATCAATTTGCACCACCTTCCCCAAAGTCCCCGTTATGTAACGGAAGATGCTTTTAGTATAATATCGATACGGTAAGCCCGATAACCTTACCCACACAATAATCTGATCCGGATGGTCAGCCAAAGTCGAGAAGCTCCTACTCCATGGTTGTACCGTAAGATAGGATCCATAGATCAACCAAGGACCTCCGGTTAAAACCTTCTCACAATCTTCCTCACTAGTAAACCGAACAAGAAAGTAATCGTTGTCCAAATCGATCAACGATAATTCCCCACTAGGGTTCCATAAACTCTTGATCCGAGAAAGCAAGGCTGCATATCCTATCGACCGTCCCAAAAGCCTAACAACTACCGAATTCGCTAACTTTGCATCAATTTCAGAATGTAGGCGATCCGAAAAATCAATGGTCGGAGTTCCTTCAACGAAACGTACCTTTACATCCTCTGGTCTCAAATCGACGTCCAAGTCGGAAATCATGTTCATCCCCTGCTTCCCCAAGTTCCGGCCAATCACCATATCCCGAAAAGTCATCTTTGCGCTTGATAATTCTGCCGCGGCAGGAGGGCAAAGAGCCTCCCTCCCTGCCAACACGCTCCCGCTTTGTGGAACATCCCCTTCCTTCGTAGGGCTTACTGTATCACAGACCATAACGTCTGCAGCAACAACCGTTCCTGGTGCCTCGTCACCAGCCACGTCCATCGCCGCCTCAACCGACCCAGATACCTCCCCCAACGTCGGATTCGCAGACATGTCGGCCCTCCCCAAGGGCTGCAGTGGTCCCTCGTTATCGTCTGGCGGCCGGCAGCAAAACAGAAGACGTTGAGTCAACGCTAGGGTTAAGAGCACCCTCCGAGATTTTCGGAGCAGACATCACGATTAATTCGAAGTTAACAAATTTTTAAGTATATAATTTTATTATACATAAGTATAATGTATGATAAAAATTTTCTAAGTATAATGAAATTAACCTAATCTATTAAAAAAGTTATTAAGTTTATAATGAACCGTTTACGCTTTAAATTATTTAACATTTTTAGCAAGGTCTACATTAGTTCAGGTCAACAACAGTTCAGGTTCAAAATAGGTCGGGTCCATTAACAGGTCGGGTTCAAAACAGGTCGGGTAAAATCGGATCTCGGGTCGATTCAGTCGGATAATATCAGGTAATTTGCCAGGTCGGTCTCGGGTTTGGGTTCGTTTCAGTCGGATGCAGGTCGGGTTTCAGGTCAAAATTAACATGTCAGATTCGGGTTCGGGTCGTTTTCAGTCGGACGCAAATCGGGTTCGGTTGCTACAGTAACAAGTTTAACTCGGGTTCGGGTCAGCAACAGTCAGTTACAGTTCGGGTTCGGGTCATCGAATTCTCAAGTCAAATCAGGTTCTGACTCGAGCAGGTTTCAGGCAGGTTTTTAGGTTCTGACTTGTTTTTACAACGCTACCTACAAGACAAGGGTGAAAAGGAAAACAGAAAATAAACTTGATGAATAAATGGATGAAAAACAAATTTCAACAGAAACTGCACCATAAACTCCAATAATAATATGCTAAGCTATGCATAATTGAGGAAACAGTTTTAGAACAATCATAGGGATCTGAGTTCATATACAAAAACATATACATAAAGGAAACCTGCAAATCATGGATCACTTGCAACTTTGCCAGTTACATCAAGGACTAAAGAACCTGCAAAACCTGCACAGTTCAACTTCAATGCTCAAAATCAACTATGAAAAGAAACACATTTGTTTAACCAAGTACAGCTAAATCCATAAATTAATACTTCCCTACAAGTATTCAGTATCACCTCAATCAATAAACTAATAGCAAAGAAAGAAACCCTTTTGCAAAATAAAAAGGAAAAAAAGATAAAAGGAAGAAGAAACAGTTTTAAGCCAAAAAAAACTCCATCAAATCAGCCTACTGTTCTAATGCGAAGAACTCTAGTAAGTTTAAGTCAAAACCAACAACCAAACCTAATAAAGAAGAAGATTTTTCTTGCATTTAATGAGGAAAAGTTCAATCAAACAGTAAAGAAGGTATACCAGGGTTTCATCAATCATCAAATTAGAGACTTGGGGGGATTTGAGTTCTTGTAACGAGTAAAAAACAGAGCTTTGAAACAGAATTTGGGACAGCGATTAACAAAAAAAGGAATCAAAGAAGAAAAAAAAAGTAGAACGAAATAAAATATTAATTGAAGCTTTGGTAATGGCGGCAGAAACAGTAACATCGGGTAGCAGGAAGTAAGACCGTAGTCAAGCAACGAGTTTTGGCTGTTGGGTAATAATTTTCTTTTGGGTGAAAGTACCTGGAAATGTCCCTCTATTATAGTGACTTGCTCAAATTAGTTCCTTTATTGTTAGATGGATCACTTTAGTCCTTCTACTTTATGGATCCGTTCAATTTAGTCCTTTTATTATAGGGACTAAATCAATATAATCCCCTAATTATATGAATTGATACAAATTACTAAACACAAGTTTGATTCTATTCCAATTTCTAAACAAAAAAACATCAATTAAAACACTGATATTTCATCATTTGATCAATTAAATTATTGGTCGTCAAATTTTCTTATAAAAAAATAGTAAAGCTTATCCACTTTCACAAGTAAATGTTTATATTTATTTTTTATATAATTTATTTAAAAAAATCTGAATGACTTTAGTAGTCAACTGCAGAAGACAAACTGGTAGCTCGGACGAGGCAGCTTCCTCAATCTGATCCCACCACTCAAAAAAACTTAATATCAAAGTAATCATTTTTCCTTTTCCTAGTTGATCCATAAGCATACCTAGATCCCAATCAAAACTCCCCAAAAATGAGCGGTGACGAGAAAAACACAGCGGTGGTTGTAGATCACCAGCATAATCAGTATGGAACTTTCCAAGGAGTAGCCAACTACCCTCCTCCACCTCCTCCTCAACACCAGGGCCCAGCTATTGGCTTTCCTCAGCCTGTTCCACCGCCTGGCCTCCATGAGCCCTCTGCTCCTCCTCCTCAGTATTATTCCCAAGGCTATCAAACCGTTCCAGGTAGTCTTTGTCTACAAATAAGAGGGTCAAAAACTTTCTTCTTTCGTGATTATACAATCAAATGAAGGATTTTGAGATTTGGGTTTTTGTTGGTTTGAAGGATTAACATGTTTTTTAAGATGACAGATCCAATTTTTGTTTTGTTTTTTATGTTTTAGAAGATGGGTGTGTTTATATAGCAGCAGAGATTTATAATTATAACAGAGAAAATAAGGAAATGAGTGCCTAGATATATATAAATATATAAGCTGATTTGGTCTGTTTTTGATGCAATAGATAAGTGAATTTTGATGGTTAGAAGAAAAATAGGGTTTTGAAGGGGGTGGGAATCCATGTTTTGCTATTATAGTTGACATATTTTGCTATAAATTTTATAATAAAGGCAAAATGTGTAATAAGCCTTTCAGGAAATTGTGAAAAACTCTAGATCTGACCAAGCTGATCTTGTCGCAAGAACAACAGTTGTGATGGAAAATCCTAGTTTGCTAAAACTCTTATGAAGAATTAAAATGTTTTGATTCATGGATATGTATCCCAAGATCAGTGATGTTTTGGTAATTTGAGTTGGTGCGTCCAAGTTTCTTTTCTCGTATATAATTCTGTTTGGAAACAATTTTTCAATAAATGATAGTATTTCTGTTCATCAGGTACAACAAATCATCCATTGTTTTAATGAAAATTTTATGTTCTTGTTGTGCTTTTTCCTTGATACCTTTGATGTCTAGGTTATGCTGTTGCTGAAGGAAGACCTGTAGCTGTAAGAGAGCGTCGGCTACCGTGCTGTGGCTGCGGCCTTGGGTGGTTCTTGTAAGTCCTGCATTGTTTTGTTGTTCTAAGATTTTTTAAAATATAATGTCAAACAAGTAACAACTTATGGAAGAAAAAAAATCTCACAACAAAGAGGGAAGGACAGGTTGTGCAAATGGAAAATTAATATTTCTGTAATATTCGATTGGAGACCTCATATCGTATTGGGAGGAATGTTTTGTAGCTTGGAAAAAAGCTTTGAGGATAGCTATGACTTGTAGCATTGAGCTTTTTTTTTTTTTTTTGGGGGGGGGGGGGGGGACTATGAGGAAACATTTTAAATAATGAGATTTCGAAATTACAGAAAAGAAATGCAATGCACAGCCTGCATCTAATTGAACCTTACTTGAGGATCATGTCTTACATGATTTTTTCATGTGCAGCTATGATTCTATTAAGACATATTTTAACTGTGTATGATTCTTGATCTCTAAACCACACTCGGGGTGTGTACTCAAAACCCGAATCTGGTGTGTAATCCACATGGCCTGTATTTTTTGTACAAAAACCAAGTCAACATTTATTATTGTAGTGGTTATCATTTTTCGAAATCATATCTACCGTTTAAACTGCGTATGATTCTTGATCTCTAAGAGGAGTATGCTTCTTTGAAGGTTCATTATTGGTTTTTTCCTTGGGGCCATCCCCTGGTACATTGGATTGCTTGTGCTACTCTGTGCGAGGGAGAGGATGGACCACCGAGAGAAACCGGGATATATTGCTTGCACAATTGCTGTGAGTATCATTTCTGTCAAGTCCTTTTCAATTTTATGAAATCCTTTTGCTCCTCACAATTTCCTTGAGATAGGTTCTTAGAAACCCGTTTAATGGGACTGCTACCTGTGCAGGCTGTTCTTGCTACAATCGCGATTGTCCTCGGTGTAACAAAGGGAATTGACGATTGATAAGTTCTTCCGAGCAGTGTATATTTGGGAGAATAATGTATATGCCTTTTCCTTGTAAGCTATCATCGTGAGAATTTGGTAGAAGAATCCGTGTGAACGACATATATGATGCATGTTATGGATCCATTAGTGATGTTTGTTTATCATCATTGCTCTGATAGCAATGCAGGTTGTTAAATTCGAACTTTTACATAGATTTATATTAAGCCAAATAGAAGCTACACATTGTGATTGTATTTCGTGGTTTGCAATAAAGTATGTTGTATCGAAGAGGGAAAACATTGTTCAGTTGGATATTGTTTGCAGGAGTGGGTTATATTGTTGACTTGTTTTAGTTATTTCAGGTTGGATAGTTTAAACACTTATTTTGTAGTTAAACCAATTAAAAATATCGGTTCCGAAAGCTGCTTGTACTTACTTAACAAAAACTGAAATAGAAATGTAGGGCAGTTGACCTGAATTCGAACATGAGGAAAAAAACACATTCAAAATCCTCGAGGATGCCACCATAAAACTAAATCCTGGCCGGCTGAAATTGAGCTCTCACATTTTCTTTGTCAAGCAAAGCAATAACCAATTTGGAGCGGTCATGTCTTTTATTATTAAAATAAATAATCGAAAAGAAACACAAAATTTGGAAAGGAAAAACTTTGAAGAATGTACACAAAAGATGTTTATCCAACCAACATATGAAGTGTAATGATCAACTGTCAAACAAACAGAAAATTGGAATTTCATAAACTGTCTGGTTTATCCCCAAAAAAGAAAACAACAAAAAAAACAAAAGCATCAGTCAACACAATCTGCATAGCACCTAAATTGTCGTCCTACACAACAACCAGCAACATCATATAAAACTCGCACCAGGAAAGACCGTTCACAGTAGATTGGAATGAAGTTTTTCTTCTTTTTTTTATTTGTCAGTCGAACGTTATCGCATGTCTGTATCTTACAAGCATGAACAGCAAACTATATACCTTGATTGTATACTCTCATTCACCCAAAAAACCAAAGCTGCTAGGTGGCCATACCTAACAAACAAAACATTACAAAACAGCTTTAAGTAATTTGCAATCTTTTACCAACAATAAGAACATACAAAATAAATAGAAAGACTGGGTAAGTATCGGAGATCATAAACCATTTGAGCAACAATTTCAAGTGATGACATGTCAAATATACCAATATTGATGCCCGCGTTCAAAGATCATGCAAGTTGATCCAACATAGCCTTCATTATTGCACGTATGCCCATTTTCTAAACCTCTTCACATTCACCTTATTTTCATTTCTTTCAGCAATTCAGTGAGGTTAATAAGTGCAAGGTCTAACATTTTGTGAATCAAAAAATTGTTTCTTTGGAGACAAGCTAGTGTTGTCAAGGGCACAAGGTGCACTCTAGGTGCTAGAACCCTTATTTTGCCGTAGGCACAAGGTGCAAAAAATGTGCTAGCCTGAGTAAAATGCAATATGTCCCAAAAATGCACGTAGGCTTTTTATGCTTATGGACTTACAAAAATGCACGCCTAGGCAGTAGGCACACCAGGCATGCACCTGACCAAATGGCCTCGCTTGAATGGGTCTGAGGCACTTTTGTTGTACAATGCTAAGGCGCAGGCACATGTAGGTGTACGCCTTGACAACACTAAGTTGTATCCCACTCTTATAATGGTAAACGTAACAGCAACTTTTCAAACCAAATCTACCAAGAAGACTATTTTAACCTGGATCTAATTTGCTTGTTTCAAGACATTAACAGCAAAAGGTTCCACCAAAGTAGTTCAAGTATCAAGTATCAACCAAAAAATATATAAATCGTTGAAAACCGGCTAAGTTCACAAATAAGACAAGTAAAACCAATTGGTTTGAGTCAGTTGAGCATGCTCTTTGCTTATTAAGCATTAAAAGCTTCCAAATTCACAAAAAAATGTTTTATGACATGCAAGAACTAAAAGTGACTACTGGCAAAAATATGAATGTGAGATGCCAAAGAAATTGTACACCAAATCACTCCATGTTCACCATATGACCTATACCACTAAACCCAACATAGTTAAACTCGTTCTAGTGAACAAATCCAAAAGCAACAGAATTAGCATTGCTCACCCTCATAAACACTTTCCCTTCAATAAGCCCATAAGGAAGAGGACCGAAATGCCGTGAATCACGCGAAACATACAAGTTATCCCCTTGAATCCAAACATGCCCCTTTGGAACCTATCCATTTAAACCCAAAGTAAAATATCAGAATAATGATCATTCAAGAAGCTAAATTCTATTCTATATGTTTCTGCAAGGATCCAAGCTTTACTTTTTTCCCCAATCAACCCAGAGCTCCATTTAATTGTTACTTTTACTACTTTCTTTCTGTTAATGCTTTTTGCTTCATAAAGTTACAAATTTTTTTTAAAAAAAAAGTTATGAACAATCAAGAAATTCAAATAGAAAAAAGCAAATTTCTATCCATTTAGCTATATCTAAGCCAACAACTTCGATTAAACTGCAATACTCAACAATATGGAAAAAATATGATTTTTTTTTCAGAATAAAGAAGACCCAATTAAGAGAAGGGTACCACAAGAGAACGAGAGCTGTGGCTCCGAGTGGGATCTAACGAGAAGGTAACTTTATCACCTTCCATGGCTACAATGCGCTTAGTCAGGGTCTTTTTAGGATCGAGCGGCGACCGAACCAGGACCAAATCACCCGAACCCAGTTTCCCTAACCGGTGAGACAAGTGTTCGACAAGTACGACGTCGCCGGTTATGTTCAACGTTGGGAGCATACTGGGACCCACAACCTGTATAAATTCAATTAATTCCCCAAAAACACTAAATAAACGAAGAAGAGGAAGAGATCGGTAAAGTTACAGACATGGTTGGACGACAGTACGTAGGCGTCGGTGACGTGTAGCAAGCAAAGGAATTTGCCGATAATGGAAGCTCGAGCTATGGCTTCTTTAGCTATGATTCTCCATTGTTTCATTTTTTTCTCTCTTTTCTCTTGCTTTAGGGGTTTGTTGGGTTTAAGTAAGTTCGGTAAATTAATATAACATCCCTAGTTTAGTACTTATTTACCTATCTGACTCAAAAGTTTTGGTTTTTCCGGAAGGGTAAATAACGCAAATGATCACTAAACTTTATTTTTAAACTTATTTTGGTTAGCTAAATGTCAAAGCGTTCAATTTACTCACTGAAGTTTAGATATTGAACTCTTTTTTGTCACTCATCATCCATAATTTTTTGATGACGTTTATTTACCCGCGAACGAAAGAATTTTTTTCAAGATCTAATGAGAGAAGTAACATACTGAGAAACGAGCTTTATTCGACGGCAGAGGAAGGAGATCGATGAAAGAGAAACTAGAAAATTTTTGGTCGAGTTGTGATCTTTTAAGCACTTTCAGGCAAAATGAAGGTCGAATTCAAACTATAGGAGTCGAAACAAGGTGATTGGTGAAACTTAGAACCGAACGACTACTATCTATGACCGTTTGAGGTTTAAGAGTGACAAAAAATGTTCAATTTTGAAACTTTAGAGACAAAAAATGTTTAATGTCTAAACTTCAATGAGTAAATTAAACGTTTTGAAACTTCAATTATCAAAATAAATTTAAGAATAAAGTTCAGTAATGATTTACGTAATTTATCATTTTTTCGAAAGTGATACTTTAAACCCATACAACTAGGGATGTAAAAACAGGTAATCGGATGGGTTTCAGGTCGGGTATTGTCAGGTCGGGTAAAATCGGGTACAGGTCATTTCAGGTCATTTTTCTGTTTTGACTCGACTCGGGTCGGGTGCGGGTCCATTTCAGGTCGGGTCCATTTCAGATCGGGTCCATTTCAGGTCGGATCCATTTCAGGTCGGGTTAAAACGGGTTGGGTCCGAAGCAGATAATTGACAGGTTAATTCGGGTTCGAATACACTTCAGGTCGGGTCCATTTCAGGTCGGGTCCATTTCAGGTCGGGTCTGTTTCAGGTCGGGTCCATTTCAGGTCGGGTCCGTTTCAGGTCGGTTGCATTTCAGGTCGGGTGCATTTCAGGTCGGGTAATTTTAGGTCGGGTAGTTTCAGGTCGGGTAATTCAGGTCGAAGTATTTTCAGGATTGAAATTTGTATTGAGTTCGGTACAACCGTATAAGTAGTCGATAGACTTTAGGTTGGCCTTCGTCAATCGTTATTGATTTGGAGTTAATTATTTAAAGTCATATCAAATTAAAATTATAAAACATTGAATTAATTAAAAAATAATGAAAAGGGGTCAATTTGAACTGAAAAGGGGTCAATTTGGATTAAAAATAAAGTTTCACGGATTATAATGAACAAAAATATCAAATTAAATTTATAAAACATTAGACAAATTTAAAAGAAAACAATGAAAAGAGGTCGATTTGGAATAAAAACAAAATTTTGGGGACTGTAATGAACAAAAATATCAAATTAAAAGTATAAAAATTAGAGTAATTAAAAAACAATATGTAGATGTCAATTTAGAATAAAAATAAAGTTTTAGAGTCTAGAATGAACAAAATTTTAAATTAAAATTATAAAACATGATGAATTAAAATATATATATAGGGGTCAATATGGAATTAAAATAAAGTTAAGGGACTACAATGAAGAAAATATCAAATTAAAATAATAAAACATTGGACAAATTTAAAAAAATAAATGTGGGTTAATTTGGAATAAAAATAAAATTTTGGGGACTGTAATGAACAAAAATATCAAATTAAAAGTATAAAAATTAGAGTAATTAAAAAAATATGTAGATGTCAATTTAGAATAAAAATAAAGTTTTAGAGTCTAGAATGAACAAAATTTCAAATTAAAATAATAAAACATTTGGAATCAAAAATAAGTGTGCGTCAATTTGGAATTAAACTAAAGTTTAGGGGACTAGAATGAACAAAATATCAAATTAAAATTATAAAACATCGGACTAATTAAAATAAAGTTAAGAGACTAAAATGAACAAAAATATCAAATTAAAATTATAAAACATCAGACTAATTAAAAAAATAAAAAGTGGTCAATTTGGAATACAAATACAGTTTAGGGACTAAAATGAACAAAATGTCAAAGCAAAATTATATATTATTGGACTAATTAAAAAACAATTAGTATATAGGGGTCAATTTGGAATAGAAATGAAGTTTTAAGGGCTATAATGAACAGAAATATCAAATTAAAATTATAAAATATTAGACGATTGAGGGTTTAGGTTTTAGGGAAAATTTATTAATGGTTTAGGGTTCATATATTGATAGATACATATATACGTGCATACATTATGGTTTAGGGTTTATGGTGCAAGGTTTAGGGAAATTCATCAAGGGTTTAGGGTTCATACATAGATAACTACATACATACTTACACACATTAGGGTTTAGTGTTTAGGGTTTATGATTTTTAGGGTTTAAGGTTTCGGGTTAAGAGAAAATTTATTAAGAGTTAAGGGTCATACATTGATATGTACATACATAAATACATTTTAGTCACAATATTAGGCACTAGAATGAACAAAAATATCATCAAATGTTTTATATCTAAAATATTGGAGTAAATTACAAAAATTAAAAATTAATAAGGGTAACTTTATGTGGAAAATAAAATTTTAGAGAATAAAATGAATAAAAATATCACCATATTAAAAATGAATAAAATTTATATCTACAGATATATATATACACATATACATATAAATATACATATACATATATTATGATATATATATTGTTATAATTAATTAATTATATATATATATATATATATATATATATATATATATATATATATATATACTAAAACACACATGTATACATACATACATACTAAAACACGTATATATGTATGTATTTAAGTTTTAGTATATATATATATATATTGTTATAATTATACATATATATATATATATATGTATGTATGTAAGTTTTAGTGTGGATATATTGTAATATATATATACTAGAACATACATATTTGTATGTATATATATATACCCCTAAACAATACCCATAAACTTCAACCCTTAAATCTTATAATCACTAATAATTAGAGTACAAGCCTAGTCCCCTAATCCTTAAACTAATCTCATAATCCCAAATAATTAAGTTGACACATTTACCCTAAACCCCAAACATGAATATCTAAATCTTACATGCACTATTCACTAATAATTAGAGTGCAAGTCTAATCACATAATCCCTAAACTAATCTCATAGCCCCAAACAATCAACTTGACACATTTACCCCTAAACCCTAAACATAAACCCATAAATCTAACAAACAAAATAAATTGAAACATAAAAAGGACAAATCTAAAAATAAATTAAAACTAAATTATTAATTAGAGCCAAAATTACAAATGAATAAAATTATTAAATTTAATTACTTACCAAATCTTTATACGAGGACCAAATTAAATTTAAAGCAAACCAAAAAGCTTAATAGTTAATTAATTTATGAAGCATGGCCTAATTAAATAAAATTTAAAGAAACTAAACCAAAAGTTAGGACTAAAAAACACAAACTAAAATTCAAAAAATCTAAACCCTAACCATCTAATTAAGGAAGGACCTAAAGAATAATTAACCCCTAAATAAAAAAATCACACCTCCATACCCAATTTTATTTGATGTGGCGGCAAAATCTCCCCCCTCCCCCAATTTTGTCAGCAAAATCTCCCCCCGCCACATTTTGTTTTATTGGCGCCAAAAAATCCCCCTCCCCATAATTAATTTCCTATCAATCAAAAAAACTTTCCCCCCATTAGTTCAAAAAAAAACTTTCCCTAAACTAAAAAAATATTTTTTTTATTGTTTTAATAGTTATAATTAAAAATTTTAATAAAATATTTTTTAAATTTAATGATCACAATTAATAAATTGATTTAAATTTTAAATAACTTGTTTTAAATTCATCCATCACAACTTATTAATTTGATAAAAAATTTAAATTTTAAATATTTTTAATAAAATAAATTTAAGTATGCTAATTCTTATTAAACTTCACAAATAATTTATATTGAACGAGTTAGTATTAAATTAATTTAATAAATTAATACTTTACATTTATCATCACTTTAAATTTATCAAATTGTAGACTTCTTCAACTATATATTAGGTAAATATCAAGTCAGATCAATATCAGTTCAGGTTAAAAAGAGGTCGGGTTCAAAGCAGGTCGGGTCAATTAACAGGTCGGGTTCAAAACAGGTCGGGTCCAAAACAGGTCGGGTTCAAAACAGGTCTGGTTCAAAACAGGTCGGGTCCAAAACAGGTCGGGTTCAAAACAGGTCGGGTAATATCGGATCTCGGGTCAATTCAGTCGGGTAAAATCGGTTATCTGCCAGGTCGGCTTCGGGTTCGGGTTCGTTTCAGTCGGGTTTCAGGTCCACAGTAACAGGTCCAATTCGGGTTCGGGTCGTTTTCAGTCGGACGCAAGTCGGGTTCGGTCACTACAGTAACAGGTCAAATTCGGGTTCAGATCAACAACAGTCAGTTACAGATCGGGTTCGGGTCATCAAATCCTCAGGTCAAATCAGGTTCTGACTCGAGCAGGTTTCAGTCGGGTTTCCAGGTTCTGACTTGTTTTTACATCCCTACATACAACAAACACTTTAGAACTAAGTTGCATAACCATGTACTTAGAAATGAAAGTTTATTACCATAATATTGATGACATCAAATACTTCATTGTTCAATAATTTAATTTAACAGAGAATTTTTTTTTTTTGTTTCTTGACAAATGTATAATTCGAAGGAAAAAACTGATACTAGGAGCTCAAGCCAAAGCTCAAAACCTTGTATAAATATACAACCAGCAAGAGTCCTAAGAAAAGTTGTTCTATATGGGTACAGGCTTCAACTTCATGCCTTGTTTTTTGTCATGTCTGAGGCTGTTTGTTTTGGATTTTCTAAACTAATCGATCCTTTCGAGATTAAACATCACCATATCTTCAAGAGCTAACCGAAAATTGCTTTGAGGAAGGCATCGGAGATTCTCGATCGCGATGTCGGCTTTCTCTTTTGCTAACTCTTGTGCCCTTTCGATTCCCCCGCACTGCTTAACCAGTTCGATTGCTTCGTCGAGGGAACCGGTCTCGCAGAACTCGGATTCGATGATTTCTCTAAGTTTTGGCTCTTTTTCGAGCGCGAAAATTACAGGTGCTGTGAGGTTGCCTTTTGCTAGATCACTGCCAGCTGGTTTCCCCAGCTGCTCTGCTGATTGTGTAAAATCCAATATGTCATCAACGACTTGGAATGATAGGCCTAGATTCTTTCCGAATTCATACATTTGCTCGGTTACACTACGATCTGCCCCACTGAAAATAGCGGCTCCTTTGGTACTAGCTGCAATAAGTGAAGCTGTTTTGTAGTAACTCTTTAGCAAATACTCCTCAAGTTCGACATCACAGTCGAATAAACTTGATGCCTGCTTAATTTCACCACTGGCAAAATCCTTAATAACCTGCAATATCATGTAAGGATAAGATTCAGACTAACTTAACTGAAACTATCTCCATAAACGAGCACATTTCCGATCCCTACAGGTGGAAACTTTTAGTCAAATATCATGTTACTTGGGTTTACATCCGAACGAGATGGTATGTTAGGCATAGGTCATACACACCTGGCTGATAAGCTTGATGACTTCAAGGTTTTCAAGATTTGCAAGGTACCATGACGACTGAGCAAACATGAAGTCCCCAGCCAGTACAGCTACTCTCGTGCCGTACAATTGGTGAACAGTCTCTTTTCCTGCAATTATGTTAACATACTGTTTCAACTTTCTAATCGGCTGTTTCCCAAGAGATGAAAGACTAGGAAAAAAAGGATATCGAAAACATTCAAGCTCCCCATGTGTTTTTCTATTATTACAATTACAATTGCAGTAGCTCCTCCCCCGAACATGCCCAGACAAGAAAACTGGCCAGAGTTCGACCTCTCATCCGCCGCCACTACTACCAAAATTTATTTTATGCATGTGTACAGAGTGTACAATGAACATAGATGCCCCACAAGCACATATGTGATTGTTGTATGTACTGAAATAGAAACTTTTTCTTTGCCCTTAGACAAGGGTATTGAAGACTCGAACCGTAGCCTTAATTATTGCGAAGAACATGTAGTTTTACCTGACTCTTTAATAGCTAAGAAATAATAAAGATTAAAGAATCTCACACTCGTAAACTACAGAAAAAGCATAGTAGTTTTTTTAATAAAACTCGGGCAATTTCATTCTTAAAACTTTTCTTTTCCCCTTTTCTGCTGCAGAAGCTCGCCTTAAACAATGGTATAGAGTTAGCCTAGAGTAACTCGTGCACCAAGATGATCTATTGACCGGAATGATCAATGTCGTGATAAGATCAAAACACAAACTATTCATGTCTTAATTCACTTGAATAGAAGAACAAATATCTTCTGATTTGAGATTGTTGCTATTTAACGGGCTAACCTCTTCGCATATCACTTTCGTCTAATACATCATCATGTATCAAGCTTGCAGTATGAATCATCTCAATGATCTCAGCCAAACGTCGGTGCTTTGTAGTAAGGTCCCTGGAAAGGAAGCAATAGAAAATGGAGGTTAGTCTAATGCTATAACTAAAATGTTTTGAATATGTTAAGAGTCCCGAAACATTACTTCAATCCGGCTAACTCTGCTGTAGCTCTTGAAACTAAGAACACCAGGGCTGGTCTCATTCTCTTACCACCAGCACCAAATATCTGCTCGGCTGCAGACATTAGAACAGGGTTCTCTGCACCAACAATCTAGCAGACCATCATCATCAGATACATAAAACCAATCAGAATCAGATCAAAAAGTCGATCCTAAGCAGACAAATAAAAGAGCTATACATGATTACAAGCAAACATTAGATTCCAATAACAAGGAAGCATCACATATACTATAAGTCAATTCATCTGGACCTAATCGGCAAACCAAAACGTGCCAAACCTTAGGAGCAACTATAGAAGTTGAACAAAATCATTTCGAACATGCGGAAAATCTTATATATGACAACAGAACTATGAAGGAAGCACAGGAATTAAACTCTCATTAAGCACTCACTGACTGGAGATTTTGATTTAGAGTCAGGAGGTCATCAGCAACCACTTCAAACAAGTTAGCCAGTGAAATGGGACTTTTAGCCTCTTTCTTCAAATCCAACACTGGTGCAGTTCGTTCACCAACTCCTACATTGATGTCAAAATCAGACAAAATCAATTCCAAGTAATGAACTCAAATCTATGATAGCAAGTCTAAAAACCAAAACATAATATGAAAATCGATCCATTATTCTTTCCTATTAAACAAGCAAAATCTCAAGAAACCAAAAGAATGGCTCCAAGTATATGAACTCCAATAGTAACAACAAAAGTATAAAACCAATTAGTCAAAATTTTAAAACAACCAAGTATAAAATTGAATTTGAATAACTTACAACCAAAAGCAAGGTTGAAACTTGAAATGGAATTTAGCTAGCAAAATATTACCATCAAGCAGAGCCTCAGAAGTATTTGTGGAGAACACACGAGTTCTACTGATGTTCTGCCTGCTACAAACCATTCTTCTAGCTCCATACACTTTACTAGTAAATGTTTTCCCTTGATTCTTCACCGAGTGCCTTTCAATTGAAGCATTGGAAGACGAGCCAACAGCAACCAATTCAAGCACTCTTGTTCCAAAATCAAGATTACGGCATGTCATTGACATCATTCTTAATACCAACACACAACAGAAGAAAAAAGAGCAAAAATGCCAAGTTTCACTCTTTATATAAAAAAAAACCCAGAAATAAAGACTCAACCTTTGTCAATTTCCCATAAAACAATCACCAAAATGAAGAAAACAAACTGAAACAAAAACTGGGTATTCAACAAAAAACAAGTTCAAAGGGCTCTTTCATTTCTCTTGCAAGAAAAATAAAGGACAATGGTGCTCCTAAATTTAGGAAGTGTAGAAAAATTTTGGGTGGATGAAAAGATCCCACATAGGACTTTCTTGTAGTTTTGTCCTAAGCTGCTTATCAAGTTCAATGGAGGAGTTTTGAGAGGCTCTTGATGTTTTTTTGGACAAAAAAAAAGCAAATATATTATTTGTTTAAAGGGTTAACTATATAAATGGTCACCGAACTTTTAGGTTAGATTCATTTTGGTCACTGTGCTTTTAAAATATTTGATAAGGTCACTCAACTTTTAGTTCGCATTCGATAAGGTCACCAAACTTTTAGTTCGCATTCGATACGGTCCTTCTCGTTAACTCCCGTTAAATTTCACGTTAGTTTTGTGTTTTTCCTTAATAAAAAATGGGTAAACTACATCAATCATCACTCAACTTTCTTCTCACTCTTATTTTGGTCATTAGAGTTTAAAATTTTAATAATTAACTTTTGAATTACTCATATTTTGGTCACTCTCAAATGACATGGTTATACAAATAAAAAAATTCGATTAATCTTTAAAAAAGGCTTAATACAAAAATAGGTGCCCAAAGTATGCATTTTATGAACTTTAGGCGCCTAAAATATTTTATTTTGTAAAAATAGGTGCCAAAAGTTTCAAAGGTTAGAATTTTAGGTGCCTATCGTTAATTGGTGTTAGAAAAATGTTAATCAATCAATGCTTGACATGTGGCACTAATTTATTTTTATTTTTTAAAAGAAAAACACCCAAAAATTTAGATTTTCAGAAAATCCTACAACTTTGAAACTTTTACAAATCAACCCAACAATCCCTAAAAATTCCCAAACACAAACCCCCAAATCGTCGTTGCTTCCGCCATCGGTTGCCTCGCCTGAGCACACCCATGTGGTCGTCGGACCAAGGCGGTCATTTCCCTAACACGACACCACCGGAAACGTTGATTTTGCGTGCTAGCCGAACGTTGATTTTGCGTTCGACGTTCTTCTGCACGTCTTTCGTCGTTTCCGGCGACGCCGTATTGGGGGAAATGGTCGTCTTGGTCCGGCGACCACACAGGTGTGCTCAGGTGTGGCGACCGACGGCGGAAAGGGTGACGATTTGGGGATTTGAGTTTGGGTAATTTTAGGGATTTGGGGGTTGATTTGTAAAAGTTTCAAAATTTTGGGATTTTCTAAAAATTTAAATTTTTTGTTTTTAGTTTTTAATTTTGAAAAAAATAAATTAAATATCCCATGTGTCAAGCATTGATTGGTTATAGATTTTTTAACACCCATTAACGGTAGGCACCTAAAACTATAACTTTGGAGACTTTGAGCACCTATTTTTACAAAAAAAAAATACTTTAGGCACCTAAAGTTCAAAAAAGGCATACTTTGGGCACCTATTTTTGTATTAATCCTTTAAAAATCCGGGTAATGATTTTTTTACTTTCCTTATTAAATTTTTCATATTACCGTATTTGATATTTTAATAAGCAAAGTAAAAATATATATTACTCGAATCAAATATTCCAATTAATTGGTCAATCGATTATCTAACTTAATTGGTACAATATAAGATCGAGAATTGAATAATCTGAATTTAGCAATTAACCAAAATAATTTTTAAGGATTAATCGAACCCGATTTCGGTACCAAAATAAAATAATTTATTTTAAAAATTTATACCGAAATCAGGTTCAATTAATCCTTAAAATTTATTTTAAAAATTTGTACCGAAATCGGGTTCGATTAATCCTTAAAAATTATTTTGGTTAATTGCTAAATTCAAATTATTCGATTTTATATTGTACCAATTAAATTGGATAATCGATTGACCGTTTAATTGAAATATTTGATTCGAGTAATATTTTTTTACTTTGCTTATTAAAATATCAAATACGGTAATGTGGTAAATTTAATAAGCAAAGTAAAAAAAAATCATTACTCATATTTAAAAAAAAAAGATTAATCGAATTTTTCTATTTGTATAACCATGTCATTTGAGAGTGGCCAAATTATGAACAATTCAAAAGTTAATTTATTAAATTGTTAAACTCTAGTGACCAAATAGGAATGAGAAGAAAGTTGGGTGATGATTGATGGAGTTTACCCTTTTTTATTAATGAAAAACGCAAAACTAACGTGAAATTTAACGGGAGGGACCTTATCGAATGTGAACTAAAAATTGAGCGACCTTATCGAATATTTTAAAAATACAGTGACCAAAATGAATCTATCTTAAAAGTTTGGTGACCATTTATGTAGTTTACCCTTGTTTAAAACTCATGGGGAATTTTTTTATAGAATAAAAAAGGAAATTCATGGAAATTAAAGAAGGGTCAAAAATCAAGAAGCCCCTTATTGCAAGATCGGCAGTCATTGGTCGAAACAAGAGCCATGTACTTCCTTCTTTATATCTCTTACAATTGAGTGATCAATATAAAACGGCCACGTGCTTGATTCTTCATCGATATTCACATCCAAATGACTATTTGATGAAAAAAAGAAATTTGAAATTTTTTAGTTATTCGAGTTTATAAATCATATTTTACGATTCAAACTTTATTTTAAAATTGTTTGAGTCGAGTTTTTGATTTTTTGTACAAATTTAATTGTAATTATTTATAATGTTATAATACATATTGATTCTAATTTAAATGACATTATATATACATATACGGTATACATATATATTTCTTCATATTTTCATATGTGATATACATAATATATCATGTAGAAATGATAGACTCAACTCGAAGTTCAAAATTGATCAACTAATTACTAAAAAACTTGAGTTATTCGAATTTTTATTTTATAACTCAAACTTTATTTAATTTTTTTCCGAGTCAAATCAAGTTTATAAAATTACGAGTCAAGCCAAAACAAATCAATTTTTTTTTGTGTAGAGTTGAATAATTCGATTTTTTCGAATTGAATTTTGTCCACCTATAATCATAGTTAAAAAATGTTTTATTATTATATAAACTTCAATTTTGATAATTCTTCATTTCAAGAATAAGGCGTTTTTATTTGGATTTTAATTATTTTTAAGAAGTAGGTTTGGCACACGTGATTTGTGGTCTTTGAAATTTAATTTTATCATTAAAAAGTCACTGGGAAATAAATTAGCACCTAAACTTTAATGTAAAAAGGTAACGGTACGTCTGCATGCAGATCAAGAAATTAATGAATATGACGAATAATTATATTTTTTAATAGTTTAAAGGTGATTATAAGATAATATTTTTTATACATATTTTTAATAATTTGATAATATATACATTTTGTAAATAGTGCGATTAAATATGAGTCTCTTAGAATAAGTAGAATTTTTTTTGTTTACCTACTGAATCATCTACCCACCTGATATGACAGCTTAGATGAAAAATACTCTTTAAATTGCGTGCTCAATAAATTGTTGATATTACTCTCAATAAATTCTTGATATTAGCATTAATAAATTTTTGTAAAAATTGAGTATTAAGATTCTTATATCTTACACACACGGCGGCCAGTGGCGGATCTAAAAATTTAAAAATGAGGGTCCAAAATATATTTTTTTAAAATGGGTATGCAAAAAAAATACCCTTTTCACATTAAATTAAAAAAAATTTAGGAAAAAATTTACACCAACTTAAGCGTGCTTCAGATAAAATAAAGATGCAGCTACTCCCCTAAGAGTTGCATGCATCCGTCATTGACGGCATCCACAACTCAACACTACTACATACTCAATTTAAATGTAATGAATGAAAAAATATAAACGGTAAAACAAATTGACGACAGTGATTGATCAGAAAACGTGAACGATTATGAGAAGGGGAAATCGGGAGAGTTGGGGAGAGGGAAAATTAATGAGCAGCAAATTTGTTTTCCCAGTGACTTAGGATTCTATAATGTACCATATATATGTTGAGAAAGGGGTAAATCACCCTATACGTCCCCTAACATTCATATCGTATTCAAATCAATTTCAAAACTTAAATTACGTAATAAAACTTTAATTTCAGTGTGTATTCAGTTTAATCCCGAATTTGCCAATCTTGGTTGTGAAGGTGGAGGTTGCCGCTGAAGGCAGAGCTGGCCCTGGGGCAGGTCGAACAGGTCGACCGCCTAAGGCCTCATTTTTTAATTTTTTTGTTACTTTAATAATTATAGTAAAAGGGCCTCAAATTTTAGTTATAATATTAAATAAAGGCCTTCATTTTGGACCATAAATAAAGAGTAAAAAATAATAATATGGGCCATGATTGACCAATATGAAAAACAAAGATAAAAAAATAATTTTGGCTTTTTTTATTATAACGGTAAAACTTTCAATTTCCATAAACAAAATCCCTGATTTTTCAATTCCTCAAATACTTTACTCCATTGCTGCAATTCCTCAAATACTCTACTCATTTCTTCATTGCTGCAATTTCTTAATATTTTTAAGATTCAAAAAATATTTTTTTCAATTCAACATCAACTTGAAAGTGCATTATTGGGTCTGTGCATCACATCTAAAAATGGTTATTCAAGAAATCAAGAAAGAAAGTAAAAGAAAAGTTTGAATCTCAATTTCTTTTTTTGTTGATATATTTATTTTGTTAATTGTTCATAATTTTTTATTGAATATGTCATCTAAAAAAATTGAATCCGGGTATGAGAAAAGAAAAAAGAAAAAAATTAAAAGATTTAGTTTTATCACAAAAGGGGCACTAAATATTTTTTTTTTTAAATTAGGATAATAATCATGTGGAAGAATTAAGTCAAAATAAAAATGATAATAGTGAGTTTAATGTTGTTGATGAAGATTATTTGAATAGTGAAAAATCTAGTTTCTCTTTAGACATTTTTGATCCAAAAATTGAGAGTATTTTCATAACAAAACAAAAGATTTATTATTAAAAAAGGGTCTGATAAAACATTTTGGTGAGAATTTTCCACTAGATAGTAATTCTAGGCATTTTTCAGATTTTCATTATACTAGAATATTACTAGATGGGGAGAAACATGATAAAAATTGGTTAGTGTACTCAAAATTTGAAGATAAAATATATTGTTTTATTTTGTAAGTTATTTAGGACAAGAACTCTTACTAGTGCATTAGCAAATGAAGGATACAATGATTAAAAACATCTTAGTGAAAGCCTTATGTCACATGAAAATAATGCTCAACACATTACTAACATGAATGCTTGGATTGACTTGCAAATTAGATTAGCAAAGAATAAAACAATTGATAAATATGCACAATAACATATTTTAAAAGAGAAAATTTATTGGAAACAAGTTCTTATTAGAATAATTGTTGTAGTGAAATATCTTGCTAAAAATATTATGCCTTTTCGCGGAACTAATGAAACTCTATCAAGACAATAATGATAATTTTTTGAGATTAATTAAAATAATTGCAAAATTCGATTTAGTGATACAAGAAAATATTAATCACATTGATAATAATGAAATACATTATCATTATTTTAGTCATAAAATTTAAAATGAGTTGATTTCTACTATAGCTTTTAAAATTAAATGTGCAATTATTTCTAAAATTAAAGAGGCTAAATATTCTTCTGTGGTACTTGATTGTACTCCAAATGTAAGTCACCAAGAACAAATGACTTTAATTATATAGTATGTTGACATGTCAGTTAGCCTAATACAAATTGAAGAATACTTTTTAGAATTTTTGAATGTACATGATATATCTGGATATGGACTTTTTAATGAATCGCAGTCTGCATTAACATCTCTTGATATTGATATGCAAAATTTTGATAATGAATCTAATATGAAAGAAAAACACCAAGGTGTGCAAAAATGATTGTTAGAAATAAATCTTAGAGCATTGTAAGTTTCGTGTGCTTGTCATTCTCTTAATCTTAATACTTGTGATATGGCACACTCTTGTGTTAAAGCAATATTTTTCTTTAAAGTTATTCAACATATATATTTATTGTTTAGTAGTTCAACAAAACGTTGAAAAATTATGCATAATTGTGTGGATGGCTTATTCTTAAATCACTATCTAACACACTGTGAAAATGTCGCATTGAAAGTGTAAAGCCATTAGATCTTAAACTCCTCAAATAAAAGAAGCTTTGTTAGAATTAATTGAAAATAGTGATGATGCTAAAACCAAAGGTAAAGCCGAAAGTCTAGCTAATGAATTAGAGAATTTTAAATTTTTGTTATGTGTGGTTGTTTGGCATGAAATTTTGTTTTGCATTAATATGGTTAATAAATTATTACAATTTAAAGATATGTGTATCGATGTTGCTATAGAACAATTAAAAGGATTGATTTTTTTTTTAAAATTATAGAGAAAATAAATTTGCTTCTGCTATGACCACTACTACAAGTATTGCAATAGATATGGATGTTGAGCCTATTTTTTTTTCCTTCTAAAAAACGAAAAATTCGAAGGAAAAATTAATTTGATGAGAGTGCACATGAGGATAATATACTATCTGCCGAAGATTCTTTTAAAGTTAATTATTTTGTTGTTGTTGTAGATGTTGCTATTTCTGACTTAAAAAATAGATTTGATGAGTTGCGAACATATTATAGTGTTTTTTATTTTTTGTTTGATTCAAAAAAATTAAATTCTCTAGACGATAATAAATTGAAAGAGTGTTGTATTAACCTTGATTTTTTTTTGAAATATGGTAATTCTTTTGATATTAATTCGAATGTTTTATTTTTAGAATTAAAAGTGTTACATGTAACTTTGCCAAAAGAAATTAAGACAACACTTGAAATCCTTGAATTCGTCAAAAGTTTAGGTTGTTATCCTAATGTTTCAATTGCATATAGAATATTATTGACCATACATGTGACTGTAGCAACTGCAGAAAATTTTTTTTAATTAAAATTGTTAAAATCTTATTTACGGTCAACTATGTCACAAGAAATGTTAAATGGGTTGGTGTTTTTATGTATTGAAAAAGATATGTTAAAGCAAATAAATTACGAAGAAATATTGATGAGTTTGCTTCTCAAAATGCTAGAAGAAGTCATTTTCAATGATTATTTGATACTTTAATTTTGTTGATGTGCAGTTATAGTTAAAAATATTTTTTCTCTACATGAGGTTGGCTATGCTTTTGATAATTTTACACAAGTATTTTTAAATTTTTTGCATTTTTGCTTTATTTTGTATTTGTGAGCAAAATTTTGTGCTATTATTATTATTATTATTATTATTATTATTATTATTATTATTATTATTATTATTATTATTATTATAACTAAATAAGAGCCTCATTTTTATAATTCGTCCAGGGCCTAAAAAATGTCAGGACTAGCTCTGGTTGAAGGTGAGGGTGAGAGTGAGAGAGAGAGAGGGGTTGACTGGTGAGAGGAATAAAGGTTGAAGATGGGTTTGATTTTTTTATAATAATAATAATAATAATAATAATAATAATAATAATAATAATAATGATAATGCCATATTAAAATATAATTAAAATAATTTAGAGTAATCAAAATAGGAGTAATTCAAAAAATTCAATTATTAAATTAATTTTTAAAAAAAGTTGAGTGAGTAAAATAAATGTGAGAAGATAGTTGAGGGATGATCTTTATAATTTACCCATGTTTTTTTTGAGTTAGCTTAGTTTATCTTTTTATTATATTAAAACAAATAAAATATTAATCGTATTACATTTATAGTTTTGAAAAATGTTTAAGGAATAAAGATGTATTAATTGTATTGTATTTATAATCTAGAAAATTATTTATTGTTAAAAGATATATTAATTGTATTGCACTTATTTTTTATTAAAAATATATTGTATTATATTTATTAGTTGTCATGTCACGTGCTACCTCAGTTTGGTAGATAACTCAGTGGGTAGATATAACATTGCTCGAATAAGTATCTGTTCATACAATTTTTTGACATTGAATTAATAGAATTTTCAATTTTACCTTTGTAACCCCCTAACCCAGCCCAAAAGGAATGAGCCGAATATAGGAAGTCGGGTTGAAAACTTATCCCTCAAATAAAGTTATTAGGTTTGAAATCAGACATTTAGGCCAATAATAAAACAGAGTCAATTCCATTAATATTGACATTATAAAAGCAAAGTCATATAATAAAATATTCCGAAAAAATGATAAATTATCCAATCATAGTTTATAATGCATGCTAAAACGATATAAAATCCCCAATACAGTAGCTGAGTTCGAAATCACATAATAATACCAAGATAATAATAAAGTAAAATAAAATCCATAAAACTGAATTGTCCATACTGATAAACTAAAATAAGTCTACTAAAATGTGATTCTCCAAGTACCGTAGCCTAAGTCTGAGTATCTGAAATAGAAACTAAGAGGGATTCAGCTATAAAGCTCAGTGTGTCTCGAAGTGCATAAGCAAACAATCACAAGAAAAATTCCAGCATGTCTGCTCAAACTCATACAAACATTCTGATACACAACATATAGAACATGATGCACATGAAACAATGCAGTGCACCCCAACTACACCATCGCCCGAAAAGTAAGGTTCCCCAGAACCACTCTCTACATTGTCACCAAGTCTGAAGTGAAATTCAGCCCGAAGGGTGAAACCACTGATCTTCCCTGTACTTTTCCCAACCTATATGTTATGTCATGATGATACGATTTCAATACTATGCCACAAATCTAATGTACATGAGCTAAACAATTACACGTACACACGGAACCCGAAGGTTGAGCTGTAGGAGGTCGACCAGGTGGAGGAGGTAAGATCTCTGTAACAACCCCAATATATATATATATATATATGCTTATATTTAAAGTTAAGTAAAAAAAATGATGAATGAAATAATATGGAGAAGTATGGCCAATGAGTATTGAACCTACGACCCCTGCTTAATGAGCCCTTGCCTTAGCCATTTGGGCTAAAGCCATCTTTGATTTTATCTTGCCTTAGTTTTTATCTAACCTTTTGTGTTTCGGTATACAAAAAAAAGAGATTAATTTGAACCACCCACCAACCTAATCAATGCATTCATATCAGATCTAAAAAAAATATATCTGACTTTAGAAAACTCTGAGTCTTTTCACCTCCCCACCCTTCCGACCAAGCTCAGATCTCCGACCACCGCTCGATCGTGGACGTCACCGCCCACACTAACGTGACCGCCGCATCGTCCCGACCAAACCCCGAGCACCACTCGCAGCGTAGTGCTGCCGTTTGCCGTGTAAACCCGGCAAAAAGGTTCGACGGAAACCCTTGTGCCCATTGTCACTGCTCCTTGCATTCTCCAGCCCCGTTCGCCGTTTATTCGTGTGACAGACACCAAATCCAGATCCCCCACTTCACGGCAAGAAAAACCATAGCCGTTGTTCTTCTTTTGGTCGCCGTTTGAGCCTTCGACGGAGCAGCGTTGCCTTTCGATGGTTATCACGCGTTTTAGGTAATTTCCGACGAGATTTCTTTAGTTGGATTGTTTCTTGGTTTGGCTCGATTAAAGGTTCAGTGTTCTCTGAATTTTTCCGGCAGAATCGAACATTTTGGGGATCATCGGTGACTTTCCGGCGAGGTTTCCGGCGAAATCCGTTAGGGTAAGTGAACTGGGTTCAACCCGGTCTAATCTGGTCCGAACCGGTCTGGCCCAAAGCCCAAACCCAGTCAACCCGTCCGACCCGTCTGACCCGACCCGTCTGCCCGAGTCGACTCAGTAAGTCAGCTCGCCCGAGTTGACTCAATGAGTCAACCCGTTGACCAGTGACGTCAGCATGATGTCAGCGTTGACTCTGACCCCGTTGACCGTTGACCTGCTGACGTCAGCGTTGACTTTGACCGTTGACAAAAAATTCAAATTTTCCGAAAACTCCTATTTTATGTTTTTTGACGTCCTGAGTCCGTTTTTGAAGCCTGTTTTGCAAAATTTTGATCCGAAAGCCTCCGAATCTGACCTTGAACTCGAACTTCTATATGTTTTAATATTGCAATTAGGAGTACTGTGAGTAAGGACTGAAATGTGAATCTGTGTAACTGAAGGTACTCATATCTCCTTCAATACGAATTGTTGATGGACGTCGAATTCGAGTTCGATTGCAATTGAATGGGGTTCATGAATCGACAGATATAGCTTGGAGTTAAGGTAATACACTACTACCCCTTGTATGCTTTATGTACATGTTGATATCTGGTTAAAGCATGCATGCTTATGATGAGTGTTTTGTGAACCCTGCTTAAGCCGAATTCGATACGAAAAATAAGTATGAGAGTCAGTAAGATCAAAATACTCGGATAAGAATATTAATAGACTAGGAGTGTCGAAAGTGCTAACAATAATAATAATACAGTTAAATCTGAAACTCTATCAATGGTGTCTAAGAACCAATGTTCAGAATACGGAGTATGAGAAAGATGATAAATCAAAGAATCTGGAATCCTACAGAAAATTAATAAGTCGATCAATCTCCAAACCCGATTAATAATGTTAATTTGTCAAACGACAGAAATATCGGAGTATATAATTACAAAAATGCCCTTGAGGTGAAAATGACAGAAATACCCCTGATAATGAATGTGGTGCGGAAACCTACACTAAATCCGGTAAAACAATTGATTCATCTAAAATTGTCGAATTACTCAGAGAGATGCGATAATAAGTCTTAATTATTCAAGAAAGATAAGTACTCGGATTTAGCGTAAATCCTGAATAAACATCTGAAGATAAATTTGTGGGGGAAACTCTTTATATGTTCGGATCAATTAAACTATCAGAAGATACATAATTGCTATTAAAGGCTGAATCGAGTAAAAGAATTGAAAATGCCGATACAATCGAGTCATCAAATGACCAAAATGTGCTTGGGCATTAGAATTTCTAAATTAACAGAGATGATGGGTCCATCCTTGTGTTTTGGAATGAATGAAGTGGTTGGAGGTACCAAAATTTCTTGAATGGCCGAAACACCCTCGAGTACTTAAATGATTGAAATACTATGTATGGCTCAATTGACATGAATGAGGGATATCTCGAACGTCGAAATGACTAAAATACCCTCATGATTGGAATAGGTAAATTACCTTTGATAAAATTCTGAAAATGCCAATAAAGTTGAAAATGAATGAAATGCCCATAAGGGTTGAAGTATGACTCTGGTATGTCAATCACACCTGATATTATTATGAGGATGGAAGCTTTTCCGCACATAATATAAGTTCGACTACTCTGTGGCAAGTTCTGTGTAGAAATACGAAACTAACCGTTCAGATATACGATACAGTTGAATGCATCAGAAGGGTTGGTTAGTACTACAAGGTTGGAATATGTTAGTTCAAATGGTTTTGGAGGCTCGATAAACTTCTAAAAATCTTAAATATTGTGAATCATCATTTCATCATTAATGGGCTAAATTACGAAATCACCGCTAATAGTTAAATGACCAAGATGCCCTCGTTGGCCTAAGTAATCAAAATAGACCCGAATGTATCTGATATCGTAAAGGATCTTGATGTAGAAATCTTTAAATGCCTGGTTGGATACTTGATGAGCAAATATAATTTCTGAGCTATCGTTTACGCCTTGATGGTATGAATTACCAAAATGTCCGTGTATGATAAAATGACTATAATGCCCCTGGTAGGCTTAAATGGCTAAATCACTCATGATATGCCTAAACTCTCAAGATCTTGATGTATCATCTCCTGTCTATCTGGTTTGAACCGTTAGTATAAACCCCTCTTTTAATAGAGGTCTTGTTTCAAAGATCTGTTCAATTGTCAAAAGTTTAATGGGTTCTCTTTAGAAAATGTCAAGTATCTCAAAGGAGTAAATTGTTCCACCTAGTGTGTTCCATGTGTTCCACACGACTATTTTTGCATACTATTTTACATGTTATGATACTGATCACGTGCACATGACTGACATACAGGAAGTTACATGAACATGACATGTTTTATAAATTAAACATGACCGTACTGTATTTCTGATATATGCATATTCACCCAATATGACAAATATGCTATATGGATAATGTATTACTAAAAATACAGTTATCGATTAATGAACTATTGATGATCTGATTCACTGGGGTAATTGGGACATGATATGAAGTTACCGTTTTCGGATCCTAGGCTTCGGCCAGGTCCGCCCGTTTTCGGATTCTAGGCTTCGGCCAGGTCCGCCCGTTTTCGGATCCTAGGCTTCAGCCAGGTCCGCCCGTTTTCGGATTCTAGGCTTCGGCCAGGTCCGCCCGTTTTCGGATCCTAGGCTTCGGCCAGGTCCGCCCGTTTTCGGTTCCTATGCTTCGGCAAGGGCCGCCCGTATTCTAAGGTATTCCTTAGGATGGTACCCACGCCCAATGGGCTCGGGTTAATGCCTGTACATGATACCGCACTGGGAAAACTATATACTGGAGTATGGTTGGAGGGTAAATAAGGAATTAAAAATGAACTTTATGGCTACTTGGATCAAATGTATTTTAAATAAAAAGGGCTTACTGCATTGTTACATTTCATGCATTAACGTTGAACCGTTGGAATGCACTAGGCACTAAACTCTCTGTTTCCACCTCCGTATGTTACCAGCCTATATAATTCCCGTCTAATTCTCAAGGTCTGATTAAAGGGCAAATATCGTTATTCCTGGGTATGATGCAATCCTGAAATAGTAGAACGGAAACGAGGACTGTTACTATATGGAACATCATGAAAATGTTATGCCTACCATATATCTACATGAGCTTAAAGCATCTTTTGGTAGTACTGTATTACTGAGCTTTTCCAAGCTCATGTTGTTTTTACCCTTGCAGGTTAAAAGAATATATCATGGTATAATGGTTGACAGTAGTGTTCGGAGTTGTCTCGGCGATGCCTTGGAGTACAGTACTGTATAGTTAGTGGGCATGTGTGTCATGTACTGTTTTATGACAATGTCTATAAAATATTTTATGAAGTTTTTATTATGTGTTTAAATGACTTCTCGAAATGATATTTTAAAACAGAAGTTAATTTTACAGTTTAATAAGTGTTTTGAAAAAAAAAGAAGTTTTTACGTATATTTTTACTGTAGGTCGCTCTTGTGACCCTAATGTGACTTTCTAGGATCCGTTGTAACGCATAGGCGGGTCTAGGGGGTTACAATCTCAATATCTGAATCAACGTCACCTGAACACAAGATTAATTCGAATCAGATTCTGATATAAACAATTCTCAAAATACTAAATACAACTAAACGTAAACAACAAAATGATCTTTTGGGTTCGAATTTGGGAAAATGAGCAGCGGATTTGGAATCAGGACGTCGAAAAACGTAAAGTTGACTTTGACCAAAATGTCAATGCAAGAAAGTCAACGGTCAACGGTGACAGTCAAAGTCAATGATCAACAATGGTGGTCAACGATCAACGGTGGCAGTTAACTGTTGTCATCATATGGTCAAGTCAACACTGACATCATTCGGTTCGGTCAACCAACGAGTCGCTCTGATCGGTCCGGTTTACGGGTTCGGCTTGGTTAAGTTGACACGGTCCAGTTTGGCTCCCTAGACTGGCTCGGTTCGGCTTAACACACTAGACCGAGTAGCCCACAATGGTTTAGGCTCTCTCTCATGCTCTTGGGCTCACCGATTTGGGTTTAAACCCAATACACCAACACACACACCCAAGCCCGAACCCCTATCCCTTTTTTCATAATCGAAACCCTAAGGATTTTTCCCTTGACAGCGCCGGTCACTGGTAATGAAATCTGGTGACAACAAAGGCTTATTTTCCAGCCTAAACACACGTAACCCACACGAAAAATAAACATTTAAGGTTTACCCAACCCGCAAAAAGAGAACGACATTGGTATAAAGGATTTCTGAAGCAAAACTGAAAAGCTTTCAGATAGATTCTGAGCAAAGGACGACCGACGAGGGTGAATTGATAGTGGGTTATGGTCGGACAACAATGGGGAGATGAACGGTGGCCCCAAAGCAACAAACGATCGGTGATATCTCCTTCGTCGGAGCTTGAACAGAAAACACGAATGGGTTCTTTTGGGTTATCGAACGAGAATAAGAGAGAGAGAATTAAGCGACTGCAAAAATGGAAACCGAAAAGTTTGTTTAGGCTGATAAGTATGGTTTTAAACCATACGAAATGGGTAAACTACAAAATAAGGGTCACAAAAGTAGCCTGTTTTACAGATTTTCCCCTGAAGTTCTGAATTTCTCAATTATGCCATTAAAATCAATTAAGAAATTCTGATTTTAAATTCTTAAATTTTAGGGTTAAGAATTAGGGATTTATCCAATTAGGGTTTTTAATTCGGGGGAAAATTTTGGGTGTTACAACTCTTCCCCTATTAAAAGAAATTTTGGCCTCGAAATTTACCTGGATCAAAGAGATGCGAATATTGGGATCTGACAACGGCTTTAGGCTTCTATGTAGCCTCATCATGACTACGACCACGCCACAAGAAATTGACCATTTTGATGGTCTTCTGTCTAAGAACCTTCTCGTCCTGAGCAAGAATCTCAACATGCACCTCCTCAAAACGTAAGTCAGGACGAATCTCAATTTCCTCCATATGAATAATATGAGACAGATCACTATGGTAGCGTTTCAACACAGAGACGTGGAAGACATCATGAATACGTTGAAGCTCTGGTGGTAACTCAAGCTGATATGCAACTGGTCTAACTCGACGAATAATCTGATAAGGGCCAATGAAATGATGACTCATTTTGCCTTTCCGACTAAAACGAAGTACCTTCCTCCACGAAGATACCTTCAAGAAAACCTCATCTCCCACATCATACTCAATATCCCTACGTCTCAAATCAACATAAGACTTCTGTTTATTAAAAGCAGCCTTAAGCCGATCCTAAATCAATCTGTGGTCATTAAGCTCAGTCCAGCCAATAGGTGTATGACACTTACGCCCATACAAAGCCTCAGATGGTGCCATCTTGATACTGGCCTGATAACTATTATTGTAGGCAAACTATGCAAGCGGTAAGAAATCCTCCCAACTGCCCATGTAATCGAGAACACAACCCCTTAACATATCCTCAAGAATCTAAATCACGCGCTCGGACTGACCATCAGTCTACGGATGATAAGATGTGCTGAAGTTCAATCGAGTACCCAGAGCAATATGAAGAGAATCCCAAAATATCGCTGTAAACCTCGGATCTCTGTCAGAAATAATGGAAAACGGTACCCCATGAAGTCGAACAATCTAAGAGATATAGAGTCGAGCCAACTTGCTCAATGAATAGTCAACTTAGATATGAATAAAGTGTGCGGACTTAGTCAGACGATCAACAATAACCTAGATAGAGTCCTTCTTTGACGAAGTCAAAGGAAGTTCACTAACAAAATCCATAGTCACACGCCCCCACTTCCACTAAGGAATCTCAATATGCTGAAGTAACCCAGATGGACGTTGATGCTCTACTTTGACTTTCTGACAAGTCAAACACTTCGATACAAATCCGACGACATCACGTTTGAGACCTTTCCACTAGTACCTATCACGAAGATTCTTATACATCTTGTCCCCACCAGGATGCATAGAATAAAGACTGTCATGGGCCTCACAGAGAATAACCCGTTTCAACCCAGAATTCCTCGGAATGCAATACCAACCTCGGAAACATAGAGCACAATCTTGATCGATGGAAAAATCTTGAGATGTACCATCTTCAACCTCTCTCATACGGTGCATCAAAAACGGATCACTAGTCTGTTCATCTCGAATATCAGAAATTAGAGTAGGAATAACCCGAAGTTTTGCCAAAAAACGGCCATCATCATACAAACTCACCCGAGCAAATAGAGCTCTCAAATCTGAAATGACGTTAAGACTCAAGGCGTCGGCAACAACATTAGCCTTGCATGGATGATACTCAATCTCGCAGTCAGAATCCTTGAGAAGTTCTAACCAACGACGATGTCACAGATTAAGTTATTTCCGGGTAAGAAGATATTTCAGGCTCTTATAATCTGTGTAGATATAACACTTCTCTCTGTAGAGATAGTGTCTCCAGATTTTAAGAGCAAAAATCATGGCAGCAAGCTCAAGATCATGGGTAGGATAGTTACACTCATGGGGTTTCAACTGTCGGGACACATAAGCCACTACCTTCCCATCCTACATCAAAATACATCCCAATCCGGTGTAGGAAGCATCACTGTAAACGGTATAAGCTTTACCAGGCTCAAGCTAAATCAAAACCGGTGCTTCAGTCAACATGATCTTAAGCTTCTCAAAACTAGACAGTTGGGCCTCAGTCTAGACAAAGGGAACTGTTGCGTGTCAAAAGTCCTATCGCAATGTAGTGCAAGTGTACACAACGCAAGTAGTAAAGTGATACTCAAAGTATCAAATGTCGAATCCACAAGGACTGGAAATAGCTTTATCCTTGGATTGTTGCACAAGAGAGAAATAAAAGAGTTTAAATTTTTGGGAAATAATATTGAAGAATACTGAATAATAGATAATGAAGTTTCAGGGTTAATAGATAGGCCGATATTGATCTGCTTGGTAGTACAGGTGTTGCATTGCATAGAAAATTCTTGTTCTGTGTATGGCTCATGTCATAGCAGCACCTGTCGTGGCAGCAGTCCGTTGCTGTCGCGACAGCGAATAGCAACTCAGTTTCTTCAAGCTTGGAAAGAATCCCTGCTGTGACTTGTCCTATCCCTAGGTCCAAGTGCTGTTGATGAACACTTCTCGGATGATACCACCCGACGTGAATCGAAGGGTGAACACCAATGTTGTTGAATTCTTTCTTAGCCACTTAACCTCGTCCTATCCCTAGGTCCGAGATAGTTCAACCATAAACTGGAGAACCCGCACTTATTCCTTTCTTATACTTAACTCTCCCGATATTAATTAAATAGATAATCTCACAATGCTCTCCTGATACTCTTGCAAGATGTTGAAACCAGAATAAGCAAACTTGAAGTTTTATTTTAGTGAACAAAAAATTCCTAAAACAATACAATCCTTGTAACTATTTTATAGAATCAACCCTTAGCCCTAGGGGAAGTTTAGAACATGGCGAGAGGGGGAAAACGATTGGGGTTTTGAAGAAGAAGGCTAGAGATGAGATATCCTCCCCTAGGTCGAATTACATGCCTTTATATAGGCCTTGGGTCCAAGTTTTCTACTTTGACAAGAACATAAGTTTAAACTAAAGTACAACTCTATTGGAGAATTAATCTTCTTAGTGCATGACTTTAATTCGTCCTCTTTTCTTGCTTTGGGTTTCTTCCTTGGACTTTGGGCTTGACCTTCATTCTGTCTTAGAGCTCAGAAAAATATAGGAGTGGCCCACTACAGACCGGCTTGAATTCCTCTATCTATCGAGATCCACTTCACTTTCCCCTTCACTATTGTTGTCGTCATGGCTGCCACGGCAATGGCCACGACAGCGTCCTCCTTCTTGACTCCACTCTTGTATTCCAGCTCTGCTTCTTCGCTGTCCTAAGTCTGACACAGTAGCTACCTGCAATAAATAGCCAAAATCAGTAGCAATTGTGTCATTTTATCTAATTGTGATGTATATGTGAAACTGTACCTAAATGCGATGAATTATGCTTGAATGCAGCAGAAATATGAGTTAAATAAGGGGTAGAATATAGAACTTTTACACACTCAATACACCCCCAAACTCAAGTTCTTGCTTGCCCTCAAGCAATTATGACCTAAATTTTTTTTTGTTTGGCTTAATTTAGTGAACTTTTCATTACCTACCACACATGCTCTATCACGAACAACACTTTGTCGAACATTTCTTGGATTTATTCGGAACCATGCTATAGGTCTCGTGTAGTGTGTGCATGCTTTGTGAACATATATGTGCTTAGACTCCTTTAATTTACTAGAATAGTTAACTTACTTGAATTTTTATGCCAACTTTCATTTTCTTGGAGGCAATTCTTAGGCTCCTTTAGTTTTTTCTTAGACTCGGTTTTCTTTTCTTATTTTAAGTTGACTAGAGATTGTTTTTGGGCATCTCTAGCTAACTTCTTAGAGCCAGTTTTAGGCACCTCTAGGTGTATTGAGTCTAAATTTTCTTATCCTCTTTTCTTAGAGACAGTGTTAGGCACCTCTAGGGGAAACTCAAGTGTTTAAGCTTTTCCTATTCTAATTTACCAGTAGAAGTCTAGACAACATAAGAGTCACAAAGGGTGTTTAAAGATCAGAACTATAGTAAGGCTCTAAACTGTTCCAAAAAATATCCTAAAGGCACTGCCACGACAGAGTCTATTGCGGCAGGTAAGTTCTGTTCAAAGACTTAAGCCAAATGAATTTTTTTTGACAAAAATAAACTAAGTCATAACTAACACTTAGACATAATTTTAAAACACAAAAGACACTTCATTACTGGAGGGATGCCACCCCCAAACTCGAGGGTTGCATTGTTCTCAATGCATGATGACAAGGATAAAAAAAATACATCATAATATAAATAAGACAGCAAGACAACAAAAATAAGATAGAAACTTAATTTGAGGAGCTGTCATCGCTGCTACTGCTGCTAATCTGTAGCTGCCGGCGGGCAGTGACCTTCATTGTAGGTGCCGGTAGGGTGCTAGGGAAGGCATGGGCAATTTTCTTTTTGGCTTCCCTTAGCGGCTGGATACAAGTGGGTGAGATTTGGGGTAGCTTGTCCAGCACTTGTACCTCATCTTCGGAGCTGCTACTGCTGCTGCTGGTAGACTTGCCCTGGCTGGATGGTCCTTCACCAGTTTGGTTGGGCTTCTACCTTTTCATAAGAGTGAACTCCTTGGAAAGGTTTTGAGCAACAGAGGGCTCCCCGTCAGAGTCCTGCCAGACGGATGAATAGGAGAACCCTCCGAAGTAATCGTCGTTGAGTTCTAGTAGTGGCTCCTTTCTTTTCTTGCCTCTGGCAGTGGCAATGGCAGTGTGGCTGCCGCCTTCAGCTGTCATGGCCAGAGTATGAGTAGATGCAGCAGATGGGGTCTTTGGTGTGGCAGCAGGAGTAGGAGTAGGTGTGGGAGCAGCAAAATACTGTTTTGGAAAGGTAGGGAATGGTACATTTGTAAAATTTAAATCATTATGAATAAAATGTATCGTGGCTGCCGGGAAGTCCCTTATGAAGCTCATCAGACCAAGCTGCCTTTCCTCTATCTTTTTGAGTGTGGCCAGAATCTGAGTGGAGGCATCTTGTGGAGGGGCTGCTGCTGCTCTGCTGCGGCAGGTCCTGGCTGACTGGGGTCTGCCGGCTCCTCTGTTGTGGCAGACGAGTTGAAGTAGGAGAGTGTGGTTGCTGCTTTCAGCTCCATGAGGCTGAAAATGTTACGCTCCATCCACTCTTTCCCTCGGACTTTGAAGTCTTCGGCAATTTCTAGAACGTTGTGGCCTCGACAGATTTCGGTGATAAGGTACGGGAAGACAAGAGGTCCTGGCGGTCGGAGAGCACATTCCAAAATTCCCTCCCTTATGTATCGGCCGACATTTATGGGTCTTTCATTCAAAATTGAATGGACACGTGCTAACCTGGGTCGGTTGACCGTACTGTTATGGGAGGATGTCATGATTCTCTTCTTCACGAAGTGGTTCCATAATTTTGCCTCGGGAGTTAGTTGAGTTCTTTTCACCATCCACCGATGCTTTGGGTCGGTGTTCCATTTTGTCCCCTCCTCCGTCACTTCTACCATCACCGCATCATAGTCTGTCAGCGACAGACTCTCGACGAACCTCTTGTGGGCGTCTTTCCTTCTACTGACATGGAGGCCATAGAGGGTGTTGATATAGGAAGGCTCAAAAGTAAGTTCTTTACCTCGTACCGTCACGGTCGTGGTATCCTTACTGTCGACGATAACATAAAATTCCCGGACCAGTATGACGTTCATTTCTTCTGGCTGGGCAACAAACCGCTGCCACTTCAAGGCATGAATCTTCTTTGCGATGAAAGGTTCAAGCCCTAGGTCTCCCGTGGGCTCGGTGTAGAGAAAACCCCTTTCTTCCTACATCTCCCTCTTCTGGAAAGAGTGGTAGTATCTGCCGGCAGAGTCGGTGGAGGCAAAGCGGTTTAGGATGGCACTATGGCTGGGTGTGCTCACTACTGCGACAGAGTTGGAGGCAGCACTTCTGCGAGTTTGTCTGCTAGTCATGGTTGCAAGGCTGTGGAAAATAAAGAGAAATTTGAGATCTAGAGAAATCAAGTTGAGAGAGTAAAAGTGAGGTGAAAAATGAATAGTGAATGTGGGTTTGTATAGATGAATGATTTTCTGCCCGTTGGAGCTGTAACGGCAGGTGTAAATAACGGGGCCAACTGTTACGCGATTTCTGACGCGTCTGTCACGCATTTCCGTGTCTGCTACGCGTTTGCGTGTCTGCCGCGACAACATGGTGACATGCTGTATTTCCCGCGTCTGTCGCGATAGCTGATGACAGACTATGACGACAGACTCATTCGTTGGGCTTTTTGGGCTGCTGTTGATATGGTGGGCTGGTTCACTTCTTCTCATCTCCTTGTTTCCCTTATTTCCTAAAAAGAATTCAAATAAAACCTTAGTTTCTAAAAATAAAATAAAATAAAATAATTCTTAATTCCTAATAAATAAATAAAATAAAATAAAATAATTAATTAAGTTAAATTAGGGATGCCTTGAGGAGCATCTCCTAAAGTAACTACTTCCTGCATCCTTAGGGCTTCAGTCCCCTGATAATGCTTTAGTCTCTGTCCGTTGAATTTGAATTGGTGCCCGTATTTTAAGGATTTGATCGTGATGGCACAATGGGGTAAAACCTGCACAACTTGGAAGGGGCCGGACCATCTAGATTTAAGCTTTCCCGGGAAAAGTTTTAACCTAGAGTTAAACAACAACACAAGCTACCCTGGGCAGAACTGTCGTGGCAGCAACTTCTTGTCATGCCACCTTTTGGTTTTATCTTTTTAAATCTTTGCGTTGTCGTAGGCCATTGTTCGAATTTCTTCAATTTCATTCAAGTCAAGTAGCGTCTTCTGTCCTGCCTTATCTAAGTCCATTTTTACTGCCTTGATAGCCCAGTAAGCTCTGTGCTCTATCTCAACAGGTAAGTGGCATGTTTTCCCATATATAAGCCTATAGGGTGACATTCCCAATGGTGTTTTGAATGCAGTTCTATAGGCCCAGAGTGCATCATTGAGGTGTAAAGACCAATCTTTTCGAGTTGGTTTAACCATCTTTTCAAGAATTTTATTTACTTCCCGATTGGATATTTCGGCCTGTCCATTGGTTTGAGGGTAATATGTTGTTGCAATCCGATGCTTTACACCGTATTTTCTTAAGACAACAACAATTACCCTATTGTCGAAATGTCTCCCTTCATCACTGATGATCGCCTTAGGTATGCCAAACCTGGAGAAAATGTTTTTATGCAGAAATCTCTGAGTAGTCTTGGCATCATTTTTCTGTATGGCGATCGCTTCAACCCATTTGGATACATAATCCATTGCCAGTAGGATGTAGAGGTTCCCACATGATGCTGGGAATGGTCCCATGAAATCGATGCCCCATACGTCGAAGATTTCGACTTCTAAGATGTTTTGTAGTGGCATCTCATGTCTTCTTGAGATGTTCCCAGTCCGTTGGCACTTATCAAAACTTTTGTAGAATGCTTGGGCATCCTTGAACAGTGAGGGCCAATAAAAACCATATTGCAAAACCTTGGCAGCGGTTTTGTTTCCACCTAAGTGTCCTCCATATGAGGAAGCATGACAGTGGTGAAGAACAACTTCCTGCTCATCCTGTGGTACATAATTTGATCTGCACAATGTTTGAAAAGAAGAGGTTAGTCCTAATAGTAATGTTTTGCATCATTTTGGAACCTCTTCCTTGCTTAGTAATTAAGTTCAGGAGGTAGTACTCCGCTAACTATGTAATTAACAAAATCAGCGTACCAAGGAAGTTCAGAAAACTTACCTGTCGCCATGGCTGTCGTGGCAGTGCTTGTGGCAGCAAACAACTACTCGTCAGGAAAGGTCTCTAGTATGTTGGTATTGTCTGTCGGTTGACTCTTTCCCATCTCTAATCTTGACAAGTGGTCTGCGACTTGGTTTTCTGTCCCCTTTTTATCCCTGATTTCAATGTCGAACTCTTGCAGTAGTAGAATCCAACGTATCCGTCTAGGTTTTACATCCTTTTTAGCGAACATATACTTCAATGCTGAATGGTCTGTATGGACCGCCACCTTCGTTCCAAGTATATACGAACAAAACCTTCCAATTGAGAACACCACTGCTAATAGTTCTTTTTCTGTTTTGGTGTAATTCACTTGGGCATCATTCAATGTTTTACTGGCGTAGGAAATCACATGGAAGAGCTTATCCTTCCTCTGCCCCAGTGCTGCCCCTACTGCATAGTCACTGGCATCACATATTATTTCATATGGCAAACTCCAGTCTGGTGGCTGTACAATCGGGGCTGTTACCAACTTTTCTTTTAGGATTCTGAATGCTTCAGTACATTCTGTATTGAAGTCAAAGGGATGATTTTTCTCTAATAAGTGGCATAAAGGCTTGGTAATCTTCGAGAAATTTGCAATAAATCTTTGATAAAACCCAGCATGCCCTAAAAAACTCCGAATTCCCTTGACTGTGGTGGGTGGCGGCAGCTTTTCGATGACTTCGATTTTTTTCTCTGTCTACCTATATGCCGCGGTAGCTTACCTTGTGGCCTAGGACTATCCCTTCGTCCACCATGAAGTGACTTTTTTCCCAGTTTAATACCAAGTTCGCTTTCTCGCATCTTTCGAGCACCTTCTGTAGGTTGCCTAAACAACCTTCAAAACTGTCTCCAAAAACGGAAAAATCGTCCATGAATATTTCCAGGAAGTTCTCCACCATGTTAGAGAATATTGCCATCATACACCTTTGGAAGGTTGCTGATGCATTGCATAATCCAAATGGAATCCTCCGAAAAGCATAAGTGTCGTATGGGCAAGTGAAGGTCATTATCTCCTGATCCTCTGGTGCAATAGCTATCTGGTTATAACCTGAGTAACCATCAAGAAAACAATAATAAGGTTTCCCCGCTAATTTATCAAGCGTTTGATCAATAAAAGGTAGGGGAAATGGTTTTTCCGGGTAGCTTTGTTAAGCTTCCGGTAAACCATACAAACCCTCCAACCGGTCACAGTCCTGGTTGGGATTAGTTCGTTTTCTTCGTTGGTCACCACGGTTATTCCTCCCTTTTTAGGAACACACTATACCGGGCTCACCCATTTACTAACCGAGATGGTATAAATTATCCCAGTGTCAAGCAATTTGATAATTTATTTTCTCATTACTTCTCGCATAGCATCCTTTAAGCGTCTTTGAGCATCAATGGTCGGCTTATGATCATCCTCTAGGAGAATTTTATGCATACATAATGCCGGACTGATGCCTTGGATATCAACTATCGTCCATCCAATAGCCTTCTTATGCTGCTACAGCATCCCAATTAACTGTTGTTCATGTTTCTACATTAACTTGGAAGAGATGATTACGTGCAACATATCATTTAAACCAAGAAAAACATATTTAAGCTGCCCTGGTAGGGGCTTAAGGTCTAAAACATGTGGTTCTACAGTTGAAGGCTTTTGAATTATGTGTTCATTCGAGGTATAGTTAAGGGACTCAAATAACTTACTTGGACGATTTCCTATCCAATCTACCTCCCCATGACCTTCAGTGTCGGATATGTCTGAATCAGAGGAGTCACTGTCGTCGTTGCTGCCGTGACAGTCTTCCAGATGACTGCTGTGGCAGTGACCAAATTTAATGTCATGACAGCTCGACCTGATGCAAGGTTGGTTAAGGATTACTTTAGTGACGACCTTGCATTCTTCTTCTGCATCAACATGTTTGATTGCTTGGAGAACATTGAGTTTGATCTCTTGATCATTTACTCTCATTGTCAGTTCTCCCTTCTCTACATCAATCAGTGATCTGCCTGTGGCTAGGAAGGGTCGCCCCAGGATGATTGGTGCATTTTCATCTGCTTTACAGTCTAAAACAAGAAAGTCACCAGGAAAAATGAACTTATCCACTCTTACCAGAATATCTTCGATCTTCCCTTCTGGTTGTACGTAAGAGCGGTCTGCCAGCTGTAGCATGACTGTCGTGGGTCGTGCTCGTCCAATACCTAATTTCTGAAACACAGATTTTGACATTAAATTTATACTAGCACCTAGAACACAAAGTGCCTTACCCACAAATTTGTCGCCAATTATGCATAGTATGATGAAGCTCCCAGGATCCTTCTTTTTCTGGGGTGGATGCCTGTGCAGGATAGTCATGCATCCCTCTGTCAGTTTTACCGTTTCGAATTCCCCAAGTCTGGACCTTTTTGACATGGCATCCTTGAGAAATTTTGCATAACCGGGCATCTGCTTGATGGCCTCCAACAGTGGTATATTGATATGCACCTGCTTAAAAATATCGTAAATCTTTTTGAGCTGGTACTCCTATTTTTACTTCTATAACCGCTGTGGAAAAGGAGGTGGAGGACGGTAATCTTCCAGACGTCCTTCACATGGTATTCAGATTTGAGGATGCTTAGGTTCTTCAGCATCTTTTTCTTGCTCCTTTATCCCTTCTGCTGCCGTGACAGGTATGTCGGCAGCGGTCTTCTCCTCTGCTGCCGGGGCAGTGTTCGTGGCAGGTGTTTCTAGGGCTGGTTCCTCAATCGGTATGGTTTTCATCTCCGGCCCTTGCAGTTGTTTCCCACTCCTAGTAGTAATTGCTTTACACTACTCATGTGTGGGTTTTCTAGCGACTTCAGTATCACTAGGGAATCCTCCGTTTTGCCTTGGCTTAATATGCTGGGAAACCTGACCCATCTATGTCTCTAGTGATTTCAGTCTAGCCTCATGGTTAGTCATTTTAATCTCTGTTTTGTCCATGAATGACTCAGTCTTCTTGACGAAGTGATCCATGTTTGCAATGTATGCTCTTGTCTGTGACATAAATGTAGCCAATGTCTGCTCCAGTATACTAGGTGCGGCTGCTGTTGAGGTTGTTGCCGTGTTAGGATTCTGGGTGCCCCCTGGTTTTGGTTGTTCTGCACCTGAGGATTCAGTGTGTTGTTTGGATTGCTCCAGGAGAACTTGGGATCTTTCCTCTAGTTGTGATTGTAATTGTTGGAGTCGTAATTTCTCGACTTGTTGTAATTTCCAACATACATCCCTTCCTCTAGCTGTAACGGGCAGTCTTCCAAACTGTGATTCCCACTGCAAGTTTCACGTATCTCTTTTGCAGAGTAGACATGTTTTGAGTCTTTTTTAACAAGTTTTCCACTGCCTTTGTGAGGTATGTAACCCGTGTCTTCAGGGAATTATCGGCTTCATAATCTTTTACAGCTAACACTCATTTACCTCTCCTCACTGTGGGAAATTTCTCTTCAATCTTTGCTAGATTTTTCAATACTACCATGGCTTCGTCTGGATCTTTTTCCAACAACAGTCCATTTGCTGTTGAATCTATTCTCATACGAGTGTGTGTGTTGGCAGCATTGTAGAATTTGATGACTTGATTCTATACGGGGAATCCATGCATCAGGCAGTTCCTTAGAAGAGTTGTAAACCTATCCCATGCCTCGTGCATTGGCTCGTCATATTCCTGTTGAAAAGTAGCAATTTCATTACGTAATCGCTCAGATAATTGAGAAGGATTAAAACGAGACAAAAATTCACGAGTGAGATCTGCCCAAGTTCGTATTAAACCCGGTGTTAGTTTATTCCACCACGTTTTACCTCTGTCTCTTAGTTAATGAGGAAATAACCAGAGCCTCAGTATCTCCGAATTTACTCCTGGTAATCTAAACGATCCACATATTTCTTAGAACATTTTCAGATGTTCTCGGGCATCCTCTGTAGCAGCACCACTAAATTGGCCAGCGGAATTAATCATGCTGAACATAACAAGTTTCAGCTCGAAATTCTCAGCTTCCACATCTGGCAAGGTGGTCTCCAGTTCCACATGATCATTGATCATGTAATCACGACAGGACCATCGTGCGGCCTCGGTAGCAGGCCGTTCATTCCCTTCATCTATGAGAGGATCTTCAGGATTCCTCGGGTGATTTACCCCGTTATGCATTACTTCTAAATGTTCCTCAAGATAATCGTTTCTGGCTATCAAAGGGCGGACTCGGTGCTTGAGGTTGTACGAACGTTCGATTTCAGGATCTAGTTTATACTCAGGTTCTTTGCCTCGTCTTGATCTGCGCATAAGCAAACAAAAAACCTTGTGAAAAGCACAGGGTAAACAGTCCCAATAAAAACAGAAAAATTAAAAAGGAAGTGCCGTAAAAGTAAGGGTAAAGATATGTTTCCAGTCCCCGGCAACAGCGCCAAAAACTTGTTGCGTGTCAAAAGTCCTATCGCAATGTAGTGCAAGTGTACACGATAAAAGTAGTAAAGTGATACTCAAAGTATCAGATGTCGAATCCACAGGGACTGGAAATAGCTTTATCCTTGGATTGTGTTAAGTGTGTAAAAGTTCTATTATTTTCACCCTATTTAACCCATATTTCTGCTGCATTCAAGCATTATTCACTGCATTTAGGTTAGTTTACAACAAAACATCACAAATATATTAAAAGGCACAGATTCTACTAAGAATGGATGTTTTTGCAGGTTGCTGCCGTAGTAGACGGTGAGGGAAGGCGCTGGGCAGAGAAGCAGAAGAGCTGAACTGGACAAGCAGACAAAGAGGACGATGCTGCCATGGTGCTGCCGTGACAGTAGAGGATGGCAACAGTTTTTGTGGAGAAAAAGCAAAGTGGACCTCGATAGATAGAGAAAATTTAGCCTGTCTGTCGTGTGAAAACCTCATATTTTTCCAAGCCCCAGATCAAAAGATATGTCAAGCCCAAAGTTCAAGGCGGGAAAATCCCAAGCAAGAAGATGACGGCTGGAAAGTAGATTCCTTGAAGATTTAGTCTTTATTAGAATCATACTTTCAATTAAAGTTGTATTCTTGCTAAATTAGATAACTTGAGCCCAAAGCTTATATAAGGGCATGTATTTTAACCTAGGGAAGAGATCAACCCCATAACCGATTACCCTAGACTTCTCTCTCAACCCCTAGTCGTTTTCCTTCCCACACCATGTTCAAAATTCCCCCTAGGGCCACGGGTTGATTTGTAAAGTAGTTGCAAGGGTTGCTTTTGTTTTAGGAATTTTCAGTTCAATAAAATAAACTTCAAGTTCTCTTATTTTGGTTATTAATATCTTGCAAGAGCATCGGGAGAGCATTGTGAGGTTATCTATTTACTTAGCATCGGGAGAGTTAAGTATACGAAAGAAATAAGAGCAAGTTCTCGAGTTTATAGTTGAACTATCTCGGGACTAGGGATAGGAAGAGGTTAAGTGGCTAAAGAAGAATTCATACACATCGGTGTTCATCCTTCGATTCATGCCGGGAGGTATCATCAAAGACGTGATTATCGACAGACTTGGACCTAGGGATAGGCCAAGGCATATATGGGATTCTTGCCAAACTTGAAGTATTGAGTTGAGTGTTTGCTGCCGCGACAATCAACGGACTGCTGCCGCGACAGGTGCTGCCCGCGACAGGCGCGACGACAGAACTGGATTTCCTAAACTCTGCAATACCTGCACTACTGAGCAATTCAATAACAGCCCATTCTCTCTATCTTGATATCTCTACTCTTTTATTTACGTTTACTTTATTATTCTCGTGACAACTTCTCAAATATTTTCTTTACTTTCATGTAGTGAATTAAGGTGAAGCTATTAGCCCAATCCCTGTGGAGACGATATCCGATACTTTGTATCACTTTACTACTTGCGTCGTGTATACTTGCACTACAATTGCGATAGACTATTTTACACGCAACAAGTTTTTGGCGCCATTGCCGGGGATTGGCAACATAACTCTACCTTTTCTTTTACTGCACTTTTCGTTTTTATTTTTATTTTTATTTTTCTGTTTTTCTTTGGTGCATTCAACTCTTACTTTTCACAAGGTTTCTTGTTTATGCGCAGATCGAACCAACGTAAAGATCCTGAGTATCCATTAGATCCAGAAATCGAACGATCATTCAATCTCAAGAAACAACTTCGTCACTTACTAGCCAGGAACGAGTACCTTGAGGAACAGCTAGAGAAGATGGCCCACAATGGAAACGACCCGCCTGTCGGCGACCCGCCTGCCGCTGCCGGTCGACGGTCCTATCGTGACTACATGTTGAACGATCATGTAGAGCTGGAAACAACGCTGCCGTACATAGATGTTGACAACTTCGAGCTGAAACCTGTTATGTTTAGTATGATCAACAATGCCAGGCAGTTTAGTGGTGCTGTTACAGAGGATGCTAGGGAGCATCTCAAAACATTCCAAGAGATCTGTTGTTCATTTAGACTGCCAGGAGTTATTCCGGAGATACTAAGGCTTCGATTATTTCCCCATTCATTGAGGGATAGAGCAAAAACTTGGTGGAATAAACTTACGCCGGGTTCAATTAGAACTTGGGCAGACTTATCTCGTGAATTTTTATCTCGTTTTAATCCTTCGCATTTATCTGAGCGATTACGTAATGAAATTGCTACTTTTCAACAGGAAGATGACGAGCCGATGCACGAGGCATGGGACAGATTTACTACTCTTCTACGGAACTGCCTTATGCATGGATTCCCCATCTGGAACCAGGTAACCAAGTTTTATAATGCTGCCAACTTACAAACTCGTATTCGAATTGATTCAGCAGCAAACAGACTATTATTGGATAAAGATCCGGACGAGGCAATGCAAGTATTGAAAAATCTGGCTAAGAATGAGGAGCAGTTTCCGACAGCAAGAAGAGGGGGTAAACGGGTACTAGCTATCAAGGATTATGAGGCCGACAGCACGATGAAATCACATGTAGCATTCCTTACTAAAGCAATGAAAAAGCTATTGAATGATGATGCACAACATGGATTTGCTGTTGAGGAGGTATGTGAAATCTGTGAGGGAAATCATAGTTCGGATGAGTGTCCTATACAGTTAGAAGAGGGAAAATATGTTGGAAACTACAAGCCGAATTACAACTCCAATAACTATAATCCCAACTGGAGAAAGGATCCCAAATTTTCTTGGAGCAATCCTAATAATGCCATGAATCCCCAAGCACACAATCAGAATCAGGGAGGACCTAGATTGCTGACGCGATAGCAACTGCCGCCGCAACTGCCGCCACAACAGCAACAATAGCCACCAGCTGCCACGAACAGTATACTGGAACAGACTCTGGCCACTTTTATGTCTCAGACAGGTACTTATATTGAGAATATGAATCAATTTGTCAAGAAAACAGAGACGTTCATGGATAAAACAAAGATGCTGATGACGAATCATGAAGCTACTATGAAATCTTTGGAGACTCAAATGGGTCAGGTTTCCCAGCATATTAAGCCAAGGCAGACTGGAGGATTTCCTAGCAATATTGAAAATGCTAGACAGCCCACACATGATCAGTGTAAAGCCATTACTACTAGGAGTGGGAAGATACTATCAGGGCCAGAGAAGGAAACTGAATCAGTGAAGAAACCAGCCTTGGAAAAACCTGCCGAGGAAGCTGCCCCGACAAGTAACAAACAGACTGCTGCCGATGAGCCTGTCATGATAGCAGAAGCGACAGAGGAGAAAAATGATGAACCCAAACCTCCTCAGATTCGTATGCAGTGGGAAAGACATATTGCTGATTATCGTCCCCCACCTCCTTTTCCTCAACGGTTACAGCAAGCAAAGCAAGAATCTCAGCTCAAAAAGATTTATGATATTTTTAAGCAGGTTCATATTAATATTCCGCTGTTAGATGCCGTTAGGGAGATGCCCGGTTACGCCAAGTTTCTCAAAGATGTCATGTCAAAAAAATCTAAACTTGGGGAATTTGAAACGGTTAAGATGACAGAAGGATGCATGAGTATTCTTCATCGGCAGCCACCCTAGAAAAAGAAGGATCTGGGGAGCTTCATCATACCTTGTGTAATCGGAGACAAATATGTGGGTAAGGCACTTTGTGATCTTGGTGCTAGTATTAATTTAATGCCAAAATCTGTTTTCCAGAAATTAGGTATTGGAAAGGCGCGGCCCACGACAGTAATTCTGCAGCTGGAAGACCGCTCTTATGTTCATTCGGAAGGAAAAATTGAAGATATTCTGGTAAGAGTGGATAAATTTATTTTTCCTGCTGACTTTCTTGTTTTAGATTGTGAAGCAGATGAAAACGCATCAATCATCATTGGGCGACCCTTCTTAGCCACGAGAAGATCACTGATTGATGTGGAGAAAGGAGAACTCACCATGCGAGCTAATGATCAAGAGATTAAGTTGAATGTTCTCCAAGCGATGAAGCATGCTGATGCAGACGAGGAATGCAAGGCTATCACTGAAGTTACCCTTGATCAACCCTGCATCAGGTCGGGCTGTCACGACATCAGAATTGGTCACTGCTGCGGCAGCCACCTACAGGGCTGTCACGACTAGACTGACGACAGCAACTCCTCTGAATCCGATACATCTGATACTGAAGATCAGGAGGAGGTAAACTGGATAGGCGATCGTCCAGGTAAGTTATTTGAACCTTTAAATTACACTTCGGATAACCATGCAATTCAAAAGCCATCTACTGTTGAGCCACATGCCTTAGAACTGAAGCCCCTGCCAGGGCAGCTAAAATATGATTTTCTTGGTTCAAATGATACATTGCCCGTAATCATCTCTTCTAAGCCGCCAGAGGAACAGGAACGGCAGCTAATAGGGATGCTGCGGCAGCACAAAAAGGCAATTGGATGGACGATAGCTGATATTCAAGGCATTAGTCCGGCGTTATGCATGCATAAAATCCTTTTAGAGGAAGATCATAAGCCGACTATAGATGCTCAAATGCGGCTAAACCATGCGATGAAAGAGGTGGTGCGTAAAGAGATAATCAAATGGTTAGATGCTGGTATTATTTACGCCATCTCCGACAGCAAATGGGTAAGCCCGGTGCAATGCGTTCCCAAGAAAGGAGGAATGACCGTGGTGACCAACGAAAACAATGAGTTAATCCCAACCAGGATTGTGACCGGTTGGAGGGTTTGTATGGACTATCGGAAGCTTAACAAAGCCACCCGAAAGGACCACTTCCCTTTACCCTTTATTGATCAAATGCTTGATAGATTAGCGGGTAAACCTTACTATTGTTTTCTTGATGGTTATTCAGGGTACAATTAAATTGCTATTGCACCGGAGGATCAAGAAAAGACGACTTTCACATGCCCATACGAAACATATGCTTTTACGAGGATGCCGTTTGGATTATGCAATGCACCTGCCACCTTCCAAAGGTGCATGATGGCCATATTCTCCGATATGGTGGAGGATTTCCTTGAGATTTTTATGGATGATTTTTCAGTCTTTGGGGACGATTTTGAGAGCTGCCCAAGAAATCTACAAAAGGTACATGAAAGATGTGAAAAAGCAAACCTAGTTTTGAATTGGGAAAAATGCCACTTTATGGTGGATGAAGGGATAGTCCTTGGCCATAAGATTAGCTGCCGTGGGATAGAAGTCGACAGGGCCAAAATAGAAGTGATCGAGAAGCTGCCACCGCCGACCACAGTCAAGGGTATTAGAAGTTTCTTGGGACATGCTGGTTTTTATCGGAGATTCATTGCAAATTTCTCCAAAATCACCAAGCCCCTATGTCATCTTTTGGAGCAGAACTGACCCTTTGACTTCAATGATGAATGTACTGAAGCATTCAAGGTTCTGAAGGAAAAACTGGTAACAACCCCAATAGTACAGCCACCAGACTGGACACATCCATTTGAGATTATGTGTGATGCTAGTGACTATGCTGTCGGGGCAGCACTTGGGCAGCGGAGAGATAAATTATTTCATGTCATATATTATGCCAGCAAGACACTGAATGACGCCCAAGTGAACTACACCACCACAGAGAAGGAGTTATTAGATGTGGTATTCTCTATCGACAAGTTTCGTTCTTACATACTTGGAACGAAGGTAATAGTGCACACAGACCATTCTGCCCTGAAGTATTTGTTCGCGAAAAAGGATGCAAAGCCTCGATTGATACGGTGGATCCTGCTATTGCAAGAATTCGACCTTGAAATCAAGGACAAAAAAGGGACAGAAAATCAGGTGGTAGATCACTTGTCAAGATTGGAGAAGGGACAAAGTCTACCAACAGATGAGACAAACATACTGGAGACCTTCCCCGACAAGCAGCTCTTTCCTGCCGTAATCACTGCCGCGACAGCCATGGCGGCAGGTAAGTCTTCTGAACTTCCCTGGTATGCTGATTTCGTTAATTTTATAGTTAGCGGATTAATTCCTTCTGATCTTAATTATCAAGCCAGGAAGAGGTTCCAAAATGATGTTAAGCATTATTATTGGGACAAACCTCTTCTTTTCAAAATTTGTGCAGATCAGGTTATAAGGAGATGTGTACCACAAGAAGAACAAGAAGACATACTTCATCACTGCCATGCTTCACAGTATGGAGGTCACTTAGGAGGCAACAAAACTGCTGCCAAGGTGCTGCAGTCAGGGTTCTACTGGCCGTCACTGTATAAAGATGCACAAACCTTCTATAAGAGCTGTGACAGGTGCCAAAGGACGAGATGCCACTGCAGAACATTCTAGAAGTCGAAATCTTCGATGTTTGGGGGATTGATTTTATGGGACCTTTTCCATCTTCGTGTGGGAATCTATACATCCTCCTAGCAGTGGATTATGTCTCTAAGTGGGTCGAAGCTATCGCAACTCAAAAGAATGATGCCAAGACAGTCCAAAAGTTTTTACACAAAAACATCTTTTCTAGGTTTGGCATCCCTATGGCGATTATCAGTGATGAAGGGAGACATTTCGACAACAGGGTTATTGCTGCCGCCTTGAAGAAATATGGTGTCAAGCATCGGATCGCGACAACATATCACCCACAGACCAATGGACAAGCTGAAATATCTAATAGGGAAGTAAAGAACATTCTTGAGAAGATGGTTAAGCCAACTAGGAAAGATTGGTCTTTACTCCTCAATGATGCGTTATAGGCATATAGGACAGCTTTTAAGACTCCATTGGGCATGTCTCCATACCGATTGATTTATGGGAAAACGTGTCATCTGCCTGTCGAGATAGAGCACAGAGCATACTGGGCAATCAAGGCAGTAAATATGGACTTGGACAGGGCAGGACAGAAAAGGCTATTAGATCTGAACGAGATTGAAGAAATACGGGCAATGGCCTACGACAATACAAGAATCTACAAGGAGAAAACCAAGAAGTGGCATGACAGGAAGTTGCTGCCACGACAGTTCTGCCCAGGGCAGCTTGTATTGTTGTTCAATTCTAGACTGAAACTTTTCCCAGGGAAACTGAAATCTAGATGGTCTGGCCCATTCCAAGTCGTACAAGTTTTTCCCCATGGTGCCATCACAATCCGATCATTAAAAGATGGGCACCAATTCAAAGTCAACGGACAACGCCTCAAGCATTATCAGGGGACTGAAGCCCCAGGAATGCAGGAAGTGGTTTCCTTAGGAGATGCCCCACCTGGCATCCCTAATTTAACCTAAATTTTTATTTTTATTTATTTTTATTATTTATTATTTATTAGGAAATAAGGTTTATTTTATACGAATAATGTTTTTATGTTCATTGTTTTTAGGAAATAAAGGAGCCAAGAAGAACAGGAGAATTGAACTCAGCCTACCACCCATCCATCAGCCCAACAAAGCCCAATATTGAAGCCTGTCGTTACAGCTACCGCGAAAGACGCGGAAAAGACAGGCTGTCACCATGCTGTCACGACAGACGCGGAAACGTATGACAGACGCGGAAACGTGTGTCAGACACTCTAGACACGCTAAAGCTCAACAGCCGCCCCGTTATTCGCGCCTGCTGTTACAGCTTCAACGGGCAACAAATCCTTTTTCTATAAAACCCCGTTTCATTTTCATTTTCACTCACTTCTGCCTTTCTTACTTGCTCTCCCTCTTTAGTTTTCATTTGCTTTCATTTACTTTTCACAACCCTTGCACTAATATGTCTTCTAGGAAAACCTGACGCAATGCTGCCTCTACTTCCTCACCAACAGCAGCAGCAGTGACAACAACAACAACAGCTCTGATATTCAGGTTGTACAACAACCACCCCAGCCCGCCCCGAGAACTAGAATCCGCCGCCAGATCCGCCTCAGCAGCAGCGAAGACAGCGCCTAAATTTAAGTTTCTTATCTTATTATTGCTGCCTGCCATATATATTTTGTGATGTACTGCCTTCATATGTTTTCATTTTTATTTTGTCATTTGCATTGAGGGCAATGCAACCCTTGAGTTTGGGGGTAGCAACCCTCCATATTAATGGAGTACATCTTAGTTAAATTTTGCGTCTTTTACTTAGTTATTTTTCTCTAAAAAAACTGAAAATATTGAAAATTTTGGCTGAAAACTGTGAACTGAACTTGCCTGTCGTGGCAGTAACTTTAGGATAGTTTAAGGAGAAGTTTAGAGCCCTTCTATAGTTCTGAAAACTTAAACACCATTGTGACTGTTATACTGTTTAGACTTCTTTTAGCCAAACTAGAATAGGAAGCTTAGCACTTGAATAGCCCCTAGAGGTGCCTAACATTGGCTCTAGGAAAGAAGTTTAGCAAAAGAGACTCAATAGCCCTAGAGGTGCCCGAAACTGGCTCTAGGAAGTTAACTAGAGGTGCCTAAAACTGGCTCTAGTAAAACTTAAGATTAAAAATAGAGAAATCGAGTCAAAACAAAAAAATCAAAGAAGCATGAAAAAGTGCCTTCAAAAGATAAACTTTGGCATAAAAGTTCGAGTTAAGAGTTGAATATTCTAGTGAAACTAAGAGAGTCTTGGCATATAACTGTTCACAAGCATGCACACACTGCACGAGGACTGTAGTGAGATTCCGGACAGATCCTAAATTATCCGACAGGTTGATGCCGTCACAAGGAACGAACGACGGGTAAGGGAAAGTCACTGTTTGGAAGCCAAAACAAAAATATTTCATTTTTTTTCTTTTAGGTCTTAGTTGCTTGAGGGCAAGCAAAAACTTGAGTTTGAGGTGTGTTGAGTGTGTAAAAGTTCTATTATTTTCACCCTATTTAACCCATATTTCTGCTGCATTCAAGCATTATTCACTGCATTTAGGTTAGTTTACAGCAAAACATCACAAATATATTAAAAGGCACAAATTCTACTAAGAATGGCTGTTTTTGCAGGTTGCTGCCGTAGCAGACGGTGAGGGCAGGCGCTGGGCAGAGATGCAGAAGAGCTGAACTGGACAAGCAGACAAAGAGGACGATGCTGCCATGGTGCTGCCGTGACAGCAGAGGATGACAACAATTTTTGTGGAGAAAAAACAAAGTGGACCTCGATAGATAGAGAAAATTCAGCCCATCTGTTGTGTGAAAACCTCATATTTTTCCAAGCCCCAGATCAAAAGATATGTCAAGCCCAAAGTTCAAGGCGGGAAAATCCCAAGTAAGAAGATGACGGCTGGAAAGTAGATTCCTTGAAGATTTAGTCTTTATTAGAATCATACTTTCAATTAAAGTTGTATTCTTGCTAAATTAGATAACTTGAGCCCAAAGCTTATATAAGGGCATATATTTTAACCTAGGGAAGAGATCAACCCCATAACCGATTACCCTAGCCTTCTCTCTCAACCCCTAGTCGTTTTCCTTCCCACACCATGTTCTAAATTCCCCCTAGGGCCACGGGTTGATTTGTAAAGTAGTTGCAAGGGTTGCTTTTGTTTTAGGAATTTTCAGTTCAATAAAATAAACTTCAAGTTCTCTTATTTTGGTTATTAATATTTTGCAAGAGCATCGGGAGAGCATTGTGAGGTTATCTATTTACTTAGCATCGGGAGAGTTAAGTATACGAAAGAAATAAGAGCAAGTTCTCTAGTTTATAGTTGAACTATCTCGGGCCTAGGGATAGGACGAGGTTAAGTGGCTAAAGAAGAATTCATACACATCGGTGTTCATCCTTCGATTCACGTCGGGAGGTATCATCAAAGACGTGATCATCGACAGACTTGGACCTAGGGATAGGCCAAGGCATATCTGGGATTCTTGCCAAACTTGAAGTACTGAGTTGAGTGTTTGCTGCCGCTACAATCAACGGACTGTAGCCGCGACAGGTGCTGCCCGCGACAGGCGCGACGACAAAACTGGATTTCCTAAACTCTGCAATACCTGCACTACTGAGCAATTCAATACCATCCCATTCTCTCTATCTTGATATCTCTACTCTTTTATTTACGTTTACTTTATTATTCTCGTGACAACTTCTCAAATATTTTCTTTACTTTCATGCAGTGAATTAAGGTGAAGCTATTAGCCCAATCCCTTGGAGACGATATCTGATACTTCGTATCACTTTACTACTTGCGTCATGTATACTTGCACTACAATTGCGATAGACTATTTTACACGCAACAGATTGCTGCACAAGAGAGAAATAAAAGAGTTTAAATTGTTGGGAAATAATATTGAAGAATACTGAATAATAGATAATGAAGTTTCAGGGTTAAGAGATAGGCCGATATTGATCTGCTTGGTAGTACAGGTGTTGCACTGCATAGAAAATTCATGTTCTGTGTATGGCTCGTGTCACGGCAGCACCTGTCGTGGCAGCAGTCTGTTGCTGTTGCGGCAACGAATAGCAACTCGATTTCTTCAAGTTTGGTAAGAATCCCTACTGTGACTTGTCCTATCCCTAGGTCCAAGTGCTGTTGATGAACACTTCTCGGATGATACCTCCCGGCGTGAATCGAAGGGTGAACACCAATGTTGTTGAATTCTTCCTTAGCCAGTTAACCTTGTCCTGTCCCTAGGTCCGAGATAGTTCAACCATAAACTGGAGAACCCGCACTTATTCCTTTCGTATACTTAACTCTCCCGATACTCTTGCAAGATGTTGAAACCAAAATAAGCAAACTTTAAGTTTTATTTTATTGAATAGAAAATTCCTAAAACAATACAATCTTTGCAACTACTTTACAGAATCAACCCTTAGCCCTAGGGGAAGTTTAGAACATGGCGAGAGGGGGAAAATGATTAGGGTTTGGGGGAAAAAGGCTAGAGATGATATATCCTTCCCTAGGTCGAATTACATGCCTTTATATCGGCCTTGGGTCCAAGTTTTCGACTTTCACAAGAACAGAAGTTTAAACTAAAGTACAACTCTATTGGAGAATTAATCTTCTGAGTGCATGACTTTAACTCGTCCTCTTTTCTTGCTTTGGGTTTCTTCCTTGGATTTTGGGCTTGGCCTTCATTTTGCCTTAGGGCTCAAAAAAATATAGGAGTGGCCCACGACAGACCGGCTTGAATTCCTCTATCTGTCGAGATCCACTTCACTTTTCCCTTCACCATTGATGCCGTCATGGCTGTCACGGCAGTGGCCATGGCAACGTCCTCCTTCTTGACTCCAGTCCTTTGTTCCAGCTCATCTCCTTCGCCGTCTTGAGTCTGCCACAACAGCTACCTGCAACAAATAGCCAAAATCAGTAGCAACTGTGCCATTTTATCTAATTGTGATGTATATGTGAAACTGTACCTAATTGCGATGAATTGTGCTTGAATGCAACAGAAATATGGGTTAAATAAGGGCTAGAATATAGAAATTTCACACACTCAACAAGAACATCCTTCCTTAGAAGCTTAGTCAATGGAGCTACAATAGTAGAGAAATGGGTAATCTTCACCAGTGGTCCATTTCATTTAGGGTGTGTTTTATTTTGGTCACCAGAATTCAAAAAAGATTATTCTGGTCACTTACGTTTAGAATCGTTTCTATTTTGGTCCCTTAGCCTTTAGTCTGCGTTACTTTAAAAAATTAGTTTCTAATTTAACCCCCAAACTTTCAAAATTTTATTTTTCACCATCTTCTCCAAAAATTATAAAACTAAAACCCCATAAAATTAAATCAATGGCTATAACCCACAACTACAACCCATTCCCCCAAGATTAAAGATCAAGTAGATTCAATATGATATAACTTGATTCAGTTGGGACTTAATCACCAACAACCACCCCATTGCACAGCCGATAACAAGTAAACAAAATTGTAGGAACGAAAACAATGAGTTCATACATAGTGAAATCATTGAATATTTAGGTAATGATAATTGGACACCAGTCTAATTAGGTAACCACCAAACCAAGAATACTCTACAAACAATAAAGAAAGTTTTTTTCCCAACTCTAAGAAAATCAACATCAACTATGAACAAGAAAATGTGAAGGAAAAACAATAAACCAAAGTAAAAACATGACTATTGTACATACAGTTCAATGTACCAATTTTGCACGGTATCTCCAACTGTTATGGTCTGGCAAAAACACCCCAAATTTTACCACGACCAAGACTCTCCAACAGCCTTTTAGCCCCTTCAACATTCATTTCCACAAGTTTCTGCAAGTAAACACAAGCACCAACAACAACCATTTGCTTTCTACATTTCTTAGAATTTACAAGCTCTGATAAGATCGAAAAAATGTACATTTTATCCAAATTTTGTGTCGAAGGGTCCAATAACTGCACAGCATTTGCAATCCCTCTCTCCCCGTTTCGGAAAACCTTTTGGTTTCCATCATACAACAAGAGCTTCGATAAGGCCATTGCAGCTGCATCTTTTTCTTCAACAACTTTCCCATCCAACATTTTAATCAATGCTATTGTACATCCACATTCACCCATTTCTTTCCTTGTTTTTGAGTTAAAACTGAGCTCATAAACAGCTCTAGCAGACGCAATTCTTACTGATAAAACCCCACAGTTTAAAGCATCCTTAAGCCAGGGAATGAAACCGTTAGCAATTAGAGAATCTGCAATAATGGGACAAGAAGCTAATTGCCTAACGAAATTAACAACAACTTCAAGGCTTTTTGGATTCAGAGACGAATCCCAGAAATTCATTAAACATTCAATCCCACCTTCCTTGAAAATCAAAAGCTTCAAACTTTCATCATCAGAAACCAAATAGCACAAACAACCAATCGAATTTTCTTGTACTAAGGCGGTCCCAGAAGCAGCAAGCCCGATCAAAACAAAAACCGCACTTTCTTCGATAATATTCTCTTTAATCTCATCAAAAGAAGCTAAAATTTTCAAAACTCCTGCTGCTAAAGCTTGGGAACCGTCACTTTTGAACCAAAAGTTGATACTTTTAATCTTGGGAGAATGGGTTGTAGTTGTGGGTTATAGCCATTGATTTAATTGTATGGAGTTTTAGTTTTATAATTTTTGGGGAAGATGGTGAAAAATAAAATTTTAAAAGTTTGGGGGTTAAATTAGAAACTATTTTTTTAAAGTAACGGAGACTAACGGCTAAGGGACCAAAATAGAAACGATTCTAAACGTAAGTGACCAGAATAATCTTTTTTGAATTCTAGTGACCAAAATAGAACACACCCTAAACGAAAGGGACCACTGGTGAAGATTACCCTAGAGAAATCTTCAACAAACCTCCGGTAATAGCCAACTAAACCTAAGAAGCTTCGAACCTCAGGAACATTCATGGGCTGTTTCCAGCTCATAATAGCTTTAATTTTCTTCGGATCAACTTGAATACCCTCGGCAGAAACTATATGCCCCAAAAACATAACCTCTAAAAGCCAGAATTCACACTTGCTAAATTTTGCATACAACTGTTTCTCTCACAGAGTTTGTAATACAATTCGGAGATGTTCCTCATGTTTAGCCTCAGATTTGGAATATACCAGAATACCATCTATAAATACCACTACAAACTGGTCACGATAAGGTTGAAACACAATGTTCATCATGTCTATAAACATAACAAGGGCGTTAGTCAATCCGAAAGGCATTACAAGAAACTCGTAATGACTGTAACGTGTCCGAAAAGCTGTTTTGAACACATCAAAATCCTTAACCTTGAGTTGGTAGTAACTAGATCTCAAGTCTATCTTAGAAAATAGTGTAGCTCCCCGAAACTGATCAAAGAGATCATCAATGCGCGAAAGGGGATACTTGTTCTTTATCGTCAGCTTGTTCAGTTTTTGATAGTCGATACAGAGTCTAAGTGTCCCATCCTTATTCTTAACAAACTCAACATGGTCTCCCCAAGGTGAAACAGTGGGTCGAATGAAACCCAGATCTAGCAATTCTTGCAACTGAATTTTCAACTCTTTAAGTTCTTTCGGTGCCATCCGATAAGAAGCCATAGACATAGGAGATGTACCCCAGATAAACCTCAATGTCAAACTCAACCTCATCACGTTTCGGCGGTACCCTTGCAATTCTTCCAGAAAACATCTAGAAAGTCTCTCACAACATGGATCTTATCTAATCCAAAATCAGACCGTCTCAGATCAATAATATAAGCAAGATAAGCAATGGACCATTTCCTGATCATTTTCTCGGCTTTGAGAGCCGATATGACATTAGACAGGAAGCCTCTACGCTCCCCCAATAAGAATCATCTTATGATAATCAGAAGTTCTCAAAGTTTCCCTTTTCTTTTCACAATCTAGAATGACTCGGTGAGCAGATAACCAGTCTATACCGAGAATAAGGTTGAACTCCCCAAAGGGTAATTCCACCAAATTAGCTGGGAAGACCTTCCCTTGAATCTCAAGAGGACAATTCTTGTACACTTTAGTGACCTCAATAGGATTACCCATTGGACTGTGTACGGTAACAACACTAACAGTATCCTCGACAGAAATTTCAAGTCCCTCAGACACAGAACTCGCAACATACGAATGGGACGAACCATTATCAAGTAGTGCAAAATAAGAGATAGAATGGATAGAAAATGTACCAGCAATAACGTCTGGCTCATTACGATTCTTATGCCTCTTGGTAGAGTAAACTAACCCTGGCTGTCTTGCCCCTAATCAAGCTGATCCTCTACTCTAAGCAGGCCTACTCCTACTAGCTGAATCCAAAGTAATAGATCTACCCTAACCTCTCCCCTTAGCGGGAGTATGTACAGATGCTTGAGACTGGCTCGAAGTATAAGCTGATGGAGGTGAAAGCAGACAGTCTCTGAAAAGATGCTCAAAAGAACCACATCTGAAACAAGCCCCAGTCTGTCTCCTACACTCGCCCGGATGCCATTTCTTGCAAAAGGAACACTGTGACCCCCCACGAGTACTAGTCGAACTCCCAACACTAGCAGTCGAAATAGAAGAAGTCGCTGGTCTAGCTCTAGAATAACTCTGATGATCTGACTCGTCTCTAGTTCTCTTCCTAGATTGATTCCCATGACTATGTTGAACTACCACATTCGATGGCCTCTTACCACGATCAGTACCCCGAGACTCAAGTTGTTTCAGCTTTTCCTCATTCCACTCAGTAGTCCTAGCCCGTTGAGTAATCTCTTTATACTCTTTGTCCATATACAAAGCAACATTGGCTTTAATCGTTGGACGCAACTCTTCTAGAAACAATCATATTTATCCTTTTCAGTGGTCACTAATCCCGAAACATACCGAATCAACCTAATGAACTCAATCTCATAATCATTCACGACATGTCATTCTGCTTCAAATTCATGAAATCATCCCGACACTTTGCTATATACTCAGCCCCAATATAACGATCACAGAATGCCTATCGAAAATGGTCCCAAGAGATCTGACATGCTGGAATAACATGCTTCTCATCCTCCTGCCAATTCTGGGCTTCACCCTGCAACAGTGATACATCAGCCCTAAGCATCCAATCGGTAGGATAATCCATCTCAACAAACAATCGCTGAAGCTTCTTCAGCGAGTACTCTACATTAGCCTGATTCGTACCCGTCTTCCCGTTGAACATAGTCATCTCGATAGCTAAAAACTCAATATATATGGGTCTTCTGACACCCTCAGACTGACGAAGATATCGTAGTAACTCTCTATGTACTGTAACAGAATCCATGCTCATTGTCTCACTATCCTCAGAATCATGTGGACCACTACTCTGAGCATGTTGAACATGTGCATCCTCACCACCAGTCTGATGAGCTCTAGTCTGCTGAGCTCCTGTTTGATCCACAAGTTGTTCCTCCATATTAGCATCATGAGTATCATCCTGATTTTGTATCAAATCCTCAGGAGGCGGAACATCACTCTCTACGGCCACGGTACAACCTCGACCTTAGCCTTGGCTACGACCACGACTGGCCGCTAATCTAGAACTTCTACGAGGTGGCATAGAAGTATATCTACAAAAGGAAAGAATCTTAAGATTATAGTCGGTACTTGGAGTTCCTATTCAATATATATATATATATATATATATATATATATATATATATAAAATATTCTTTAAAGATAACAAATTTTCTGAAATTCCCGTTTTACCAGAAAACATTTATAATGCATGCAAAATTCATTTCCGGTTTAAAATTGATTTGAGCCACCCAGTCTGAGAGTTGAACATGGATTTGAAACCACTAAATGTAACCCCTTAATCCGGCTCAGAAGGAATGGGCCGAATATAGAAAGTCGGGTTGAAAACTTGTCCCTCAAGTAAAGTTATTAGGTTTAAAATTAGACATTTAGGCCAAATAATAAATCAGGGTCAATTCCATTAATATTGACATTATAGAAGCAAAGTCTTATAATAAAATATTTCGAAAAACTGATAAGTTATCCAATCATAATTTATAATGCATGCTAAAACGATATAAAATCCTTAATACAATAGCTGAGTTCGAAATCACATAATAATCCCAAGGTAATAATAAAGTAAAATAAAATCCATAAAACTGAATCGTCCATACTGATAAACTGAAATAAGTATGATAAAATGTGATCATCCAAGTACCGTAGCCTAAGTATGAGTATCTGAAATAGAAACTAAGGGGGTCAGCTGTAAAGCTCAGTGTGTCTCTAAGTGCATAAGCAAACAATCACAATAAAAATCCCAACAACATGCTCAAACTCATACAGACATTATGATACACAACATATAGAACATGATGCACATGAAACAATGCAGTGCACCCCAACTACATCACCGTCCGAAGAGTAAAGTTCCTCAAAACCACTCTCTACAGCGTCACCAAGTCCGAAGTGGAATTTAGCCCGAAGGGTGAAACCACTTATCTTCCCCGTACATTTCCCAACCCATATGTTATGTCATGATGATCCGATTTCTATATCCGAATGCATTCTAGTTTATTTCCGAATATGCATGTACATTATTTCAATATTAATTTGGGTAAACTACATAAATAGTCCCCTGACTATGCTCTAATTATCTTTTGCATCCTCTGACTATCAGAAGTTACAAACTGGTCCCCCGGCTTAAAAAAAAGTAACAAATAGGTCCGATGACGTTAAAAACTTAACGGCTGATGACGTGGCAGTTAATATAAATTGATATAATTACATAATTAGCCCTCAAGTTCTACACTTATTCTAATTTGACCATAATTCTAAAAAATTAACCCACATAATTTTAATAATTTATCAACTTAGTCCATCTTTCTTAATTCCTTCCCTTCCTTTTTTATATTGCAAAAATGTATTGCCGTGAAAAATCAATAGCTCCATCGCTGCCCCTCTCACCAATTTCACCAAATCAAACACGTGAGGTTTTGCTTTCGCTCTTTCACAATCATTCATTTCCATCTCTGCTTCCCTAAGATCTCCTTGTTCATCTTGTCGGGGACTACTCTGTTTCGAAATGTATTCATCTTCTTTTAACTTTTAAATCTGTTTTTTTTTGTTCCTATTAATTACTTAGATCAATACCCATATCTCAATTCTTCTTTATTTTGTTATAATTTCGACTTCTACATCTGCCTTATCTCAATTGTGCTTAAAATCTACTGAATTTAGCTTTTGGGTGTTTGCTTAGTACGAACGAATTTTTTATCAACGGTGGTCAGTTCCTCTTTTGCCTCATCAGCTTGGCATTTACAAAGGTAAGCTACCAAATGAACATGTAAAGGTTAAAGTGTTGAACTTTGATGGCATTTTTGTTTTCTCGAGGAGCCAAGGACATAGCAATGAATGCTCGGAATTACAGGTCTTCTGGCACTTGTGCAGTTCTTTCTCATGTTGCTTCTTTCAGAATCGCCCTGTTGGCTAAACCGCAAGGTTCGTGGCCACATTCCGAATACCTTGAGTTGTTAACTCGATATTCACGTATTACAATAGAAAATTGAACCCAGCATAAAACTATACTCGATGGGCATTTTGCAAAGCTTTTAATAGTAGTTCAAGAACAAATCTTTCTGGGTTTTTCTTTTAGAAATTTGAACAATTGTCAAACAAAGTAAATGCTTGCTTCACCACAACCATTGTGCCTGAAGTTTGTGTTGAGTTAAAAGAGAAAAAACAACCCTTCAAGGCCGTGCTTCGGACCAAAAAGGAAATTTACCAACTGCAGAAAACAAGCTAAAAAAATAGGAAAATGAATTTCAATTTGACACCAAAAAAAAAGAAAATGAATTATTTTTTAAGAAAAGAAGATAGACTAAGTTGATAAATTATTAAAATTATGTGGGTTAATTTTTTAGAATTATGGTCAAATTAAAATAAGTGTAGAACTTGAGGGCTAATTATGTAATTATATTAATTTATATTAACTGCCACGTCACCAGCCGTTAAGTTTTTAACGTCATCGGACCTATTTGTTACTTTTTTAAGTCGAGGGACCAGTTTGTAACTTCTGATAGTCAGAGGACGAAAAAGATAATTAGAGCATAGTCGGGGGGACCATTTATGTAGTTTACCCTATTAATTTATTATTCTGATTCCAATCTATGATGCATGGTATGTCATCATACAAGCATGCCACAAAACATAAGTCAGATAGATTATAACATAAGTCACAAGTCAAATACATCACATCAAAAGTCATAAAACATATTGATCTCATACAAACATAAGGCACATAATATGTAGCACAATAAGAGAACACACCTCAGATAGCTAAAAGGTGAACGTCAATGATGACGTCTCCCACGCTCAGATCTAGTAACAGGCTGAACAGAGTCGACACCTACAAGGGTAACACTAAATCAAATTTCGCTAGAATACCACAAATCTAATGTACATAAGCTAAACCATTACACATATGCGCGGAACCCGAAGATTGAGCTGCAGGAGGTTGAACAAGTGGAAGAGAAGGTAAGATTTTAGTGTCTGAATCAACGTCACCTGGACAAAATATTAATTCGAATCAGATTCAGATATACATAATTCTCAAAATTTTAAATACAATTAAACGTAAACAAAAAAATGATCTTTCGAGTTCGATTTTGGGAAAACGGGCAGCAGATTTGGAATCAGGACGTCGAAAAACGTAAAGTTGACATTGAGTAAAAAAGTCAACATCTAAAAGTCAACAGTCAACAATGACGGTCAAAGTCAACGGCGGTGGTCAACAGCGACGGTCAACTGCTAACATCATCTATCAAGTCAACGATGACATCATTGTTGACGTCAACGTTGACGTCATTGTTGACGTCAACGTTGACGTCATTCGGTTCGGTCAACTAATAGGTCGGTTTGACTGGTCTGGTTCATGGGTTCGGCTCGGTTCAGTTGACACGGTTCAGTTTGGCTCCATGGACTGCCTCGGTTTGGCTTAACACACTAGACCGAGTAGCCCACAACGGTTTGGGCTCTCTCTTAAGCACTTGGGCTCACCGATTTGGGTTTATACCCAATACACCAACACACACACTCAAGCCTGAACCTCTATCCCCTTTTGCATAACCGAAACCCTAAGGGTTTTCCCCTTGACGTATCCGGTCACCGGTGATGAAATCTAGTGACCACAAAGGCTCATTTTCCGACCAAAACACACACAACCCACATGAAAAATAAACATTTGAGGCTTACCCAACCCGCAAAAATAGAACGACAATGGCGTAGAGGATTTTTGAAGCAAAACTGAAAAGCTTTCGGACGGATTCCGAGCAAAGGATGGCCATTGAGGGTGAACTGATGAGTGGGTTATAGTCGAACAACTGTAACCCCCTCGACCCAGCCTAGCCGATAGACTGAACCGAACAGGTCACATAGAGAATATTGAAGCAAACCGAGAAAGTTTACCTCAATAAACGACCATTTTTCTTTTTATCTTGTCCAGATGCAAGTTAGGTTCCTATGTGTTCAATCAAAGCAGTGAATCAAACGACAACACGAACACTCAACGATTGACACCAATTTCGGGTTTAGAGACCATTTTGTAAATTTGACAATTAGTAAGGGTTTTTTTTAGCAAATTCGGATTACCAACCTTTAATTAGGTTCATTATATGCTTCTCTGCAAAAAATCAGCTCAAGACTACCTTTGGAACTCATCTAATTGCATATATGACAAACATGGACCATTACGCATAGAAATAGTAACTCAGAATATTCTACAAACTGAATTAATAGCCAAACGTTTTGGAACAGTGGGCCCTGTATCGGAACGGGCGTATTGAAACAGTGATACTGTGAAACATATGCTTTAATTTTGATATAACTAAAAACCTAAGGACTAAAATGAAAAATATCAAAACAAATTTTAAAGTCCTTAAAATTTCCTACATCTTGTTAAAGACCACTTCATAGCTAAAACCAAAGACTTACAAAATATTTTTTTTAGTATTTTAAAGCCAAAACAGGGAATTTTCAAGCCCCGTTTCGAAACGGCCCAAGGCGTTTCGAAACACTTTCAGTTCGATGTGCACCTGTTCCGAAACGGGTATCGGAACGGGTCAAGGCGTTTCGAAACGGTATGACTCGTTTCGAAACTGTTCTTCATTTAAACGAACAAGGGCAACGGCTATAAACTGAATTTTGAAAATAAACAGGGCGTTCCGAAACGGGCTTAGGCCGTTTCGAAACACCCCTTTGACAGTGGCAAACCTGTTCCGAAACGGGCTAAGGCCGTTTCGAAACACCCCTTTGGCAGTGGCATAACCGTTCCGAAACGGCAACTAGGCGTTTCGAAACGGGCTCTCGTAGACGCTCCAACGGCTATATTATTTGAAATCCGTTCCGAAACAGGTGACCCCGTTCCGAAACGGTAGGCGTCTGGAAGCTGAAAAGTTGTGAGAAAAACACCCCAACGGCTCTAATTTTCAGCCCATCACCCACAACGGTTAGAAATCTACAAGAGGCTATAAAAAGACCCCAAGAAGCTCCAGCAATCGATAATTAAGCTACAAGCATACATCCTTTCATCAAATACAAGCATTTGTGTTGAAATCCCATTTTTATCTAGAAACCCCAATTGTATCCTTCATTTACATTTTTGTTCAATTGGGTTGAGTGCTTGATATCGGGCTATCATTTGTATTGAGAGATACCTTATTAGCCACCAAATTTCTTTGTTCTATTGTGTGAGGATTGGGTTAATTTTTGGGTAGAAAAATTAACCGAAATTGTAAAGGTTGCCTCCTTGTCCTGGAAAAAGGGGACGAACAATTTAGTGGAAATTGTTGGAAATCCTTGGTGAGACTAAGGTAGTGGATGTAGAGTTCGGTTGGTGAACTTGAACCACTCTAAATTCCCGTGTCAATATTTTTAGTTGCAATTTCCGTTACAACATCGTTAAAATTCCAATTCACCCCCCCTCTTGGTTATTATCATTCGTGTGATCCACTCAACAATTGGCATCAGAGCTTAACTCTTTGAGGATTAACAACCACAAGAGGAGATCCTTGGAAGAAGTGTGATCATCATCAAAATATCAAGAGATGGCATCAACCTCCGCTCCCGGCATGTACGACTCACAATCCACCACAAAGCCTCCTTTCTTCAATGGTGAGAACTACTCATTTTGGAAAAATAAAATGCGTCTATTTATTAAATCAAGTGACTACCTTGTGTGGGATGTCATTGAGGATGGACCATATATTCCATTGAAACAAGATGTTGATGGCAAGATGGTGCTTAAAAGAAGAACGGAAATGAGTGAAGAGGAAAGGAAAAAGATCCAAGTAAATGATAAAGCTCTTCACATGCTATTTTGTGCTTTCGGTCCGGATATCTACTCAAAGGTCTCATCAATTGAAAGTGCCAAAGAAGTGTGGGACACTCTTGAAACCACCTATGAAGGCACCAACGATGTCAAAGAAACTAAGATTGGAATTCTCAATCTTAGTTATGAAAATTTCAAAATGGAATTTGATGAGACGGTGTCAAAGATGTTCGATCGATTCTCCACAATTGTAAATGGTCTAAAGGGCTATGGAGAAGTTATACCGGAAGACAAACTTGTCCGAAAGCTACTCTATTCACTTCCCGAATCTTGGGATGGGAAGAGAACCGCAATCATCGAAGCAAAGAATTTAAAAACTCTAAAGCTTGATGAACTTGTAGGCTCTCTCCTTACTCACGAGATCATGAAGCAAGGAAGAGAAGATGAAAGAAAGAAAGAAGAAAAAAGAATGGAGAAGCTTGAAGGGGAGAAAAAGAAAAAATTGGGAATAGCTCTCAAGGCTAAAACATCCCAACTTGATGAAAGTTCATCTAGTGATGAGGATGAGCTTGAAGAATTGGCTATGATAGCCAAACGATTCTCACGCCTTATGAGGTCCAACCGAGGAAGAAAAATCCAAAGGAAGATGGACTTCAAAAGCAAGAACAAAGAAGAAGGAAGGGATCCAATCACTTGCTTCGAGTGCGGACAACCCGGCCACATACGTTCGGAGTGCCCTCAACTCAAGAAGAAGGGCTTTGAGAATAAGAAAAAGCTCAAAGCCAAGCTTGCTACTTGGAGTGATGAGGAGTCATCGGAGGATGACGAACAAGAAGTGGCGAACCTTTGCCTCATGGCACTTGAGGAAGATTCCTCCTTGGTAACCTCTAACTCATCTACTTTAGATTATTCATATGAAGAATTAAATGATGCTTATGATGAGTTACAAGAGGTATATGATGAATTAGTTGAGAAGTATAAGGAGTCGGTTATTAGGAATAGAAAAATTATTCTAGAATTAAAAGAGAAAAATGACTCACTTACTCAAACTAATTCTAAAATTGAGAAAAAGATATTAGGATTAGAAGATGAACTCAAATTCTTTCAAAAAGAAAATATCGATCTTAATAATCTTTTATCCCAAAATAATTGTGAACACCAAAAGGTGTTAAGTGAGCTAAATGAGCTCAAAAAGTCTTTAAAAAATAATGGTAGTGTCAAACATGACATAGGAGAATCCTCTAGAACACACCAATATAAGAAAAAGACTAACTACTACAAACAAAATAACTATCCTAGACATAGTAAAGTTAAAAGAATTAGAAATGTATGGGTTCCTAAGGAACTTGTTAAATCTAATAATATTATTGCTATGTCACCTTGGATTCCTAAGGGAACCAAAGTTTTAGGAACTAACACACATGGACCCAAAGTAATTTGGGTACCAAAAACAAAAGTTTAAATATCTTTGTTTGTAGGGGGAGCATTGCTACAAGGCCAAAGCACAAAGTCAAAACTCATGGTACCTTGATAGTGGATGCTCGAGACACATGACCGGAGACAAGAGTCGACTCATGGATATAAAGCCAAAAAGTGGAGGAGTAGTAACATTTGGTGACAACTCTAAAGGTCACATTGAAGGTATTGGCTCCATTGGTAATCACTCTACTACTTTCATTGAAAATGTTTTATATGTCAATGGTCTTAAACATAATTTATTGAGCATAAGTCAACTATGTGATAAAGGTTTTAATGTTATATTTGATAAAACCGGTTGTAAAATTGTAGACATTAAAACTAATAATATTATGCTCATAGGTCATCGCATAGGGAATATATACATGGTGCATCTAGATGACATACATACATCTCATGCATGCTTAGTTGCTCAAAACGAAAATGATGCATGGTTGTGGCATAGGAAGCTAGGACATGCTAGCACAAGTGTTTTAGAAAAACTAGTCTCTCTAAACCTAGTTAAAGGTTTACCCAAGATAAAATTTTCGAACGATAAAATTTGTGATGCATGCTCAAAGGGTAAACAACATAAATCTTCCTTTAAATCCATTAATGACATTTCTACTAGTAGATGTTTACAACTAATCCACATGGATTTATTTGGGCCAATTAGGACTATGAGCTTGGGTGGCAAATCATATGCTTTTGTATTAGTTGATGATTTTTCTAGATTCACTTGGGTTTTCTTTTTAAGTACTAAGGATGAGGCTTTGAAAAAATTCATCACATTTTCAAAATTAATTCAAAATGATCTTGAACTTAAAATTTCACATATTAGAAGTGATCATGGAACCGAATTTCAAAATTTAGGATTTGAAGATTTTTCAAATGAAAATGGTATTAGCCATAATTTTTCAGCTCCTCGAACTCCTCAACAAAATGGGGTAGTTGAAAGGAAAAATAGAACTTTACAAGAAATGGCTAGAACTATGCTTTGCGAAAATAATTTACCAAAATATTTTTGGGCGGAAGCAACAAACACGGCTTGTTATATTATAAATCGTGTAACCATTAGGCCGATTTTAAAGAAAACACCTTATGAGATTTTAAAATCTAAAAAGCCTAATATTAGCTACTTCCACCCTTTTGGATGTAAATGCTTTGTTTTAAATAATGGAAAAGATAATTTAGGTAAATTTGATGCAAAAAGTGATGAAGCTATTTTTATAGGTTACTCTTTAACCTCTAAAGCCTATCGAGTATTTAACAAAAGAACTTTAGTTGTAGAAGAATCTATTCATGTTGTATTCGATGATAATCCCCTTCCTAGGAAGGATTCTTGTGATGATGATAATGTAGGAATCACAAATACCTTTGATGGAGGTAAAACTTCAAAGAAGGATGAGATTCAACCAAAAGAAGAAGACACACAAGATCCACCTCTTGAAGCCTTGAGGGACTTGGCTATTGAGGAAAAGGAAGTTAGCTATCCAAGGGAGTTGAACTATGTCAAAGATGGTGAAATCTTGGGTGATCCATCCAAGGGGGTAACCACTCGTTCTTCTCTTAGATTAATGAATCATATTGCATTTATCTCATGCATAGAGCCTAAAAATATCAAAGAAGCATTGAAAGATGATTTTTGGATTATGACTATGCAAGAAGAGTTAAATCAATTTGAGAGAAGTAATGTTTGGACATTAGTTGATAGGCCTAGTAATCAATCTACAATAGGAACTAAATGGGTATTTAGGAACAAACTAGATGAGAGTGGTAACATTGTGAGAAATAAAGCTAGACTTGTAGCACAAGGTTACACTCAAGAGGAGGGAATAGATTTTGATGAAACCTATGCACCCGTAGCTAGAATGGAAGCCATTAGGATGTTGCTTGCATATGCATGTTATCATAATTTCAAGCTTTTTCAAATGGACGTTAAAAGCGCATTTTTAAATGGTTTTATAAATGAAGAAGTGTATGTAGAACAACCACCGGGTTTTGAAGACTCAAAATTTCCAAATCATGTTTTCAAACTAACAAAAGCACTTTATGGTTTAAAACAAGCTCCTAGAGCTTGGTATGAAAGGCTTTCAAATTTTTTGATTGAAAAAGGATTTGAAAAAGGTAAGGTGGACACTACACTCTTTATAAAAATGTATAAAAATGACATTTTAGTAGTTCAAATTTATGTTGATGATATTATATTTGGATCTACTAATGAATGTTATTGTCAAGAGTTTGCTAAGTTAATGCAAGGTGAATTTGAGATGAGCATGATGGGGGAGCTCTCATTCTTTTTGGGACTCCAAATCAAACAAATGAAGGATGGCACCTTCATAAATCAAGCAAAATACATAAAGGATATGCTCAACAAGTTTGGCTTGGAGAACACAAAGCCTCAAGCCACTCCTATGAGCTCATCTACAAAGCTTGACAAAGATGAAGGAGGTAAGTGTGTTGACTCTAAGCTTTATCGCTCTATGATTGGATCTTTGCTTTACCTTACCGCAAGTAGACCAGATATACTGTTTAGTGTTTGCTTGTGTGCTAGGTTTCAAGCTAGTCCTAGAGAGTCTCACCTTATAGCCGTTAAGAGAATCTTTAGATACCTTAGAGACACTCCTTGTTTAGGCCTTTGGTATCCTAGAGTTTCTACCTTCAACCTTCATGCTTACTCGGATGCGGATTATGGGGGTTGCAAAATCGATAGGAAAAGTACTTCGGGAACTTGTCAATTCCTAGGTAGTATGCTCATATCTTGGTTCTCTAAGAAACAAAATAGTGTAGCTTTATCTACCACCGAAGCCGAGTACATATCCTTAGGGAGTTGTTGTGCTCAAGTCCTTTGGATGAAGCAACAACTCTTAGATTATGGTGTAAAAATAGAAACCATACCCCTTAAATGTGATAATACAAGTGCAATATGTTTAACGAAAAATCCCATCCAACACTCTAGAACCAAACATATAGAAATAAGGCATCATTTCATTAGAGATCATGTCCTTAAGAAAGATGTGGCTATAGAGTATGTAGACACCTTAAATCAATTAGCGGACATTTTTCACAAAACCATTAGATAAAGAGCGTTTTTGGTCCCTTAGGAGAGATTTGGGCCTAACTAGCCTATCTTGACCTTTAGGACCTCTTTTCAAACTTAAATATGCTTGATTTTGTGAAATATCATGTTTATATGTTTTAACTCCCAATTTCTTCCATGCATATAGTTAGGGGGAGTATGTTTATGCCTAAATATGTTTTGCCTGCTCATTCATATCATATATGCATGTTTGGCCTCTTAGAAAATCATTTTTTCTACATTTTAGAGCCTCATCTGCACTTCCAGGCCCAGGTGTATCGAAACGGGTTAACCCGTTCCGATACGGGTGCCTTAAATTTTGTCCTGAGAGAAGGGCGTTTCGAAACGGCCCCAGGCGTTTTGAAACGTTTTCGGTTCGATGTAAGGGTGTATCGGAACGCGTTCCGATACGGGTCAAACGTGTTTCGAAACGGTCATCCCCGTTTCGAAACGATCTGTCAAAGGTTTTAAGAAGGGTCAAACCCTAGCCGTCCCGTTCCGAAACGGTCGTGACCGTTCCGAAACGGGCTCGCGGACAGCCCTATTTAGGGCTTCTAAAAGTTAAAAATTCTATTTTTTATCAAACTCTTAAAACCCTAAAAACCCTAACCGACCCCCTTCTATAAATACCCTCTCAAACCCTTTGTTTTTCACAAAAATTGTGAGGGGTTTTGCTCTAAAACATATATCTAAGCAAGCTTCATCAATCTTGTGCAAAGATATCACTCCAATCATCCAAAATCCCAAACTACGGTAATTTTTCTTATTTTTCAAATTATGTTCGAATCATAGGATAGAAAAATTTATTTTTGTATACATTATATGTTTTTAGTTGTGGGTTATTCGAATCTTGTAAAAATTTTCAAAATCTCAAAATTTTTGATTCGAATATAAAATTTTTTAATCGTATTTTTTTAATTTTATTTTTTTTTAAAAACCTAAGTGGGATTTCCTATTGGATTGATTTTAATTATCAATGCATACACTTAATTTTAAAACTCTTGCTTAATATTCTTAGATGGCGGATCAATCGAACAAAAAGCGCAAAGCCGTTCAATCCGGTGAATCGAGCATTTGTCCAAATATCACTCAGCTCTTTCAAAAATCTCTTAGAACTCCAGACCAGCGTGCTCGTTTTGCTTATGTCAAGGACTTTGCAGTTCGTAAGGAAAGAGTTATTGATGTCGAATTCCTTAATTCCGAGCGATTCCTCTTTCGGTATCTTGGTCGCTTGGATGAGTGGGATCTTCTTTTCTTCTTGAGCATCGAAGATATTTGCTACAAAAACATGGTACTCCTTTTCTACTCTAATGCTCGTTTTCTTTACGATGAAACCAAAACTGAGATAGTAGGAATTGAGTCATCTTTATTGGGAAAGAAGTTTGTTATCAATATTGCTCTTTTGGAGTCTGCCCTTAAACTCAAAAATGAGGGTCTTGAAGATGAACGCCATTTTGGCACTTTTACCGGGAAAGCTCTAAATTTAGATGTGCATGATCGTGTGCTTCATCTCATTGTTTCTTGGTTTATTCGACCATCCGGGGGTAAATACTCCCACATCCGAGAAAAAGATCACTTTTGGCTAGAGTGTTTCCGTAGGGGTGAGCGCCCAAATGTCCCTAAAATTATTTTTGCCGAGATTGTCAATAACATTAAGCTTATTGACACGAATGAGTTAATTTCGTTCACCTATGGGATTGTTTTGAGTTTCCTCTTCCATCATCTCAATATTGACTGTACCTATGACTTCCCGGAACCTCGCAAGACCAAGATTGGAGAATCCTCTCTTCGCAAGTCAGGATTCACTTATGTGAATGGTATTTGGGAAAGGGTTGATAGGGAAGCGGTTCCTCCTCCTGTTGCTCCTCCGCCTCAAGATCAAGTGGGAAACACTGATGCTCTCACTACTCTACTTACCCAGCGATTCAATGCCTTAGATTCTAGACTTGATACTATGGACACTCGCATTGCTTCAAATTTTGAATCTATGGGCAATCGGTTGAAGAACGTTGAAGATGGTCTTCATACTCTTTCAACTTCGCATGCCAACCTTGATCTTTCCTTCTCTACACTTTATGGGCAATGGACGAAGTTTCATCGTTCACAAGCCAAGGACGATGATGATGATTCAGATGACGAGGCTTAGGATGTTTATCATATTAGTTATGCATTTAGGATTAAGTTTGCATCTTTATATTTTAGAACCTATGCTTATGATCTTCTATTTTGGGATTTGATTATGAACTTATTATTTATGCTTTGAATATTTTGATGATATTAAATATGATTGCTTATTATTGCTTATTGGTACTAATCTTCTTTATGAGCTTGTTTCTTTTTGATCTAACAAAAAGGGGGAGAAGATATTTAAGAGAATTGCCATGCCATGCCATGCCACCAAAAATTAAAAATTTTCAAACTTTTAAAATTTTTAAATTTTTAAATTTGTCTTAAGGTTTTGATCCTTGATTTCAAAAGTCACAAGTTTTAAATTTCAAAACCTATCTTAAATTAAGGGGGAGTTAGAATATCTTCAAAACTTTCAAAATTCTTAAAAATTCTAACTTTGGTTTTGTTATATCAAAAAGGGGGAGATTGTGAAACATATGCTTTAATTTTGATATAACTAAAAACCTAAGGACTAAAATGAAAAATATCAAAACAAATTTTAAAGTCCTTAAAATTTCCTACATCTTGTTAAAGACCACTTCATAGCTAAAACCAAAGACTTACAAAATATTTTTTTTAGTATTTCAAAGCCAAAACAGGGAATTTTCAAGCCCCGTTTCGAAACGGCCCAAGGCGTTTCGAAACACTTTCAGTTCGATGTGCACCTGTTCCGAAACGGGTATCGGAACGGGTCAAGGCGTTTCGAAACGGTATGACTCGTTTCGAAACTGTTCTTCATTTAAACGAACAAGGGCAACGGCTATAAACTGAATTTTGAAAATAAACAGGGCGTTCCGAAACGGGCTTAGGCCGTTTCGAAACGCCCCTTTGACAGTGGCAAACCTGTTCCGAAACGGGCTAAGGCCGTTTCGAAACACCCCTTTGGCAGTGGCATAACCGTTCCGAAACGGCAACTAGGCGTTTCGAAACGGGCTCTCGTAGACGCTCCAACGGCTATATTATTTGAAATCCGTTCCGAAACAGGTGACCCCGTTCCGAAACGGTAGGCGTCTGGAAGCTGAAAAGTTGTGAGAAAAACACCCCAACGGCTCTAATTTTCAGCCCATCACCCACAACGGTTAGAAATCTACAAGAGGCTATAAAAAGACCCCAAGAAGCTCCAGCAATCGATAATTAAGCTACAAGCATACATCCTTTCATCAAATACAAGCATTTGTGTTGAAATCCCATTTTTATCTAGAAACCCCAATTGTATCCTTCATTTACATTTTTGTTCAATTGGGTTGAGTGCTTGATATCGGGCTATCATTTGTATTGAGAGATACCTTATTAGCCACCAAATTTCTTTGTTCTATTGTGTGAGGATTGGGTTAATTTTTGGGTAGAAAAATTAACCGAAATTGTAAAGGTTGCCTCCTTGTCCTGGAAAAAGGGGACGAACAATTTAGTGGAAATTGTTGGAAATCCTTGGTGAGACTAAGGTAGTGGATGTAGAGTTCGGTTGGTGAACTTGAACCACTCTAAATTCCCGTGTCAATATTTTTAGTTGCAATTTCCGTTACAACATCGTTAAAATTCCAATTCACCCCCCCTCTTGGTTATTATCATTCGTGTGATCCACTCAACAGATACCCTGTTTTGAAATGCGAGATCATTTCGAAACCATTTTAGACCCGTTTCGGGACAGGGTTTCACAGAGGCAAAATGTATCGAAAAATGCCTCACCGTTTCAAAACCCTAAGGCAATTTCAAGTCCCCGTTTCGAAATGATCGAGGACGTTTAGAAAAACCTGGTCCTGAAACGCTTTAATCTGCTGGTTTAACTCAATTTTAACCATCTGAAACTAACCCGACATATGACTAAACATGCTTGTAACTCAAATACATTTCAACAATCAAGGATTCATGGCAGAACTATCATTATGGCATCATTCACAATATCAAAGAGACTAAAGGCATGCTTCCTAAGAGAAATAAGCACCAAAAGCTCAAATTTCAACCCAAGCATAAACCAACACTTAAAAGGCCTTTTACATAACCAAAAATGCATATCAAACTTGCACAAAATCGAAAACACTAAAGCAACCAACATTCAAAGTATTGGACGCCCCCATTGCCTTTATTAGACTAGTTAAAAACCTCAACATACATTTAGAGAAGTCCTTTGGAAAATCCCTTCTAGAATGCTGCCTCCAAACTTAGTAAGGATTGCTCAAAACCAAAAACATCATCAATGCACAAAACCATTTTTCACTCTTTTCAAGAATTTCATGCCTTTTTGACAAACCATGCACCTTGCCTTTAAAATCAACATGCTAAACATCATGCAATATGATTCATACATTTTCCAGCAATTAAACCATTGCTACACATCATCAAGCCTTCCAAGCATAAACATTATTATGCTAAGCTTAAAGTAAAACATACTTTTTTCATAATGTGCATCATCAACATTTCCATAGCATTTCATTCCATTATATTGTCTCACAAGTGATTAACAACATTCACAAAAACATATCGGATACACGGATTACCAAGGGTTGTCCCAAACCCTTCATACACTCTACCGGCATCTCAAGGCTCACACACGAGAGCCACCCTCCACCGTTGTGACACCCGTGGTGGAGTATTAGGTACAATTACAACCCCTCAACACCACTCATCGGTAGATGTATAGCCCACTAACGAGAGACGAGATACACACAAGGTTCGCACCCGAGAGCTACCCTCAATCGTTGAAACCTTAAACAATCCTCAATCGTTAGGGTACTTGGATGGAGTTTTCGATACAATCACAATCCCTCAACATCCAAGGTGACTTGTTTATAGTGCACTCAATCCTATAGCCGGCTAACTATATCTGATTTCATTTATAAAACACTTTATACAACATCACCTGCCAATACAATCCACATTTCATGCACACCTCACTATTTTTACAAAGCATTCATGATAGCCATAACTCAAGCATTAAACCATGCTTCAAAAACTCATGCATCAACACATGCATACAAGGATCACTTACCTAGTGCATCCTTAAACCACATGGCATCATCAAACACATTTTATATACTCAAAACATGCTTTAAAACCGTAGATAAACACATTTAAAATCAAGTGAAACCAAAGGCTCCAACTAGCACAATATGGAGAGAAATTCACTTTACTTACTTCCGAACTTAGTAAAGCGTTTCAAGCTCTTACTAAGTTCCCAAAACCTGTTCTAAAATGTTTCCACGCTGGAAAACCAAGTTCCACTCACTGAGTTGCGACACCACACTTGCCGACGCAACAATCACCCGTTTGAAGCCTCCAAAATCACTTCGTTTGATTCCGGAATGCTATCCCCTATTTTCAACACATTAAAACAGAGGTTCAATGCATTAAATTGCATCCAAAACACCAGTACTCAAAAGGAAACCCGCAGCCCTGCTTTAAAGCACCAATTTACCCAATCAATACAATCGAAAACTCAATCATTTGATCTCAAAACTCAACCCAGCCATCTATCAACACATCCAACACATTTTAAGCATCAATCAACATCCAAAAGCAACCTAAAACCATCCTTATACCTCCAGCAACTCGGATTCCACATTACACCCCAAAAGCCCAACTATAAACACCTTAAAAATAAAGGATCTCAAGGATTTCGGGATTAACATGATTAAGACTCTATTTCAACATCACAAGTCTTTCAAAACCCATTTAGAAACCATCTCAAACATATCAAATCAAGACTCCTCCAAAAATCACATTAAAACAATCTTTTCTAACAAGATGTCATCATTTTATCAAACAAATAACAAAACCTTAATTAAAAATGTGAATAAAGAGTTAAATATATTTGGAATTTCATTAAAGAACCTTGATTAGAGGGTTAGCACAAAATTTACCTCCAATCCTTGCTTCTCTTCTAATTTGACAAGTTTAGCTTTCAAGAATCTTGAAGGAAATTGATAGAAATCACAAAGATGAAGTTGGAAATCAAGAGAGAACACGAGAGAGAAGGAAATCTAGAATTTGAGAGAAAATGAAGAGTGTTTGGCTAAAGTGAAAGAAAAAGAATGAAAATGATCGTCAAAATCTTTTAACCAACTAACTAACTCCTTAATTATATTAATTAAAGCCATTTAAATATTTAATAAATCATTTAAAACGCATAAAAAATTAGAGAAAAGGCTTAATTTCCAATTAGCTCTCTAAAGATTCTAAGATCTTGACTCTTTTTGAAAAACACACTTTTCCACAACTTTAAAACTTTACATTTTGGTCACTACCTAGAATGTATACTTTCAAAAACTCGTTTCGCAAAATTGATTTAACCAACATCTTAAATACCATTTTAGAGGATTTTAGGAATTTTTATCATCTTTTTATCTCATTCTGCACCTTGATTTCCCTAAACCACCCTTTAATGATTCGAACAACTGATTATCGGTTCCACCGGCCCAACTCGACTCGTAAAACACCTAGGCCCAAAACCGGGTCGTTACAAATCTCCCCCACTTAGAAAATTTCATCCTAGAAATTTTACCTAAAGGAAAAATGTAACCCCCTCGTCCCGGTCTAGCCGACAGATCGGTCCAAACGGGTTACACGGGGAAAACCAAAGCAAAACCCGCTACGGCCTCACTCCGATTAGCAACCCTATTTTTTTTCTTTTATTTACCTTGTCTATATGCTTTAGTTAATCCTACGCGAGTTACGAAAATAGAGGAGAAACAACCACGGACACGACCCACACAAACCAACACTTAAAGGTTCATTTTAGCCATTTAACTTTAGCCGTATCGATACGGCAAGTACCATATCGATACGCCTTCAACGGTCAACCTACCCCAGAGTCAACCCTGGGGACCCGTTTCGATACCCTCCAAGGCAGGTATCGAAACGCTCCCAACGGTCAAATTCCAAAGTCAACATCAGTTGACTGTATCGATACGCCTAAGCCCGTACAGATACCCTCAATTTCTCATCAAAATCTCATATTTCCAGTAGCAAAAATGGTATCGGTACGCCTTCCCGAGTATCGATATGCTTGGCCTGAAACAAGAAGGTCGTATCGATACAGACCTAACCGTATCGATACCCCTAACTCGATCAAACATAATTTAGATGGTTAAGGCACAAATGCTGCTTCAAAAACACCAATCTAGGTCCTCTAAGCATGCATACATACATTTCAAGTACAAAGGTACCCTAATCACAACATGCAATAATGACTCTAGAGGCATACACCCTACTACAAGCATGTTCGAACACTTAACATACACGTAAAGGCCATTTATATAAGAAAAGTAAGCATTCACCAAAATACATCACGTAGCAAGGTTTACATGCCCTTAAACAAAACACATAAACACTCATAGGACATGGTCATAAGCCTTCAAGATGCAAGCATTTAGGAAACAACATAAACATGGTTTACAATCCACATCAAAAGCAATAACATCAAAAACCAACACATATGAGTCTAACAACGCTCACACAAAAACACATAGCATCACCAATACAAACACGCTAGAACATCAACAAGCCAAAATAAGGAGTTTGAACACCAACTCCATACAAGTCTAACACTCTCATTGTCTAGGCATTATTACAAAAAAAAACTTAAACCATACTTGAGCTACCCGAGAATTCCGAAAAGCTCTTCCCTTGCCCACTTGCCTTCCGAAACTCTAACGATCTGCATGTTGGAAAAAGAAGAGCGTAAGTTTGAAAGCTTAGTGAGCGAAGCTCTAAAAACTCATCAACAATGCAGTTTTCAAAACACATTTCTTAATTGAAAGGTAAGACATTTTGCTATACGAAGAGGAGACACAATCAACACAAATACATGGTTTGCACAAGCACAACCAAAACACGGTGGGACTATACATCACCGTTTTGACTAGAAGTTTTCCGATGGGACTACACATCAACGTACTCTTCTACTAGTCACTACCGGTGGGACTACACATCACCGTAGTTACGACAACCATCACGTGAGGCTCGACACCAACAACGATTACACAACAACATCAAACGGAAGTAAAGGCAATATACAATTCACACAATATCTCAACAATTGATCATACACCAACACTTTCAAGGCAAAGTTAGTAAACTTACACTTGGGTTTAGGTTAGCCCTCGAGGCTCCACCCAAACCCCCAAGAACCCAATTCGAAATCAAATCAAGTTCAAAACATTTCCACTCACTGATGAAACCCAAACGGAAGCCGAAAAATTGATCTCAAGTCTCCAAATTCCCCGAAATCGTGCCTGAAGCCTCTCCAACGGTTTCCCTTGAATCTAGCCAATAAAAAACAATGCATTACTCAACCAAATCATCACAAAACACTGTCACGACCCCAAACCACAACCACAAGCCAAATTCTTACAATTTCAACCCAAAGCTAACACCAAAACTCCCATTTTCGTACTCCCCAATAACCCAGCAGAAAACCAATGATTCCAACACTCAAAACACCATTAAACACCTTCAAAAAAACTTTCTAAAATTGTTGTAACATCAGCCCCACTCTCCAACACTAAACTACTTCAAAAACTCACATTTTCACCCTTTAAAAATACCCATGGAAACCCATTTCGAGATTTTTGATAAAAACCCACCATTTTAAGTTATAATGTACATTAGGGCAAGATTAGTTCATATCTTAACTCTACAAATAAAAAACAAATCAAAAAGCCATTAAAGTTTCATCCTTTACTTCAAAATTTTGAAAACTTGAAAATCTCTACAATTGTATTTTCCAAAAACTAAAACCATCAATGTGCTAGGAAAGAAGAGGACACGTCAAAAATAGTCTTACCTTGGTGAAAACACTTGAAATGAGGGTGTGATTTGATGGAATAGTGATTGGGGTTTTATGGAGAGGTTTTAACGTGAAATAATTTGGAGGAAGAAGATGAATAGTGAAAAGCCCCTTTCCACTCATCTTAATTCATTTTACTTTAAAAAATTACAATTTTGCCATTAATGAAATTTAAACCCTTTTTAAATTAAAACCAAAGCCTATTTTAATTAAAATGATTCCAACGACTCGAACCCAATTTACCCGCGTAACATTCGACCCCTAAACCTGGGGCATTACAACTCTCCCCCACTTAAGGAATTTTGTCCCCGAAATTACATGTCGGAAAGAGATACGTAAACTGATTCTCCAAGTCCTCATTTCTCTCCCAAGTAGCCTCCTCCACACCTCGGTGTCTCCAAAAAACCTTGACTAACTCGATAGACCTCCCACGCAACATTTTTTTTGTCTGTAGCAAGAATCTTAACCGGCTCTTCATCATAAGACAAATCGGGGTTCAACTCAATCTCTTCCATTGGAATTACGTGAGACAAATCTGATCTATACTTTCGGAGCATCGAGACGTGGAACACATCATGAATCTTCTCTAGTTCGGTCGGGAGCTTCAATCTATACGCAACGGGACCTATCCTCTCAACTACCTCGTAAAACCCGATGAATCTCGGACTCAACTTACCCTTCCTACCAAACCTCATCACCTTCTTCCAAGGTGAGACTTTCAGAAACTTTCTCACCCACAACATACTCTATCTTTTTCTCTTTAAATCGGCATACGAATTCTGTTGATCTGAAGCCACCTTCAAAGGATCACATATCAACTTTACCTTCTCGGTAGTGCCCTTAAGCAAATCAGGCATCGGTACAAGCTTCTGCCCAGCTTCGGCCCAACAAATTGGAGTTCTACACTTACTACCATACAAAGCTTCATACGATGCCATATGAATACTAGCTTGATAACTGTTGTTGTATGCAAACTCTACTAACGGTAGATGTTTCTCCCACGACCCTTGAAAATCGATGATACAACATCTCAACATGTCCTCCAACACCTGAATCACACTCTCTGACTGACCATCTGACTATGGATGATACGAAGTACTGAAGTTCAACCATGTACCCAAGGCACGTTGCAGACACTCCCAAAATCTAGCTGTAAACCTCGGATCTCGGTCTGACACAATCGATTTTGGCACCCCATGCAACCTCACTATCTCACTGATATATAGATCGGAAAACTTATCTAAGGTGTAGGTAGTATGAACAAGTATGAAGTGAGCACACTTAGTAAATCTATCGACTATCACCCACACTAAATTTTTCTTCGAAGGAGTCAACGGTAAACCTGACACAAAGTCCATGGTGATACGTTCCCACTTCCATTCCGGAATCATCAACGGTTGTAACAACCCTGAAGGAAACTAATGCTCAGCCTTAACTCACTGACAAACCATACACTTACTCACATGGTTAAGACTCTATTTCAACATCACAAGTCTTTCAAAACCCATTTAGAAACCATCTCAAACAGATCAAATCAAGACTCCTCCGAAAATCACATTAAAACAATCTTTTCTAACAAGATTTCATCATTTTATCAAACAAATAACAAAAACTTAATTAAAAATGTGAATAAAGAGTCAAATATCTTTGGAATTTCATTAAAGAACCTTGATTAGAGGGTTAGCACAGAATTTACCTCCAATCCTTGCTTCTCTTCTAATTTGACAAGTATAGCTTTCAAGAATCTTGAAGGAAATTGAGAGAAATCACAAAGATGAAGTTGGAAATCAAGAGAGAACACGGGAGAAAAGGAAATCTAGAATTTGAGAGAAAATGAAGAGTGTTTGGCTAAAGTGAAAGAAAAAGAATGAAAATGATCGTCAAAATCTTTTAACCAACTAACTAACTCCTTAATTATATTAATTAAAGCCATTTAAATATTTAATAAACTATTTAAAAGACATAAAAAATTAGTGAAAAGGATTAATATCCAATTAGCTCTCTAAATATTCTAAGATCTTGACTCTTTTTGAAAAACACACTTTTCCACAACTTTAAAACTTTACATTTTGGTCACTACCCAGAATGTATACTTTCAAAAACTCGTTTCGCAAAATTGATTTAACCAACATCTTAAATACCATTTTAGAGGATTTTAGGAATTTTTATCATCTTTTTATCCCATTTCGCACCTTGATTTCCCTAAACCACCCTTTAATGATTCGAACAATTGATTACCGGTTCCACCGGCCCAACCCGACTCGTAAAACACCTAGGCCCAAAACCGGGTCGTTACAAATCTCCCCCATTTAGAAAATTTCATCCTAGAAATTTTACCTGAAGGAAAAATGTAACCCCCTCGTCCCGGTCTAGCCGACAGACCGGTCCAAACGGGTTACACGGGGAAAACCGAAGCGAAACCCGCTACGGCCTCACTCCGATTAGCAACCCTATTTTTTTCTTTTATTTACCTTGTCTATATACTTTAGTTAATCTTATGCGAGTTACGAAAACAGAAGAGAAACAACCACGGACACGACCCACGCCCCACGCAAACCAACACTTAAAGGTTCATTTTAGCCATTTAACTCTAGCCGTATCGATACGGCAAGGACCATATCGATACGCCTTCAACGGTCAACCTACCCCAGAGTCAACCTTGGGGACTCGTTTCGATACCCTCTAGGGCAGGTATCGAAACGCTCCCAACAGTCAAATTCCAAAGTCAACATCAGTTGATTGTATCGATACGCCTAAGCCCGTACAGATACCCTCAATTTCTCGTCAAAATCTCATATTTCCAGTAGCAAAAATGGTAGCGGTACGCCTTCCCGAGTATCGATATGCTTGTCCTAAAACAAGAAGGTCGTATCGATACAGACCTAACCGTATCGATACCCCTAACTCGATCAAACATAATTTAGATGGTTAAGGCACAAATGCTGCTTCAAAAACACCAATCTAGGTCCTCTAAGCATGCATACATACATTTCAAGTACAAAGGTACCCTAATCACAACATACAATAATGACTCTAGAGGCATACACCCTACTACAAGCATGTTCGAACACTTAACATACACGTAAAGGTCATTTATATAAGAAAAGCAAGCATTCACCAAAATACATCACGTAGCAAGGTTTACACGCCCTTAAACAAAACACATAAACACTCATAGGACATGGTCATAAGCCTTCAAGACGCAAGCATTTAGGCAACAACATAAACATGGTTTACAATCCACATTAAAAGCAATAACATCAAAAACCAACACATATGAGTCTAACAACGCTCACAGAAAAACACATAGCATCACCAATCCAAACATGCTAGAACATCAACAAGCCAAAATAAGGAGTTTGAACACCAACTCCATACAAGTCTAACACTCACATTTTCTAGGTATTATTACAAAAAAAACTTAAACCATACTTGAGCTACCCGAGAACTCCGAAAAGCTCCTCCCTTGCCCACTTGCCTTCCGAAACTCTAACGATCTGCATGTTGGAAAAAGAAGAGCGTAAGTTTGAAAGCTTAGTGAGCGAAGCTCTAAAAACTCATCAACAATGCAGTTTTCAAAACACATTTCTAAATTGAAAGGTAAGACATTTTGCTATACGAAGAGGAGACACAATCAACACAAATACATGGTTCGCACAAGCACAACCAAAACACGGTGGGACTATACATCACCGTTTTGACTAGTAGTTTTCTGATGGGACTACACATCAACGTACTCTTCTACTAGTCACTACCGGTGGGACTACACATCACCGTAGTTACGACAACCATCACGTGAGGCTCGACATCAACAACGATTACACAACAACATCAAACGGAAGTAAAGACAATATACAATTCACACAATATCTCAACAATTGATCATACACCAACACTTTCAAGGCAAAGTTAGTAAACTTACACTTGGGTTTAGGTTAGCCCTCGAGGCTCCACCCAAACCCCCAAGAACCCATTTCGAAATCAAATCAAGTTCAAAACATTTCCACTCACCGATGAAACCCAAATGGAAGCCGAAACATCGATCTCAAGTCTCCAAATTCCCTGGAATCGTGCCTGAAGCCTCTCCAACGGTTTCCCTTGAATCTAGCCAATCAAAAACAATGAATTACTCAACCAAATCATCCCAAAACACTGTCACGACCCCAAACCACAACCACAAGCCAAATTCTTACAATTTCAACCCAAAGCTAACACCAAAACTCCCATTTTTGTACTCCCCAATAACCCATCAGAAAAGCAATGATTCCAACACTCAAAACACCATTAAACACCTTCAAAAAAACTTTCTAAAATTGTTGTAACATCAGCCCCACTCTCCAACACTAAACTACTTCAAAAACTCACATTTTCACCCTTTAAAAATACCCATGGAAACCTATTTCGGGATTTTTGATAAAAACCCACCATTTTAAGTTATAATGTACCTTAGGGCAAGATTAGTTCATATCTTAACTCTACAAATAAAAAACAAATCAAAAAGCCATTAAAGTTTCATTCTTTACTTCAAAATTTTGAAAACTTGAAAATCTCTACAATAGTATTTTCCAAAAACTAAAACCATCAATGTGCTAGGAAAGAAGAGGACAAGTCAAAAATAGTCTTACCTTTGTGAAAACACTTGAAATGAGGGTGTGATTTGATGGAATAGTGATTGGGGTTTTATGGAGAGGTTTTAACGTGAAATAATTTGGAGGAAGAAGATGAATAGTGAAAAGCCCCTTTCCACTCATCTTAATTCCTTTTACTTTAAAAAATTACAATTTTGCCATTAATGAAATTTAAACCCTTTTTAAATTAAAACCAAAGCCTATTTTAATTAAAATGATTCCAACGACTCGAACCTGATTTACCCGTGTAACATTCGACCCCTAAACTCGGGGCATTACAACTTTCCCCCACTTAAGGAATTTTGTCCCCGAAATTACCTGTCGGAAAGAGATACGTAAACTGATTCTCCAAGTCCTCATTTCTCTCCCAAGGAATTTTGTCCTTCTCGGTAGTGACCTTAAGCAAATCAGGCATCGGTACAAGCTTCTTCCCGGCTTCGGCCCAACAAATTGGAGTTCTACACTTTCTACCATACAAAGCTTCATACGGTGCCATATGAATACTAGCCTGATAACTGTTGTTGTATGCAAACTCTATTAACGGTAGATGTTTCTCCCAAGACCCCTAAAAATCGGTGATACAACACCTCAACATGTCCTCCAACACCTGAATCACACTCTCTGACTGACCATCTAACTGTGGATGATACGAAGTACTGAAGTTCAACCATGTACCCAAGGCACGATGCAGACACTCCCAAAATCTAGCTGTAAACCTCGGATCTCGGTCTGACACAATCGATTTTGGCACCCCATGCAACCTCACTATCTCACTAATATATAGATCGGCGAACTTATCTAAGGTGTAGGTAGTATGAACAAGTATGAAGTGAGCACACTTAGTAAATCTATCGACTATCACCCTCACTGAATTTTTCTTCGAAGGAGTCAACGGTAAACCTGACACAAAGTCCATGGTGATACGTTCCCACTTCCATTCCGGAATCATCAACGATTGTAACAACCCTGAAGGAAACTATTGCTCAGCCTTAACTCGCTGACAAACCATACACTTACTCACAAACTTGGCCACATCCTTCTTCAGTCCAACTCAGTAATACTCTTCTTTTAAACCACGGTACATCTTCGTACTACCCGGATGCATAGCAAAAGCACTATTATTTTCTTCATTTAGGATAACACGTCTCAACTCAGAATCTTCCGGAACGACTATCCTATCCTTGTAACATAGTATCCCATTCTCACCAAAGAAAAAATCGTTAGGCCTATCCTCGGCTATATCTTGCACGTGAGGTGCCAAAGACTCGTCTCACAACTTCTTCTCTCGAATCAACTGGAATAACGAAGGCTTAACTTGAAGCTCGGCTATCAAACCACCATCCTTGGACACACTCAATCTCGCAAACATTGCTTGCAACTCAACTGCCACTTTTCTACTCAAAGCATCGGCCACTACGTTTGCCTTACCCGGATGGTATTTTATCGTAAGATCATAGTCCTTAAGAAGCTCTAACCACATACGATGCCTAAGGTTCAACTCCCTCTAAGACATCAAGTACTTCAAAATCTTGTGGTCGGTAAATACGGTGCACTTCTCACTATAAAGGTGGTGTCTCCAGATCTTCAAAGCAAACACTACTGTGGCTAACTCTATATCATGGGCGGGATAGTTCTTCTCGTGAACTTTCAATTGCCTCGAAGCATAAGCTACCACCTTACCTTCTTGCATGAGCACACAACCTAAACCTACATATGATGCATCACTATAAATCACAAACTCTCTTCCCGGTTCAGGCTGAGTCAAAACAGGAGCTTCGGTCAAAGCTTTCTTCAACTTCTCAAACGCTTGTTGTCTTGCATCTGACCACTCATATGAGACATTCTTCTAAAGCAACTTAGTCAACGAAGCCGCTATCCTTGAAAATCCCTCGACAAATCTTTGGTAATATCCTGCCAAACCTAGGAAACTAAGGATTTCTGTCACTGATTTCGGTTGTTTCCAACTCACTATGGCTTCTATCTTCTTGGGATCCACACTAATCCCCTTAGTCGAGATCACGTGAGCTAGGAAGACTACCTCCTTAATACAAAACTCATATTTGCTTAACTTGGCATACAAATGATTATTAAGCAAGGTTTGAAGCACTAACCGCAAATGCTCATCATGCTCATCCTCGGTCCTAGAGTATACTAAGATATCATCTATGAACACCACCACAAACATGTCCAAAAACTCGTGAAACACATGATTCATCATATCCATGAAAGCTGCTAGAGCGTTAGTCAACCCGAAAGGCATCACCAAGAACTCATAGTGCCCATATCGTGTACAGAATGCTGTCTTCGGTATGTCCACATCCTTCACCTTCAACTGATAGTATTCGAACCTCAAATCAATCTTCGAAAACACTAAAGCACCTCTCAACTAATCGAGCAAGTCATCTATCCTAGGCAAAGGGTACTTGTTCTTCACTGTCACCTTGTTCAACTGCCTATAATCTATACACATCCTCATACTATCGTCTTTCTACAAGCACAACCAAAACACGGTGGGACTATACATCACCGTTTTGACTAGTAGTTTTCCGATGGGACTACACATCAACATACTCTTCTACTAGTCACTACCGATGGGACTACACATCACCGTAGTTACGACAACCATCACGTGAGGCTCGACACCAATAACGACTACACAACAACATCAAACGAAAGTAAAGGCAATCCACAATTCACACAATATCTCAACAATTGTTCATACACCAACACTTAACAATCAAGGCAAAGTTAGTAAACTTACACTTGGGTTAGGTTAGCCCTTGAGGCTCCACCCAAACCCCCAAGAACCCATTTCGAAATCAAATCAAGTTCAAAACATTTCCACTCACCGATGAAACCCAAACGGAAGCCGAAACACCGATCTCAAGTCTCCAAATTCCCCAAAATCGTGCATGAAGCCTCTCCAACGGTTTCCATTGATTTTAACCACTCAAAAACAATGTATTACTCAACCAAATCATCACAAAACACTGTCACGATGTAACCCCCTTAGCCCGACCTAGATGGTTGACCCGAACTACGAAGATTACACGGGGAAAACCAAAGTCAACCCAAAAGTCAACCTTGATTAACGACCCTTTTTCCTTTCTTTTTAAACTTGTCTAGATGCACATTAAACCTAGGAATACTCTTGAGATAAGCATACTCAAAAATCACAGCAATCGGAAAACAATAAGGGACCCAATTGCACAACATACGAATTTAGGGACCATTTTGTAAATTCTGGAAATTAAGAGGACTTTACAAATTTTTAAGTTACCATTATGAAATTAGTCATGTTTCATGCCTCTCTGCCAAATTTCATCTCAAACGGACATCTCGAACTCAAGCAATTGCACATACAAAAATTAGGACTAAAACGTAAAGCTTGCAAACTTCAAAACCATTCAAATCAGTGCCCAACGGTCAAGTGTTTCGAAACGGGGTTAGCCCGTTCAGAAACGGGGCTTGGAAGTAGCCAAAGTGTTTCGAAACACCTCTACCCGTTTCGAAACACCCAGGCCAAATCAAGCACCTGTTTCGAAACAGGCAAGGGTGTTTCGAAACACCCTGCCCAGAAACAGCAGATAGGCCTGTTTTAACACATCTAAACCCCATCGAACATGCTCCAAATCAATCCTCAACAAAGCAACAACATGCCAAGCATCATAACCACCAACATGCATTAAAATCTAGATACAAAACCACCCCTAGGTGCACCAACTCTTTCAACACATCCAACACTTAATCATGCTTTTAAAACAAGAAGCATAGCATAACGACTTATGAATAAGAAGATTCAAACGTTGCAAGCGTTAAACCACATAGTTCAAATCACAAACCAAACTTGTCCAACATACACAATCTCGTTAAACATCAACATAAAAGACTCTCCCCCCATTGCCTTTATTATCTATAGCTATTAACCGAGACATACATCTCAAGTGGAGCTCTCCTTGAATCCCTTGCTTCTTGCTGTCCCAACTTCAAATATCTGCATTGATGGATAAAAAGGAGCGTATGCATATAATGCTTAGTGAGGAATGCTCAAAACCAAAACACCATCAATGCAGCGAGTCATAAAACCTCTTTAAAAAGTAAAAACATTTCGATAAACCAAAACAGTGTTTGAAAACCCCTTTTTTAAACAACATGCTTTAAATCATGCATTGCTCAAACATGAAAACCAACCCTTAGCTTAGAAAAGCTAAGTAACTCACTTCAAAGCACATCCTTGCGAAACCATCAATTTAACCTTTCCATGCATGAACATCATATGCAAAGTTAAATACAAATTCCTTGGAAAACACTTCCACTTCACATTATACTTTTATCATATTTGGAAATCATCTCAAAGCAAGAAACCTTTGAAAACCACTTACTCCCTCAATCTATCTCATGCATTAAACAAATGCAATACATGAACCACAAAATCAACATTTGCATTACATGCCTTTTAAAACAAGCCTTTACAAGACTTCAATGCACTAAAGAAATTCCCATGCACATATGCACCATTCTTAATATAAGATAAACACTTGTACAAGTTAACAAGTAATACATGCATTCTTAGAACATCACACACTTCCCATGCACCCATGCATCATTTCAAGCATCCCATGCTTCATTACCTTCAAAAACATTATATTGGCCTCCAAGTGATAATTTACAAACCATCATAACACAAGACACAATCGGATACACGGATTACAAGCATTGTCCCACACGCTCTATACATACTTCCGAACAACACAAGGTGGAGTTTAACGGTACAATCACAACCCCTCAACATCACTCATCAGAAGTTGTATAATACACTAGCGAGAGCCGGGACACATCACAAGGTTTACACATGGAAGCTACCACAACCATTGTAATCACCTTAACCAAGCTCACACATGGGAGCAACCCTCCACCGTTGTGACGCTTAACAAAGTCCACCCACGAGAGCCACCCTCCATCGTGGTGACTTTAACAAGGTTCACCCATGAGAGCCATCCTCCATCGTGGTGGCACTTAACCAAGCCCACCCACGAGAGCCATCCTCCATCGTGGTGACACCAATTTCCTCTATCGCTAGGATTCTTGGATGGAGTTTACGGTACAATTACAACCCCCTCTACATCCAAGGCGACTCAATTCACGGTGCACCCAATCCTATAGCCGGCTAACTATATCCGATTAAAGTAACAAAGAACCACTTACATCACTTGCCAATATAACCATTTTACCACATTAATCCATTGTTTTTACAAGCATAACCAAAATGCCAAAACCACCAATTACCATCATCACTTCACTGTTTTGAAGCATTAAACAAAGCCATTAAACAACATGCAACACTATACATCAATTCCACAATTCCAATGTACAAAACCAAGGATCTCTTACCTTGAGCATCCTTCACACATGACTTTCAAAACCAGCATTAAACCATGCTAAAATATGCTTTAAAAACAGAATTTAAACATGCAAATCACATGCATTGTATCCAACAATCACAAGTACTTTAAAAACCAATTCATAACACAAACCAAGAGAGAAATTCCATTTACTTACTCTTGAGCTTAGCTAAGTTGCTTAGACTTAAACTAAGCTCCCAAAACCTTCAAACATTGGTTTTTAAGCTGAAAACCCAACTTCACTCACCGATACACAAAACTAGGCTAGCCAACAAGCCTTCCAAGCATCCGAAACCATCAACGCCACCTCTATTGCTCACGGATCATTCTCCCCTGTTTCAAGCACATAACAACAGAGAATTAATGCATCATCATGTATTAAAAACACCGGCAACACACCTAAACTCCCTCAACATTTCGGCTACCAAACACAATCGAAATCACACCCAAACACTTCCAAAACTTAACCCAGCCAAGATCCATCACTTCTAACCATTTTTAAACATCAATTAACATCCAAAATGACCCCAAACACGTCCTTATACCTCCAACATTAACAAAACACCAAGATCACCCCAAAACCACCATTTTCACAAGTAAAAACTTAGGAAAATCAACCTATTCGGGATTGCATTGATTAAACCTCAATCACACATCATTTATCCATCCAAAATACATCAAAAAGACATCTCAAAACAGAGCCCATTCATCCAATACGGATTTCTTCAAAATTAAATCCAAATCTTGCATTTTAAGCCAAAATCAAGATCACAACATTAAAACCTTTAATAAAACTTAATTTAAGGATTGAGAACTTGGGAATTTCAGTAAAGAACTGAGTATTTAGAGGAGAAGGACGTTCATACCTCTAAATGTGGATTTCTCCTTGTTTAGAGCCAAAATCCTTGAAAATTCATTAAGCAAATGGTGAGGATTTGATGTAGAAATGATTAGGAATCATTTAGGAATTGAAATCTCAACTTTAGGTGTGAAAATCAAAGGAAAAGTTGTTGTGGAAATGTGTTTGGCTGAGAGAATTTTGAGAGAAAATGAAATAGGAAAATTTTGGTAAAAGTTAGTTATGAAACTAAAAATATCTTTTCCCTCTTTTCTTTTTATTAATTAAACATTAAATGAGTCTTTAAAAATCAAGAAAAATCTGGAGAAATCATCCCTTGGGTAAATTAGCTCCTTAAAGATTCAATGTTTCAATCCTTTTAAAACAGTCACGAACTTTTCAAAAATTACATTTTAGTCACTAACTCAAAATGTCATATTTCCAAACCTCATTTTGTAAAATTGATTTCACCAACCTCTTATATATAATAAAAGAGGATTTTCAGATATTTTCCATATTTTTAATGCATCCCTAACTAGGCTTTCCTTAAAACCACCTTTTATATTCGAACCGAAAATCCGATCGGTCCGGTTCAAACCCAAAACTTCTAAGCCCAAAATTGGGGTGTTACAACTCTCCCCCTCTTAGGAAATTTCGTCCTCGAAATTTCAACCGGCGAAATGAGCACAACCAAACTTCTCAAAACAACTCACAAGGCAACACAGGAGACTTAACCACCACTGAACACTCTCCACACAAAACTCCACCAAACCCAACACCACCACATACTGTTCACAAATTCCAGAACACTCAGATGTTAACCACAACTTAACCTTTCACACTTCCGGACTGCACATAGCCCCAACATCTCGAAGAACCTCCAAACCTTTACAACATACTCACCTTAACTCATAACTTTCAAAACTCACACACACAGTGACTCCAACCCATCCAGTTCAGCCACCATGTGACCCACAACCTTCACTGCTTCTAAAACCCCTTGCACCACTGTTCAACCTCTTCCAAAAGTTACCACATCAAGCAAAAATCCCTAAGCATCAACTACTTACTCAAACTTCTCAACGTATTGCTGACATTCCTTCACATCCGCCGCTATCATCACCATAACGACTCACCAAGACTACTCACCTAACATCCGGAAAAAAATCTCGTCACAAAAACCCCAACCTTGACTCCACCAGCTGTTCCACATACCACTAGCTGACTTCAGAAGGGATTTACTTATGCACAACTAGCCTACCACTTCTCACAAGAACCCGTCCAACCAACAATGGCCCTTGAACTTACATTGCCTTTCCACTTCAAACTTTGACTACAACACTAGCCTTACCAGGACACCGCCCATTCTATACATACATATTAAGATTACAAAACTTCTATTCACCCCAGGCCAACCTTTTTCTACAACCCACAACATAACCTCTTCTCAACACCTCAAAGGTTGCTACGAGCCACCACTTACGTAAACAGCCATCCTATTACAACATCAATGCCAAGTCACCTCAGCACTCTGGAAACACATCCACTAACCTGCAACATCACTTAACACCAAGAAACTACCACCTCTACTAGCTATTCACAACCACTTTGAATGATTCTAACTTCAACTGGTAATTTCCTCACCACCACACCGCTAAACCCTTTAAGCGCCAAAACATTTTCCTTCTGCCAACATGCTATACCGCACTCACAATATTGACAGCTCGCTTAATACCCTCCATTACTTCTAACATTCTCCTAGTTCCAAAACAACTTTTAAAACCCATCATCCAACCTAACCCTATCACAACACTAACAAAACCGATTAGCTATTAGCGAGTGTGAACGTTCGTATGCATGGTCACCTATATGCCCTATCAATGCCTGTGTACATGTATGCAAAACCTCTAATGTCATGTCGCATGTATGCATGTACCAACATATATAATATAGCATATAACAAATGATTTTAACTGTGCATGTATGTCGGTTCACACCCACCAATAACATCCTCAGAATCCGCCTAAGAACAACCTCTTACTTCACTTCCAACTTGTCCAACCCTACCATTCTAATAACCCATTAACCATGAAATACTCACTAATACCCTCTTCACACTAAAGTTGTTTTCAAAACAACACCAACTACTACCCCAAACTTGCTAGCTATGAGACCATACCCACTACGCAAGGGAAAACCAAACCGAAACCAAACTAAGATAACTAGGGCAAAAATTACTTAACAAGGTCACCTGTAAAAACCTCACTTCCCCGGAGCTTCAACAGACGAGCTCTCTTCCTCGCAGAACCATCATTCTCTAGCCGCACCGCTGCAGCATCAGCTAACACATTAAGGTCATCACCATCTTCCAGTGGTAAAGAACCCTAGCTACCCCGAGCCAACTTCAAACAATTTCGTCTTAAATGTCCAACAGACCCACAATTCCAACAAGATTCTTTCCCCAAGCTTCTCACACCTTTCTGCCCTTCCTGCCACCTTCGAACCTTGTCTCGGCCGCGCCCACGACCCTTCAGAGACCCTTTTGCTACCACTAAAGCTGATCTCACCACTTGAGGACAATTTCGCTTCACATGCTCCTTAGAACCACAGTTCCAACAAACTCTCGCGCCCCGACAACCTCCAACATTACACCTTCCACAACGGCCACACTTCGGCAACCGAGCTACCACTCCTTGATCATACTGCACTTGACCTACGTCTGCACCACCACCCAGACTTCGATTCAAGCAAAACCTTCTATCACGTAACCTCTTACGCTGACCGTTCCCGAGGTCAGTACCCACAACTCTCTTGCTTAAACTTTTCTCACCTTTATAATCTGAAGCCACACCTCTACGCTGCTTAACCCTGGGAAATTTCTTTCCAAGGTTCCTTTCATAAAAGGCAGACACAAAGAAGTCCCAATCTATATCGTGGATATGTGATGCCACCGCCACAGATGTCCACCAGGCACAGGCGTTCTCCAACATCAATGAGACAACAATTCCTAGCTTACAAGCGTAGTCACAACCTTCCTAATCCAGAATTAGAATTACACTGGCCAACCAGGCCTCGAACGTCTCAGGTGTCGAACCATGATACTTCACAGCTCCCAAATCATGTAAACGTTGTTTCGACAAACTTGCACGTCCCACAGTCGGCACGTCTACAGGCCTCACTTTCACCACAGCCTGAGATGTTCCCGACACCTCTTGAACTATAGGTGATGAACCCTTCATCACAGAACCAGTTTCTTCCTCCTGCCTCACTACCACAACTCCAGGCACTGAAGACTAAAACAAAACACCTCCACTAAAAGGTGAATTGCACACCTTAACAACCTGCTCTAAAGCAGAAACCATCTCATCCAACTTCCATTCTCTCATCGATTCCATCATGCTAAAAACAACAAGCAATCATGACAAAACAAACAAAATGATCAGGCCAGCTCCAAGCAAGGATTCGAGACTCCAACTCCAACTTAACACAATAGCTATAATAATAAGGCAATGGATATCCCAAATTCTCCCCTTTTACATGACATAACAGTAAAAAAACATGGATATCACAACATCGAGCATATCAATCAACATACTTCGATCATGCTCTCATCAAACAACATTCACCCGCAACAGCATAATATCAACATGTCATACCCATCACCCTTTCATCATTCATAAAATCAGCTCACATCACCAGCATATCATCAGCACAAATCCACATTAGCTCAATGAAGATTCACAATCAAAAAGCATGACAAAAACATCAACAATTCGCTCAAAGACACACATTTCAACCGACTTTCAACCACACATCAGAATAAACATCAAACACATATTACAACAATTTACCATTTCCCCAAGCATTTGCAACTCAGCTCTGATACCACCAAATGTAACCCCCTTAGCTCGGCCTAGACGGTTGACCCGAACTACGAAGATTACACGGGGAAAACCAAAGTCAACCCGAAAGTCAACCTTGATTAACGACCCTTTTTCCTTTCTTTTTAAACTTGTCTAGATGCACATTAAACCTAGACATACTCTTGAGATAAGCATACTCAAAAATCACAGCAATCGGAAAACAATAAGGGACCCAATTGCACAACATACGAATTTAGGGACCATTTTCTAAATTCTGGAAATTAAGAGGACTTTACAAATTTTTAAGTTACCATTATGAAATTAGTAATGTTTCATGCCTCTCTGCCAAATTGCATCTCAAACGGACATCTCGAACTCAAGCAATTGCACATACAAAAATCAGGACTAAAACGTAAAGCTTGCAAACTTCAAAACCATTCAAATCAGTGCCCAACGGTCAAGTGTTTCGAAACGGGGTTAGCCCGTTCAGAAATGGGGCTTGGTAGTAGCCAAAGTGTTTCGAAACACCTCTACCCGTTTCGAAACACCCAGGCCAAATCAAGCACCTGTTTCGAAACAGGCAAGGGTGTTTCGAAACACCCTGCCCAGAAACAGCAGATAGGCCTGTTTTAACACATCTAAACCCCATCGAACATGCTCCAAATCAATCCTCAACAAAGCAACAACATGCCAAGCATCATAACCACCAACATGCATTAAAATCTAGATACAAAACCACCCCTAGGTGCACCAACTCTTTCAACACATCCAACACTTAATCATGTTTTTAAAACAAGAAGCATAGCATAACGACTTATGAATAAGAAGATTCAAACGTTGCAAGCGTTAAACCACATAGTTCAAATCACAAACCAAACTTGTCCAACATACACAATCTCCTTAAACATCAACATAAAAGACTCTCCCCCCATTGCCTTTATTATCTATAGCTATTAAACGAGACATAAATCTCAAGTGGAGCTCTCCTTGAATCCCTTGCTTCTTGCTGTCCCAACTTCAAATATCTGCACTGATGGACAAAAAGGAGCGTAAGCACATAATGCTTAGTGAGGAATGCTCAAAACCAAAACACCATCAATGCAGCGAGTCATAAAACCTCTTTAAAAAGTAAACACATTTCGATAAACCAAAGCAGTGTTTGAAAACCCCTTTTTTAAACAACATGCTTTAAATCATGCATTGCTCAAACATGAAAACCAACCCTTAGCTTAGAAAAGCTAAGTAACTCACTTCAAAGCACATCCTTGCGAAACCATCAATTTAACCTTTCCATGCATGAACATCATATGCAAAGTTAAATACAAATTCCTTGGAAAACACTTCCATTTCACATTATACTTTTCTCATATTTGGAAATCATCTCAAAGCAAGAAACCTTTGAAAACCACTTACTCCCTCAATCTATCTCATGCATTAAAAAAATGCAATACATGAACCACAAAATCAACATTTGCATTACATGCCTTTTAAAACAAGCCTTCACAAGACTTCAATGCACTAAAGAAATTCCCATGCACATATGCACCATTCTTAATATAAGATAAACACTTGTACAAGTTAACAAGTAATACATGCATTCTTAGAACATCACACACTTCCCATGCAACCATGCATCATTTCAAGCATCCCTTGCTTCATTACATTCAAAAACATTATATTGGCCTCCAAGTGATAATTTACAAACCATCATAACACAAGACACAATCGGATACGCGGATTACAAGCGTTGTCCCACACGCTCTATACACACTTCCGAACAACACAAGGTGGAGTTTACCGGTACAATCACAACCCCTCAACACCCATGATGGAGTTTAACGGTACAATCACAACCCCTCAACATCACTCATCGGAAGTTGTATAATACACTAGCATGAGCCGGGACACATCACAAGACTTACACATAGAAGCTACCACAACCATTGTAATCACCTTAACCAAGCTCACACACGGGAGCAACCCTCCACCGTTGTGACGCTTAACAAAGTCCACCCACGAGAGCCACCCACCATCGTGGTGACTTTAACAAGGTTCACCCACGAGAGCCATCCTCCATCGCGCTGGCACTTAACCAAGCCCACCCACGAGAGCCATCCTCCATCGTGGTGACACCAATTTCCTCAATCGCTAGGATTCTTGGATGGAGTTTACGATACAATTACAACCCCCTCGACATCCAAGGTGACTCAATTCACGGTGCACCCAATCCTATAGTCGGCTAACTACATCCGATTAAAGTAACCAAGAACCACTTACATCACTTGCCAATATAACCATTTTACCACATTAATCCATTGTTTTTACAAGCATAACCAAAATGCCAAAACCACCAATTACCATCATCACTTCACTGTTTTGAAGCATTAAACAAAGCCATTAAACAACATGCAACACTATGCATCAATTCCACAATTCCAATGTACAAAACCAAGGATCTCTTACCTTGAGCATCCTTCACACATGACTTTCAAAACCAGCATTAAACCATGCTAAAATATGTTTTAAAAACAGAATTTAAACATGCAAATCACATGCATTGCATCCAACAATCACAAGTACTTTAAAAACTAATTCATAACACAAACCAAGAGAGAAATTCCATTTACTTACTCTTGAGCTTAGCTAAGTTGCTTAGACTTAAACTAAGCTCCCAAAACCTTCAAACATTGGTTTTTAAGCTGAAAACCCAACTTCACTCACCGATACACAAAACTAGGCTAGCCAACAAGCCTTCCAAGCATCCGAAACCATCAACGCCACCTCTATTGCTCACGGATCATTCTCCCCTGTTTCAAGCACATAACAACAGAGAATTAATGCATCATCATGCATTAAAAACACCAGCAACACACCTAAACTCGCTCAACATTTCGACTATCAAACACAACCGAAATCACACCCAAACACTTCCAAAACTTAACCCAGCCAAGATCCATCACTTCTAACCATTTTTAGACATCAATTAACATCCAAAATGACCCCAAACACGTCCTTATACCTCCAGCATTAACAAAACACCAAGATCACCCCAAAACCACCATTTTCACAAGTAAAAACTTAGGAAAATCAACCTATTCGGGATTGCATTGATTAAACCTCAATCACACATCATTTAGACATCCAAAATACATCAAAAAGACATCTCAAAACAGAGCCCAATCATCCAATACGGATTTCTTCAAAATTAAATCCAAATCTTGCATTTTAAGCCAAAATCAAGATCACAACATTAAAACCTTTAATAAAACTTAATTTAAGGATTGAGAACTTGGGAATTTCAGTAAAGAACTGAGTATTTAGAGGAGAAGGACGTTCATACCTCTAAATGTGGATTTCTCCTTGTTTAGAGCCAAAATCCTTGAAAATTCATTAAGCAAATGGTGAGGATTTGATGTAGAAATGATTAGGAATCATTTAGGAATTGAAATCTCAACTTTAGGTGTGAAAATCAAAGGAAAATTTGTTGTGGAAATGTGTTTGGCTGAGAGAATTTTGAGAGAAAATGAAATAGGAAAATTTTGGTAAAAGTTAGTTATGAAACTAAAAATATCTTTTCCCTCTTTTCTTTTTATTAATTAAACATTAAATGAGTCTTTAAAAATTAAGAAAAATCTGGAGAAATCATCCCTTGGGTAAATTAGCTCCTTAAAGATTCAATGTTTCAATCCTTTTAAAACAGTCACGAACTTTTCAAAAATTACATTTTAGTCACTAACTCAAAATGTCATATTTCCAAACCTCATTTTGTAAAATTGATTTCACCACCCTCTTATATATAATAAAATATGATTTTTATATATTTTTCCATATTTTTAATGCATCCCGAACTAGACTTTCCATAAAATCACCTTTTATATTCGAACCGAAAATCCGACCGGTCCGGTTCAAACCCAAAACTTCTAAGCCCAAAATTGGGGTGTTACACACGACCCCAAACCACAACCACAAGCCAAATTCTTACAATTTCAACCCAAAGCCAACATCAAAACTCCCATTTTCGTACTCCCCAATAACCCAACAGAAAACCAATGATTCCAACACTCAAAACACCTTTAAACACCTTCAAAACAACTATCAAACATTGCTATAACATCAGCCCCACTCTCCAACACTAAACTACTTCAAAAACTCACATTTTCGCCCTTTAAAATACCATGGAAACCCATTTCGGGATTTTTGATAAAAACCCCCCATCATTTTAAGTTATAATGTACCTTAGGGTGAGATTTGTTCATATCTGAACTCTACAAATCAAAAACAAATCAAAAAGCCATTAAAGTTTCATCATTTACTTCAAAATTTTGAAAACTTGAAAATCTCTGCAATAGTATTTTCTAAAAACTAAAACCATCAATATGCTAGGAAAGAAGATGACAAGTCAAAAATAGTATTACCTTGGTGAAAACACTTGAAATGAGGGTGAGATTTGATGGAATAGTGATTGGGGTTTTAGGGAGAGGTTTTAACGTGAAATAATTTGGAGGAAGAAGATGAATAGTGAAAAGCCCATTTCCACTCATCTTAATTCCTTTTACTTTAAAAAATTACAATTTTTCCATTAATGAAATTTAAATCCTTTTTAAATTAAAACCAAATCCTATTTTAATTAAAACGAGTCCAACGAATCAAACCATTTTTACCCACATAACATTCGACCCCTAAACCCGAGGCGTTACAAAAAATATGCGGAAACTACTTCAACATGTCCTCTTTGCTTTCCCACGTGGCCTCCTCAACTCCTCGGTGTCACCACAACACCTTCACAAGTTCAATCGTCTTCCCTCGAATAACTTTACTACTCGAATCCAGAATTCTCACCGGTTCCTCATCATAAGATAAATTCGGATTCAACTTAATTTCCTCAACTAGCATCACGTGAGATGGATGTTGAGTATACAAAAGTTCTACTTTTTACCCCGTATTTAACCCATATTTCTGCTGCATTCAAGTATAATTCATTGTATTTAGGATAGATTTCACATATACATCACAATTATATAAAATGACACATTTACTACTGATTTTGTAGGTAGCTGCTATGGTAGACTCAGGGCAGTGAAGAAAACGAGCTGGAATACAGGACTGGAGTCAAGAAGGAAGACACTGTCGTTGCCACTGCCGTGGCAGCCAATGACGAAAGCAATGGTGAAGGGAAAAGTGAAGTGGAGCTCGAAAGATAGAGGAAATTAAGTTGGTCTGTCATGGGTCACTCCTATATTTTTCTGAGCCCTAGATCAGAATGAACGCCAAGCCCAAAGTTCAAGGAAGAAACCCAAAGCAAGAAGAGAGGACGAATTAAAGGCATCTTCTCTGGAGATTTAATCTTAATTAGAGTTGTACTTTAGTTTGAACTTTTATTCTTACCTTATTAGAAAACTTGAACCCAAGCCTATAAAAAGCATGTAATTCGATCTAGGGAAGGACATCTAATTCTCTAGCCATCTATGCCAAAAACCCTAGTTGTTTTCCCCTTCTCATCATGTTCTAAACTTCCCCTAGGGCTAAGGATTGATTCTGTAAAGTAGTTGCAAGGATTGTACTGTTTTTAGGATTTTTCTGTTCAATGAAATAAACTTCAAGTTTGCTTATTCTGGTTTTCAATATCTTACAAGAGTATCGGGAGAGCATTGTGAGATTATTCATTTACTTAATATCGGGAGAGTTAAGTATACGAAAGGGATAAGTGTAGGTTCTCCAGTTTATGGTTGAACTATCTCGGACCTAGGGATAGGACGAGGTTAAGTGGCTAAGGAAGAATTCAACAACATCGGTGTTCATCCTTTGATTCACGCCGGGAGGTATCATCCAAGACGTGTTCATCAACAGACTTGGACCTAGGGATAGGACAAGTCACATCAGGGATTCTTGCCAAGCTTAAAGTACAGAGTTGTGTGATCGCTACCGCGCAGGTGCTGGCGCGACATGGACGACGACAGAACATGAATTTCTATACAGTGCAACACCTACACTACTAAGCAAATCAATACCGGCCTATTTCTTTACCCTGAACCTTTTAATCTTTTACATTCAGTATTCTTCAATATCAATTCCCAACAATTTAAACTCTATTCTTTCTCTCTTGTGCAGCAATCCAAGAATAAAGCTATTTCCAGTCCACGTGGATTTGGCATCCGATACTTCGTGTATCACTTTACCACTTGCGTCGTGTACACTTGCACTCTATTGCGATAGACTATTTTACACGCAACAAGTTTTTGGCGCCGTTGCCGGGGACTGGCAACATATCTTTACCCTACTTTTATTGCACTTTCTTTTTAATTTTTCTGTTTTTATTGGGATTGTTCACCCTGTGCTTTTCACAAGGTTTTTCGTTTGCTTATGCGCAGATCTAGATGAGGCAAAGAACCTGAGTATAAACTAGACCCTGAAATCGAACGCTCGTGCAATCTCAAGAACAGAGTCCTTCTTTTGATAGCCAGAAACGATTATCTTGAGGAACAGTTAGAAGCAATTCATAAAGGGAGGAACAGTCCAAGGAATCCCGAAGATAGGACAAGTCACATCAGGGATTCTTGCCAAGCTTGAAGTACAGAGTTGTGTGATCGCTGCCGTGACAACAACAGACTGCTGCCGCCGCAGGTGCTAGCGCGACAGGGACGACGACAGAACTGGAATTTCTATACAGTGCAACACCTGCACTACTGAGCAAATCAATACCGACCTATTTCTTTACCCTGAACCTTTTAATCTTTTCCATTCAGTATTCTTCAATATCAATTCCCAACAATTTAAACTCTCTTCTTTCTCTCTTGTGCAGCAATCCAAGGATAAAACTATTTCCAGTCCCTGTGGATTCGATATCCGATACTTCGTGTATAACTTTACTACTTGCGTCGTGTACACTTGCAGTCTATTGCGATAGACTATTTACACGCAACAAGTTTTTGGCGCCGTTGCCGGGGACTGACAACATATCTTTACCCTACTTTTACTGCACTTACTTTTTTAATTTTTCTGTTTTTATTGGGACTGTTCACCCTGTGCTTTTCACAAGGTTTTTCGTTTACTTATGCGCAGATCTAGACGAGGCAAAGAACCTGAGTATAAACTAGACCCTGAAATCAAACGCTCGTGCAATCTCAGGAACAGAGTCTGTCTTTTGATGGCCAGAAACGATTATCTTGAGGAACAGTTAGAAGCAATGCATAACGGGAGGAACAACCTAAGGAATCCCGAAGATCCTATCGTGGATGAAGGAAACGGAAAGTTTGCCGCTGCCGTGGCCGCACGACGGTCATACCGAGAATACATGATCAACGATCATGTGCAACTAGAGACCACCCTGCCAGACGTGGAAGTTGAAAATTTCGAGCTGAAACCTGTGATGTTCAGCATGATCAATTTCGCTGGCCAATTTAGTGGTGCTGCTACAGATGATGCCAGAGAACATCTGAAAACGTTCCAGGAAATATGTGGATCGTTTAGATTACCAGGAGTAAATTTGGAGATATTGAGGCTTCGATTATTTCCTCATTCACTGAGGGACAGAGCCAAAACTAGGTGGAATAAACTAACGCCGGGTTCAATACGAACTTGGGCGGATCTCACTCGTGAATTTTTATCTCGTTTTAATCCTTCCCATTTATCTGAGCGATTACGTAATGAAATTGCTACTTTTCAACAGGAAGATGACGAACCAATGCACGAGGCATGGGACAGGTTTACCACTCTTCTGAGGAATTGCCCGTTGCACGGATTCCCCTTTTGGAATCAAGTCATCAAATTTTACAATGCTGCCAACACAGATACCCAGATGAGAATAGATTCAGCAGCAAATGGACTTTTGTTGGATAAAGATCCAGACGAAGCCATGGTAGTATTGAAAAATATAGCAAAGAATGAAGAGAAATTTCCCACAGTAAGGAGAGGTAAACGAGTGCTAGCTGTGAAGGACTATGAAGCCGAAAATTCCCTAAAGACACATGTTGCGTACCTCACAAAGGCAGTAGAAAATTTGTTAAAGAAAGATTCAAAACTTGTCTACTCTGTAGAAGAGGTATGTGAAACTTGCAGTGGAAATCACAGTTCGGAAGACTGCCCGCTACAGCTACAGGAAGAGATGAATGTTGGAAACTACAACAAGCCAAGAAATTACGATTCCAACAATTACAATCCCAACTGGAGGAAAGACCCCAAGTTCTCCTGGAGTAACCCAAACAATGCAATGAATCCTCAAGTCAGAACACTCAAAACCAGGGGGACCCAGAATTCTAACACGGCAGCAACCGCAACAGCAGCCGGTAGCCGCACCTAGTATACTAGAGCAGACATTGGCCACATTTATGTCATAGACAGGAGCTTACATGGCAAACATGGATCACTTCGTCAGAAAGACTGAGTCGTTCATGGATAAAACAGAGATGAGAATGACTAACCATGAAGCTACACTGAAATCACTGGAGACACAGATGGGTCAGGTTTTCCAGCATATTAAGCCAAGGCAGAATGGAGGATTCCCTAGCGATACTGAAGTCGCTAGACAACCCACACATGAGCAGTGCAAAGTCATTACAACTAGGAGTAGGAAACAACTGCCAGGGCCGGAGATGAAAGTCGTACCAATTGAGGAACCAGCCCTAGAATCATCTGCCACGAACACTGCCCTGGCAGACGATAAACAACCTACTGCCGCCACACCTGTCACAACAACAGAAGGGATAGAGGAGAAAGACAAGAACAATGAAGAACGTAAACCTCCTCTGATCCGAATACCATGTGAAGGACGATTTGAAGATTACCGTCCTCCACCTCCTTTTCCACAGCGGTTACAGAAGCAAAAACAGGAGTACCAACTCAAAAAGATCTATGATATTTTTAAGCAGGTTCACATCAATATACCGTTGTTAGAGGCCATCAAACAGATGCCCGGTTATGTGAAATTTCTCAAGGATGCTATGTCGAAAAGATCCAGACTTGGGGAATTCGAAACGGTAAAAATGACAGAAGGATGCATGACTATTTTGTACAAGCATCCACCCCAGAAAAAGAAGGATCCTGGGAGCTTCATCATACCGTGCATAATCGATGATAAATTCGTGGGTAAGGCACTTTGTGATCTAGGTGCTAGTATCAGTTTAATGCCAAAATCTGTATTTCAGAAATTAGGTATTGGATTAGCACGACCCACGACAGTTATGTTGCAGCTGGCAGACCGCTCTTGCGTACAACCAGAAGGGAAAATCGAAGATATTATGGTAAGAGTGGATAAATTCATTTTTCCTGCTGACTTTCTTGTTTTAGATTGTGAAGCAGATGAGAACGCACCAATCATCCTGGGGCGACCCTTCCTAGCCACAAGCAGATCACTGATTAATGTAGAGAAGGGAGAACTTACAATGAGAGTAAATGATCAAAATATCAAGCTCAATGTTCTCTAGGCAATTAAACATACTGATGCAGAAGAAGAATGCAAGGCTATCACTGCAGTAATCCTTGACCAACCCTGCATCAGGTCGAGCTGCCATGACATTAAATTTGGTCACTGCCACAGCAGACATCTGGAAGACTGTCACGGCAGCAACAACGACATCAGCTCCTTAGATTCAGACATATCTGACATTGAAGATCACGAGAAGGTAAACTGGATAGGAAATCATCCAAGTAAGTTATTCGAGCCCCTAAACTATACCTCGAATGAACACATAATCCAAAAGCCTTCAACTGTAGAACCACATGTTTTAGACCTTAAGCCCCTGCCAGGGCAGCTTAAATATGTTTTTCTTAGTTCAAATGTTACGTTGCCCGTAATCATCTCTTCCAAGTTAATGCAAAAACAAGAACATCAACTGATAGGGATGCTACAGCAGCATAAAAAGGCTATTGGATGGACGATAGCTGATATCCAAGGCATCAGTCGGCACTATGTATGCACAAAATTCTCCTAGAGGGTGATCATAAGTCAACCATTGATGCTCAGAGACGCTTAAATGACGCTATGCGAGAAGTGGTTTGAAAAGAAATTATCAAATGGCTTGACTCTGGGATAATTTATGCCATCTCGGATAGTAAGTGGGTGAGCCCGGTGTAGTATGTTCTTAAAAAGGGAGGAATAACCGTGGTGACCAATGAATAGAACGAACTAATCCCAACCAGGACTATGACCGGTTGGAGGGTTTGTATGGATTACCGGAAGCTTAACAAAGCTACCTAGAAAGACAATTTTCCCCTACCTTTTATTGATCAAATGCTTGATAGATTAGTGGGAAAACCTTATTATTGTTTTCTTGATGGTTAATCAGGTTATAACCAGATAGCTATTACACCGAAGGATCAAGAGAAAACGACTTTCACTTGCCCATATGGCACTTATGCTTTCTGGAGAAAGCCATTTGGACTCTGTAATGCACCAACAACATTCCAAAGGTGTATGATGGCGATATTCTCCGACATGGTGGAGGACTTCCTGGAAATATTCATGGACAATTTTTCCTTCTTTGGAGATAGTTTTGAAGGTTGTTTAGGAAACATATAGAAGGTGCTCGAAAGATGCGAGAAAGCGAACTTGGTATTAAACTGGGAAAAATGCCACTTCATGGTGGATGAGAGGATAGTCCTAGGCCACAAGGTAAGCTTCCGCGGCATAGAGGTCGACAGAGCAAAGATAGAAGTGATTGAAAAGCTGCCGCCACCCACCACAGTCAAGGGAATTCAGAGTTTCTTAAGGCATGCTGGGTTTTATCGAAGGTTTATTGAAAATTTTTCGAAGATTACCAAGCCTCTATGCCACTTACTGGAACAAAATCGTCCCTTTGATTTCAATACTGAATGTACTGAGGCATTCAGAATCTTGAAAGAAAAGCTGGTAACAGCCCCAATTGTACAGCCACCAGACTGGAGTCTGCCATTTGAAATTATGTGTGATGCCAGTGACTATGCTGTAGGGACAACACTTGGGCAGAGGAATGACAAGCTATTCCACGTAATCTACTATGCCAGGCAAACACTAAACGATGCCCAAGTGAACTACACCACAACAGAAAAGGAACTGTTAGCGGTGGTATTCTCGATTGACAAGTTTCGCTCATACATACTTGGAACAAAGGTGGTGGTCCACACAGACCACTCAGCACTGAAGTATCTGTTCGCTAAAAAAGATGCAAAACTTAGACTGATATGTTGGATTCTGCTGTTGCAAGAGTTCGACATTGAAATCAAAGATAAAAAGGGGACAAGGAACCAAGTTGCAGACCACTTGTCAAGACTAGAGACGGGAAAAAGTCTACCGACAGACAAGACCATCATACTGGAGACTTTCCCTGACGAGCAGCTATTTGCTGCCACAAGCACTGCCGCTACAGCCATGGCGACAGGTAAGTTTTCTAAACTTCCTTGATATGCTGATTTCGTTAATTACATAGTTAGCGAAATATTTACTCCTGGACTTAATTACCAAGCAAAGAAGAGATTCCAAAATGATGCAAAACATTATTATTGGGACGAACCTCTCCTTTTCAAACATTGTGCAGATCAAATTATCAGGAGATGTATACCACAAGATGAGCAGGAAGTTGTGCTTCACCACTGCCATGCTTCACCATATGGAGGACACTTAGGTGGAAACAAAACCGCTGCCAAGGTTTTTCAATCTGGTTTTTATTGGCCTTCACTGTTCAAGGATGCCCAAGCATTTTACAAAAGCTATGACAAGTGCCAACGTACTGGGAACATCTCAAGAAGACACGAGATGCCACTACAAAACATCCTAGAAGTCGAAATCTTTGATGTATGGGGAATTGATTTCATGGGACCGTTCCCAGCATCATGTGGGAACGTATATATCCTACTGGAAGTGGAATATGTATCCAAATGGGTTGAAGCGATCGCAACACAGAAAAATGATGCCAAGATTGTTCAGATATTTCTGCACAAAAACATTTTCTCCAGGTTTGGCATACCTGAGGCGATCATCAGTGATGAAGAAAACATTTCGACAATAGGGTAATCGCTGCCGCCTTACGAAAATATGGCGTAAAGCACCGCATTGCAACAACATATCGCCCTCAAACCAATGAACAGGCCGAAATATCCAACAAGGAAGTATAGAACACTCTTGAGAAGATGGTTAAACCTACTCGAAAGGACTGGTCTTTACACCTCAATGATGCACTCTGGGCCTATAGAACAGCATTCAAGACATCATTGGGAATGTCACCCTACAGGCTGATATATGGAAAAACATGACATTTACCTGTTGAGATAGAGCACAGAGCTTACTGGGCTATCAAGACAGTAAACATGGACTTAGATAAGGCAGGACAGAAGAGGTTACTTGACTTGAATGAAATTGAAGAAATTCGAGCAATGGCCTACGGCAACGCACGAATTTACAAGGATAAAACGAAAAAGTGGCATGACAAAAAGTTGCCGCCACGATAGTTCTGTCCAGGGCAGCTTGTGTTGTTGTTTAACTCTAGGTTGAAATTTTTCCCAGGAAAGCTTAAATCTAGATGGTCAGGTCCATTCCAAGTTGTGCAGGTTTTTCCCCATGGTGCTATCACGATCAAATCCTTAAAAGACATGCACCAATTTAAAGTCAACGGACAGAGACTAAAGCATTATCAGGGGACTGAAGCCCCAAGGATGCAGGAAGTGGTTACTTTAAGAGATGCCCCTCAAGGCATCCCTAATTTAACTTAATTTTATTTTATTATTTATGTATATTATTTATTTATTAGGAATTAAGAATTATTTTATTTTTAGGAACTAAATTTTTTATTTTAATTATTTTTTTAGGAAATAATGGAAACAAGGATAGGAGAAGAAGTGAATCAGCCCACCATTTCCACCGCAGCCCAAAAAGCTCAAAGGAGGAGTCTGTCGTCACAGCCTGTCAACAGTTGTCGCGACAGACGCGGATAATACAGCTTGTCACCACGCTGTCGCGGCAGACACGCAAACGTGTAACAGACGTGCAACGGATGTAATCACTAATTTTGTCCAGGCCAATTGACTCTTATATGTGTTTAAATAAAAAGGGGGCTTTTATTCACATTAGGCTTTGTTAAGTTAAATTGATATTGATATATATATATATATATACTATTTATTAGAGTTGGTGGTTACTAATATTATCTTAATTAGAGTTGTACTTTAGTTTGAACTTTTATTCTTACCTTATTAGAAAACTTGAACCCAAGGCCTATAAAAAGCATGTAATTCGACCTAGGGAAGGACATCTCATTCTCTAGTTGTCTTCCCAAAAAACCTAGTCGTTTTCCCCTTCTCACCATGTTCTAAACTTCCCCTAGGGCTACAGGTTGATTCTGTAAAGTAGTTGCAAGGATTGTACTGTTTTTAGGAATTTTCTGTTCAATGAAATAAACTTCAAGTTTGCTTATTATGGTTTTCAACATCTTACAAGAGTATCGGGAGAGCATTGTGAGATTATTCATTTACTTAATATCGGGAGAGTTAAGTATACGAAAGGAATAAGTGCAGGTTCTCCAGTTTATGGTTGAACTATCTCGGACCTAGGGATAGGACGAGGTTAAGTGGCTAAGGAAGAGTTCAACAACATCGGTGTTCATCCTTTGATTCACGCCGGGAGGTATCATCCAAGACGTGTTCATCAACAGACTTGGACCTAGGGATAGGACAAGTTACAGCAGGGATTCTTGCCAAGCTTGAAGTACAGAGTTGTGTGACCGCTGCCGCGACAACAACAGACTGCTGCCGCCGCAGGTGGTGCCGCGACAGGGACGACGACAGAACATGAATTTTTATACAGTGCAACACCTGCACTATTGAGCAAATCAATACCAGCCTATTTCTTTACCCTGAACCTTTTAATCTTTTACATTCAATATTCTTCAATATCAATTCCTAACAATTTAAACTCTCTTCTTTCTCTCTTGTGCGGCAATCCAAGGATAAAGCCATTTCCAGTCCATGTGGATTCGACATTCGATACTTCGTGTATCACTTTACTACTTGCGTCGTGTACACTTGCACTCTATTGTGATAAACTATTTTACACACAACAATGGATCCGATCTATACCTCTACAACATAGAAACATGAAACACATCATGGATCCTTTCCAACTCTGGAGACAACCTCAACCGATAAGCCACAGGACCAACTCGCTCCACAAACTCATAAGGTCCAATAAACCTTGGACTGAGCTTTCCCTTACGTCTGAACCTCATCACCTTCTTCCAATGCAATCTCCTAAGGAACACGCGATCTCCAACCGCAAACTCAATTTCCCTACGCTTTAAATCCGCGTAAGACTTCTGACGATCCGATGCAGCATTCAACCGCTCACATATGAAATTCACTTTCTCAGTTGTTCCCTTAAGCATATCTGGTATGGAAACCAACTTTTGCCCCGCCTCAGCCCAACAAAAAGCGTTCTACACTTTCTCCCATACAAGGCCTCATACAGAGCCATTTGTATACTTGCCTAAAAACTGTTATTATAGGCAAACTCAACCAAAGGCAGATGCTTTTCTCACGAACCTTGGAAATCAATCAAACAACATCGCAACATGTCCTTCAGTACCTGGATAACTCGTTCCGACTGTCCATTCGACTAAGGATGATACGAAGTGCTAAAATTCAATTGCGTACCCAATGCCTGATGTAAACATTCCCAAAATCTTGCCCTAAACTTCAGATCCCTATTCGACACTAAGGATTTAGGAACACCATGCAAACGCACAATCTCAGCAATATACAACTCTGCAGGCTTGTCCAACGTATACGTAGTATGCACAGCCAAGAAATGTGCACACTTCGTAAGACGATCCACAATCACCCATACAAAGTTCTTCTAAGATGGTGACAAAGGCAGACCGGATATAAAATCCATCGTAATCCTTTCTCATTTCCACTCTGGTATCCTTAAATGTTGTAACAAACCAGAAGGAAACCGATGCTTGGCTTTCACACGCTAGCAAACCATACACTTGCTTACAAAATTAGCAACATCCTTTTTTCAACCCCACCCAATAGTATTCATCCTTCAAAACACGATACATCTTAGTACTACCGGGATGCATAGCAAAAGGACTGCTATTAGCTTCAGTCAAAATAGTGCACCTCAACTCAACATCCTCCGGCACAACTATTCGACTTTTGAAACATAGAACCCCATCATCATTGAAACAGAAGTCTGTTGCATTACCATCAGCTGTATCATGAACATGAGGCACCAACGAATCACCAAGCAACTAATTCTCCTTGATCAGCTGAACCAAGGAAGGTTTCACCTGCAACTCGGCTATCAACCCACCATCACGTGATAAGCTCAACCGAGAAAACATCGCTCTCAGCTCAACAGCTACCTTCATACTCAAAGCATCAGCCATAACATTGGCCTTTCTAGGATGATACTCAATTGTCAAATCATAATCCTTAAGCAACTCCAACCACCTTTGTTGCCTATGATTCAACTCCCTTTGAGACATAAGATACTTCAAACTCTTATGGTCAGTGTAAATCACACATTTCTCACCAAAAAGATAGTGTCTCCAAATATTCAATGCAAACACCACCGCAACTAGCTCTAGATCATGAATAGGATAGTTGCGCTCATGCATCTTCAACAGTCTAGACGCATAAGCTACAACCTTCCCACCTTGCATCAATACGTAACCCAACCCAACATATGATACATCACTATAGACTACAAACTCCCTACCTGATTCTGGTTGAATCAAGGCAGGTGCATGCGTCAAAGCTTCCTTCAACTTCTCGAAAGCTTGTTGCCTAACATCCTTCCACTTAAAGCGAACATTCTTTTGCAAGAACTTGGTCAAAGGAGCAGCAATCTTGGAAAAACCCTTAACAAACCTCCGGTAATAACCAGCCAAACCATGGAAACTTCGCACCTTCGTCACTGACTTAGGCGTTTTCCAACTCATCACCGCCTCGACCTTGTATGGATCAACCTGAAAATCTTCGGCTGACACCACATGTCCAAGAAAAACCACCTCATTGGGCCAAAACTCACACTTGCTTAGCTTAGCATAAAGTTGATTCTCCAACAGCACTTGTAACACAATTCTCAAATGATTATCATGATCTTCCTCGGTACGCGAGTACACGAGAATATCATCGATAAACACTACCACAAACTGATCCAGAAACTCATGGAACACCTTGTTCATCATATTCATGAATGCAGTTGATGCATTTGTCAACCCAAACGGTATTACCAAGAACTCATAATGGTCATACCTAGTCCGAAAAGTTGTCTTAGGTACATCCTTATCTTTAACCTTTAATTGATAATACCTTGACCTCAAATCAATCTTCAAAAACACCGAAGCATAACGAAATTGGTCAAACAAATCATCAATCCTCTGCAAAGGGTACTTGTTCTTAATCGTCAACTTATTCAGTTGTCAATAATCTATGCACATACACATTGTACCATCCATCTTCTTTACAAACAAGACCGGCGCACCCCAAGGTGAAATACTTGGCCTTATGAACCCTCAATCAAGCAACTCTTGAAGTTGCATCTTCAGCTCCTTCAACTCCTTAGGTACCATGTGATAAGGAGCAATGGACACGAGAGTCGTATTCTCATACAACTCAATGCTAAACTCAACCTCTCGGTTTGGTGGCTACTAAGGCAACTCCTCCGGAAAAACACCTGGAAACTCACATATTGTTCGTATGTCTTGCACCCGTACTTGCTTCATACTAGGATTAATCACATATGCCAAGAAAGCTTCACAACTCAACTTCATTACCCGACTCGCTTCAAGAGCCGAAATTGTATTAGACAAGAACTTCATATTCTCACCTACGATTACCACCTCGTAATCATCAACAAGCCTAAAGATGACTCGCTTAACATAAAAAACAACCATAGCTCGATGCTCAACAAACCAGTCCATTCCAAGAATCACATCAAAACCATAAAAAGGTAATTCCATCAAATCAACTAAAAACATATGGCCCTGAACATATAATAGACATCTTGTATAAAATTTTCTTGTAGCAATAGTTTCACCAAAAGAGCTTGTCACTTGCATCCCTACGCCTAGCATCTCAACGGGTATATCAAGCAAATTCGCATGCTCACTCAAGATGTATGAATGCGTAGATCTAGAATCAATCAATGCTAACAAAGACAAGGATTGCAAGGTGAAGGTACCTGCAATCACGTCGGTGTCGTTCCGTCCCCCGCGATGTGCATACACCCTGCAGGACCACCTCCCTTTGGTTGAACCACAACGACATGAGCCACACCTCTCTCCTCTGAAAGTTTCCACAGCCGCGCCCATAGCCTCTCTACGGTGCAGCAACAGGTGCACGACCCTGACCACCTCCCGCCAATAAGGGACACTCACGTCTCATGTGGTCAGCCGATCCGCAGTTCCAATAAGAATTTCCCCCAACCACCGGAGCCTGCACCTCACGAGCCACACGAGGGCAATCTCGCCTCAAGTGCTCACACGAACCACATTGTAACACCCTCTTCCCGGGCTAGTAGAGAATCGGGTCGGACAGTGTTATCGAAAAATATATTTAGAGATCAAAACTTATTTCAGAGTTAAAAAATCATTTCGGGGTATTTTATTAATCTCTTTTAAGACTTAAAAAATTAACTTATTAACAATTTACTCAAATTGGGGTCAATTTTAAAATTTTTAAAAACTTAAGGACTAAATTGTAATTTTTACAAATTAGGGGTCCTTAACTGAATTCGTGTTCATACTGAAATTAAACTTACTAATTATTATCATGTGAAATTTCATTACTAACAGAGGTCATTTACCTATCTGATTAGACGATACAATATTTGGTGAATATTTTGTAAACTGTTCAAAACAATTTCCATTCGAATTAACCTATCAAACGAATTCCAAATCTTACCAAATTTAATCAGCAAGTATAAAATCTATATTTCTAATAGCATGCCAAGTTTTAAGACATTCCGAACCAATTTACCTAGTTTTCACCTTTTAGCACATATAAGTTCATTTTACTGGTTTTAACCACTCTCGAACATGATAAAAACCATATTTAACTCATGCACAACAATAGACTATCAGAAAGAACATATATGACATGTCTAGACCATATGCCACCATACTAGGAGTTCAATGCAGAAGATTAACATACATGTGATTTGTAGAAGTGACTTGCAACTACACCACACGATCAGATGTTAGAATCTATCAGGGTCCTGAAAATGCATGAGACACACATGTTAGGCTTACATAGCCTAGTGAGGTAGTCATGACATTGAGTTGACAATAATATGAGTGTCATGATTAAATATAAATTAATCTAACTTATTTGCATGCTTCTATAACAGTATGAGCATAACATGATCAGATATTCATATCACAGGCATAACATAATATAATCATATATCTTATCATGAGCATGACATGGTATAACATATCGAACACATATTATATTAGTACCATTGGATACACGGATTCCATGTACACCATATCATGAATCAGAACTTAGCCGTAGCTCTGAGCCGTAGCTCCATATATCCCTTACACATCCATCTTTTTATCTCCCACATATAGGTCGTAGCCCCGGACCGTAGTCCTCCCTTACATGGTGAGCTCAAATAATCCTATGGCATGCCAATTGTATCCAATGTCCATAAATACACACAAATACACATAATCTATGATTATCAGATCATATCATATCAAATAACAAGATGAGCCGTAGCTCCATATCATGTAGCATTTCATATTATTTTCACATAAATGTAGCATATCATAGTCATATTCGAACATATCAGAGTAATGCAAGGTACTTACCAAATTTACCATTCGAGCATAGTTGCTCTACGTGAGCCCTTAACAAATGCAAACATAATCATAAATAATGCAACGGGGCGGCACCGAGCCTATCCCTTGACACAACTACACTCACCTTGACAGACCGGTGCTTTATTTTTATTTCTTGGGCTTTACGGTTGTTCCGATCCGACCTTGTGTACTACGATAATTAATTAAAACTAATTAAAATTGATAAGACAGTATCGAATAAATATAAAAATATTAAGCAGACTCGATATCGAAACTTAAACCAACTAAGGATTTGAGCTTACCCCGACGTTGGTAGAGATTCGATATTGATTATATCGAATTTATCGGACCACCAATCTAATATTGAACCACCTAATTATTGTTTGTTCCTTTTCACTAATTCCTTATAAATCTCTTACTTATTGTTTTCTTCACTCTTCTTTGTTTTGTGCAATCGTCCCCTCCCCCTATTTATACTTGAAATCACCGGCCTTTACCCTTGTTTGGGGCATAAAGCCCTTGGGGGTGGCCACGTGGGCTTTGTTTCCTTAAGCCTAACTTGTGGCAATTGCCACATTCATTCTCCATTTTCCACGTTTCATGGCAATTTGCCACACTCAATTTCAAATGGCCGAATGGCCTATTGTGGTGGCCAATTCTTTTGGCTGCCACGTGTATTATTCTTTTTTTAATAATAATCATAATAATAATAATAATTAACTAAATGTTTAATCTATTTTGGATACCAAATTGAACCAACCTTTAATCGAAACGAAAATATTCGATTGCTGGAACTTGACCCCCGAATTTATAAATTGACCCGAATATTCTAATAAGATCGAATAACTTATAGAACCGATATGAAATACTCGGTTATCGGAACCTAATTCCAACTAGACCGGTTTTTGGGATGTGACAACTCTCTCCCCCTCAAAAAAAATTTGTCTTCGAATTTTCACTTCAGGCGAGTAGATGAGGATATTATTTTTGCATAGTCTCCTCGGTTTCTCATGTTGCCTTTTCAACCAAATGAATTCACCGCAAAGCTTTCACAAAGGGTACAGATTTATTTCGAAACCTCTTGCCTTTTCATTCGAGGATTTGAACAGGTTCTTACTCGTAAGTCAGATCGGGCTGAATTTTTACAGACTCTAAGTCAATCACATGGGAAGGGTCTGATCGGTACTTCCGTAGCATCGACACATGAAAAACATTATAGATTTGACTTAACTTCTCGGGGAGAGCTAGTCGGTAGGTAACAAGTCTTACTTTTTCGATCACTTCAGATGGGTTTATGAAACGAGGACTTGGTTTCCCCTTTTTATCAAAATGAAAGATCTTCTTCCACGGAGACACTTTAAGGAAGGCTTTCTCACCAACGTCATACTGAATGTCTGTTTTTTTTCAAATATGCGTAGGCTTTCTGTCGATCAAATACATCGTTGAGTCGATAACGAATGATGGTTACCCTTTCTTGGCTTCCCGAAGTAAGTCAGGCCCTAGCACCTTGCTTTCACCAAGCTCAGCCCAACAAGAGGGATTATACATTCTCTTCCATAAAGAGCTTCGTACAGGGCCGTTTGAATCAGATCTTGGTAACTATTATTTTACGCAAACTCCACTAAGGGTAGAGATTTCTCTCACGTATTTCCGAAATCGATAACACAGGCTCGCATCTTCTAGAATCTACAAGGAAGGATCGAAACTGGTATAGAATACTTATACATAGGAATTGAAGGAAATTATAGAGTTACCAAAATGCTCTTTTCATATTGGCCATCGGTTTGCGGATGAAAAGCAGTGCTTAGGTTCACTTAGGTTCCCAAAGCCTCATGTAGGCCTTCCAAAATCGAGACACGAAACGTGGCTCGCGTTCGAAAATAATGGACACAGGAAGTTCGTGCAAACAAAAACTTCACAAATATACAACTCAACTAGTTAGGTAAGCTAAAGTCCATTATTATTGGAAGGAAATGAGCAAGTTTGGTGAATCGGTCCAAAATGACCCAAATAGCATTATTCCTCTCCGATGTCATCGATAGGCTGCAACGTAATACATTCCCACTTCCACTGTGAAAGCTTTATGGGTTGCGAGAGACTAACATGCACTTTGTACTGGGCTTAACTCGTTGGCAGGTCAAACACTTAGCTACAAAGTCCGTGATTTCACCTTTCATACTAGAGCACTAGAATAACTCCATTAGATCCTTGTATATCTTGATAATTCCAAGATGAACAGAGAAAGGGCTCGAATGAGCTTTACTCAGAATTTGATTCTGAAGACCATCATTATCAAGGACACAAATACGGTTTCAAAAGTACAACAACCCTTCAGAATTCATGGAAAGGTTAAGATTCGGTTTGTCCTTAGCGATAAGGGTTCGCAACTCCTCGTTGGATTCTTGGAGTGCCTTGATTCGGGATTTAATGGTTGACTGAACTCTTAGTTCAGCTAAAAAAAGATCCAATTAAGGATTGTATGGATTTTCTTTGGATCAACTTATATTCTCACAAAAGAGATCACATGTCCCAAAAATGATATTTCGGATAGCCAGAATTCATACAGTTGTTTCTCCCGAAGGGTCTTAAGTATAATTCGAAGATATTCTTCATGGGTAACAGAATCCTTAAAATATATTAGAATGTTTTCTATTAACACGACCACGAAGATAGGGCTGGAATACGCGGTTCATCAAATCTATAGAGGTTGTAGGTGCGTTTGTTAGCCCAAAAGGTATTACTAGGAATTCGTAGTGACCATGTCCTTGGAACATCAAAGTCCTTTACTAACATTTTATAATACTCGGATCGTAGTTCTAACTTAGAAAAGGTATAAACATCTTTCAATTAATCGAAGAGATCTTCAATCCTCGGTAACGGATACTTATTCTTAGTCATTACTTTATTCGACTGACGGTAGTCAATGCAGAGACACATCAATTCGTCTTTCTTTTTGATAAACAAAACAGATGCTTCCTAAGATGAGGAACTCGATCGGTAAATCTCTTATCTTGAAGGTCTTGAATTTGAGGTTTTAATTCCTTTAACTCTACCAGAGCCATTCAAAATGGAAACTGAAGTAGTTTCAGGTTGTACTTCTATCCCAAATTCTATTTTACGGGTGGGAGGGAATCCCGAAAGTCCATCGGGAAATACATCAAGGAATTCTTTCACCATTTACACATTTTGAGTTTTGGGATTTTCTTTAGACTATATAGCATACTTGGTAGTCTTGTTAGGCTTGAGTTTGGTTTTCATCAAGGTTATACTTTATTTATCGAGTCCACGAAGATATAGTTTCTTTTTTAAACGGTCTACCCAGGTTCGGTATACAACTAACCAATCAAAACCTACGATAAGATCAGACTCACGAAAAGACAAGACCATCAAATCGATCAAAAATAGGATCCATTGGTCCTCAGAGAATAAGCTTTATAAATCAAACGTATAACCACACTACCTCCTAGTAGGTTAGAGACGACTATCTCAAAAGCGACAGGTTTGAATACTAAGGTATTCTTCCCAATAAATGATTCACTAATAAAGGATTGCGTAGAACCGAGACGTGGTTTCATTATGTCTATCGTTGGGCGCAGATATTCCTAAATTTAATCAAACAGAAAAGGTTAAATCGTGTTGGTTGCAAGTCACGGATAACACATACAAATAAACTCCTAGGTAGCATATGTAGACACAGACACATAACAGATGCCTGGTTAGTCCTAGAATCGACTAAACCTAGGCTCTGATACCACAATTGTAACACCCTCTTCCCGGCCTGGTAGAAAACCGGGTCGGACAATGTTATCGGAAAATATATATAGAGATCATAACTTATTTCAGAGTCCAAAAATCATTTCGGGGTATTTTATTAATCTCTTTTAAGACTTAACAAATTAACTTATTAACAGTTTACTCAAATTGGGGTTAATTTTAAACTTTTTTGAACTTAGGGACTAAATTGTAATTTTTACAAATTAGGGGTCTTTATCTGAATTCATGTTCATACTGAAATTAAACTTACTAATTATTATCATGTGAAATTTCATTACTAACAGAGGTCATTTACCTATCTGATTAGACGATACAATATTTGGTGACTATTTTGTAAAATGTTCAAAACAATTTCCGTTCGAATTAACCTATTAAACGAATTCCAAATCTTACCAAATTTTATCAACAAGTATAAAATCTATATTTCTAATAGCATGTCAAGTTTTAAGACATTCCGAACCAATTTACCTAGTTTTCACCTTTTAGCACATATAAGTTCATTTTACTAGTTTTAACCACTCTCGAACATGATAAAAATCATATTTAACTCATGCACAACAATAGACTATCAGAAAGAACATATATGACATGTCTAGACCATATGCCACCATACTAGGAGTTCAATGCAGAAGATTAACATACATGTGATTTGTAGAAGTGACTTGCAACTGCACCACACGATCAAAGGTTGGAATCTATCAGGGTCCTGAAAATGCATGAGACACACATGTTAGGCTTACATATCCTAGTGAGGTAGTCATGACAGTGAGTTGACAATAATATGAGTGTCATGATTAAATATAAATTAATCTAACTTATTTGCATGCTTCTATAACAGTATAAGCATAACATGATCAGATATCCATATCACAGACATAACATAATATAATCATATATCTTATCATGAGCATGGCATGGTATAACGTATTGAACACATATTATATTGGTACCATTGGATACGCGGATTCCCTGTACACCATATCATGAATCAGACCTGAGCCGTAGCTCCATATATCCCTTACACATCCATTCTTTTATCTCCCACATATAGGCCGTAGCCCTGGACCGTAGTCCTGCCTTACATGGTGAGCTCAAATAATCTTATGGCATGCCAATTGTATCCAATGTCCATAAATACACACAAATACACATAGTCCATGATTTTCAGATCATATCATATCAAATAACAAGATGAGCCGTAGCTACATATCATGTAGCATTTCATATTATTTTCACATACATGTAGCATATCATAGTCATATTCGAACATATCAAAGTAATGCAAGGCACTTACCAAATTTACCATTCGAACATAGTTGCTCTACGTGAGTCCTTAACAAATCCAAACATAATCATAAATAATGCAACGGGGCGGCACCGAGCCTATTCCTTGACACAACTACACTCACCTTGATAGACCGGTGCTTTATTTTTATTTATTGGGCTTGATGGTTGTTCCGAATCGACCTTGTTTACTACGATAATTAATTAAAACTAATTAAAATTGATAAGACAGTATCGAATAAATATAAAAACATTAAGCAGACTCGATATCGAAACTTAAACCAACTAAATATTTGAGTTTACCCCGACGTCGGTAGAGATTCGATATTGATTATATCGAATTTATCGGACCACCAATCTAATACTGAACCACCTAATTATTGTTTGTTACTTTTCATTAATTCCTTATAAATCTCTTACTTATTGTTTTCTTCACTCTTCTCTATTTTGTGCAATCGTCCCCCCTATTTATACTTGAAATCACCGGCCTTTACACCCTACACGGCAATGCCGTGGCCTTGTTTGGGGCATAAAGCCCTTGGGGGTGGCCACGTGGGCTTTGTTTCCTTAAGCCTAACTTGGGGCAATTGCCACATTCATTCTCCATTTTCCACGTTTCATGGCAATTTGCCACACTCAATTTCAAATGGCAGAATGGCCTATTGTGGTGGCCAATTCTTTTGGCTGCCACGTGTATTATTCTTTTTAATAATAATCATAATAATAATAATAATTAACTAACTATTTAATCTATTTTGGGTACCAAATCAAACCAACCTTTAATCGAAACGAAAATATTCGATTGCTGGAACTTGACCATGAATTTATAAATTGACCTGAATATTCTTATAAGATCGAATAACTTATAGAACCGATATGAAATACTCGGTTATCGGAACCTAATTCCGACTAGACCGGTTTTTGGGATGTGACACACATGACCAACATGTGTTCTGCTCAAACCTATGTCTGTTTCCCTGAGCTGGCGCTCCTCACCCAAAGTTACCTCGCCTAGCCATTGACTGATATCCACGGTCACGGTTTCTCTTGTTCTGCCCACCACTAGGGCCAGCATCAACAGCTCTCTTGTCTGAGCTAGATCCACTCATGCGAGATGACAAACCCAAACTCTGTTCTATGTCCTTAACTGGTGTCACAAGCACATCGAAATCTGTATAGTCAGACGCAAGCATGAACGTCTTCACGTCCTGCACTAGGTCGTACCGAAAGCGGTCACAATGATTCCTATCACTCGGCACCAACTTTAGAGTGTACTAGCTCAATCGTACGAACTGAACCTCGTACTCAGCCACTGTCATATTCCTTTGCACCAGGGACATGCCCCCGCTTTTTATCGTCCAGGTATATAACTCCAAGTACTTTCTCTTAAAAACAGACTGAAAGAAGGTCCAATCCACCTCTTCCGGCTCCAAAGCCATAGTCACAGTCGTCCACCATGTGTATGCATCACCATGCAACAACAACATTGCACACCCCAACTTTCGTGCATCGTTGCACCCCATCTGATCCAAGATCTGGATTGTGCTGGCCATCCAAGCTTCAGATGGCTCAGGAGATAAACCACGAAATTCCACTCCTCCCAAGCTTCTCAAGCCCTCCAATGGCAAACCCGTTTGCCCAGTAGCATGCGCTTGTACATGCACTCCAGCAAAAACAGCCTGAAATGCTACTGTCATTGTCTGTACTAAAGACGTCAAATCTCCCAACACAGGACCAGCCTGTCCTTGTTGTTCTTGCTCTTCACCCCCAGGTGGTGGTGACAGTGAAGGAGGTAAATTTGCACCAGGCATAACCACGTTCTCCTTATTACGTTGCTCCTCAACAGGAGCAACTGCGCTAGAACGTAACTCTCATCGCGTTACAACAACAATGTGGAAAATGAACGGTGGCCACAAAACAACAAACGGTTGGCAATAACTCCTTCATCGAAGCTTGAACGGAAAAAACGAATGGGTTCTTTTGGGGTTATCAAACGAGAATGAGAGAGAGAGAGAGAAAGAATGAAGCGGCTGCAAAAATAGAAACCGAAAAAGTTTGTTTAGGCTGATAAGTATGGTTTTAAACCATATGAAATGTGTAAATTACAAAATAAGGGTCACAAAAGTAGCTCGTTTTACTGATTGTCCCCTGAAGTTATGAATTTCTCAATTATGCCATTAAAATCAATTAAGAAATTCTGATTTTAAATTCTCAAATTTTAAGGTTAAGAATTAGGAATTTAGCCAATTAGAGGTTTTAATTTGAGGAAAATTTTGAGGTATACAACCTTCGAACAAAAAAGAAGGTTAATAGAATTTTACCAAGCAATGCATATGCATTATAATGAAATAAGAAGTTAGTGTCATTCGTTGGATTTTTTATTCATTGATAATAATTTACTGTGTTTCTCTTCATTCGTTGAATTTATTACGTTATTCCCATCTCACTTTACTTATATTCGAATTTCTGATATGAATCTGAGTATCTGACTGTCTCATTTTCTTAGCACGGAATATATGAGAAGCGAGGCTTCGTGGTTCGCGGACTTTTTTAGCCCATTCTATTTCGATAGTTCGACCGTGAAATTTATTTATTTTTGTATTTTCAGAATATGAGTGAGCGGCTTGTTATAATTGATCCTATTGATAGTACAAAAAATGAGTTTGTCATCTTGATCACAAAGTATTTGAACTATGATTCATACTTAATATTCAAACCTCACAGCCGGACTCAATAAAAATACACAAAAAAGGGGTGTATTATTTATAAATCGAAAGATTTTTTATTCTTTCAAACTCCCATTTAGTTTATACTTTTTTTTTATCAAAGAACACCCCTTTCTTTTTTGTATTTTTATTTATTCTATATCGAATAAGCAATGATCCATTGGTTCTTACTCAAAGAATCTTTGGACTTAGTTTGAAGGTTTTATTGAATCATCGCGATTCTGGTATGAATCTGAAGTTTTAATTGATTCATAGGGTCTTAACAAGAAAATTCTAGTAAAAATAAAAATAACAAGAATAAAGTCACATTTCATAAAATAACAAATCAAAGCAAAGTAAGTAGGTAAATAGAAGATTCAAGAGGCTTGTAACGATCAACATAAAAATGAATGCGCCGACTTATTTTTTGGTATTATAATTATAACTACAAAAAAAGCTTTCAGATTTTTACTCTTTTGTGTCTTTAGATAAAATTGAATGAAAAGATTAAGAAGTTTCAAACTTTCTATTGCATATCCGTTTCAGTTATTACTTGTATTACTTGGGTGTTTTTATTTGAGTTGTACGAAATGAAATTCTTATATACGGTTCTCAGGGGGAGTCCTCTTGATTTACCTATCTCAATGAAGTCTATGATTGGTTCAAAAAACGCATTGAGATTCAGGCGATTGCAGATGATATAACTAGTAAATATGTTCATCCTCATGTTAACATATTTTATTATCTAGGAGGAATTACGCTGGCTTGTTTTTTGGTACAAGTAGCTACATGATTTGCTATGACTTTTTACTATCATCCAACTGTTACCGAGACTTTTGCTTCTGTTCAATACATAATAACTGAAGTTAACTTTGGTTGGTTAATCCGATCAGTTTATCGATGGTCGACAAGTATTATGGTCTTAATGATGATCCTACACGTATTTCGTGTCTATCTCACTGATGGTTTTAAAAAACCTCGAGAAATAACTTGGGTTACAGGCATGATTCTGGCTGTGTTGACCGCATCTTTTGGTGCAACAGGTTATTCCTTACCTCGGGATCAAATTGATTATTGGGTAGTCAAAATCGTAACAGGCGTTCCAGAAGCTATTCCGGTAATAGGGTCACCTTTGGTAGAGTTATTCGTGGAAGTGCTAGTGTGGGACAATCCACCTTGACCCGTTTTTATAATTTACACACTTTTGTATTACCTCTTCTTACTGCTATATTTATGTTAATACATTTTTTAATGATACATAAGCAAGAAAGCAAGACATTTCTGGTCCTTTATAGAGAATATAGACCATAGCTATATTGTAACCAATAATTGCTTTTATTACTTGGGAGAGGAACAATAGTATTTCATTGCTACAAATATGGATTATTGAAAAAAAAAGTATGACATGTATTTGGATATTTCTTTTCAACTCTTAAATATTCTATTATTTATTTGATATGTCATGAATAGTTGAAGGAAATTTTTCGAAGAAAAAACGAATTATGAGAGTGTGTAACTTGAACTATTGATTAGGCCGTGTAGAAATATGTCTTTATCTGCTACATTGAAATTCACAACCAAATGTGTCTTTGTTCCAACCACCGTATAAGCCCCATACAAAGGATAGGCTGGTTCGCTTAAAGAGAATCTTTCTAAAATTAGACCTGACAATGTTGTGTATAAACGGGGCTCCGTAAGATCCAGTAGAATAATTTATTTGGCATAACCCAAATTAGATTTTAATTTTTTTTTTGCTTTTTTATCTTAATAGTATGAAAATGTATTCAATTCTTCTGCATCGACCCGATTTTATTATACTATTGGAGTGAAACAAAGGATCTAAAGAAGAGCAAAGGCTAGACTATATTAGTAACAAGTAAATTTTTTGTATGTAAAAATTTCGATATATTTTTTGAATAAAGGTGAATCGCAAGGCCTACGACGACCCATAAAGCACCTGATCGCGATCAACTTTGTACGCCTACTTGGGTAGTGAGCATTTACATGTAAAAATGGAATTTTTTGGAATGTATAACTGGAACTTCGTAAAATGGAATCGGATAACTTTTTTCTTACATAGGGAACCATTCATATATATAACCATCAATATTCAATTTATTGGTTAACTAATTCGGATCGGGTACGACAGAGGCCTGTTATAAGAATAACTCTTACAATTTAATTTGTTCCGTGCACAATATCAAAATTTGAAGCTTTAATCTTGTTTAAAAAATTTAATTCCTCGTCCCACTAAAGTATCAGATTTGTACATTTTTAAAGGTGAATTTAATTCTATGTATTTCACCGATGATTTTTTAATCATAATGCATATAAGCCATTTGGTCCTCAAGATATTGGTGTTTACTATTTTGAAGATAAAAGTTTTAAAGAATATTACAAATTCAAATCTTCACACAAAGAATTCTTTTAAAATTAAGATATTGGGATCAATCAAGTTGGTCCCTGTATTGTGTAACATATTTGATAGAAAATGTGACTTTACAGAAATAAATAAATAAATAATTGAAGCAGAGATTACACAGAAACATACCCAAATTTATTGTAATGGAGAATTCATTATCAAGAGAATAATGTCACAAGACACTCAGTGAAGTATACTTACGGCTTTGACATTAAAAATGCGTTTTTATAGCTTGGTTGTTATTCTGTTCAGCTGGGCGGTCCGGTCCAATTAGGAGGAAGCCGGTCAGATGCCACCGGAGGCATGCTACATAGGTTGATGTCAATCGGATATAAGCGGTATTTGATATCCAGGTCGTTGAAAATCTTAACCATCTCTTCGACCAAGAGAGCCCTTCTTGCAAACCTCTCTCCCATGTCTTGATGGTTCATTCTGTGTGTGAGCCATACAGCTATTCTTACTCTGTTCAACTCTTCAAGTTCCTTGAATATAATCATCGGATTCGGGTACCAATGGTCGCTCTTGTACTCAATGTAACTGCAGTAAGAAACGATCGATTCAATCAGATATATTATGCGATTTTGCTAATACACGCTGCAGGCAAGCGGGGAAGAACGTTTGTGTCTTTCTAGACTTACCTCAATATCCTCTTCTTCATTAGACCAATCTTTTCTGCAGGAGTTTTCACATGGATGCAGAACTCAACTGCATCACCCATATCGGGACTACGGTAGTAGTTATGGATGGCCTTGGTAGCCAGGACACTGTTCGGGATTATGATCTTCTGGTTGTCGTATCGTAGGAAAATAGTAGTCAAGATGTTCATTTCCTCCACTACCATCTGAAATTCATCGAGTATGACATTTTGTGACCCCAAGGATCTATATTACTGTGTAGATAAAAATTAAAAGCAAAATCATATGCGCTTATATGAGTACCTGAACATCATCGATTTCGCACCTGTCACCCACATCGAATGGGTGCATAACAAATAAGAATATAATAGCTTCAAATACCGTCTTGCAGGTGTTTCCGAATACGAACGCAACTAGAAGCAGTTGAGAGCTAATAAAAACAAGAACTTTGCTGGAGGCGATTTCGAGTATGAGAAGCCATATAACCGCTATGATGATGCCAACCAAAACGTCCACCATCCGATGAAGTCTGTTCACAGCTGTTTTGGTATCATTCAATGTCAAGGCAAGTGCCCTTCGTTCTCTAAAAGCATTGACCTAAGATATTGAAATACAATGCATTACAGAAAGCCTTAAAGTTGTACATGCAACTTCTATTTTAGTGGTCGAGTAAGAAAGTAAAAGCGGGGGGTCGCCTTGCTTTAGCCTGTATGTAATACAAATATATATATATATATACACGCACACTAACGAATGCCTATATGTGACCATAATGGAATGCATGGTTTGCCGATTCTTACCACCCTATTCTTGAGGGCCTTCTTGCTAATTCTCTGGTTTTCCGATGCTCCTTCGAAGAGACTCATAGTTTTCAAAGCCTCATCATCTGGGAGAAATCGTTCGATGTCATCCAAGAAGATGAACCTGAGAACAATACATCATCTAAATACAATTGTAACAAAAGCTTTGAAACAGCAACAATCAACCAGCTAATATATTCCATAACAATAGGAGTGATGGACATACTTGGATCCTGGCTTAGCAACATTCTGGAAGATTTTTCTTGCCGCGACTTTTGCCTCATATTCACTTCTAATCTGTGTTGCAGACTCATCTTCTTGAGCCGAACCTTGTATCTGCTCATCTAAAGTGGAAAGTGCTCCATGGCGGATAATGTTCATCAACCTTTTCATATTCCAAGCAGAGACATTCTTAGGATTCAATTTGTGCAGGTGATCAATTGTTATACCCTTATCATCCTTTTCCCCCTTGTCAGCAGAAACCACACCTGAAATCATAGGGCTTTTTCCTCTAGGACTTTTCTGAATCAGTCCGCTTCCTATCGGTCTCGCGTAATGAGGTGACGAAAGGGTTGACGTCTTGAGGCCAGGAGGAATCGTAGCGCCAGCTTTCTGTAGGTCAGCAACTTCATTTGCGATTCTCTCTTCCTCCTCTTCGGCCTTTCGAATCTCGATCAACGGTGGACCAGAAAGAGTCTCGATTACGTATTGATTGAACAACGAATCCTGGATTCGATCGAAATAAGTACTCACATGGAAAGAAGATGCCAATACCTTCACCAAAAGGGTCTTCACTAGCCACAACATCACACCCACCAGAAGGCAAATCATAATTCTAGTCACAAACCAAAGAACTTTACCCTTAGTCTCCCTTTGAACCTTCTTACCAAACAAGTAATGCCAAGCAATCAAAACCAAACCCAGCCACAGACAATTTTGAACAGCTTTCCTCACTCCATAAACAAAATACAATACCCTTTTCCTCAAAAGAAAATTCCTTTCTATAAAAAACACAATTATCCTTATTATCCAACCTGAAACCAATCTACCACATATTAAAACTAAAACCAGAACTTCCCATTTCCACAACATAAGATCCCACAGACGTTTCTTTCTTAAATATGGAACTGTAAGACTACAAACTAAAGCAGCAATTATCAAAGCCAAACTTAGCCATTCAAGCAATACCAACACACTTAACTTATATTTCTTATACTCATCAGGCAAATCTTCTTCCAGCAATGAATCATCATCTTCTTCCTCCATGCTTTTCCCAAGAACCCCAGATCGCATTACCTGTCCAGACTTCCCGGCTCCGGTTTTCGCCGACTTCGGCGTCGTCCCCCTTTCCGGTGTAGAAGGGTCCATCAACCTGGATTTTGCCTTGGTTGTTAACAAACTTGACTTCCTTTGAGCAGAAGAACTTGAACTGCACTTTACAACCCCATCACTCTCCCTGCTCTCTTCATTCCCTTTACTTTGTCTTCTTCTTAGAGAGCTGTGATCAAAGGACACTCCACGATGAAGAGCAGCTGCTGAAGGGGAAGGTGTTTCGGCAACCGGCGGCAGTGAAATTCCGTCACGGGGTTGCTCTTGCTGAAGTTCATCCATTTCCAAATCCATGTCCAATGAAATATCTCCTGAGGCTTTTTGTTTATGCAAAAACTGGCCGATCAGCTTTGATGGTGGATCTTCCATGGCGGCTTGTTTGCTGTGCATGAATTCGAACTCTTCACCTTCCTTGTTACCAACACCTCCAGTACTACTGCCGCCGGTACCATTCGAGTTGGCATTCTCTTTTTTCTCATTACCGTTGATTTTCTCACTGTCTTTCCAAAAATCATAGTTTGATTCACCCCAAATCTTACCCCCACCACCGGCGGTTGCTCCGTCGTCGTTGCTTTTATCATCGATCTTCAAGATTAATTCTTTCCTGTCAGCTGAATCAACGGCCATGATTTTGCTCAGTCTTAAAACCAATATGTCCAGACAAAGAGTCGTACAATGTGAGCCAAGAAAAGAAGGGGCGAGAGGAATTTGAATGATGAAGATGGTTTGAGTAAAAAAGATGCAAACTTTTTCCTTGGTGTTGCTAAGAAAGTGCGAGAAAATCAACTCATCTCCAGCCGACGCGTGTAACGAGGATGTGAAGGGAGTGACAAAGATTGAGAAATTTTTTAAAGCTTTGAATCAAAGTCAGGGAGACTGAAGAGAGAAAGAGAGATACTGTTTTTTATGAACGGTAGAAAGAGAGATACTTGAAAGACAACGAACATACCAGATCAAGTGGCATCAGGAATTTAAATAATGCTTACTGTTGTGTTTCTTTGTTTGTTACTGTGTTTTAGTATAATTGGGTTGGGATTTTATTTCGCCAAATACCTCTTCAGAATAATATTTGAAAAAACATTTTCCATTCGGGCTATGTAAGGATAATTCGCGTTCTATAAAAGGCAATTTTAATATTCGCAATCTATAGGTTGTGACTTCCGTCCGATGTTAGATTATATTATTCGATATTATTTTTTATAAAAAATAAAAAAGAGTGAAGCATGTAAAATATAACTTCTACGAAAATTTAAAACGAATCAGCACGAATTTATTATGATAACTGCAAAAGTCTCATATGAATTGTGGTCCGCACTTTATATTTTTATTTTATTTTTTAATTAGTATATATTTTAGTTTAATCAATATTTTTAGAATAGTGCGTCTGCACTTTATATTTTTATTTTATTTTTTAATTAGTATATATTTTAATTTAATCAATTTTTTTAGAATGGTGTGATGATATCACGATAAATTCGCGTCAATTCGTTTTAAATTCTCGTAGAAGTCTCATTCTACATGATGCGACTCTAATTTATTTATTTTTTTAAATAATATCAGATAATATAATCCACATCCGGCGGAAGTCGCACCCTATGAGGTGTGAGTTTGGAAATTGCCTCTTACAGAACGCGAGTTACCCTTAAATGGCTCGAATGGGGGTGTTTTTTCAAATATAATTGCAAACCTATTTTTATAATATCGATTTTAAATGGTGTTATTATCACTATTTTTTTTGAATCAAACACTAGATTTTATTAAAATAATGAGAAAAAATACATAGATAAGCATGACTTAAAATATAAAAATAAACGTAGAAAAGTAAAGAGTATACAAACATGAACAACAAATTTAAATTTGCTCATAAAATCTTCATCAGTGTTCTTCAAATCTATTACCATAGCGAAATCTTGGAGTGTTCACTGGAAGAGCGCAGATCATGAATTACTTCAATCAACAAAAGGAGAGAAAAACGTCCTAGTTCTCTCCGCGAACAACCAACCCACGCAATGTCGTGCAGTAAGATTCAACTGTAACAAACACCAGGTTGTAAACATCTTCAATATCAGCGTGCCGTACAGGCAGACAAAGAACGTACCATAACGGCAGATGAAGAACATGTCAAAACAAATAAAAAAAATAAAAAAAAATTATCGCCGGTAGACGGCCAAAACTGACACCATTAGCTTGAAAAACTTAAAAATTACTAAGAATTTTCCAAAGATGAGGTAATTGCTGCAAAAAAAAATGTAAGAGTGAAAAAACAGGTTATTGTGCTATTATCACTATTAAACTGTCGCTTTTACAATAGCGGACCGTTATTTAATTTTAGGGTGACACAACAACTAAAGACATCAATTGCATGTTTGCAGGGTTTGAAGCTTGAAAAATTATATCATAAATTTGACTTATTACAACAGTCATGGTCTCAATCAATAATAACTACTCATTTGTTATTTTTTTTCTCTTATTATTTTTGTTAATCAATGAATCTTCTATGACATTTTTATATGTTATTTAAAAATATTTTTTAATTTATTATATTGTTGAGTTGATGATATGAAAAATAATAATAAATTAAATAAATTTTAATAATTAAAATTATCACTGATGTATTAAGTTAAGCTAATGATATAATTTCTTTTGAGATTTTAAATATTAAGAGAATTTACCTCTTAATATCTGCTATAATTACAATATTCCCATTTTTTCGTTTCTCATTGCAAGAAGTATCTAGATTCTCGAGTGTTTGGGCAGTGCGGCATGAATCAGAATGCACAATTGGCCTTTTCCCTTTTTGGGAATGAATTATTTTGTTGAGTTTGTCTAAATACGGGCTCCTTAATTAGCAGCTAAAAAGATACTACTTTTTTTAACTCGTTGGATTAAGCGGGATTAATAATACCCGTTAGATTAAAAAAATAAAAGATAACTCGGTGAACCGCTACTTTACGTTTGGGTCATGATGAGTGGATGTAAGAAATTCGATACATACCGTTTTCCTTATAAATTTTGTAAGAATTTGTGTACACCTTGTAATAATTTGTGTACATACACAAATCCTTATGTTTGTTGTACCAAATTATGTTTTCTCATAGGAAATTATGTATGTACATAAATCCCTACACTAAGTTTGGCCCCTTTAGGCCATGGTGAGTGGGTGTAAGAAATTCGGTACACACCGTTTTTCTTACAACTTTTGTAAGAATTTGTGTATAGCTTGTAGTAATTTGTGTACATACACAAATCTTTACGTTTGTTGTACCAAATAATGTTTTATCGTAGGAAATTGTGTATGTACACAAATCCCTACACTAAGTTGAGCCTCTTTGGGCGGGCCATGGTGAGTAGGTGTAAGAAATTCGGTACATACTGTTTTTCTTACAACTTTTGTAAGAATTTGCGTATACCTTGTAGACATTTGTTTACATACACAAATCATTACAATTGTTGTATCAAATAATGTTTTCTCATATGAAATTGTGTATGTACACAAATCCCTACACTAAGTTTAGCCCCTTTGGGCCATGGTGAGTGGGTGTAAGAAATTCGGTATGTACCGTTTTTCTTACAAATTTTGTAAGAATTTGTGTACACATTGTAGTAATTTGTGTACATACACAAATTCTTATGTTTGTTGTACCAAATTATGTTTTCTCGTGGGAAATTGTGTATGTACATAAATCCTTACACTAAGTTTAACCCCTTTAAGCCATGGTGAGTGGGTGTAAGAAATTCAGTACATACCGTTTTTCTTACAACTTTTGTAAGAATTTGCGTATACCTTGTAGAAATTGTGTACAGACACAAATCCTTACGTTTAATGTGCCAAATTATGTTTTCTCGTAGGAAATTGTGTATGTACACAAATCCCTACACTACGTTGAGCCACTTTGAGCCATGGTGAGTTATTATAAGAAAATTGGTATATACCGTTTCTCTTACAAATTTTGTAAGAAATTGTGTACACTTTGTAAAAAATTGTGTACATACACAAATCACTACCTATATGTAGAAATAATGTTTTGATATAATAATTGAAAAATGTTTTGAACTAATTTGAAAAGAATTCAAAACTTATCTTTAATTCCAAACAACTTGAATTTATGTTTGAGGTTAAAAGGTTTTGGGCAAAGTTTTTCATAATTTAAAACAACCAAACTTATGTTTTCAAGTTGCCCGTACCGATACGGTCAAAATTGTATCGATATCTTTTTGCTCAGTTTGGTCACTTTCAAAACCCATATCGAAACATGCTTAGCCATTTCGATACGGTAAGGGATCGTTTCGATACGCCTAGTAAGCGTACTGATCCCATTTTAACAACCCCAACAGTCATATTTCCCAACGGTCTTTTAAATGTCATATCGTACCGATACGCCCTCAAGCGTATCGATACGCCTAGGCTGGCAATAGCCCAACAACTAGTTTCTGATAAAGGCCGTATCGATACGAGTCCACGCGTGTCGATACGAAAGGCTGCAAAACAGCATTAAAGATGGGAAATAAAGTCTCCAACGGCTCCAATTCAACCACAACGGCTAGTAACGGCTACAAACTCATTAATGAGTATAAAAGGGACCTCCAAGCATCAAGTAATGGTTAATGCTTCAATTGTCAACAACAAATGATCAAGAAATTGTCTTTGCACTAAATAGTCATTTTCTTTGTATAGACAAACACTAGTGAGCCAAAATTGTTAGATTTGCTCAAGTGTTTTAGGTTTTGGGTGAGAGCTAAATTGTGCAAACAAACACCTATTAGAGAGATTTGTGTTTGCTTATCTTGTAAAGAGGGTTTGATCAAGGCTTTGGGTAGAAAGCTTGATCGATGTATAAGGGTTTCCTCCTAAGCCTAGAAAAAGGGACGAATCAATAGTGGATTGATTGGAAATCCTTAGTGGGGAGCTAAGGTAGTGGATGTAGACCTTGGTTAGAAGGTTGAACCACTATAAATCATTGTGTCAATTATCTGTTTAGCTTCCACAACCCTTCTACCCAAAAATCCACCTCTCCACCACTTGGTGAGCCATATCGGTTGAAGGAATCGAGCTCCTCACAACTCAACAATTGATATCAGAGCTTTGCTCAATCGAAGGGGATTCACATCCTATTGAGAAGATCCGGCAAGCTCGATCATCATTTCACACAACCGGCTCAATGGCGCAATCCATCGACAAACTGCCCTTCTTTGACGGTACCCACTATGCCCATTGGAAGACAAAGATGAAGTTCTTCATCAAAACTAGAGATTACAAGCTATGGGACATAGTTGAAGATGGTTCGTTCGTGCCTCAACGAAGCAAAGCGGAATGGAGTGCCGAAGATCGCAAGAAGATGAAGCTTAATTGCAATGCCTTGCACATCCTATTTTGTGCTTTTGGCCCAACCATCTATGAGAAGATGTCTTCTTGTGAGAGTGCCAATGAGGTATGAGACAAGCTTCAAGTCACATACGAAGGAACCGATGAAGTAAAGGAGACCAAGATTGGCCTCCTCAACCTAGCGTATGAGAACTTCAAGATGGATCCGAAAGAGAACATCGAGAATATGTTTGATAGGTTCTCCACTATCACCAATGGTCTCAAAGGCTATGAAGAAGCCATCCCGAAAGAGAAGCTTGTCCGAAAGCTCATCTACTCACTTCCCAAGTCATGGGACTCAAAGAGGACCGCCATCATCGAAGCTAAGAATTTGAAGACCTTGAAGCTTGATGAACTCAAGGGGTCACTTCTCACTCATCAAATAATGAAGAAAAACAAAGAAGATGAGAAGAAGAGGGAAGAAATTAGAGCTATGGGGGAGAAGAAGCTCAAAGGGCTTGGCATAAACACTAATTCCATTGCTCTCAAATCCTCCACTTGCCATCATGTAGATTCAAGTGAAAAGGAGGATGAAGAAGAAGAGATAGTTTATCTCTTCAAGAAGTGTGCCCCGTTCATGAAGAAAGCCTTGAGATAGCTTGAACAAGAATCCATGAAAAAGAAGATAGCAAGCACTTCAAGCCATAAGAAGAAGGCATGTGTGGCTACTTGGAGTGATGAAGACTCCACCGACGATGAACAAGCCAACTTTTGCCTTATGGCCATCGAATAAGATTCAAGGGTAACTTCTAATTCATCTACTTCATGTTCATATTCTTTTGATGAATTACAAGATGCCTATGACGATTTGGTTTTAGAGTTTAAAAATCACATTTTGAAAAACAATAAAATGATTTCAAAGTTGAAAATTCAAAATGATTTGATTTCTAAAACCAAACTTGATCTTGAAGCAAAACTCGAAGAGTTTGAACAAAAGTGTTTTGATTTACAAAAATTTGCATCATAAAGTTCAAGAAGAAAAAGATTTGATTTCCAAAGAGCTTGAAAAGAAAAATAATTTTGGAAAATCAAACTTTTATATAAGACAATCTAGTGCCCCTAGATTTATAAATGGTAAATGTTTTAGAAGTGTTTGGGTCCCAAAAGGACTAACCACTTCCACTAAAAAGGATGAAATTGAAAAAATGGATTCCTAAGGGGACTAAGTTTTATGCTACTAACGTCTATGGATCCAAAGCAATTTGGATACCAAAAAGTACTTGATTGTCTTTTGCTAGGTGTGATGGAGAGTGATCAACAAGTCAAAAATTGACGGGGAGCTCCATGCACACAAGGAAGAACACTTGAAGAAGGAAGGCTTCACATCCTCCCTTGAGTTCAAGTGTGGTAAAATCTAGTTGTTTTTACTTTTATTTTATTTATTTTTCATTTATTTAACCTAGATGATCATATATGATGGACTAACACTTTAATGATACTTTGAGTAAGGGGGAGCCATTTTTAAAACCAAAATTCAAATTTTGTCACATTTTCAAACCTCCTAAGTAATTTTGAACTTAATGTCTTTTGAATTCTTTTTGATATAACAAAAAGGGGGAGAAATGGTTTGAAAATTTGATTTTTCAAATGAATAAGGGGGAGCTCAAATTGGTTTCAAATTTTACATCTCTTATTCACAATTTTAAACTTAAAGGGGGAGAATCCCAAACAATTTTTCAAGTTGGTTTTATTATATCAAAAAGGGGGAGATTGTAGAAGTAATATTTTGATATAATAATTGAAAAATGTTTTGGACTAATTTGAAAAGAATTCAAAACTTATCTTTAAGTCCAAACAACTTGAATTTATGTTTGAGGGGTCTTAAAAGGTTTTTGGCAAAGTTTTTCATGATTTAAAATAGCCAAACTTATGTTTTCAAGTTGCCCATATTGATAGTTGATACGGTCAAAACCGTATCGATACCTTTTTGCCCAATTTGGTCACTACCAAAACCCGTATCGAAACAGGCTTAGCTGTTTCGATACAGTAAGGGATCGTTTTGATACACCTAGTAAGCGTACCGATCCCATTTTAACAACCCTAACGGTCATATTTCCCAACGGTCTTTTAAATGTCATACCGTACCGATACGCCCTCAAGCGTATCGATACGTCTAGGCTGGAAAGAGCCCAACGACTAGTTACTGATAAAGGTCGTACCGATACGTGTCCACGCGTATCGATACGGAAGGCTGCAGAATAGTATTAAAGATGGGAAATAAAGTCTCCAACGGCTCCAGTTCAACCCCAACGGCTAGTAACGGCTACAAACTCATTAATGAGTATAAAAGGGACCTCCAAGCATCAAGTAATGGTTAATGCTTCAATTGTCAACAACAAATGATCAAGAAATTGTCTTTGCACTAAATTGTCATTTTCTTTGTATAGACAAACACTAGTGAGCCAAAATTGTTAGATTGGCTCAAGTGTTTTAGGTTTTGGGTGAGAGCTAAATTGTGCAAACAAACACCTATTAGAGGGATTTGTGTTTTCTTATCTTGTAAAGAGGGTTTGATCAAGGCTTTGGCTAGAAAGCTTGATCGGTATATAAGGGTTTCCTCCTAAGCCTAGAAAAGAGGACGAATCAATAGTGGATTGATTGGAAATCCTTAGTGGGAAGCTAAGGTAATGGATGTAGACCTTGGTTAGAAGGTTGAACCACTATAATTCATTATGTCATTAATCTTTTAAGCTTCCACACCACTTACACCCAAAATTCCACTTTTCCACCACTTGGCGGGCAAGAATGGTTGAAGGAATCGAGCACCGTAAAACCCAACAATCTACCTATATTATACCAAATTATGTTTTCCCATAGGATATTGTGTATGTGCACAAATCCCTACACTAAGTTTAGCCACTTTGGGCCATGGTGAGTCTTTGTAGGAAATTCGGTACATACCGTTTTAGTTACAACTTTTGTAAGAATTTGCGTATACCTTGAAGTAATTTGTGTTCATACACATATCCTCACGTTTGTTGTACCAAATTATGTTTTCTCGTAAGAAATTGTGTATGTACAGTAATCCCCACACTAAGTTGAGCCCATTTGGACCATGGTGAGTGGGTGTAAGAAATTCGGTACATAACGTTTTTCTTATAACTTTTGTAAGAATTTGTATATACCTTGTATTAATTTGTGTACATACACAAATCCTTACGTTTGTTGTACCAAAATTTGTTTTCTCGTAAGAAATTATGTATGTTCACAAATCCCTACACTATGTTGAGCCCCATTGGGCCATGGTGAGTGGGTGTAAGAAATTCGGTGCATATCGTTTTTCTTACAACTTTTGTAAGAATTTGCGTATACCTTGTAGTAATTTGTGTACATACACAAATCATTATTTTTGTTGTACCAAATTATGTTTTCTCGTAGGAAATTGTGTATGCACACAAATCCCTACACTAAGTTGAGCCTCTTTGGGCCATGTTGAGTGGGTGTAAGAAATTTGGTACATACCGTTTTTCTTACAACTTTTGTAAGAATTTGCATATACCTTGTAGTAATTTGTGTACATACACAAATCCTTAAGTTTGTTATGCCAAATTATGTTTTCTCGAAGAAAATTGTGTATGTACACAAATCCATACACTAAGTTGAACCCCTTTGGGCCATGGTGAGTGGGTGTTAGAAATTCGATACGTAACGTTTGTAACACCCCAATTCTCCTCTAGAAGAATTTTCTCAATTGGTCAAATAATTAATTTAAATAAACTAAGTAATCCCTAATTAGTTGAAATAAGAACCTAATTGAAAGAACAAATAAATTGATAAAAACTCAACCATGACTAAATCGAAATATATGATAAAATGGGAACTTGCATGATAAAAATTTGACTTCCTCAATCTGCCCTTGAACTGAAATAAGTGTTAGTTTAATTAAAAAGGGTAGACCAGTCATCTCTCAATCCATTAACTTAAGGGAGTGTCTTTTCCTTTCCCATTTTTGTTGAGTTGTGAGGAGCTCAATTCGTTCAACCGATATGGCTCACCAAGTGGTGGAGAGGTGGATTTTTGGGTGGAAGGGTTGTGGAAGCTAAAAAGATAATTGACACAATGATTTATAGTGGTTCAACCTTCTAACCAAGGTCTACATCCACTACCTTAGCTCACCACTAAGGATTTCCAATCAATCCACTATTGATTCGTCCCCTTTTCTAGGCTTAGGAGGAAACCCTTATACACCGATCAAGCTTTCTACCCAAAGCCTTGATCAAACCCTCTTTTACAAAGAGATAAACAAAGCAAACACAAATCCCTTTAATAGGTGTTTGTTTGCACAATTAAAGCAGTCACCCAAAACCTAAAACACTTGAGCAAATTTGACAATTTTGGCTCACTAGTGTTTGTCTATGCAATCGCCCCCACCCCCGAAGAATTTTTTTTTCACCTTTGTCCCCCTATTTAAATTTTTTAAAAATTGGTTTATTTATAAATTTTCTCCCCCCTAATTTCAAATATTTATAGTTTCCCCCCAATCCCAAATCTTGGCTTCGTCCCTACATGCAAAGACAAGATAGTTAAGTGATTGTTGTGGAGAAGTTGAAAAGGCAAAGCCTAAATTGATTCATAATAAATCTGGAAATTTATGTTTTAAAGTGTTAGAAATGGTTATGAGGAATTATAGAATTAGCTGGTAATAAGATTGGAGGGTGAAACCATGAAAATAAGTTGTAAAGAGCTTAAGTTAGAAATTAGTGTAATCTGCCCAACATTGCCCTGTTCTGGACAGTGACCTTCAAAAATTCACCAAAAATAAAATACATGGGATTTGGACCTGAAATTTTGATAGAAAAATACTTGGAGATGTCTAATTTAATTAGAAACTAACGACACTAAAAATTGATCTCTATAGAAAAATCTAGAACCGAAATTGTGGAGGTGTTACAAACTGCCCAGAACTGCAAAATGACATATGTTTAAATAATAAACTGTATTGATTGAGAAATAAGAAAAATATGTACCATACATGTTTGTAATTTTGTGTAAATAAACTTTCTAGAATGGTAAAATAATCAAAATTTGGATATGTTTGTAAAAAGATATGCCTAGATTAGTAAATAGTACTCAATCTGCCAATAAGAAAAACAGTTTTGAATGTTATTGTTTGCATTTGTGTAAATGAGCTTATATGTTTGAATTGACTTCTATTATGTTTCATATATGTTTGTATATGAATTTTAAGACCAAAAATTTTAGGAAACCTTGGAGGAGTCAAGAGCTGGTCCAACTTGTAAGAAGAATAAGGGAATAATCATCAATGATCGAGACTAGCTAAGCTTGAAGTATTGTGAGTGTAGTTAACCCTTAGGTTTAGGACTAGTGTCCTAACCAATGTTTTCATTTTGATATATATGATGTCTTGAAAGCATGAAATGAACCTAATTAATATTTGGTAAATGTTTTAAGGGAAGAAGGTTAAATGGAAAGTCAATTGCTTATGTTTGCTACTAGTTTGGTACTATTGTGTGATACATGGTGTATGCACTTGATTGATGGATTGTATGAGTTCTATGTGATTGTTATGCTACTGCCCATGAATGTTACATGTTGTATGAATGGATATATGTTACTTATACATGTTAGAAACAATGAGACTTTGACCAAAGATAGACTTTATATGCTAGCAACATGCTATGAGTTACATGATTGATATGTTGGTTTGTTAATGACTTGCCTTGTGATTGTTTGAATTAAAAGACACTATAAGCCCTTGGTTGAATAGTTGGTCTTAGGTAGAACGGTATGCCTTAGATTCTAGAGCTCCTTTGAATTTAGTATTGTGTGTACTCTCTATTGGTGTTGTTAACACCTTGTATATTTAATGCTTTGAGCATCCTCTGTTGATCATATGGTTACTTGTGATGGTATGGAAGGCACCTTGGTGCATTGTGCACCCTCTAATTTTGATGCTTTTGCATCCTCTGATTCAGTACTTTGTACCCTTTGTGACTCGATTACCTAGTCCCACTAATCTACCAAGGCAAAACATTATAAGTATTTGAGTAAAACATGTGACAAGAGATATATGTGACTTGATATGTTATATGAATGTGGTTATATGAAACAAGAGTTCGACACATTAAAGGTGTAAATGCCAATCTGATTTTGCTTGAAACATGCATGATCTACATGTCTAAAATGCCTATTCGTATGGTGATTATATGATATGTTTGTGTATTACTTAATCGATTACATGTTTGTTCTATGTACATGATATGTTATGAGATCATTGGTTGTATTGTTAAAAGATGGTATGTTTATATTTTTCTTTGATGCAATTATGCCTACATGCATACTTGTTGTTTCCATGCTCCTAAAACTAGCTAAGTGACTTTCGATCATGTTTAAACTAGCTAGGTGATGCTTATGTATGATGAATCCTAGCTAGGTAACCTTGGCTAATTGAAATAAGACACCTAAAAGACTAAGCTAATAGAATTAAATACTACCTCACTAAGTACATCTTTTGTACTTATCACTCTTTGTTTCCTCCTTCCCAAACCAACAAGTCGTGTTGATTAAAAGCTGCCCAGTCCGTTTCTGGTGCACCAAGTTACAAGCAAGAATCATGTATGATGTGATTTTTTTGTTTAGACTTCTAGAGGGTGGCATAGTTTTGTGTATTAGAGTGGTGTCACATGAATTTTGGTTGTTATATATGTTAAATGTGAACACATGACTTGTTATGTATATATAGTTTAAGCTAATGGTTTGTAATGGCTAAGTTATGTTTGTATTAAGTCTCGTATGATACTTTTGTTAAGTTGGTATATATAAATATGATGTTTGGATAAACTAGTGAACACGTGACTTGTTATGTATATATAGTTTAAGCTAATGATTTGTAATGGCTAAGTTATGTTTGTATTAAGTTTTGTATGATACTTTTGCTAAGTTGGTATATATAAATATGATGTTTGGATAAACTATGACTTATGATATGATTATATATGCTTATGAAGTTCGAGATATTCCTATATATATATGTGTGGGTTGTTCGAATGGTCTCATAGGAAGATTATCGAGTGTATGAACTTAATAAGTTTGGATTTGTATTTGACTCACTTGTATATTAGCATGCTTTAATCGAATGGAATGAAATGCAAATGCCCATGTTTAGTTCGAATATGGTTATAATTATTCAATTAGAATTCCATGTTGGTTCGAATGTTGCATGATAGGCTAATCTAGATTGTTTGGTTTTCATAGTTCTTGAATGTATCATATGTTTGTTTGACTTTCAAATGATTACATGTTTAGACACAATAAGATTGTATCAAGTTCATGACATGTTAAATGTTTTAATTAGCCATAAATGACTAGTTACATGTATGATTAACCTATGTTAAGTATAGGTAAGTGTGTATTAGCTATGTCACTTAAAATGGATTGCTTGAATATTACATGTTAAGTATGCTAGGTTATATGTTATAAGTTATATGTTTATAAGCCCATTGCGCGTCGTAACGCTCCTCGCTTCTAACCCGAGCGAGGAGTGTTACACCGTTTTCTTACAACGTTTGTAAGAATTTGCGTATACCTTGTCCTAATTTGTGTACATACACAAATCCTTACATATTTTGTACCAAATTATGTTTCCTTGTAGGAAATTGTGTATGTACACAAATCCCTACAGAAAGTTGAGCCACTTTGGGCCATGTTGAGTTATTGTAAGAAATTCGGTACATACTGTTTTTCTTACAAATTTGGTAAGAAATTGTGTACACCTTTTAAGAAATTGTGTACATACACAAATCCTTACATATATTGTACCAAATTATGTTTACTCATAGGAAATTGTGTATGTACATAAATCCCTACACAAAGTCGACCCACTTTGGGCCATGTTGAGTTATTGTAAGAAATTCGGTACATGCCGTTTTTATTGTAACTTTTTTTAAGAAATTGTGTACACCTTGTAGGAAATTCTGTACATACACAAATCCTTACCCATATTGTACCAAATTATGTTTTCTCGTAAAAAATTGTGTATGTACACAAATCCCTACACAAGTTTGAGCATTTTGGGCCATGGTTAGTCTTTGTAGGAAATTCGAATACAATTTTTCTTACAGTTGTTGTAAGGAGTTATGTACAAGCTTTATAAGAAATTGTGTACAATTTTTTACCCAGTAAACCAGTCGGCCTTCATTTAGCCGCCAATTAGGGGCCGCTTCATAGAATCACCCTTATTTTTTTACATCATTTTCTTGTCATAAATATCGGGGATTCTAGTATTTTTCAATTAAAAACTCATTTTTAATATTTAATTAGGAGAGTAACCTATGCTAGTATTATTTTAAAAAATGACTCCTAAATCGTCTACGTAAGGTAAACTCGTATTCTACAAAAAGTGAGTTTTAAACTCGCGTCCGATTAAAAGCGAGTTCTATGTTACAACGTGAGAAATTAATTTTTTTACCAACTTACACATAACTCGCATTTTTTAGAAAGCGAGTTCGACTTACGTAGACAATTTAAGGGTTATTTTCCAAATAATGCTGATAGGGGTCATTCTTCTAATTAATAAAAATGGTTTTTAATTTAAAAAATCCCGGGGATTCTTCTACCAACTTTTTGGTACAAGAAATTAACAATGTAATTATTAAAAGAATGTGTGTTGGTTCGTTAATAATGGGAAATTGTGAAAACAATTATTTATGGTTATAATTTTTCGTACATTAAGTATAATTTAATCCGTATTATTTGAGCAAAAATATTTGGTCGGTTAATTAAAGTGTTTATATTTATTCAATCATATTTTATTAAGTCATAAATTTTAAACTCATTAAAAACACTATTTTTCTTTCCTTAAAGTCCCCTTCCCCTTTAAGTAGAAATCGAATTTATTACAAATAAATTGGTATCATTTGAACGTGAGATAAAGTATGCATAAACACTTAATATACTTTTATTTATAAACAAGTAACGTTGTAAGTAATATTACTATTAGATTGAATGTTTAAAAAATATGTCAGTTTTCTTTTTCTAATTTCGACAGCTCTTAACAAGATACGATTGAGGGGTGTGCATTTTGGATATCTGATCTGATTTGAAATTTCGGATATCTAAAAAATTTTGATAGGTATTTTAGCGATTCGTATCCGATCCGAAAAATTGGATACCTGAATTTTTGATATCCAAAATTTCAGATCGGATATCCAAATATCCGAAATTATGACTTAATTTAATTATTTTTTTAATTTGACGGTCCTATCCATGAAAATTTTAGGTTTTCGAATATAAAAATCTACAAATTATTGAATATAACAAGATTTGTATTCATAAAATTTTTAAATTTTCATATATAACAAGTAAAAGTATCAAATATAACAAGATTCATATCTATAAAAAATGAAATTTTCGGATATCGAATAATCGAATATTCGATCCAAATGTGAAATCCGTATTCGATCCAAAATTTTCAGATATCCAATCCGAATTATTCGAAAAATAAAAAAACGGATCCGATATTCGAAATTTCGGATCGGATCAACGGATAAATGGATTGGATAAATCGGATCAGATTATTTTGCACACCTATATGATTGAGTATGAATTTTTTAGCCCGGTGGTGTAACACCCTCGACCTAGATGTCACAATTGGGCCTCAAACTCAACACAAAAACCATGAAAGTCTCAAATTCGGTTTAGCCCACGATTTTATATATATATATATATATATATATATATATATATATATATATATATATATATATATATATATATAATTAAAACGTTACAAGGGAGCTCCAATTGAATTAAAATATTTGAACATTCGATTTGATTAATACAATACAAAAATATGAATTAAAGACTCCACCACGCAAGGTCCTATGCATACATAGCCCACTAAACCCGAGTATCGTACTTTGAAATTCTCCACATGCTGGAATCCTGTACTGATAACGCCCCTCGATCCCATGATCCAATGACCAACCTATGTACGAAAACAACGATTCTGAGCGTTGAGCTTACAAAGTTTAATGGTACACATCTACTCTACTATACTTCATGCTAATCATAAACATAAGCATGCATGCTAGTACGAGCAATAAGGAGAGGTAAATAAACATGTGGCACTATCACTAGTCGTCTAAATACATGCTCTCATCATATCAAAATATTATACATGACACATAAGGCTCAACCAAGTCCGAGATCTCAACAGATCATCTAGGTGAACACATATCAACAACAACTCTAGAGTGAGACCGATTCACATAGCACTGATACATACACTCCAAGTGAGTTCAGGTCATGTAGCATCGGAATATACACCCTTTCTCAGAATCCCCCCATGAGCATCTACATTCTGGGTGAGGCCGGGTCAGCTAGCATCAGAAGATACACCTTGGGTGAGGCCGGGTCACATAGCATCGAAACATACACCCATACTCGGTATCTCTAACCATGGTGTTGCAACACTCTTCCACTGGGTATTTGAATCCCATCAATCAAGAAGACTCAACCAATTAAATTCCTACTCGACATACAAGTAATGTGATCTCAAGTATCTCCTTATCGTTGATAAACCTCATCACATCATTTATTTTACATTACAAAATTATTAATACATTATGGAGAAGTATGTGATTAATCTCATTTATTGCCTCTATTAATCCTCGTTATCTCACTTATCAAGGCATAATTCAATTATTAATATTCACATCAGTTTCTGCCCTTAATTTACATTTATTAATTATTTAACATGTCGGGTACCGGTACTCGAACATGAGTATCGATACGATACTCTCGAGTATGGGTACTCACACGCATACCGGTACAAAATAGCTTACTAGAAATCTTAGATTCCTACAAGTGTCGGTACAGGCCGACCCGTACCAATACGAAACCCCAATCATGTACCAGTGTTGCCCAAGCTCGTACCGATACCATATTCACGAGTTCGTACCATTTCCTCGATTAGAGTTGGTTTACTAACACATTAAATCGATTTATAATAATTACCGACTTCAAGACCATTTATTTGAATATTTAACCCTTAAGCATAATTTTCGTCGAATCTCATCGATCTATACGAATAAGCATATAAGGCATCAAAATTATTTTAATAAGTCAAATAATTATCAAGTAATCATACGAGCATCTCAAACAAACCTATAAGGTCTCTAAATCCTACAAAAGTCTCATCATATTCACATCCTCATCATGCATCTCATAAAAATTGAGTATCATAATTACCGATCTCTAAACATGCTTAATTATCGTCTACCTATTTTGCAGACAATAACAGGTAAAGAAATTACATTTATGATGCTCATGAAGTAATAAGAGTTCAAGGTGTACTAACCTTAAGCCGATATCTCTTAAATCCTCATCTAAGCTTCCCAAATATCCCCCTTGATCTGATATTCGATCCTCTATTCAACTCACAAGGTCAAAAGCGTAGTAACAGCTTATCGGGTTTGAATTTGGCAAAATAGACTGCGCCAATGGATCTGGAACGTCGAGAAACCCTCGGTAGGGTTCTCCATAAAAAGTCAACACCGGTCAACGGTCAGTGGCGGCGGCTGCGCGGTCAACGACGGCTAGCTGCACGGTCAACGGCTCAGGTTAACGACTCATTTGGCTCGAATCAATGGCTTGTCAACGTAGCTTGGCTCGGTGGCTTAGCTTCACACTGCTCAGCTCAGAAGGCTTCAACTGCTACAAGACGAAGCCCACGCGTGGTTGGCGGCATATGCGGCGGTGGCCGGTGGTCGAAATCAGCCAGCGAGCTCCAATCTACCATTTTTGGCCACTCTGATACCAATGGATACCTCAAATTTTGGTTTTGAGCACTCGAACCTTTTCAACACGAACCCTAAAACTCTATCTCTCTCACCCCTCTAACGGCGACATCGTGACTATCGACCGACTCGTCTCGATGAGGTGAACACCATGGCACGAACACTCTGATGGCGGTAAATCGGACATGAAACTTGTGGGAGAAAAGGAAAAAGAAGGAGAAAAGAAAGAAATGAAAGATGGATATGGGAGAGTGGGGAGAATCTAAAAATCTGAATTTTCTCTTTCTTCCACACCCCTTTAATTCAAACTACCCTCCTTTTCTTTTTCCTTTTCTTTTTCCACTAGGCCTTAAGCCTGGGTCCAAGACCCGATTTACTAACTCGATATTTGGTTCGTTAAAACTCTCCCTTCCTTAAAATAAATTTTGTCCTCGAAATTTGTATCCATAACTCAAAGAAGATGCTTAAACTTTTACAGCTATTCGATTTTTTCCAAAGATTTCCCGCTGCGCTACTTTGATCTTGTACAACACTTATCAAATATAACAATTGTCTTCAAATGACACAAACATAAACTGAATTGATCCTTTCTCTTAAAAGAAATCTATCCTCGCTCGGTACAACTCAATTCAACTGACTATTTCCTTTAAAGATATCCATCACTTTTTGGTGCATAAGCAAAGCCATAGAACAAACCCAACGAGACCTTGACCAAAGCGTCACACAAATACGTCATCAAAGAAACTTAACTTATATAGATCCAAAAAGATTGTTGTACAACAAAATCCTTCCAAAACTCCGTATGATCTAAAGGAATATGAGGTTGGAAAACCGTTACAATAAAACAAAACGATTTCTTATCATAACGACTCTTGAAGGAGACTCTAACTCTAATTTCACCCTTTATCATTATCATTGCTTGCTCGGTGCAAGACTTCTGAAACTAACGACATCTCAACTCGCCCTAATCACTTACCTTAACCTCGGCATGATAACTTATACCAGTAACTAAGTAGCCCCCAAAACTCGGTTCACTCAAGATTCTTACACTCTAAACTATCACGTGTCTGGAAGGCACACCGAAGTGTCGTAAAATCAATCCACAACCAGACCAAGCAAACATTCTATCTCGCCCTCACCTTTTCCGATAATATCAAATGGTACACACCAAGAACTATATCATTACTCAAAGAAATCTCATCAAAACTGTGCGCTTTCAATCCTTTACAAGATCCATGGTCATCTATTCAACTTCCACTGTGGAATATCAAAGCATCACAACAACTCTGAAGAACTCTATGTTCAACTCCCAACTGATAGCGAGTCAACCACTTATCACTATATCTTAAACACACGACTCCATACTGTCTACCAAAACACGCGGCCAAAGTTTGGTACAAACTGTTGCTCTCAACAATTCATCATGTACTGACCACTATACAACATCGGGGAACCGTTTAACTGATATATCATTCTTCGAAGCACATAAGAAGATATCGAGGTCATCAATAGACATTGACCTTATATAGAATCATAACATTGTACCCATTGAAAAACGATCATATACTTCTTCTTGTAGTTTTCGAGGCAAAACAATCCTTAACTCGAAACTTGTTGGGCTCGTGAGAGTGCTTGGTAAAAGGGGTGAAAATGTGTTGGTAATAAATAAATAGTGCCAAGAAAGATTCTTTTGCGTACAAGTATACACAGTCTTCCAAGTAATACAACAGTAAGCTGAGTTATCGATCCCATAAGGATTGGTCAAGAGTTTAATTGCTTACTCGTTTTACTTGTTAAAGGGAAGTATTCTTGTTTTAAAGTTGGTTTTTAAAGCAAGTTGAAAAGAAGGAAATAAAAGACAACATCATTGTCAAGGAGAGTTTTAAAATGTATAATGCGTGTTGGCAATGGATGCATGGTTTTCATGTTATTCATGCCATTCCAGCTTTTAATAAATTCTGTCGTGGCATTGTTTGCCGAGCAGATTCAAAAGTAGCATTGCCTATCTCAATGGTAATGCGTTGAATTAACAATGCAAAAACCTTTATATCTCTATAAAACAACTTTTTCATAAATTAATTTGATTAAGTCACAATCTTTCTCCTAAGGGGTAGATTTCACTCTTGAAATGAGTTCATCTACCTGAACATCGTCTCTTGAAGCATCTCACCTTAGTATCTAGCATTTGTTTGTTGTTCCATAAACCGGTTAAGATATTAAGGTTCAATAAGCCAAAAAGCTAGCTCTCGCTTGGCATTGTATTTGTGAAAACAATTAAGATCATGCCATATAGGATAAACAAGGCCATCAGATTTCTAATTATCAAAAGCTAAACATAGAAAATAGCGTTCAACGCAACCATCCCTCACAAACTATCAAATTAGTTAATGGTGAGGGTTTCCAATCAAAAACTATAATTGTATCTCAACATCACTATCTTAAATAAAAATAAAAATAACTTAAACGAAGAGAATGGGTGAGAAGGGGGTCTCTCGATGTAACCCTTCAAAATCCAGGCGTTCGGTCAAGTTTGGTCGAAAGTATCCTTGGTGCAACCTCCTAAATTTGATTGTCGATCTCCCCTCAAGTGTTTGCTTGATTTCCTTTAAATAGGTGTGTGAGGATGACCTAGGATAAGTTTTGAACTTGAATTTGAACGCTCGAGGATAAGAGATGTGCTCATCTTATCCCTCGTTTGAGTCAGCAGTCATCAATGGTTCACCGTCCACTCGACCTGACATCAAACATCTCTTCTCTGCCAACTGGTTCTTCGGTAATTTTTGGTTATTCGCTGCCAACAACCATCAGCAGTCTCATCGTTCTTCATGTGCTGATATGCTCTATTGTGCCTGCAATCATTCCAACAAACCACCCTTCACACTGGCATAGCCAGATTCCAAACTCCTTATGCAAATGCATGCAATTAACAACTAAATACATCTAAATATGCTCAGAGACAAGCAAAGATATTGTAAAATAGGTATAAAATTTAGTACTTTTGAGGAGGTAACAAAACTTAACTCCCAAACCGCTTGTGTATCGGTACAAACTAATCACTACTGACATCAGATGAATTGTGTACCAGTACTATATTGAGCTAACATCGGTACTCTCATACATGACCATCACTTGCGATCCTTGATCGCCCCACAAGGGTAGCATGATACTCTAACCTAAACTAACTCCGTACAATACATCACTTATCAAGTTCAATTTACTTAGGTGGTGATCGGTTACACGATCAACAGTTCTCAATTACTTTGACTCACGAAGTTGTCAAATATCTCAAATTCCTTAAAGATTAAGTACCCAAAACTTCACATTGTTGGAGTAGGCACACATTTCCTTCTTATTGCACAAAAATACAGCCTTGACAAAACAACAAAACATTTCTCAAAGATCTTGAAATCTTATTCAACTTTAATTGGATCAGCACCACTATCACAACAAAAACGGTCTCATGCACCTCAATCTCCACCAACGTTCCCCGGCTCCTTCCAAGGAAACTATAATACAAATCAAAAGCATTTATGAAGTCTCAAACCCTTGATTCCTTAACTGATTACACAGTAACTATACTTTCCCATACACAAATTCATTAAAGTAATTATCTTGCCAACATTCATCTTTCCATATTCTTTATGCATCCACATGTGTCATGCGAAGCATCAAACTTATATTCGATAGGAAATATGGTGGCCCCTACCCTATCATTTCTAAAACACCTCAAGCATCACTGCAGACATCAAACGTTACCACGACACGTCCTAAGAGGAGAAATATGCATTCTGGAAATCATTTTGAAACTACAAGCCTCCAACAGTTAACCGTAACAATCTCATACTCGAATCAATCCTAGAAAAACACATGGGTACTTCACAATCAGCTAAACGAGTCATCCATCATATGAGACACGTAATGTTCTTCCATTGTTACTTAATAAGCTGTCAACGGTTTAAGCACCAACTCAACGAACCAACTTCTTACTAGCGAACAAGCTCGTCTCTCATTTGGTCGAAACACTTAGACAAAAGAAACCTCGTTCGGGTTGCGCCTTCGCAACAGAACCTCTAAATTTCTCAACTGGGTCAGTTTCCTCTAATAAGGGAAATGGGCATCGATATCTTACTCGGCTTTACGTCATCATCTTCTCACGTCTTTGACAGCGAGGAAGTCCTAGCGAGTCCTCCAAGAAGCATAAACAAACAATCTGGCAGCTTGAAAGCTCTTAAACGTTGAACAACACACGTTGGCATCTACTAAACAATTAAACATACTCCTCAATATCGTTGTGTCATTATCTAATTAACCACTATAAAATCACGGTAGAAGGGCAACGGTCCCACATTCTCATTTTTGAAGGTTAGATTCCATCGAGGTCTCCAAACCTCGAGTACAACTCTCAATATTATAGGCCATCGTCGCACTTGATTGACCAAATCAATATCTAAACTGTAACAACTCTCAATAAGGTAGCTCCATCAAACCTATTAGAACGACTGACGTCAGTCACACTCTAACGAACTAATGGATCTCGAATCAACAACTCTCTAACCAATGCGCACCCACTAATCGATTTCAAAAGCGAAATATCCATACATGTTTCATAAACATTATTCACGTACAACGATGAAGATTTTTTACCATAAGCTCTCATAACGCATTCCGAAGGCTTCAGAACGTCTTCAACACACAACGAAGACACTATTCAAATGGAGGGAGGAGGACACATCCTCGACTCCGGCATCATTCAACTAACTCACATCGTAACAACCCAGGGGTGACCTCTCCCTCAAAATTGCTCATACGAGCGGCTCAACACTTAACTCGGCCCTCTCAACCATAATTGTAACAATCATATCATTGCAACACTGGTTGCACCATCAAGATTCCAGTCTTAAGGAGTACGGACGTAATTTAAGGGCTAGTATTAAATGTAACACCTATACCACCATGGGGTTTTCTAAAACCGCCTAAATCTAAGCTTTGAGACCACTAAATGTAACACCTTCGACCTAAATGTAACAATTGGGTCTCAAACCCAACCAAAAAACCATGAAAGTTCTCAAATTTGTTTTAGACCAAATAAAATACATTCCAAAAACATTTAAAGCCCACGATTTAATATATATATATAATATTAAAACATTACAAGTGAGCTTCAATTGAATTAAAACATTTGTACATCCGATTTGATTAATACAATACAAAAATACTAATTAAAGACTCCACTACGTAAGGTCATATGCATACATAGCCCACTAAACCTGAGTATCGTACTCTAAAAGCCTCCGCATGCTAGAATCTCATATTGATAGTGCTTCTTGATCTCATGATCCAACGGCCAACCTACGTACGAAAACAACGATTCTAAGCGTTGAGCTTACAAAGCTCAGTGGTACATGGTGAGGGTATCAACTAAAAAACCATAATCGTTTTTAACATTCACCATCATTAAAACTAAATAAAAAAAAAGAGGATGGGCTAGAAGAGGGTCTCTCGATGCAACTTCTCACAACTAGGATCTTGGTCGGATGTTGAACCTTATCTCTGATCACTCTCCTTCCTCGTTCCACTCTCTCGTCAATTTTTCTTTGATCGAATTTAAATAGGACTCCATGGATCGTCTAGAATTATCTTGGATTTGAATTTTGAACGTGCACAGATAAAGAAGGTGGTCATCTTATTAGGCGTTCGAATCCTAAGGCTGCTCAGATTAAGGCTGAAGTCATCGTGTCATTGCTCTTCTGCCATCGCAGCTCGGCATGGTACTGTCAAACGTGCTTGGCACTGCTTGTCTGTTATTTTTTTGGAGATTGATTCAATCCCTATTTTCTCATAGCCTAACCTGGTCCTATTTTTTCGAGGTCAACATCTTCTTAGCATGGCATCAAATGTTCTTCTTTTGCCAACCGATGCTTGGCATTAAAGGTTCTTCTATGTCAATGACTACTCAGCATCCTTCTTGGCGTCGTCTCCTTCTTGGGCTAACCTGCTCTGCCAGATTATGTGCCATCAGCTATGCCAACCTGCAAAAAGGTGCCAAAAAAATCCTTCACGCTAACATAACACTGAATCCTAACTCTTTATGCAAAGCATATGAAATAAGCATAAAAATTAATACTTTTGGAGTGTCAACACTCCCCCAAACATAGCTGGTTGCTTTTCCTCAAGTAATGAAAAGTAAAAATAAAACGATGAAAATGATATCTCCGCAAAGTTTTGGTTGGCATGTCAACCGATGCTGCAAATAAAAGTTGGCATAGGTATATCCTCAATTATCTTAGTGCAGTAATGCCAAACAAATATAAATTATTGGGATTTTAGGTGCTCGATTCCTTCAACCGTTATTACTCTCCAAGTGGTAGAGAAGTGGAATTTTTGGCGATAGAGGTGTGGAAGCTAAAAATGATAAAGACAAGATGATTTATAGTGGTTCAACCTTCTAACCAAGGTCTACATCCACTACCTTAGCTTCCCACTAAGGATTTCCAATCAATCCACTATTGATTCATCCCCTTTTCTAGGCTTAGGAGGAAACCCTTACAAACTGATCAAGCTTTCTACCCAAAGCCTTGATCAAACTCTCTTTACAAAGAGATGAAAATAAGCAAACTAAAATCCCTCTAATAGGTATTTGTTTGCACAATTAAGCTCTCACCCAATCCTAAAACATTTGAGCAAATATAACAATTTTGGCTCACTAGTGTTTGTCTATACAATAAATTGACACTTAAGAACTAAGACACGTTTTGAATATATGTTGTATTACAATTAAAGCATTAACTATTACTAGATGCTTGGAGGTCCCTTTTATACTCCTAATTGAGTTTTTAGCCATTACTAGTCGTTGGGTTGAATTGGAGCCATTGGAGACTTTATTTCCCACCATAAATGTAGTTATGCAACATCCCGTTTCGAAACGCAGGGCCCTATTTCGAAACACTCTTGAAATAGAAAGAATCGTTGCAGTCTGATACAGTACCCGTTTCGGAATGCCCTTCGCTGTATCGAAACGCTTGTCCCCGTATCGAAACACCCTGCATTTAAAAGGTAGTTGGGAAATAGTCGTTGGGGTTTTATGACCATTGAGGTCAATGCCACATAGGCGTATCGAAACGGCAGTGGCCGTATCGAAACGCTATGCAAAAATCTCACCCAGATTAAAGCCTGTTTCGAAACAGACAAGGTTGTATCGAAACATTTTGCCACTGTAAAGACCCGTATCGAAACACCTACGGGTGTTTCAAAACGCCTAGATGGTTTTGTTGAATTTGGCTTTGAAAACACTTAAAACCTTTCTGAAATATCCCATAAACATAGTTTCAAGTTGTTTGGACTTAGAAATGGTTTTGAATTCTTTTTAACTTTATCCAAAACATTTTTCAATTATTATATCAAAACATTAGTTCTACAATCTCCCCCTTTTTGATATAATAAAACATACTTGAAAAATTATTTGGGATTCTCTCCCTTTAAGTTTAAAAATGTGAATAATAGATGAAAATTTGAAAAGTAAGTAAAGCTCCCCCTTATTCATTTAAAGATACCATTTTTCAAACCAAACTCTCCCCCTTTTTGTTATATCAAAAATTTTTGTTATATCAAAAAGAATTCAAAAGACATTAAGTTCAAAATAAGATGTTAGTCCAACATATATGATCATCTAGTTGAAATAAATAAAAATAAATCAAATAAAAGCAAGAACAACTAGATTCTACCACACTTGAACCCAAGGTAGGATATGAAGCATTCCTCTTCAAGTGTCTTTCTTTGTGTGCATGGAGTTCCCCCTCAATGTTTGACTTGTTTATCAATCTCCATCACACCTATCATAAGACAATCAAGTAATTTTTTGTATCAAAATTGCTTTGGATCCATAGACGTTAGTAGCACAAAATTTAGTCCCATTAGGAATCCATTTTTCAATTTCATCACTTTTAGTTGAAGTACTTAGTCCTTTTGGGACCCAAATACTTCTAAAAACTTTACCATTTACAAATTTAGGGGCACTAGATTGTCTTACATAAAAATTTGATTTTCCAACATTATTTTTCTTTTCAAGCTCTTTGGAGATCAAATCTTTTTCTTCTTGAACTTTATGAAGCAAATTTTGTAAATCAAAACATTTTTGTTCAAACTCTTCAAGTTTTGCTTCAAGTTCAATTTCGGTTTTAGAAATCAAGTCATTTTGAATTTTCAAATTTGAAATTACTTTCTTGTTTTTCAAAATATGATTTTTAAATTCTAAACGAAATCGTCATAGGCATCTTGTAATTCATCAAAGGAATATGAACATTAAGTAGATGAATTAGAAGTTACCCTTGAATCTTCTTCGATGGTCATAAGGCCAAGGTTGGCTTGTTCATCATCGGTGGAGTCTTCATTACTCCAAGTAGCCACATATACCTTTTTATTATGGCTTGAAGTGCTTGCCCTCTTCTTCTTCATGGATTCTCGTTCAAGCTCTTTCAAGGCTTTCTTCATGTAAGGGGCACACTTCTTGAAGAGTTGAACTATCTTTTCTTCTCCATCCTTCTCTTCACTTGAATCTACATGATGGCATGTGGAGGATTTGAGAGCAATGGCATTTGTGTTGATGCCAAGCCCTTTGAGCTTCTTCTCCCCCATAGCTCTAATCTCTTCCCTCTTCTTCTCCTCTTCTTTGTTTTCTTCATAATTTGGTGAGTGAGAAGTGACCCCATGAGCTCATCAAGCTTCAAAGTCTTGATATTCTTGGCTTCGATGATGACGGTCCTTTTTGAGTCCCATGACTCGAAAAGGAAGTAGATGATCTTTCGGACAAGCTTCTCTTCCGGTATGGCTTCTCCATAACCTTTGAGACCATAGGTGATGGTGGAGAACCTATTGAATATCTTCCCAATGTTCTCTTCCGGGTGCATCTTGAAGTTCTCATACGCTAGGTTGAGAAGCCCGATCTTGGTCTCCTTTACTTCGTTTGTCCCCTTGTATGTAACTTCGAGCTTGTCCCAAACTTCCTTGGCACTTTCGCAAGAAGACATCTTCTCATAGATGTTGGGGCCAAATGCATAAAAAAGGATGTGCAAGGCTTTGCAATTAAGCTCCATCTTCTTGCGATCTTCGGCATTCCATTCCGCCTTGATTCGTTGAGGCATGAACGCACCATCTTCTACTATGTCCAAAAGCTTGTAGTCCTTTAACTTTATGAAAAACTTCATCCTTGTCTTCCAATGGGCATAATGTATTCCGTCGAAGAAGGGTGGTTTGTCGATGGATTGCGCCATTGAGTCGGTTGTTTGGAATGTTGATCGAGCTTGCCGGATCTTCTTAATAGGATGTTAATCCTCTCCAATTGAGCCAAGATCTGATACCAATTGTTGGGATTTTAGGTGCTCGATTCCTTCAACTGTTATTGCTTGCCAAGTGGTAGAGAAGTGGAATTTTGGGTTATAGAGGTGTGGAAGCTAAAAATGATAAAGATAAAATGATTTATAGTGGTTCAACCTTCTAACCAAGGTCTACATCCACTACCTTAGCTTCCCACTAAGGATTTTCAATCAATCCACTATTGATTCGTCCCCTTTTATAGGCTTAGGAGGAAACCCTTACAAACCGATCAAGCTTTCTACCCAAAGCCTTGATCAAACCCTCTTTACAAAGAAATGAAAATAAGCAAACTAAAATCCCTCTAATAGGTATTTATTTGCACAATTAAGCTCTCACCCAATCCTAAAACACTTGAGCAAATATAACAATTTTGGCTCACTAGTGTTTGTCTATACAATAAATTGACACTTGAGCACTAAGACACATTTTGATCATATGTTGTATTACAATTAAAGCATTAACCATTACTAGATGCTTGGAGGTCCCTTTTATACTCCTAATTGAGTTTGTAGTCGTTACTAGCCGTTGGGGTTGAATTGGAGCCGTTGAAGACTTTATTTTCCACTATAAATGCAGTTCTACAACATCTCATTTCGAAACGCCCGACCCTGTTTCGAAACACTCTTGAAATAGAAAGAGCCGTTGTAGTCTGATGTTGTACCTGTTTCGGAACACCATTGGCCGTAACGAAACACTTGTCCCCATATCGAAACACCCTACATTTAAAAGGTAGTTGGGAAATAACCGTTGGGGTTTTATGACCGTTGAGGTCAAAGCCACATAGGCGTATCGAAACGTCAGTGGTCGTATCGAAACGCTATGCAAAAATCTCACCCATATTAAAGCCCGTTTCGAAACAGATAAGGTTGTATTGAAACGTTTTGCCATTGTAAAGACCTGTATTGAAACACCTAGGGGCGTTTCGAAACGCCTAGATGGTTTTTGTTGAATTTGGATTTGAAAACACTTAAAACCTTTTTGAAATATCCCATAAACATAGTTTAAAAAGTTGTTTGGACTTAGAAATGGTTTTGAATTCTTTTTAACTTTGTCCAAAACATTTTTCAATTATTATATCAAAACATTAGTTCTACATAAATCTAGTCTACGGTCATGAAGAGTGCATGATATGCGAGCTGTAGAACTAATGTTTTGATATAATAATTGAAAAATGTTTTTGGACTTATCTAAAAAGTATTTAAAACAATTTCCAAAGCCCAAATATTTTGAAACTATGTTTAGGGATGTTTTTAAATGAGTTCAATATGTTTTCAAAGGCCAAACTACTCAAAACTGTCCAGGTGTTTCGAAACACCTTAGGGCGTTTCGAAACAGGGGATTCCAGTAGCAAAAATGTTTCGAAACTTGTTTCGAAACGGGCTTACCCTGGACTGAATTTTTGCCCAGCGATTCGAAACGGGCTAGGCCGTTTCGATACGCCCACGTGGTAATGACCACAACGGTCATAAACCCCAACGGCTCTTTCCCAACTAACTTTTAAATGCAGGCGTTTCGATATGGGCTTATAGCGTTCCGATACGCGTTTCGAAACGGCAAGAGGGTGTTCCGAAACGGGTACCCTAACAGACTGCAAAGGCTCTTTCTATATAGAGAGTGTTTCGAAACGGCTTCGAGCGTTTCGAAACGGGGAGCAGCAGAACTGCATTTATGGTGGAAATTAAAGTCCTCAACGGCTCCATTTGATCCCTAACGGCTAGTAACGGCTACAAACTCATTTGGGAGTATAAAAGGGACCTCCAAGCATCAAGAGAAGGCTAATGCTCATATTGTCAAACATCAAATGATCAAATATTGTCTTAGTGCCTAAATTGTCAATTCTTGTATAGACAAACACTAGTGAGCCAAAATTGTCAAATTTGCTCAAGTGTTTTAGGTTTTGGGTGAGTGCTTCATTGTGCAAACAAACACCTATTAGAGGGTTTAAGTTTGCTTCTTGTTTCTCTTTGTAAAAGAGGGTTTTGATCAAGGCTTTGGGTAGAAGCTTGATTGGTGTAAAGGGTTTCCTCCTAATCCTAGAAAAGGGGACAAATCAATAGTGGATTGATTGTGAAATCCTTAGTGGGGAGCTAAGGTAGTGGATGTAGACCTTGGTTAGAAGGTTGAACCACTATAAATCATTGTGTCTCTTTTCTTTTTAGCTTCCTAAACCCTTCCACCCAAAAATCCACCTCTCCACCACTTGGTGAGCAACATTGGTTGATCGAATCGAGCCCCACACATCTCAACAATTGGTATCAGAGCTTGGCTCAATTGAGGAGGATTCACATCCTATTGAGAAGATCCGGCAAGCTCGATCATTTTTTTCAACCGGCTCAAATGGCACAATCAATCGACAAACCGCCTTTCTTTGACGGAACTCACTATGCCCATTGGAAGACAAATATGAAGTTTTTCATCAAATCAAAAGATTACAAGATATGGGATGTAGTTGAAGATGGTCCGTTCGTGCCTCAAAGAAGTAAAGCGGAGTGGAGTGCCGACGATCGCAAGAAGATGGAGCTAAATTGCAAAGCCTTGCACATTCTATTTTGTGCATTTGGTCCATCCATCTATGAGAAGATGTCTTCTTGTGAGAGTGCCAAGGAGGTATGGGACAAGCTTGAAGTCACATATGAGGGGACAAATGAAGTCAAGGAGACCAAGATTGGGCTCCTAACCTTGGAGTATGAGAACTTCAAAATGGATCCGGAAGAGAACATTGAGAAAGTGTTCGATAGATTCTCCACTATCACAAATGGTCTCAAAGGGTATGGAGAAGCCATTCCGGAAGAAAAGCTTGTTCGAAAGCTCATCTACTCACTTCCCGAGTCTTGGGACTCAAAGAGGACCGCCATCATCGAAGCCAAAAATTTGAAGACTTTGAAGCTTGATGAACTAATGGGGTCTCTCCTTACTCATCAAATCATGAAGAAAAATAAAGAGGATGAGAAGAAGAGGGAAGAAATTAGAGCTATGGGAGAGAAGAAACTCAAAGGGCTTGGCATCAATGCAAGTGCCATGGCTCTCAAATCCTCCACTTGACATCATGTCTACTCAAGTGAAGAGGAGGATGAAGATGAAGAGATAGTTCATCTCTTCAAGAAGTGTGCCCCGTTCATGAAGAAAGCCTTGAGAGAGCTTGAACGAGAACCTAAAAGAAAGGAGAGGGCAAGCACTTCAAGCCATAAGAAGAAAGCACATGTGGCTACTTGGAGTGATGAGGACTCCACCGACGATGAACAAGCCAACCTTTGCCTTATGGCCATCGAAGAAGATTCAAGGGTAACTTCTAATTCATCTACTTCATGTTCTTATTCCTTTGATGAATTACAAGATGCCTATGATGATTTGGTTTTAGATTTTAAAAGCCACATTTTGAAAAACAATAAATTTATTTCAAAGTTAAAAATTCAAAATGATTTGCTTTCTAAAACCAAACTTGAACTTGAATCAAAACTTGAAGAGTTTGAATTAAAATATTTCAATTTACAAAAATTGCTTCAAAAAGTTCAAGAAGAAAAGAATTTGATTTCCAAAGAGCTTGAAAAGAAAAACAACTTTGGAAAATCAAATTTTTATGTTAGACAATCTAGTGCCCCTAGATTTATTAAAGGAAAATGTTTTAGAAGTGTTTGGGTCCCAAAAGGACTAACCACTTCAATTAAAAAGGATGACATTGAAAAATGGATTCCTAAGGGGACTAAAATTTGTGCTACTAATGTTCATGGATCCAAAGCAATTTGGATACCAAAAATTACTTGATTGTCTATTGCTAGGTGTGATGGAGATGTTCAACAAGTTAAACATTGAGGGGGAGCTCCATGCACACAAGAAAGAATACTTGAAGAAGGAAGGCTTCACATCCTCCCTTGGGTTCAAGTGTTGGTAAAATTTCTAGTTGTTTTTGATTTCATTTGTTTATTTTAGTTTAAATTCAACTAGATGATCATATATGTTGGACTAACATTTTAATGATGCTTTGAGTAAGGGGGAGCCATTTTAAAACCAAATTTGTATTTTTGTCAAACTTTTACCTATATTGTTATTTTGAACTTAATGTTTTAAATTCTTTTTGATATAACAAAAATGGGGAGAAATGGTTTGAAAAATTGCATTTTCAAATGAATAAGGGGGAGCTTTATTTGATTTCATATCTTTAATCTCTTATTCACATTTTTAAAGTTAAAGGGGGAGAATCCCAAACAATTTTTCAAGTAAGTTTTATTATATCAAAAAGGGGGAGATTGTAGAACTAATGTTTTGATATAATAATTGAAAAATGTTTTTGGACTTATCTAAAAAGTATTTAAAACAATTTCCAAAGTCCAAATATTTTGAAACTATGTTTAGGGATGTTTTTAAATGAGTTCAATATGTTTTCAAAGGCCAAACTACTCAAAACTGTCCAGGTGTTTCGAAACACCTTAGGGCGTTTCGAAACAGGGGATTCCAGTAGCAAAAACGTTTCGAAACTTGTTTCGAAACGGGCTTACCCTGGACTGAATTTTTGCCCAGCGTTTCGAAACGGGCTAGGCCGTTTCGATACGCCCACGTGGCAAAGACCACAACGGTCATAAACCCCAACGGCTCTTTCCCAACTAACTTTTAAATGCAGGCGTTTCGATATGGGCTTATAGCGTTCCGATACGCGTTTCGAAACGGCAAGAGGGTGTTCTGAAATGGGTACCCTGACAGACTGCAACGGCTCTTTCTATATAGAGAGTGTTTCGAAACGACTTCGAGCGTTTTGAAACGGGGAGCAGCAGAACTGCATTTATGGTGGAAATTAAAGTCCTCAACGGCTCCATTTGATCCCCAACGGCTAGTAACGGCTACAAACTCATTTGGGAGTATAAAAGGGACCTCCAAGCATCAAGAGAAGGCTAATGCTCATATTGTCAAACATCAAATGATCAAATATTGTCTTAGTGCCTAAATTGTCAATTCTTGTATAGACAAACACTAGTGAGCCAAAATTGTCAAATTTGCTCAAGTGTTTTAGGTTTTGGGTGAGTGCTTCATTGTGCAAACAAACACCTATTAGAGGGTTTAAGTTTGCTTCTTGTTTCTCTTTGTAAAAGAGGGTTTTGATCAAGGCTTTGGGTAGAAGCTTGATCGGTGTAAAGGGTTTCCTCCTAATCCTAGAAAAGAGGACGAATCAATAGTGGATTGATTGTGAAATCCTTAGTGAGGAGCTAAGGTAGTGGATGTAGACCTTGGTTAGAAGGTTGAACCATTATAAATCATTGTGTCTCTTTTCTTTTTAGCTTCCTAAACCCTTCCACCCAAAAATCCACCTCTCCACCACTTGGTGAGCAACATTGGTTGATCGAATCGAGCCCCACACATCTCAACACGAGAAATATGCATCAAATATCCTCTCACTCCCTTAGCCAATTTTACTTCCTAAACTCGGATTTTTTCTGCCAAAGGTATGCGATTTTTTTATTGATGGCATTAGATTAGGGTAGCATCATGCACTGTTTGGCGTGAGATATAAGAGGAAGCATATCACGAATACCCACGTTAGTCCAGACTACTTCACTTACTAACATATTACACTTATACCTTGCGTTATGTTGGCTTGAGAACTAAGAGGGAGCAAACCACGAAGCCCCAAGTTAATAATTTTTCCTAGGCAGGGGAGTGTTCTAAAGTTCTTCAGCATTTGGCACCCATTGGTGCACTATCCTTTTTCACCTTGGCATTTTATTTATTTATTTATTTAGAATCCGAGCATAGTTTCAAACAATCTAAGCTTTCTAGGAAACTAGATACATATCACATATTAAGTGTAAATTCAAATCACTAAACTAGAGATCAATTGGCAAGCAATCTTGGGATACTATCCTGCTGGCATAGGCATCTGAAGGTTTTTAAATTTCCTCATCAGACAAACACCTAGGTCAAATTAAACTTGCTTAAAAAATGTTAACATGCTTCAAAAATCGGCCGAGACAAAATTTTCTTTTTCATTTTTTAGTGGTTTGGTATGCATGGTGTTAATCCTAATCTAGCCTATATGGCATGGCATGAAAACAGAATGCAGTACAGGAAATAAATATGAATGGCATGGCATAAATGTGATGAAATGCACACCCTCAAACCCAAGATGTGTATTATCCTCAATGCATGAAACAACACATATATATACAAAAAAATAGAAAAATAAAAATGCTTGAACAAGGGAATGCAAATGAGGTGCAAAAAGTTAGGATGAAGAAGACTCCCCTTTAGAAGAGACTCTTCCTCGGGCGACACGCGCTTCAACTGCTATCTTGGCACGAGTCTTTCTTTGGGATAGGCTTCCACGGTCAGGAGCCATCCTCTTCTTTCTGCTCCACCCTTGAGCGGTAGTGGAAGCAGGGGTCTCTTTCACAACCTTCATCGGCTCGGATGAGGTTGGTGTGGCAGCTGACTCAGTATGTGCAATAGGTTTCTTCTCACTCTCATCAGTAGATTCTAGTGGTGTAGCAGACTTGGCAGTTTCATCTTTGATAAGGGAAATAGGTTTTGTGGCAGTGGACGGAACTGGACTGGGCATTGAACTATGAACCGAATTAGGAACTGGGCTGGCTGGCGTGGTATCATCTTCAGCAAATATCTCTTCCAAAAAGTCAAGAAATGCTGGCATGATGCCAAGAGAAAGGCTCACTAAGGTTTCCCTAATGGCAAGGTCTATGGCCTGGTCATATCGCTAGAGCTTTCTTTGTTGCTCCTCAGCCTTCTCTAATTTCTGGAGAATAATCTTTTGGCGTTGATGTATCAGCCTATTAGGGCGAGCAATGTCATCGAGTCTGCTGGCATTGAATCCGCTGGCATTGAGGTTGTTGGCTTGGCTTTCAGTGTCTTGTCCTTGTGCATTGGTGTGGCAGCCTTGCCCTTATCCTTTATTGTAATGCCAGTGAGGTTCCTCCAACCGACCGGTGTGATAGTATAGCTCTTTACCTCGAGGGCAATGTCTTCCTCGGTTGTGGGCACATTGTAATAGTGACAAATATTATAAATTAACAATGGGAAGAACAAACCTCCAATCGGCTTGAGAGCACATTTGTATACTTCATTAATGATAATCCGGCCAACATTAATTTTCAAGCCCAATAGGATAGAATATAGCAATGCCATACGATCCTCCGAAATAGTCTCGTTGTGGGTCGTCGGCATCAAACTTGCCTTGAGGAAATGGTTCTAGCCCTTTGCTTGTAGTTTAAGGGCCACCCTCTTAATCGTACGGTGTCCCTTGGGGGACACAATCCACTCCGTGCCCGGCTCGTATAGATCCTTCAAAAATGTCTTACGCTTGGCATCAATCATGTTAGCAACAAACGCACCATGCCCATCTCTTCGTCCAGCTTGAGCATGATGGTGATAGACCCTTCATCAAATCTCACACATTCACCCCTGATCATATTTGGAAAGATCTTACCCTTTTGTTAGCAAAACTCTTACCATTTGTGCTTGGTGACGATGTCCATGAACTCAAGGGGGAAAGACTTGATTTTTCTCAGGGTTGAAGTCGAAGTTTCGCTCAAAGCAAAAGGACTTGGAAGCGAAATGATCTTCATATCTCTTTTGAATATCCTCGTTGAAGAACGTCTTGGAGGGTCTAGAAGAAGATGCCATGAGAAATCTCGAAGAATTTGCGCTTGGTTATGGTAAAAAAAAGTGAAAAGATTGAAGCTTGAATTTCTTTTTTTGTGGTGAGAGAAAGTAAATCGACTAGGTGAAGAAGATGAAGTAAAAAGGGTAAGAGGTTTTATGGGCTTTGAAAGATGGAAAGATTGAGTGCTGCAAAAAGGGTAATTATGACTGGTTTAAATAAGGTAATGATGAAAAAGGTGGCGTGTTTTGGGGAAGGGAAAAAAGGGATGACGTGATAATTATGGAAAGGATAAGTGATAAGATAGGTTTTAAGGTGATAATATATAGAGTGATAAGGTAATTAAATTGAATTTAAATTACCTTAATTTTTAGGCTGCTAGGGTTTATTATTTTTTTTCTTTTTTCTCTCATGGTGTAAATTAAATCAAGCTAGGGTAATTTCTTTTTCCCCAAGTTACTCCCACCGCATACCAAGCTCAGTTGCTAGCACCATTTCTAGGCACGACAACATTCAATCATGCCGCTCGTTGAAAATTAATATATCTGTCTGACACCAAATCTGCATCCACTCAAATGAGACCTTTCAATCCAGCAAAGGAAAATCTAAAAATAAAGACTACAAGAAAAAAGAAAAACTAATAATAATAAAAAAATCATGAATCCTAAACACAAAGAAAAACAACTAACCTAATATTTTCAAAGTTTCAAACCTGTCGATGGTGTCATGGTATTTCTGCCAAGGGAACAGTCTTCTTGGCATTTCTCTATTGTCCCTCAAAATAGTGCTTTAAGCGCTAGCCATTTACCTTAAAAATTTCTTCGGTTTTCACATTCTTGATGTCCACAACACCATGGGCATAGGGCTTTACTACTTCAAAAGGGCCTGACCATCTCGACTTAAGCTTGCCTGGAAACAACTTAAGTTGTGAGTTAAAAAAAACAAGTTGACCTACCTCGAAATGTCTGGGCAGAATTTTCTTGCCATGCTAACGTTTGGTTCTTTCCTTATACAGCTTGGCATTCTCATATGCGAGTGCTCGGAATTCTTCCAACTCATTGAGGTCTAGCATCATTTTTTCTCCTGTTGTGGCCCATGCCATGTCAAGTGTTCTGATTGCCCAATAGGCTTTATATTCAAGCTCTACTGGCAGATGGCATGGTTTATCATATACAAGCTTGAAAGGTGAAGTGCCCAACGAGTTTTGAAGGCGGTTCTATAGGCCCACAAAGCCTCATCTAGTCTCAATGACCAATCCTTTCTCAAATGATTCATAGTCTTTTCTAGGATATTCTTGATCTGCTTGTTTGAAATCTCAGCTTGCCCATTTGTCTGTGGATGGTAGGTCGTGGCTATCCTTTTTTCTATCCCATACCTGCACAAAGCTTTAGAAATTAGACTACATTTAAAATGGGTGCCCTCATCATGAATGATCACTCGAGGAGCACCAAAATTGGTGAAGATATGCTTGTGCAAAAACTTAGCAACGGTCTTGGCATCATTTGTTGGCAAGGCAGTAGCCTCTACCCACTTGGAAACATAATCAACTCCCACAATGATATATATATATATATAGCCAAAAGATGGGAGAAATGGACCCATAAAGTCTATTCCCCAAACATTGAATAAGTCTACCGACATGATGTTCTGGAACGAAAGTTGATGTCTGTCAGAGATATTCCCAGTACATTGGCATGGATCGCATGCCTTGGTGTAGTCATGAGCATCCTTATATAGTGTAAGCCAATAAAAAAACCCGACTGCAACACTTTGGCAGCAGTCTTCAGTCTAGCAAAATGTCCATCATATAGCGTGGCATGGCATGATTGCAAAATAGCTTACTGCTCATCCTCTGGAACACAACGGTGGATCACTTGATCGGCACATTTCTTAAATAGGAAAGGCTCATCCCAATAATACTGTCGAACATAACATAAAAACGCTTCCTGGAATTATAGTCCAAATCTGGTGACATGACATTGCTCACCAAATAATTGATGATGTCGGCATACCATGGCACAACATCTTATGCGAGTAAATACTTGTCCGAGAACTCATCTCTGATGGCTTTAACCTTGTCATCCTCATGGTGATGCTCTATTCGTGATAGGCGATCAGCTACTAAGTTTTCACTGCCCTTCTTGTTCCGGATCTCTAGATCAAATTCTTTTAGTAGGAGCGTCCATCGAATCAATCTCAACTTGGCATCCTTTTTTGCCAAAAGGTATTTCAATGTTGAGTGATCTATGAAAACAACAACTTTATTACCTATCAAATAAGGTCTAAATTTATTAAAAGCAAATACAATTGCAAGAAATTCTTTCTCAGTTATGGTATAATTAAGTTGTGCTTCATTAAGTGTTTTGCTGGCATAGTATATGGCATGAAAAACTTTGCCACGTCGCTGCCCAAGCACTCCTTCGATGGCATAGTCGATGGCATCGCAAATGAGCTCGAAGGGCTCATTCCAGTCTAGTTTCACGACTATATGGGTATTAACAAACTTCTCTTTAAGGACCTGAAACACTCTCAAACAAGAATCATCAAATGAAAAAACGACATCTTTTTCTAATAACAAGCATAAAGGTTTAGAAATTTTAGAAAAGTCTAATGAATCGTCGATAAAACCTGTATGACCTAGAAAACTTCTTACACCTTTAACATTTGTGGGGGTGGTAATTTCTTGATTACTTTGAATTTTGTTGGGTCAACCTCTAGTCCATTCTTGGTCACCCTATGCCTAAGAACAATGCCCTCCTTCACCATGAAGTGGCATTTTTCCCAGTTCAAGACTAGATTGGTCTCAAAGCATCTCCTCAAAACTTGCTCCGAAATCAAAATGTATTCCTCAAATGTGTTATGAAACACTGAGAAATTGTCCATAAACACTTCCATATTGTGCTCAATCAAATCAGAAAAAATAGACATCATACAACGTTGAAACGTTTCTGGCACTTTGCACAACCAGAATGGCATCCTTCTAAAGGCAAATGTTCCATATGAATAGGTGAATGATGTCTTCTCTTGGTCGTCAGGGGCTATTGCAATCTGATCATAACCTGAATAACCATCTAAGAAGCAATAGAAAGCTTTACCTGCCAATTTGTCTAACATCTGATCGATGAAAGGCAAAGGAAAGTGCTCTTTCCTTGTGACTTTATTCAGCCTCCTATAATCCATGTACACTCTCCATCCTGTGATTGTTCTGAAGGGAATCAACTCATCTTTTCTATTCTAGACAACAATCATACCATCCTTCTTTGGCATGCACTGCACCGAGCTAACCTAAGAGCTATCGGATATGAGATAGATTGTTCCAGCATCAAGCCATTTAATAATCTCATTTTTTGCAACTTCTTTCATACTCGAGTTCAGTCTCCTTTGACCTTCGATAGTCTTGCCATGATATTCCTCCAAAATAATCTTGTGCATACAAATGGTTGGGCTTATACCTCAGATATCTCCCAAGGTCCAACCCAACGCTTGCTTATAGGTTTTTAATATTGCCAGCAATCTTGCCTTCTGATCATTAGTGAGATCAATGGAAATAATCACTGGCAGAGTTGAGTGCTCACCTAGATAGGCATACTTCAAGTGTTCTGGCAGTGGCTTAAGCTCCGAATCTGGTGGTTCCTCGATTGATGGTTTCGGTTTTTTATCTTTCTGCCAGCCAACTGGAAAAGATCAAAGTAACTCATATCTTTAGTCTCCAAGGCTGGTTCCTCAGGTTCCTCAAACAGTTGAGCTATGACGCCAAGCATGTTGGCATCGAATTCTGCATCCTGGCATAAATGTGCCATGTCCAAAGTATAAATGGCCCTCATCATCTCCTCAGCTTGACATTCATCTGATTCATCTGCACATTTCAAATCTTGAAACACATTAAAAGTAACATGTTGGTCATTCATTCACATGGTGTGTAAACGAACACGAACGAGGGTGTGTTCATGTTCGTTCGTTTAACTTTAACCGAACAAATGAACGAACACGAACATAAATGAACACAAAATTTCTTGTTCGTGTTCGTTCATTAAGGAATGTAGCTTGTTCGTGTTCATTCATGTTCGTTCGTTTAAATGGTAAACGAACATAAACGAACACAAACAAACATATATAATTTGTTAAATATTTAATATTTTTGGTTAGTTCGATTATTTCAGTTAATTAACTGATTTTAAACTGAATTAATTGATAATTGAAATTTGAAAAAACTCTTAATCATTAGTCAAAAACTAAAATTATCTAATAGATTAACCAATATTGTTTTGGTTCGGTCGGTTAGTTTGGTTTAACCGAATAATGAACACTCCTAGACATAAGTGAATAAATTTAAATGAACATAAACGAAAGAACATAAATGAACATAAACGAACGAACGTAAATGAACATAAACGAACGGATTACTGAATGTTCACGAACATAAATGAACGAATAAGACCTTTATTCGTGTTCGTTCATTTAATTAAACGAACAAAAAATCTTGTTCATGTTCGTTCATTTAATAAATAAACGAACATAAATGAACTTCCCGCCAAACGGTTCACGAACGGTTCGCTGAACGTTCGGTTCGTTTACAACCCTATCAATAAGCGCCCTAATTGTGGCAAGGAATGGCCTACCCAAAATAATTGGCACATTAGTGTCAGCTTCGTAATCCAAAATGATAAAATCAGCTGAAAATATAAATTTGTATACCTTTACCAACACATCCTCAATCTTAACCTTGGGATGTGCATAGGATCGGTCTACCAACTGGAGTGTCACTGTGGTAGGTCTTGCTTCTATGCCAAGCTTCTTGAAAATAGATAGTGGCATGAAATTGATGTTGGCTCCTAAATCACACAATGCCTTACCCATGAATTTATTGCCGATTCTACAAGGGATAGTAAAAATCCCTGGATCTCTAAGCTTTGGTGACCATCGATTCAAGATCATGGCGTTGCATTCTTGCGTGAGGGCAAGAGTCTCGAACTCTCCCAACTTCCTCTTTTTGGACAAGACGTCCTTCATGAATTTTACATAGTTGGGCATTTTCTTAGGGGCCTCTGCCAATGGAATGTTAATTTGAAATTGCTTAAGCACTTCCAAGAAGTGCTTAAATTTTTGGTCCTGCTTGTGCTTTTGAAGTTTGGCCGAAAATGGTGACGGTGGATACACATATGCTAGCACTATCGGCTTTACCGAGGCAGTGTTGTCATCCATTTTGGCATCAGTATGCTTTCTGGCCTTAGTCTGCTTGCATCTTTGTTAACATCATCATTGGCATTGGTACTGACATCCTATTGAGTACTGATATTGGCATGAATGTTGGCATCATTGTGGGCATCACCACTGGTATCATCTGCTTTGGCTTTTTTCCTTCTCTGATTTCTTTGGCTCGTCAGCTAGCACTGGTTTCCAAACTTGGCAGTCGACTGACTACTTGGTTGTCGTTTCTGCCTCACAATATTTACCACTTCGAAGGGTTATGGCCTTGCACTGCTCATTACCTTTGTGCCGAGCATCTTCAATATCACTTGGAAAAGCTCCTAGCTTGTGGATGATTGTTGAGTGTATTCACAAGTTATCCCATATGGATCTCTAAATTTCGTATTGAAGCTGCCAGATTATGAACTGTGACATCATCCTACTCTGTGTACTCTATAAGATTGCCTCATTGATTGAGTCTTTGCCCTTGCTGGAAATTATTTTGAACTCTCTGCGGTATGGTATTTTGACAGAATGCTAGCATGTCATTCTGGTTTTGTCTTTGGGTATTTTGGCATTGTGCATTGTACTGGTTTCCCCCTTAATTTCCCTAAGCTAAGTTAGGGTGTTGCCTGCAACCTGCATTATAAGAGTTGGAGTTAGAATTATAATAACGTCCAGAATTGTCAATGAAATTTACCGACACATGATTGACAAGGGATTAGTTCACATAGTGGTTATCTCTACGGATAGTGTAAAATGGCTCCAATGCTTTAACTACTTGGGTCTCGTTGCTTTTTTGTAAAGTTCACACCATACTGGTGAGGCTGGAAATCTCAGCATGGATGGACGTTAGCTCATCCAACTATAGTTTTCCATTGGCTTTGGTTCCAGTCTCAAGTCTATCAACATGATATTCAAAATCATTTATGGTTATCCTTTCAAGGATGCCAACAAATTTTGTATAATTTTTGTCAAGCAATGATCCAACTGCTAAAGCATCAACAATAGTCATTGTCTATGTGTTCAATCTGTTGTAGAAGGTTTGTATCTGGGTCTAATTTGGGAACTCGTGCATAGGACACCTTATCAACAAATCTTTAAATCTTTCTCGGGTATCATATAGGGTCTCATACTCAGCCTGCCTGAAGGTAATGACCTCATCATGTAGCTTAGCAGTGAGCATCGGCGGCTGGAATCGAGTTAGAAACTTTTGGCATAGATCTGCCCATGAAGTGACTGATCCAGGTGGCAATGAATTGAGCCAAGTCTTTGCTCTGTCTCTCAAAGAAAAACTAAATAGTTTCAGCTTCACAGTATCCTCAAACACTTTTGGTTGCTGAATTTATTGGCATATCTCCATGAATTGTTTTATATGCTGCCTTAGATCTCCAGTCAGTGCTCCATCGAACTGTGCTACAATCAAAAGAGTTGGGATCATTACGAGTTTAAGTTCGAAATTTGACGCATTTACCTTATTGCCAATGACTCATGGCATTAAGCCTGTGATGTCATGTGTTGATTGCTCTCGAATGGGTCTCTCTTCTTCGGCCTTGTTGACGACATTATTATTGTGTAATGGTATTCCTCTATTGCCTGATTGATTCTCTTGATTGTTTTGAACACCATTTACTCCTCCGTTTCCTTAATTTTTGTGATTCATCTCTCGAATCTTCTTTCTCAATCTATGCAAAGTGCGTTCAATCTCAAGGTCTAATGGTCTAGCTTCCCTCTCAGCACGTTTCCTAATCATACACTGATGAAAACAAAAATAAAATAAAAACAAAACAAGTAAAACCCTAAAAACAATCAAATCCGTTGCAATCCCCGGCAACGGCGCCAAAAACTTGTAGACTCTCGACGTGAATGATTATTTGCTGGCAATAGGGCGTAAAAGATATTGGAAAAGTGTTAACAATGTGCCAAGAAAATCTATTGCATGCAAGTAGACACAATCTGCAAGTAATACAACAGTTAAGTTGAGGGTCGATCCCACAACGATTGTATTTGGGATTCAATTGCTTTGCTAATTACTTGTCTTGTGAAAAATATGTTTTTGATGTAGATTGGTTTTTGAAAATGAAAAGATAATGAAAATATGAAAAGTAATTAAAATGTTGGGAAGGAAGGTGTCTTAGCAAATGACGAGCGTTGGCAAGGAGTGCCTGGTTTTCACACTATTTGTGTCATGCCAATCTTTAATAAATTAAGTCTTGGCATTGTTTGTTGAGCAAATTTAAGAGTAGCAATGCCTCTGTCGATAGCATTGCCCTAAATTAATCATGGAAAAAGCATTATATGTGTGTATTGAATGTTTTTCCATAGATCAATTTGATTAAGTACCAATCTTTACACCTAAGGGGTATATTTCACTCCCAAAGTAAGTTCATCTACTTGAACATCTTCTTTCGAAGCATCTCTCCTCAGTATCCAGCATTTGATCCTTACCACCCAAGTCAGTTATGATATTGAGTTGCAATAGGCAAACTATGTCAGCGGTCGCTTGGCATAGACTTAAAAAGGGAGTGCCAACTCTTGCTTGGCAGTACACTTAAAAATGCTAATCATGCCAGATAGAAAAGCACTACCGAGACAATTACAATTTATTAAAAACTAAACATAACCATAGCGTTCCACGCAAACACCCCTCACCAACTATGAAATCAGTTCATGGTAAGGGTATCAACAAAAAAACCATAATCGTTTTTAACATCCATCATCATTAAAACTAAATGAAAATAAAATAACAACAAAGAGGATGGGCTAGAAGAGGGTCTCTCGATGCAGCTCCTCACACCCAAGCTCTTGTTCAGATGTTGAACCTTATCTCTGATCACTCTCCTTCCTCGTTCCGCTCTCTCGTCAATTTTGCTTTGATCGGATTTAAATAGGTTTCCATGGAAAGCCTGGGATTATCTTAGATTTGAATTTTGAATATGCAGGGATATCTCTGATCACTCTCCTTCCTCGTTCCGCTCTCTCGTCAATTTTACTTTGATCGGATTTAAATAGGTTTCCATAGAAAGCCTAGGATTATCTTAGATTTGAATTTTTAATGTGCAGGGATAAGGAAGGTGATCATCTTATCTGGCGTTTGAATCCTAATGCTGGTCAGATTAGGGTTGACGTCATCGTGCCATTACCCTTCTGGCATCGCAGCTCGGCATGGTACTACCAACCACGCTTGGCACTGCTTGTTCGCTATTTTTTCGTAGATTGATCCAATTTTTATGTTCTCACAGCCTGATTTGGTCCTATTTTTTAGGGGTCAACATCTTCTTGGCCCGCTATCAAATGTTCTTCTTTTGTCGACCGGTTCTTGGGATTAAAGGTCTTTCTGTGTCAACGACTACTCAAGATCCTCCTTGGTATCGTCTCCTTCCTGGGCTAACCTGCTCATGCACTACCAGTTGATGTGCCATCAGCTATGCCAACTTGCAGAAAGGTGCCAAAAACAACCCTTCACACTGACATAACACTGAATCCTAACTCTTTATGCAATGCATGACTTTACAACCTAAATGCAACTAAATGTACTTGAAAGACAAGAAAGAGCATGTGAAATAAGCATAAAAATTAATAGTTTTGGAGTGTCAACAGTACACATCTACTTTATTATACTTCATGCTAATCATAAACATAATCATGCAAGCTAGTACGAGCAATAAGGAGAGATAAATAAATACGTGGCGCTACCACTAATTGCCTAAATACATGCTCTCGTCATAGCAAAACATCATACATGGCACACAAGGCCCAACCAAGCCCGAGATCTCAACAGATCATCTAGGCGAAAACATATCAACAACAACTCTAGAGTGAGGCCGGGTCACATAGCATCGATAAATACACTCCGTGTGAGTCCGGGTCATATAGCATCAGAACATACACCCTTGCTCAGAATTCCCCCTTGTGCATCTACACGCTGGGTGAGGCCGAGTCACCTAGCATCAGAACATACACATTGGGTGAGGCCGGGTCACATAGCATCGGAATATACACCCACACTTGGTATCTCTAACCATGGTGTTTCAACACTCTTCCACTAGGTATCTGGATCCTATCAATTAAGAAGACTCAACCAATTAAATGTCTACCCGGCATACAAGCAACGTCATCCTAAGGATCTCCCTATCTTTGCTAAATGCCATCGCATCATTTATTTTACATTACCAAATTATTAATACATTATGGAGAAGCATGTGATTAATCTCATTTATTGCCTCTATTAATCCTCATTATCTCACTTATCAAGGCATAATTCAATTATTAATATTCACATTAGTGTTCGCCCTTAATTTACATTTATTAATTATTTATCATGTTAGGTACCAGTACTCGAACACGAGTATCGATACGGTACTTTCGGGTATCGGTACTCACACGCGTACCGATACAGAAACAGTTTACTAGAAATCATAGATTCCTACAAGTGTCGGTACGGGTCGACCTGTACCAATACGACACCTCAATCGCGTACCGATACGACCCAAGCTCATACCAATACCCTATTCACGGGTTCATACCATTTCCTCAAATTATGATATCACCACGCTTTATTCAATCCCTAAAGCTCATGAAAGTCATTAGAGTTATTTTACTAATGCATTTAATTGATTTATACTAATTATTGGCTTCAAGACCATTTATTCGAATATTTAACCCTTAAGCATAATTTTCTTCGAATCTCATCGATCTATTCGAATAAGCATACAAGGCATCACAATTATTTCAATCAGTCAATCAATTATCAAATGATTATACGAGCATCTCAAACAACCCTATACGATCCCTAAAGCCTCCACGAGTCTCATCATATTCATAGCATCATCATGCATCTCATAAATATCGAGTCTCATAATTACCAATCTCTAAACATGCTTAATTATCGTCTACCTATTTTGCAGACACTAACACGCAAAGCAATTACATTTCTGATGCTCATGAAGCAATAGGAGTTCAAGGTGTACTAACCTTAAGCCGATATCTATTAAATCCTCATCCAAGCTTCTCGAATATCCCCTTGATCCAGTATCTAATCCCGAATAACCCTCATATATAAACGAATGTGAAAACACATTAATCTCATGCATCCCCTCTTCAACTCACAAGGTTAAAAGCGTAAAAATAGCGTACTAGGTTCGAATTTGGAAAAATGGAATGCGTAATGGATTTGGAACATTGAGAAACCCCACGTAGGGTTCCCCAGAATGTCAACAGTGTCGGTGGCACGGTCAACGTCGGCTGGCTGCGCAGCCAATGGCTCATTCGGCTCAAGTCAACGGCACATCCAGCTCGGTCAACGGCTTGACAACGCGGCTTGGCTCGGCGGCTCGGCTCGGCTCAGATGGCTTCAATTGATGTAGGACGAAGACCACGCGCGGCCGGCAACACGTGTGGTTAGGGTGAGCAAAACTCGACTCGACTCGAAAAAATCGATATTTTTTTCAATTTCGAGTTATTCGAGTCGAGTTATTCGAGTTGTTCAAGTCAACTCGATTAACTCGAAAAAATTTCGATTTCGAGTCGGTTTGGAATTTGCCCAACTCGAAAAATCGAAAAACCGAATTTTACAGTTTTGCAATTTAGTCACTGATTTCATTTTTCTTCAATTCCTCCTTCATTTTAAGTCCATTTTTGACCAAATTTGAACCACGTATTCCTAAACCAGCGTATAATACATATTTATCTTCAATTTATATTTTTGAAAATAAATTTCATATGTTTTTCAATTCAGCCACTTAACTTTGTATGATTTCCTCATTTCTTCAATATCTCCTTCGTTTTAAGTCAATTTTGACCAAAATTGAACCACGTGCTCCTAAACCAATGTAGAAACTAGAATACCTATTTAGCTTCAATTCATATTTTTAAATTAAATTTCCTACTTTTGTAATTTAGCCCCTCAACTTTGAATGTTTCCCATTTCTTTATTTTCTCTTTCGTTTTAAGTCTATTTTTTTACCAAAATTAAACCACATGATTCACTAACACTATATAATATCTATATAACTTCAATTCATATTTTTAACAAATTTATTCTTTTTTTCATTTAGCCCTTAAACTTTATATTTTATTCAATTTGATCATTCAACCGAATTTTTTGTAATTTTTTTCTTTACATCAATTCATTGACTCATTTATACCCCATCAGTACTTTATCCTTAAAAGTTCCTTATTTTAAAATAATATTATAAATATATTTTAGAAGTTTAGATGATATTTTTTTATTAAATAATATTACAAATCTTACTTATACATGTGAAAAATAATATGAAGAAATATATATATATATATATATATGCATATCTTATATGAATAGAGAAAGTCGTTTAAATTGGAATCAAATCGTACTATAACATGGTAAATAATTACAATTAAATTTGTATAGAAACTCAAAAACTCGACTCGAATTTCATAAACTCGACTCGATTCGAAAAAATTTCAAATTAAGTTCAAGTCGTAAAATATGACGCGTCAACTCGAATAACTCGAAATTTTTTGACTCGACTCACTCGAACGCTCACCCCTACGTGTGGTGGCTTCTGGTGGTCAAAATCAGCCACGAGCTCCAACCCACCATTTCTGACCACTCTGATTCCAATGGTGGCCTCAGATTTTGGTTTTGAGCAGTCGAACCTCCTCAACACAAATCCCTGAAACTCTCTCTCACACACACCCCCTCCGACGGCAACACCGTGACTATCGACTGACTCGTCTCGGCGAGATGAACACGATTGTGTAGAAGGTGTCGAAAACGGACACTCCAATGGCAGTAGATCGGATGTGGAAACTTGTGGGAGAAAAAGAAAAGGAAGGAAAATAAAGAATGGAAAGAGGGATAAGGGACAGTGAGGAGAATCTAAAAATCTGGTTTTTCTTTCACTTCCACGCCTTTTTAATTCAAACTATCATCTTCTCTTTTTTTCTTTTTCCACTAGGTCTAAAGCTCGGGTCCAAGACTCAATTTACTAACCTGATGTTTGGGTTGTTACATGTAAACTTTTATTTTTTTAAGGTTGGATCAGGTCAGTTTAGATGAAATATTCGTCATATTCCAAAAAATTTATTAAGATGTCCATAGATTTTATATAATAAATTTAATACTTTTATCCTTATATGAGTGTGTTGGGTTTTAAGGTGCTCAATTTCCTTCAACCGATGTGTTTGCCAAGTTAGAAGAAGATTGGATTTTTGGGTGTTAAAGTGGAAGCTAAAATATTGGAATTGGACACAAGGATTTATAGTGGTTCGGCCTTCTAACAAGCACCAACATCCACTACCTTAGCTCCCCACTAACGATTTCAACCAAATTAACTAAGAATTTCGTCCCCATTTTTTGGCTAAGGAGGAAACATTTACAACCCTCAAAGCTTTCTACCCAAAGCTTGAGTAAACCCTATTTACAAGAGAAATTCTTAAGCAAACTTGAAATCCCTCTAATAGGTAATTGTTTGCACTATAAATCTCTCACCAAAAACCTAAACACTTGAGCAAATATAACAATGTTAAGCTCACTAGTGTTGTCTAAGCAAGGAATTTACAATTAAAGCTCTAGAAACAATTCTTGATCATAATGTTGTAACAATTGAAGCATTAGTCTTCTCTTGATGCTTGGAGGTCCCTTTTATACTTCCAAATGAGTTTGTATCCGTTGGGGATGTTTTGGAGCCATTGGATATTTATCTCCCACATTAATTGTAGTTCTGGTGCCTATCGTATCAGTACACGGAGACCCGTATCGGTACGCCCTTCCTTAGAACTAGCTGTTGGGCTCTTGCCAGCCTAAGCGTATCGATACGCAAGGAAGCGTATCGGTACGGTCTGCATTTTAAAATAACGTTGGGAAATAGCCGTTGGGTTTGTTAAAGAAGGTATCGGTACACTTAAAGGCGTATCGGTACGACCTCTCTCCGTATCGATACGGGCAAGCCCGTATCGATACAGGTTTTGGCAGAATCAAAACTGGAGTAAAAAGGTATCGATGCGGGTTATATTGTACCGGTACGGTATTGCTGAAAACCTAGGTTTGACTGTTTTAAAGCATTCCAAACTTTGCCAAAAACATTTTTAAATACCTCAAACATACTTTCAAGTTGTTTGGACTTAAAGACATGTTTTAAATTCTTTTCAAATTAGTCCAAAATATTTTTCAATTATTATATCAAAACACCTAGTTCTTCAATCTCCCTCTTTTTGATATAATAAAACCAACTTGAAAATTTGTTTGGGATTCTCCCCTTCAAGTTTAAAAATTTGAATAAGAGATGAAAAATTTAAAAGTAAGTAAAGCTCCCCTTATTAATTTGAAAATGCAATTTTTCAAAATTAATTACTTCCCTTTTTTTATATCAAAAAGAATTAAAATGACTTTAAGTTCAAAATAACTTAGGATGTTTAAAAAAGTGACAAAAATAAGAGTTTTGGTTTTACAATTGGCTCCCCCTTACTCAAAGTATTATCAAAAGGTGTTAGTCCAACACATGATAATCTAGTTGAATTAAAAGAAAATAAATCAAATTAAACAAGTAAAAACAACTAGATTTTACCAACACTTGAACTCCAAGGGAGGATGTGAAGCCTTCCTTCTTCAAGTGTTCTTCCTTGTGTGCATAGAGCTCCCCCTCATTTATTGGACTTGTTGAACATCTCCATCACACCTAATCAAGACAATCATACAAATTTTGGTATCCAAATTGCTTTGGATCCATAAACGTTAGTTGCAAAAAATTTAGTCCCCTTAGGAATCCATTTTTCAATTTCATCATTTTTAGTTGTTGAGTTGATCACACAATTGCAAATGGCCAAGAGGGCGTGAATTGGCGATAAAAATTTTGGTGGGTGAGAATATGAAAAATTAGAATGTAACACAAAGAAATTAGAGTGGTTCAAGTTCTCCAAACGAACTCTACATCCACTACCTTAGTTCCCACTAAGGATTTTCAACCAATCCACTACTTGAATTCTTCCCCTTTTCTTGGATGAGGAAGTAACCTTACAATTTGATTAAGCTTTCTACCCAAAGCTTAATCCACTCACTTTTACAAAGAGAAGTTTTTGGTAAACTCTACAAATTCCTCTCAAAGGATAATTGTTTACCCAATTACAATTTCATACTCCCCAAACTCACAATAAAAAGATTACAATTGAGAACACAAGAGTTTGGTACAAGAATTTGACTCTAAAGGTGCAAAGTTTGGATTTGAGTGGTTTGATGTTGCTTGTAGGTTCAATCGTTATTGTTTGTTTAATTGAGACTTGTTTTTATACCCTTGTATTGAATTCTAGCCGTTTGGGTAGTTGGGATCATCAATAGAGTCGTTGAGAGGCAATTTTCCGTAATAAATGTAGCTCTGCTGCCTACAGTATCGGTACGGCTAGGGGGCGTATTGGTACCTGTATCAAAGAGGAAAGAGTCGTTGTGACTGAAAACATCGCTTATCGGTACGCTTAGAAGGCATATCGGTACGGTTTTAAGAGCGTGTCGATACTGGATTTGATCACTGGAATCCCAAGTTTGGTTTTAATAAAAAGTGTATCGGTACGCATACTTAGCGTATCGGTACGGTATAACGGTCATTTAAATATTGGGATAACAACTAACTGACAAGTCAACGGTCGAAAATTAAATACAAAGATTTTACAAAGATAAGCTTGTCGTATCGATACGGTTACGTGTACCGGTACGGTATCATTGAAAGAGTTGCCCAGATGAATATCGTATCGATACGAGGTAATACCGTATCAGTACGCTATGTCTATTAAAATTCCAGTGGCTAAAAACCGTATCGATACGCCTAAGGGTATCGATACACCTGGGCGTTTTGGTGAAGTTTAGCTTGAAAACACATAGGAAAAACTTAGAAATATTTATCATTTAAGAAGTATTTGTCTTAAGATATTATTTGGTTTAAAAGACTTGTCAATAGTGAGACTTTGAAGAGCACTTAAAAATTTATTGTTTTGCAAATTAGTCCATAAGTTTAGATGTTATATCAAAATCAATTTTGGTTTCACAATCTCCCCCTTTTTGATATAACAAAATCACATATATATTTTTAAGTTTTTGAAACTTTTGAAAAACTTTCTCCCCTTATTTAAGATGGATTTTTAAAATAAAATAAAAAAAATTGGCTCTATAATCCTTCTCCCCCTTTTTGTTAGATCAAACATAAACACAAGGATAATAGCAACAATTATATGATAAACTTCAAAGCAAAATTCAAATTAAAACAAACTTAATAGTTCAAAGCAAACTTTAAAGGAAAAGCAACATAATAATCCAAACTTAAATCCTAAAACATAGATAAAAGGCATAAAGTGCTAATCATAGGTGCAAAACTAAAGAAACTAAATGTCATGAGATGGTATGCAAAAACTACTCGTCCGCCTCATCATCACCATCTTCCTCGTCCTCTTCATCTTCATCGTCTCGAGTCAATTGATTCCTCCTATTTTGGTTGAGCCAAGCACCATGGAAGGCAGTGAGAGAGATATCCATGGAGTTTTGTTGAAGAGCGATGGCTTTCATTTGATTCTCCATACCTTTGACGCGATCTTCCAAGGAGGTGAATTGAGTGTCAATGGCGGTAAACCCAGCTTCCATGTTAGTGAACTTCTCATTGAGGAACGTCATTAGGGTGCTCATGGAAGAGGATTCAATCGGAGCTCGTTGAGAGCTTGAAGGAGCATAAGGAGCATCAACCGGAGCATCTTGTTGAGGAGCATGAGGGACACGAACCCATTCATTGTTAACATAAGAAAAGTGAGCACGAGATAGGGAACTTTCATCGATGGGTTGGCCAAGGGGTTCAGATAATCATAGAAACAATCAATTTCAAGGGAATGGAAGAGGTAACTCAACGCCGTAAAATAGTAAAAAGATTTGACTTGGTCGGTGTGACGGTGTTGGACTAGATAGACAAGGTCGGCAAACATAATTTGACAAAGGTTTGGATGATGACCCTCCCTAACGCACCTAAGCCAAAAATCATCTACTTGACGTATTATGGAAAATTTCCCTCCCGGTGGACGTAAAAACCAAGTCATGAGAAGATGAAGAATACGGTCATGAGCATTTAAGACTTTGACGGAGCCTAAAACCTTGACCTAAGGACTTTTCATCATCAATTCCTACGTTTTCAAAACCAAAAGCCTTGCAAAGAACCTCTTGATCAATTTTAATGGTTTTGCCCATAACATATGACTCGATAGCAATGACATGTTCTCTATCCTCATCATGAACACATAGAGCATTTGAAAAGTATATGATGACTAAGTTCCTATATAGAATGGGAGGAATATTTAAAAAGGTTAGAAATTTTCATTGCCTAATTAAATGGAGGTATTGAAATTTGAAACGGGCAGAGTTTAAAAACAGTATAGACACAATGTGTTCTTCCCTAAGGGTGAAACCTTGAAAGAGTTTGTAACGAGACATATCCGATGGGTCGGGAAAACTATATTGGATAATATAAGGGAGATTAGGTTTAGGGTTACCCTCTTCATCCTCAGTAGGATCGGAAGTGGCAAGACTACGTCTAGCTCTCTTTTTCGGTGCCATAACCCTAAAAACACATCAAAACGATTCGAATATGTATGCAATTAACATCTTATCCAAACCAATAAATTCTAATAGTTCAAGGTAATTAAAAATCAATTTTATTGTGAAAAAGATATGTGCATATTTTAGAAAGAGTTTTCAAAAAAATAAAAAAAACATATTAAAAAATACGATTAGAAAATATATTTGAATGAAAAAAAACTGATTTTTGAAAATTTTTGAGAAAAAGTTTAAAACTCATGTTATAAAAGTATGTTTTGTACAAAAACTAAGTTGAAACAATTATAAAAATCAAACAAAAATAAAAGAAAATAAAAGAGAAAAGTTTTATACCTTGAATTGTTCGATTGGATGAATGTGTTGATATGAGTGCACTAGATTGTTGACAAAGCTTAGCTTTGATGTGGAGAACAAAAAACCTCAACGAATTTTTAAGTTTTATGGAAAAAATTGAAGGATTGAGGGGGTTTTATAGAGGGTTGCGGCTAGGGTTTTAAGAGAAAAGATGGGTTTTTTTTAGTTTTGAAGTGTTTTTGTAGATGGAGCCATAAATAACCTCTCCATCGAGACCGTATCGGTACACTTATAGAGCGTATCGATACGTGTTTGCACTAATTTTATATTTGGCGTTATTACCGTATCGATACGCGAGACCGTATCAGTACGATTTGACCTAGATTACTTCCCTTGACTTACTCGTATCGATACGCGGAGTCGTAACGATACGCATTTAGATTTAAAGATTTCCCATTAATGAACTCGTATCGATACGCTTCGGGCGTATCGATACGCCTTTACCAGATAAGGCATTTTTGACAGATTTAAGTTCAAAAATCCAACTTTAAACGTCCCTAAATACATGTGAATGACATATGAACATGTTTTAATGGCTAAACTTAATGCATACTCCCCCTAGCAACATGCATAGAAGCAAAAGGAGGCAAATTAACATAAGCATGAATCACAACCAATTTCAAGCAAAATTTTGACACTTTGGGACCTAAAAGGGGTCAAGAAAGGCTAGTTAAACCTAACTCTCTCCTAAGGGTCCAAAAACGCTCTTTATCTAAAGGCTTTGTGAAAATATCCACTAATTGGTTCAAGGTATCAATATACTCTAGAACAACATCATTTTTCAACACATGGTCTCTAATGAAATGATGTCTAATTTCTATGTGTTTAGTCCTAGAGTGTTGGATGAGAATCTTAGTGAGACAAATGGCACTAGTGTTGTCACACTTAAGGGGTATAGTTTCTACTTCAATGCCATAATCTAAGAGTTGGTGTTTCATCCAAAGGACTTGAGCACAACAACTCCCTAAGGATATGTACTCCTCTTCGGTGGTAGAAAAGGTTACGCTATTTTGTTTCTTAGAGAACCAAGATACGAGCATACTACCTAAAAATTGGCATGTCCCAGAGGTACTTTTCCTATCTATCTTACACCCCCCATAATCCGCATCCGAAAAAGCATAAAGGCTAAAGGAGGAATCTTTAGGATACCAAAGGCCTAAGTTAGGTGTATCTCTAAGGTATCTAAAAATTCTTTCAATGGAAACTAAGTGTGATTCTCTAGGACTAGCTTGAAACCTAGCACATAAGCAAACACTAAACATGATATACAATCTACTTGCGGTAAGGTAAAGCAAAGAACCTATCATGGATCTATAAAGCTTAGAATCAACACACTTACCTCCTTCATCTTTGTCAAGCTTTATGGAAGAGCTCATTGGTGTGGCTTGAGGCTTTGTATTCTCCAAGCCGAACTTTTTGAGAATATCGTTCACATACTTAGCTTGATTTATGAAGGTGCCATCTTTCCTTTGTTTGATTTGGAGTCCCAAAAAGAATGAGAGCTCCCCCATCATGCTCATCTCGAACTCACCTTGCATTAGCTTAGAAAATTCTTTGCAATAACATTCATTAGTAGAACCAAAAATGATATCATCAACATAAATTTGTACTACTAAGATGTCATTATTATATCTTTTTATGAAAAGTGTAGTGTCCACCTTACCTTTTTCAAAACCTTTTTCAATTAAAAAGTTTCAAAGTCTTTCATACCAAGCTCTAGGAGCTTGTTTTAAACCATAAAGAGCTTTAGTTAGTTTGAACACATGATTTGGAAATTTTGAATCCTCAAAACCTGGTGGTTGTTCAACATACACTTCTTCATTTATAAAACCGTTTAGAAAAACACTTTTCACATCCATTTGAAAAAGCTTGAAATCATTGTAACATGTAAATGCCAAAAGCATCCTAATGGCTTCCATCCTAGCTACGGGTGCATATGTTTCATCAAAATCAATTCCCTCTTCTTGGGTATAGCCTTGAGCAACAAGCCTAGCCTTGTTTCTCACTATATTACCATTTTCATCTAGTTTATTTCTAAAAACTCATTTAGTTCCTATAGTATATTGATTACTAGGCCTTTCAACTAATGTCTAAACTTTACTTCTCTCAAAATGATTTAATTCCTCTTTGCATGGCCAAAATCCAAAAATCATCTTTTAATGCTTCTTTGATATTTTTAGGCTCAATGTATGAAAGAAATGCAATGTGGTTCATTAATTTGCGAGAGGATCTAGTAGTTACCCCTTTGGATGGATCACCAAAGATTTCACCACCTTTGACATAGTTGAACTCCCTTGGGTAAGATACCTCCTTTTCCTCAAGAGCCAAATCCTTCAAGGCTTCAAGAGGTGGATCTTGTGCATCTTCATCTTTAGTTGAAATCTCATCCACCTTTGACATTTGTCCTCCATAAATGGCATCAAGAATTCCTACATCATCAGCATCACAAGATTCCTTCCTCGGAAGGAGTTTATCATCGAAAACAACATGAATAGACTCTTCTACTACTAAAGTTCTTTTATTAAATACACGATAGGCTTTAGAGTTTAAAGAGTACCCTAAGAAAATAGCTTCATCACTTTTAGCATCAAATTTACCTAAGTTTTCTTTACCATTATTCAAGACAAAACACTTGCAACCAAATGGATGAAAATGGTTAATGTTAGGCTTCTTAGATTTTAAAATCTCATAAGGTGTTTTCTTCAAAATTGGACTAATTATTACTCGATTTATAATGTAGCAAGCGGTATTTGTGGCTTCCGCCCAAAAATATTTAGGTAAATTATTTTCACAAGGCATGATTCTAGCCATTTCTTCTAAAGTTCGATTTTTCCTCTCAACTACCCCATTTTGTTGAGGAGTGCGAGGTGCGGAAAAATTATAGCTAATCCCATTTTCATTTAAAAACTCTTCAAAACCTAGATTTTGAAATTCGGTTCCATGATCACTTCTAATGTGAAAAATTTTAAGTTCAAGATTATTTTGAGTTATTTTAGAAAATGTGATGAATTTTTCTAAAGCCTCATCTTTTATACTTAAAAATAGAACCCAAGTAAACCTAAAATAGTCATCAACAAGTACAAAGGCATATGATTTACCACCCAAGCTCATAGTTCTAATAGGCCCAAAAAGATCCATATGAATCAATTGTAAACATCTACTAGTAGAGACATCATTAATGGATTTAAATGAAGTTCTATGTTGTTTACCCTTAGAACATGCATCACAAATTTTATCATTAGAGAACTTAAGTTTGGGTAAACCTCTAACTAGATTAAGGGAAATCATTTTTTCTAAAACACTCATGCTAGCATGTCCTAATTTTCTATGCCAAAGCCATGAGTCGTGTTCATCGTGTGCAACTAAGCATGTATGAGATGTATGGATGTCATCTAAATGCACCATGTAAATATTGTCTATTCTATGTCCTATGAGCATCAATTTATTTGTTTTAATGTTCACAATTTTGCAACCACTTTTATCAAATAAAACACTAAAACCCTTATCATATAATTGACTAATGCTCAATAAGTTGTGTTTAAGACCGTTGACATACAAAACAATTTCAATGAAAATAGAAGAGTGATTACCAATGGAGCCTATTCCTTCAATGTGGCCTTTGGAGTTGTCAGTGAAAGTTACCACTCCACCACTCTTTGGCTTTAGTTCCACGAATTTACTCTTGTCACCGGTCATATGTCTTGAGCATCCACTATCAATGTACCATGAGTTTTGGCTTGAAGCTTTGGCCTTGTAGCAATGCTCCCCCTACAAACAAAGAAATTAGGCCTTGATTTTTGGTACCCAAATCATTTTGGGTCCATGTGTGTTAGCCCTCAAAACTTTGGTTCCCTTAGGGATCCAAGAAGCAATAGCATTCATGTTATTAGAAATAATGAGTTCCTTAGGAACCCAAACACTCTAATCCTTTGACCACTAGATTGCTTAGGAAAATTTCTTTGTTTAGGAATAAAAGGTTTTCTTTTTACATATTGGGATTTAGAAGAATTTCCCTTTTCAAAATGGGTTTTCCCAATAGCAATAGATATTTTAAGATTATCCACTTCTTTTGTGTGATAATCTTGAAAATCGGAAAGAAGTTTTTCAAGTTCAAGGTTTTTCTTTTTAAGATCATTTGAAAGATTTAGTAAGTACAAAACCTTCTTTTCCAATTCGGAGTTAGTTTTTGAAATAGATTCATTTTGAGTTTTCAAATCGAAAATGTTTTTCTTGTTTCTCAAAATAAACTCATTATATTTTCCAACTAACTCATCATAAACCTAGTGTAATTCATCGTAAGCATCTTGAAGTTCATCAAAGGTAAAATCAAAGTTAGATGAGTTAAGGTTTACCTTTGGTTCATCATCAATGGCCATGAGACAAAGATTAGCCATTTCCTCCTCCTCCTCGGATGACTCCTCGTCACTCCAAGTTGCTACTTGAGCTTTGAGCTTGTTCTTCTTCCCAAATCTTTTTCTCTTCAATTGTGGACATTCGGAACGGATATGGCCAGATTTTTTGCACTCATAGCAAATGATTTGGTCCTTCTCCTCTTCTTTACTCTTACTCTTGAAGTCTCCTTTTCTAATGAAATTTCTCCCACGGTTGGACTTCATAAAGCGAGTGAATCGTTTGACCAACATGGCCATCTCCTCATCTTTATCTTCGCTAGAATCGTTTCATGGTATGAAGCTTTAAGAGCGATTCCAATCTTCTTCTTCTCAACCTTCTTCTCCTCTATTTTCTTTTCTTCTTCTCTTCCCTTTTTCATGATCTCATGGGTGAGTAGAGATCCAACAAGAGCATCTAGCTTGAGAGTCTTCAAATCTTGAGCTTCAATAATAGATTTTCTCTTGCTATCTCATGATTCCAGAAGAGAGTACAACAATTTCCTCACTAGCTTGTCTTCGAGGATGATCTCACCAAAACCCTTTAACCCATTGACAATGACCGAGAACAGATCAAACATCTTAGAAACACTCTCATCGGGATCCATTTTGAAATTTTCGTAGCTTAGATTTAGTAGCCCGACATTTGTTTCTTTGACGTCACTAGTTCCCACATATGTTGTCTCGAGGGTGTCCCAAACTTCCTTGGCATTCTTGATCGAAGACACCTTGGAGTAGATATCAAGACCAAGTGCACAAAAGATGACATGAAGAGCTTTATCATTTACTTGCATCCTTCTTCTATCATCTTTCGTCATTTCGGCTTTAACCTTTGGGACAAGTCTTCATTCACCTTCTCTCTTTATTGGTATGAATGGACCTTCTTCAACCACATCCCACACCATGTAGTCGGTAGACTTGATGAAGAGCCTCATCCTATTCTTCCAATATGGGTAGTTATCCCCATTGAAGAATGGTAGCTTGGTAGTAGATTGAGACTCGTAGAGGTTAGAATTTGAGGTGGATGCCATTGCTTGACTAATTGTTGATCAAACTCTCCTAGAATAGACTCAAGAAGGTTGTAATCCTTCCAATGAGTGTAGCTCTGGTACCAATTGTTGAGTTGATCGCACAATTGCAAATGGTCAAGAGGGGGTGAATTGGCGATAAAAATTTTGGTGGGTGAGAATATGAAAAATTAGAATGTGACACAAAGCAATTAGAGTGGTTCAAGTTCTCTAAATGAACTCTACATCCAGTACCTTAGTTCCCACTAAGGATTTTCAACCAACCCACTACTTGAATTCTTCCCCTTTTCTTGGATGAGGAGGTAACCTTACAATTTGATTAAGCTTTCTACCCAAAGCTTAATCCACTCACTTTTACAAAGAGAAGTTTTTGGTCAACTATACAAATTCCTCTCAAAGGATAATTGTTTGCCCAATTACAATTTCACACTCCCCAAACTCACAATAAAAAGATTACAATTGAGAACACAAGAGTTTGGTACAAGAATTTGACTATAAAGGTGCAAAGTTTGGATTTGAGTGTTTTGATGTTTCTTGTAGGTTCAATCGTTGTTGTTTGTTCAATTGAGACTTGTTTTTATACCCTTGTATTGAATTCTAGCCGTTTGGGTAGTTGGGATCGTCAATAGAGCCGTTGAGATGCAATTTCCCGCAATAAATACAGCTCTGCTGCCTACCGTATCGGTACGGCTATGGGCATATCGGTACTTATATCAAAGAGGAAAGAGCCGTTGTGACTGAAAACATCGCGCATCGATATGCTTAGAAGGCGTATCAGTACGGTGTTTTAAGGGGCGTATCGATAATGAAGGGCGTATCGATACTAGATTTGCTCACTGGAATCCCAAGTTTGGTTTTAATAAAAAAAAAACGTATAGGTACGCATACTTAGCGTATCGGTACGCATACTTAGCATATTGGTATGGTATAACGGTCATTTAAATATTAGGATAACAACTAACTAACAAGGCAACAGTCGAAAATTAAATGCAAAGATTTTGCAAAGATAAGCTTGTCGTACCGATACGGTTACAACTCGTATCGGTACGGTATCATTGAAAGAGTTGCCCAGATAAATATCGTATCGATACAAGGTAATACCGTATCGGTACGCTATGTCTATTAAAATTCAGTGGCTAAAAACCGTATCGATACGCCTAAGGGTATCGATACGCCTGGGCGTTTTGGTGAAGTTTGGCTTGAAAGCACATAGGAAAACTTAGAAATATTTATCATTTAAGAAGTATTTTCTATTGAGATATTATTTGGTTTAAAAGACTTGTCAATAGTGAGTCTTTGAAGAGCTCTTAAAAATTTATTGTTTTGCAAATTAGTCCATAAGTTTAGATGTTATATCAAAATCAATTTTGGTTTTACATTAATTGAAGTGGTTAGTCTTTTTGGGACCCAAACACTTTTAAAACATTTTCCATTTATAAATCTAGGGGCAGTAGATTATCTTACATAGAAATTTGATTTTCCAAAATTATTTTTCTTTTCAAGCTCTTTGGAAATCAAATCTTTTTCTTCTTGAACTTTATGAAGCAAATTTTGTAAATCAATACATTTTTGTTCAAACTCATTGAGTTTTACTTCAAGTTCAATTTTGGTTCGAGAAATCGAGTTATTTTGAATTTTCAAATTTGAAATCACTTTCTTGTTTTTCGAAATGTGATTTTTAAATTCTAAAACCAACTCATCATATGCATCTTGTAATTCATCAAAAGAATATGAACATGAAGTAGATGAATTAGAAGTTACCCTTGAATCTTCTTCGATGGCCATAAGGCAAAGGTTGGCTTGTTCATCGTCGATGGAGTCTTCATCACTCCATGTAGCCACATATGCATTCTTCTTATGGCTTGAAGTGATTGCCCTCTTCTTCTTCATGGATTCTCATTCGAGTTCTTTCATGGCTTTCTTCATGAAAGGGGCACACTTCTTGAAGAGATGAACTATCTCTTCTTCTTCATCCTTCTCATTGCTTGTATCGACGTGGTTGCACTTGGAGGATTTGAGAGCCATTTCACTCGCATGGATGCCTAGCTCTTTGACTTTATTCTCCCTCATCTTCTTTATCTCTTCCTTTTTCTTCTCATCTTCTCTTCCTTTCTTCATGATTTCGTGTGTGAGGAGAGATCTCATGAGTTCATCAAGCTTTAAGGATTTGAGATCTTTAGCTTCGATTATGGTCGTCTTCTTTGAGTCCCAATACTCGGGAAGAGAGTAGATGAGTTTGCGGACAAGTTTGTCTTCCGGAATGATTTCTCCATATCCTTTGAGTCCATTGGTGATGGTGGAGAATTTATCGAACATCTTCGTGATGTCCTCATCCGGTTCCATCTTGAAGTTCTCATATTTGTGGTTGAGGAGTCCGATCTTGGTCTCCTTTACTTCGTTAGTTCCTTCGTATATGACTTTAAGCTTGTCTCATACCTCCTTGTCATCTTCACAAGAAGATATCTTCACGTAGATGTTGGGGCTCAATGCACAAAAGATGATGTGCAAGGCTTTGCAATTGAGCTCCATATTCTTGTGATCATCCGCGCTCCAATCCACCTTCCTTCGTTGTGGCACGAACGGACCGTCTTCTACTATGTTCCAAAGCTTGTAGTCCTTGGACTTTATGAAATACATCATTCTTGTCTTCCAATGGGCATAGTGTGTTCCATCGAAGAATGGTGGCTTTTCGATGGATTGCGCCATTTGATCGGTTGGTTGATATGTTGTATTGAGCTTCCCGAATCACCTCAATAGGATGTTAATCCTCTTCGATTAAGCCTTGTTCAGATACCAATTTTTGGGTTTTATGGTGCTCGGTTTCCTTCAACCGATGTGTTTGCCAAGTTAGGAGAAGATTGGATTTTTGGGTGTTAAAGTGGAAGCTAAAAGATTGGAATTGGATACAAGGATTTATAGTGGTTCGACCTTTTAACAAGCACCTACATCCACTACATTAGCTCCCCACTAAGGATTTCAACCAAATTCACTAAGAATTTCGTCCCCTTTTTTTTGGATAAGGAGGCAACCTTTACAACCCTCAAAGCTTTCTACCCAAAGCTTGAGTAAACCCTATTTACAAGAGAAATTCTTAAGACAACTTGAAATCCCTCTAATAGGTAATTGTTTGCACTATAAAGCTCTCACCCAAAACCTAAACACTTGAGCAAACATAACAATGTTAAGCTCACTAGTGTTGTCTAAGCAAGGAATTTACAATTAAAGCTCTAGACACAATTCTTTATCATAATGCTGTAACAATTGAAGCATTAGTCTTCTCTTGATGCTTTGAGGTCCCTTTTATACTTCCAAATGAGTTTGTAGCCGTTGAGGACCGTTGGGGATGTTTTGGAGCCATTAGGGTTTTTATTTCCCATATTAATTGCAATTTCGGTGCCTATCGTATCGGTACACGGGGACCCGTATCGGTACGCCCTTCTTCAAAACTAGCCGTTGGGCTTTTGCTAGCCTAAGCGTATCGATACACTAGGAAACGTATCGGTACGGTCTACATTTTAAAAGACCGTTGAGAAATAGCCGTTAGGGTTTGTTAAAGAGGGTATCGGTACGCTTAAAGGTGTATCGGTACGACCCCTCTCCGTATCGATACGGGCAAGCCTGTATCGGTACGGGTTTTGGCAAAATCAAAACTGGAGTAAAAAGGTATCGATACGGGGTATACCGTATCGGTACGGTGGTGCTAAAAAGCCGGGTTTGATTGTTTTAAAGCATTCTAAACTTTGCCAAAAATCTTTTTAAATACCTCAAACATATTTTCAAGTTGTTTGGACTTAAAGACATGTTTTAAATTCTTTTCAAATTAGTCCAAAATATTTTTCAATTATTATATCAAAATACCTAGTTCTTCATAGTGAAGTATTTCACACCCAAAAATATATCAAATCCAGGTGAGTACTGAGGAGGCAAAATGTAATTTGTAGATTTGGCTAATGTTTTATTTAATCGATAATTTTAAGTTCATGTAATTTAGTCATATCCTTAGAGTTAAGATTGTAATTTTAAATTTCTAAATGTGCATAATCTAAAATTGACCAAATTGAAATATAAAATCTTACTTTTTAATTTTAAAATTTGTACATATAAATTAACAGAATATAAAGAATTAATAATTAAACTCTTTGAAAATAAAATAAAAAGTGTAATGAATAATTCAAATATCTATCATATGAAAAGAAGACTGTAAAGGCATTAAAGTCCGTTAGAATAAATGGAATAAAAAAATTATTGAATAACTGTCGAGAGCTCACCTGCGTAAATTTAAAGTGTATAGTTAGCATTTAGGGATGTCAATATAATTCGAATTCAATTCAAATTTTATTCGATTCGAAGAAAATAATCTGATCTAAATTTAATTGAAAAAAGTCTGAATTCAAATTCGAAAAAAATATTCGAGTCCTAATAGGAGGTGGATCGGATATGAGCATTGCCATGATTCGATCTGAATTTGATCCAAATTTATAATCAATCCGATTTGGATATGAGTCTGCTCCATATATAAATCGAATAAAAATATTTAAAACTCTTAGATTTAAAAATATAGATATATATTGAAATTTTAATTAAGTTAAATTGGAATTATCTATATTAATATATATATATATATATATATTGAAAGTTGAATTTGGATTATATATATTTAATATATATATATATATATATATATTAAAATTTTAATTAAAGTTAAATTAGGATTATATATATTAATATATATATTGAAATCTTAATATAACTTGAATTAGGATTACAAAGGTTATATAAAGGCATGAGAGACTTAGCAATCGTTAATATTTTTTGAAAAATCCCTCCAAAAAATTATAGAGAGTTTGATATGCTCGTTTCAACTGGGTGAACTACGTAGAGGTCGTAGTGTTATCGTTGCGGCTTAGGAATTGACATTGTAGAATCATGATTGGGTATCTATCTTCTCCAAATTCAGAATTCTAAATTTTAAACAGGTAATTCTTCACCCTTAATCAGCACGGTTTGTTCGATAAAAATTATTTGTTATTTTTATTTAAAAATATTTGTTTGAGTTATTATTTTAAAGGTATGATTATTAATTAGATTGGACTTGAACTTTATAAAATTCGATACATTGTTATCCATGTTAGCACTCCAATGAAGGCGTAAATATAACGATGAAATTATTGGTGGAATCTCTTATGTGGTGTCATATTAGTGGGATGTGACAAATCAAAAGATGATGTGGCGGGTTACAAGAGAAGTGTCCAAACAAAAATTATGGTCTTGTTTCTTTAATCAAAAAAATTATGGCAATTTTGGGGAAAAACCCCTTTTAAATAAATATTTAGGGTTTTGGCTCCCTCCAACTATTATTTTGGAAAATGACCATCAAACTTGCCACGTCGGTTAACCTCGCGTTGTGTAGGAAGCAAGGTTTGATATCGATTTCTGCATAACGCGAGTTCAGTCTACGTGGCCTTGTTGTTTGGGTTAACGGTTTTATAGAATATCGCGTTCTGCAGAACGCGAGGTCCCCAAGAATTTGAAAGGGCGGCTGAATATATCACGCATACCTCGCGTTCTGCAGGACGCGAGTTCTGTGCAAAACTGGGCTGAAGAACTAGGAAAAACAAGCGTGGGTAGGCCTATTCGAGCCCAATTTCGGGTGTTTAAATCGTATATTTTTAGCGAACATCGAGTTTAGGGTCGTAGTACTGGAAATTCTCTATCGTATGACACCAACACGGTTAATTTCCGTCCATTCAACACTGGTTTAAAATGGCTTCCAAAACCCTATGCTGAAGTTGCCTTTGAACAAATGTCGATTTTCGGTTTAGTAATCGCATAAAAATAATTCAAAACTAAAATTAAATAAACATTTTAAAGTTTAATTATAATAGATAAACAAAATTAAAATACGGCATTATAAAAAACAAATGTCTGGAATAAAAATATTAAAAACATAAGTACATATCAATTAAAATAAAAGACTTATGATGCCTATGTCCACCCGTTCTGCATTCGGGTGGATGGCGATCACGATCTGGATACCTCCGAACATCATGTGCTGGGCCCTGGTCCCCATCATCGTCACCATCGTGTACGATACGCAAATCTCTGTTAGGCCCAGGCGGGGAGTAAATCAAGCTACCCGACGGCGTTTGCTCTACAATGCTAAAGTCATACTGAGATGCCAACGGTGGAATATCGATAAGCGGAAGGTCACTCGTCGGCATATGGGGACGGTAGGCATCGGAGAAGCCGAACTCGGGTGGATACCTCATCTGCTAGAAACTCGAAGGACTGCTAAAAGTATGAAATGCTGTGCCAGAAGATAAGGACCCTGCAGTGTCATGTCATGGTATCGGACCGCGTTGCCTCGACTGGCTCTGGCTTTGGGTCGCTCGACGGGTGCCGCGTTAGCAGTTTTGGGGAGGCTGTGGAAGCTCTTCCTCGCGCTCTTCCTGAGTAAGGATATGCTGCTTCCCATTGAGCCCATACCACTTAAAGTAATTGAAATCGACTGAATCGCCCCCTTCGATAATGGGTCGGAGAAGGGGTGGGCGTTGGGCAAATCGATTAACCCAAAACGCTATCCAGTGAGTGTGATAATCGGACCAGTCAACCTCCGTCTTCCCCTGGCGCGTCAGATGGTGGAATTGGTTCATATTTTGTGGAGCCAGGAGTGGAATATTTTGGACGTACCCGAACTATCGGAGAACCCTATCCGTAGCATGCCACACGACAATTTCATAGTTGATCAGCGGCACTAAGGAAATCCATACTTGATGCTCACGCAGAATCTCGGGTGGAGTAATCTGCCAAATATCCTTTGAAGCGTAGGGCCTCCACACGAACTAAAAAAAATGAAAACGTTTCTAACGGTTATATGAAATATTATTGGAAAAAATAGTATGAAAAAATTCAAATTAATTTTCAAATTACTTGGTCGTGCCTCAACTTATCCAAAACAAGTCTGTATTGTTTTTAGGTCTTCGGCAGGCCGTTGTGGATCTGTGTTCCGCTCCACCTATCAATAATGAAAAAAACAATTCGTTAAATAAAATAATTTAAAAAAAGAAAAAATATAATAGATTACGTAGTACCTACGTAGAAGCGGAAATAAAATAACGGCGGGCTGTCTACGCTGCGGGCTTAAAAAAGGCATCCGAAACCAAGCCCAAGACTGAAGGAGTAAACAACATCCTCCCATCACTGATCTAGATTCGTCCACGTTTCTGCAGAGCTCTCTATAAAGAAATGCCAAGACAGCTGCTCCCCAAGATTTTCCTCTAGATTCATCGAAATTTGTAAGATGAAGAAGCCACATCACGTGCACCTTGTGCGAGATTTTTCTGGTATTAATATCCCGCCGATAATGCGCAAGATGTGGGCACACGCAAACCGCTGTGAAAATAAATATTTAATAAAGACATCCTAATTTAAAAAAATATTTGTAACTTCATCATAAATTTAATAAAGGCATCCTAATTTGCAAATAAATATTTGTAACTTCATCATAAATTTAATAAGAGCATCTTAAATATTTAATAAAGGCATCCTAAATATTTAATAAAGGCATCCTAATTTTCAAATAAATATTTGTAACTTCATCCTAAATTTAATAAAAGCATCCTAAATATTTAATAAAGGCATCCTAAATATTTCATAAAGGCATCCTAATTTTCAAATAAATATTTGTAATTTCATCCTAAATTTAATAAAAGCATCCTAAATATTTAATAAAGGCATCCTAATTTTTAAATAAATGAAATATATTAAAAATATATAAAATAGTGAAAAAATCGAAAAAATACCTGAAGTGTAACTTCATCCGCATTGGGGGGAGGGTTTCCAAATTCAGCCTCCAAATAAGATAATTCTATTTTTCCACTGTCCCACACATCCTCAAGGGGCATCACTCCCATTTGTTCACCAAATACAGTTGGCCAATGCCCCAACGCGACACCCGTAATAACGTTGTCGTTTGTAGGCAACCCTAGATGGTAGGCAACATCCTCCAGCGTTATTGTTGCCTCGCCTATCGGGAGATGAAACGTGTGCGTCTCTGGCCTCCACCGTTCTATTAGCGCGCTAATCAACGATGGGTTACACTTCACCCCCTATGATCCTTGCTACGTGGCCAAAACCAGCACGCTCAATCCACGCCATAAAAACTTGAACTAGTGGGTTGTCGATACGGTTAAGGTAACATTTTAACCGACGTTTGTATCCCTTCAAAAATAAAAAAAAATAAAATAGTTAGCAAAATGCATGTAAAATTAAAAAAATTAAAAAAAATTAAAAGGAAAAATTAATACCTCTTCAGTTGTTCTCCATTAATGATTGCAGTGATTCGCCTCGTTGCGTAGTAAGCTTTCCATTATATCGAATGTAAAATAAGAATTGTTGATAATTTGTTGTAAAAAACTAAAGAACTCGCGTTTTGTGGTTGATATGGGGGTAGGGCCACCAATTTATAGAAGAGCTCGCGTCCTTTGGGAAGCGATGTAAATGAACCTCGCGTTCTGTAAAACGCGATATCCGTATACCTCGCATTCCACAGGACGCGAGGTTCATTGAAAAGCCGCGTCACGGAACATACGCGTGAACTGAACGACTAGAAGTGACATCGCGTTCTGTAGAACGCGAGATTCCAAAGACCTCGCATTCTATAGGACGTGAGGTCGTGGGGTTTTTTAAAAGATGACTTCCAAGGCGGGAAAGTCATTTAATAACCATATTAAATATATAATTATAATTATTATAATTATTATTATTATTATTATTATTATATATTTAATTACAATTATAATAGTAATAATAATAATTATTATTATTATTATTATTATTATAATAATAGTAAATATATAATAATAATAAAAATAATCACAATACTAATAATAATAAAAATCATAATAAAAATAATAATACTAATAATAGTAAATATATAATAATAATAATAATTGTAATTAAATATATAATAATAATATTATTACTAATAATAATAATAATAATAATAATAATAATAATAATAATAATGTAACACCCTGGTTTAGGGGTCGGGTGATAATAATATTCTAATATTATTTCGGGTCCGGTTTTATAATTAAAACAATCTTTGGGCCTCGTATTTTCAAACAAAAGATTTTATGTTAGGCTTATGTTAAATCAAGCGCAAAAAGTCATGGATGTCATGCTTTTGATATTTTCACTTTTCATTAAGGGTAAATGGGTCCTTTGGGTTTAAAACAAAAGAATTAAAAATACCAAAAATTCACTCATCTTCTCCCTCTCTCAATCAAACTCACGACAAAACCCCTCCCCCTCCTTGAGTTACTATTCCATTCCATAGCTCACTCATTCTTGAGGATTTTTCAAAGGTAAGGTCATTTTTGACTTGCTCTCATCTTCCTCTCTTTGAAAGTACCACTATTTTTCATTTTTACCCATGTTTTTGGAATATGAGTTTTTGAAAGTTTTGATTTAAAATGGTGCCTTTATTTTTCTTGACTAAATATTTTAATTGATTTATGTTAGATATGTTGTTTAGGAAGCATAGGGCCCAACTTGTATGATTTTTAAAGTGTTTTGTAAAATTTCCTGGATTTGAGTTTTGGGGAGGTTTTAAGTTGAGTTATGGGGGTGTTTATTGGGGAAATATGAGGGCTGATGGATAGGCTATATGTAAGGGTTGTTTTGGAGGTTTTAAGAAGTAATTTGGGGGTTGGAATCATTGGTTTTAGGGTGTGCTTAGGGGCTGCTCGGGAATATGGATTTTGGGTTTGATTTAGTTGGAATAGGGTGTTTTGTTCTTGGTTTATGATCTGGGTTAACTACATTGGAATGTAGACTGATTTGAGATTGTTTAAAATGTGTTGGATTGATTAGAGGCAAGAAAATTGGTTGGTGAAGCTTCAGGGACGAATCCAGAGATTTCGAAGTCTTGAGCTTGGTCTTCGGTCTTCGCTTGGGAAACAACGGTGAGTAGAATTGTTGATCTTTGTATTGTGCACGATATGGAACCTTTGGGGTTTGGGTGGGACCTTGTGGGTTCACCTAAAACCGAGTGTAAGCCCTTCTACTCCTATGTTTGTTGTGATTGAATGAATAGTTATGTGTTGTGATTATCTCGTGCATCTCAAGTTGTCCATAGAGTTGTTATTGTGTAGTCGAGTTGAAGTTGTGCCTCACGTGATGGTAGCCTAAACTACGGTGATGTGTAGTCCCACCGGTAGTGACTAGTAGGAAAGTACTTTGATGTGTAGTCCCATTGGAAATCTACTAGTCGAAACGGTGATGTGTAGTCCTACCGTGTGTCTATGTTGGTTATGCTCGTGCAAACCATGCTTTGTTGAGATAGTCATTCGTGCATCCATTGTTTTACTTACATATGAAAAGCACTTTGAAAACTGCATGTTGTGGATTTGTAGAGCTTCTCTCACTAAGCTATTAGCTTACGCTCTCTTTGTTTCCATCATGCAGATCGTTAGAGTTCGGGAGGCAAGCGGGTAAGGGAAGAGCTTTGGAGTTCTCGAGCTAGCACAAGTATGATTTGTGTTTTGTAATAATGCCTAAACAATGGGGTATAAAGTTGTAGGAGTTGGTGTCAAACTCCTTAGGTGGTTTGAGTTATTTGAGCATGCTAAAATTATGGATGTGTATGCTTTGTTTCATGGATTGAGGACCATGCTTAACTTGTTGCTTAATTGTGTGTGCCTATGTGTGTATGAACTTGGCCTATGAATTCTCAATGTTTGGTTGTCTTGTGTAGGTTACCTTGTGCTTGCTAGTATGCCATCATTGTGGAATTGCATGAAATCCTTGACTTGTATGGTCCTTGTTAAATTCAATGCCTCGTATGCTAATTCTTGGTTGTAGATTCAATGTGTGTATGCTTGAATGAGTCCAGGGAAGTCTCATCTTATGCCTTGTGTGTTTGAGCATGTCTTGCCTTAGGACCCATGCCTCTAGTTCACGTTTGGATGAGTTGTGTGTCTCTTGGGGTCGTTTAGGGCCTTTGGATTTGCTTAGAAACATTCAATGTTGGTTTTCGAAGGTTGCAGACAGCCCGTGTTTCGAAATGGGCTGAGCCGTTTCGAAACGGGTAAGGCTTCAGGGACCCCGTATCGGAACTCGTTTCGATACGATTTGGCCACTGTGAACCCCTGTTCCGAAATGAGTATCGGAACACTTTGGCTACTGAAAATCTGAGAAATTGCCGAGATAAAGCGTTTAGAAACGAGTATAAGGGTTTCGAAACGGTCAATATCTCGTTGACCACGAGAAGTTGACCGTTGAGGGTGTTTCGGAATGGTTGACCTACGTTCCGATATGGCCCCCTCGTAAGGGCTTGGGGCAGCTGACCAGGTCAAGGCGTTTCGATACGCCTCAATGGTGTTTCGAAACGGCCTGTCTAATGGATTAAAATTGGAATATTTAATTGTTGTTTGTGTCTAGATGATTGTCTTCCTCAAATTATTCCGCTGTGGTGATCATATAGGATTTGAATGTGCCTTTAGAGAAGATTAAATTAAAAAGAAATTTTTAGGGTTGCTAACCGGGGGGAACCTTAACGGGTTTCACTTTGGTTTTCCCCGTGTGGCCTACTCAGACCGGTCATCCGGCCAGACTGGGACGAGGGGGTTACATTTGTTGGTATCAGAGCCTGAGATTTCTGAGACCTCGGGCAGGTAAGTGAGGTGAGTTAAGGTATTATGGGTGTTTTGTCATATACGTCTAAATTTTGTTGCTAGCACGATGTATGATTATATGTTGTGATGACTCTTTTGATGCTTGAGAATAAGTCCAAAGTCCCCATTGTTAGGTGTTGTTGTAAAAATAAAAAAGAGAAATTGTTTTGGTTTAACGAGCTTGAGAACCGGAGTCCCTGCCCTTTTGCTAACCTAACGTTTCCTTTTTTGTTGTGTGTTTGTTGTTTTAGATTATTATAACTACTATGGTGGGACCGAGGGGACGGCCTAGAGCGGGTGACCAGGCACCCGAGAATGTGCCTCATGCTCTTCATGCTCCCAATGGTATTGGGGAAAATGTTGGAGGCGATGGTAACGGGCCTCAGGCTGGGGCTAATGTGAGAGGTAATGGGGCTCAAGCGAGCCAAGGTCAGACGAGCCCAGATGTGGCTCATTTGATTTAGACCATAGCCGGACCTTTTTAGACAGCTTTGGCCGGTATGCAAGCTGCAGCAGCACCTCAAGATGTGGGGACATGATTACCCCTAGAGAGGCTTCGTAGCTTAGGGGCAGTTGAGTTTCGAGGATTGTCTCCGGAAGGTTCGGAAGGATGGCTCGAGAGTACTACTCGCATCTTGGGTCAGATGGAGTGTTCGGATGCCCGTAAGTTGGGATGCATCGTCTCTTTGCTCCAGGGAGACGCTTATACTTGGTGGACCACTGTTATTTCCGGTATGGCCGAGGGGGATGTCACATGGGAGTTCTTCAGAAATGCCTTCAAGAGGAAGTACCTTGGAGTCCGGTACTTGGATGAAAAGAAAAGAGAGTTCATGGCTTTGTTTCAAGGAAATAGGATCGTGTCTGAGTGTGAGGTCCAGTTTGTGAGGTTGAGCCAGTACGCGCCAGAGTTGGTCCCAGATGAGAAGGAACGATGTGAGCGTTTTAGATATGGGTTGATTACAGATGTGAAGACCTACATGCTAGCCTCCGACTACATCGAGTTCGATGTCTTGGTCTATAGGGCCAAGGATATAGAGCAGAACCTGAGCTCTAGAGCACGTGCTGGTGGGTCTGACTCCGAAAAGAGGCATAGAGATAGGAGGTATCATCCGGATACGATACCTAGGGGTGGTAACCATGGTTAGGGCCGTCAGGGCCAGGGGCTGTTGGGCACATTCCGGAGTGCACTAGATGCGGGAGACGTCACCCATGAGAGTGTATGGGTATGTTTGGGGCGTGTTGGAACTGTAGCTCTCGAGCATTTGAGGCGTGATTGTTCACACCCTGTTAGGGGCGGACCGGCTCCAGCTAGGGGCTTTGAGCATCAGAGAGGTTGTGGGCACGGTCGTGGGAACTTTCAGCCAAGGAATGAGGGTCGGAGGAACTTGGCTCATGTAGTAGCAGTCCAGCCCGAGGGAGGAGGACCGGCTAGGGTGTACGCTCAGCGAGAGGTTGGGAATGACACGGATGTCATTGCAGGTAATTTCACATTACAGTCTTTGAGTTTGCTTTCTTTGATAGATTCGGGGTCAACACATTCATACATTTTGGGTGAACACGCAAGGTCATTAGGGTTACTATGTGATTGGTTAGAGATAGGTGTAAATGTCACTAGCTCTTTTGGCGATACGGTGGTAGTTAGGAAAGTGTATAGGAGGTGTCCTTTGATGGTTCAGAGCCATGTATTTCCGGTCGATATGATGGAGTTACCCTTCTATGGCTTTGATGTAATTTTGGGCATGGATTGGCTTGTAGAGCATATAGTTAGGGTTGACTTTGAGACCAAGAGAGTCTCCTTGAGACTTACCGATGACTTTGAGGTTGTGGTAGTTGGGGAGAATGTCAAGTTCTTGTCCAATGTGGTTTCGGCTTTGGAGGCTTAGAGGTTGTTAAGTTCAGGGTGTCAGGCTTACTTGGCTTATGTAATGAATCCGGACGTGAGTGAGGTGAGACCTCAGGACATCAGAACAGTGTGTGATTTTTTGAGTGTTTTTTCGGAAGAGCTATCGGGCTTGCCTCCAGACAGAGCAGTTGAGTTTGCTATTGAGACGTATTATGATTCTACACTGGTGTCGATTGCTCCGTATAGAATGGCACCGAAAGAGTTGAAGGAGTTGAAGACACGGCTTCAAGAGTTAACTGATAGAGGCTTCATTAGGCCTAGTGTATCCCAGTGGGGTGCTCCGGTCTTGTTTGTGAAAAAGAAGGATGGTAGAATGCAGATGTGTATAGACTATAGACAGTTGAATAAGGTAACATTGAAAAACAAATATCCCTTGCCTAAGATAGATGACTTGCTAAACCAGTTGAGGGGTGCTTCTGTGTTTTCGAAGATTGATCTGAGGTCCGGATACTATAAGTTGAAGGTAAAGGATGTGGACATACCGAAGACAGCCTTTCGTACACGTTATGGACATTATGAGTTTTTGGTAATGCCTTTTGGTTTGACCAACGCTCCGGAAGCCTTTATGGATATGATGAACCGAGTGTTTCATAAGTTCTTGGACAGGTTTGTGGTAGTGTTTATCGACGACATCCTAGTGTACTCTAGGACCGAAGAGGAGCACGATGAGCATTTGCGGTTAGTGCTTCAGACCCTGCTTGAGAACCAGTTGTATGCCAAGCTAAGCAAGTGTGAGTTTTGGATTAGGGAGGTGGTCTTCCTAGGTCACGTGATCTTGGCTAGTGGGATTAGTGTAGATCCCAAGAAGATAGAGGCTATAGTGAATTGGAAACAACCGAAATCAGTGATCGAAATCTGCAGTTTCCTAGGTTTGGCGGGATACTGTAGAAGGTTTGTTGAGGGGTTCTCGAGAATAGCGGCTCCGTTGACCAAATTGCTACAGAAGAATGTCCCGTATGAATGGCCAGATGCAAGACAAGAAGCGCTCGAGGAATTGAAGAAAGCTTTGACCGAAGCTCCTATCTTGATTCAGCCTGAACCGGGGAGAGAGTTTGTGATTTACAGTGATGCGTCCTATGTTGGGCTAGGATGAGTGCTTATGCAAGAAGGCAAGGTAGTAGTGTATGCTTTGCGACAGTTGAAAGTCCATGAGAAGAATTATCCCACACATGACATAGAGTTGGCTGCAGTGGTGTTCGCGTTGAAAATTTGGAGACACCATCTTTATGGTGAGAAGTGCACCGTGTACACCGACCACAAGAGTTTGAAATATTTGATGTCTCAGAGGGAGTTGAACCTCAGACAACGAAGGTGGTTAGAGCTTCTTAAGGATTATGACCTTACCATAGAGTACCATCCGGGCAAGGCAAATGTGGTGGCTGATGCCTTGAGTAGGAAGGTGGCCGTTGAGTTGCGAGTAATGTTTGCAAGGTTGAGTGTGTCTACGGATGGTGGATTGATAGCTGAGCTTCAGGTTAAGCCATCATTGGTTCAGTTGATTCGTGAGAAGCAGTTGCGAGACGGGTCTTTGGCACCTCACGTGCAAGACATAGCCGAAGATAGACCTACCAAGTATTGTTTTGGGGAGAATGGGATCCTGTGTTTCAAGGATAGGATAGTGGTTATGGAGGATGCCGAGTTGAGGCGTACGATCTTGAGTGAGGCTCACAATAGTCCTTTTGCTATGCATCCGGGTAGCACGAAGATGTATCGAGGATTGAAAGAAGAGTATTATTGGGTTGGTTTGAAAAGGATGTAGCCGAGTTTGTAAGTAGATGTATGGTTTTTCAGAGAGTCAAGGTTGAGCACCAGTTTCCCTCAGGATTATTGTAACCGTAGAAAATTCCAGAATGGAAGTGGGAGCGTATCACTATGGACTTTGTGTCAGGACTTCCGTTGACTCCTTCGAAGAAAAATTCAGTGTGGGTGATTGTGGATAGATTTACTAAGTGTACCCACTTCATACCGGTTCATACTACCTATACATTAGACAAGTTGGCCGATTTGTATATCTGTGAGATAGTGAGACTACATGGGGTCCCAAAGTCGATTGTGTTAGATCGAGATCCGAGATTTACCTCTAGATTTTTGGAGTGTTTGCATCGAGCCTTGGGTACATGGTTGAACTTCAGCACTTCGTATCATCCGCAGTTAGATGGTTAGTCTGAGAGAGTGATTCAGATATTGGAGGATATGTTGAGGTGTTGTATCATTGATTTTTAGGGGTCATGGGAGAAACACCTACCGTTAGTGGAGTTCGCGTATAACAACAGCTTTCAATCGAGTATTCAGATGGCTCCTTATGAGGCCTTGTATGGTAGGAAGTGTAGAACCCCAATTTGTTAGGCCGAGGCTGGACAGAAACTTGTGCCGATGCCCGAATTGCTTAAGGGAACCACCAAGAAGGTGAAGTTGATATGTGATCGCTTGAAAGCAGCTTCAGATCGACAGAAGTCCTATTCCGACTTAAAGAGGTAAGAGGTAGAATACTTCGTGGGGGATAAGGTGTTCTTAAAAGTCTCACCTTGGAAGAAAGTGATGAGGTTTGGGAGGAAGGGCAAGTTAAGCCCAAGATTCATAGGATCTTATGAGATAGTTGAGAGAATTGGTCCCGATGCGTCTAGATTGAGGCTCCCGACTGAACTAGAGAATATTCATGATGTATTTCATGTGTCGATGCTTAGGAGGTAGAGATCGGATCCATCTCATATTATGCCAGTCGAGGAAATAGAGTTAAATCCGGATTTGTCTTATAATGAAGAGCCTGTTGAGATACTTGCTTCTGATAGCAAGGTGTTGCGTGGCAAGACCATAGAGTTGGTCAAAGTGTTGTGGAGACATAGAGGTGTGGAAAAGGCCACGTGGGAGAGGAAAGCTGATATGCTTGAGCAGTTCCCGTACTTGTTTCCGTCAGGAAATTTCATGGACGAAATTCCTTAAGTAGGGGAGAGTTGTAACACCCAGGTTTAGGGGTCGGGTGAAAATAATATTCTAATATTATTTCGGGTCTGGTTTTATAATTAAAATAATCTTTGGGCCTCATATTTTCAAACAAATGATTTTATGTTGGGCTTATGTTAAATCAAGCCCAAAAAGTCATGGATGTCATGCTTTTGATATTTTCCCTTTTCATTAAGGGTAACTGGGTCCTTTGGGTTTAAAACAAAAGAATTAAAAATACCAAAAATTCACTCATCTTCTCCCCCTCTCAATCAAACTCACGACAAAACCCCTCCCCCTCCTTGAGTTACTATTCCATTCCATAGCTCACTCATTCTTGAAGATTTTTCAAAGGTAAGGTCGTTTTTACTTGCTCTCATCTTCCTCTCTTTGGAAGTACCACTATTTTTCATTTTTACCCATGTTTTTGGAATATGAGTTTTTGAAAGTTTTGATTAAAAATGGTGCCTTTATTTTTCTTGACTAAATATTTTAATTGATTTATGTTAGATATGTTGTTTAGGAAGCATAGGGCCCAACTTGTATGATTTTTAAAGAGTTTTGTAAAATTTTCCGGATTTGAGTTTTGGAGAGGTTTTTGGGAGGTTTTAAGTTGAGTTATGGGGGTGTTTATTGGGGAAATATGAGGGCTGATGGATAGGCTATATGTAAGGGTTGTTTTGGAGGTTTTAAGGAGTAATTTTGGGGTTGGAATCATTAGTTTTAGGGTGTGCTTAGGGGCTGCTCGGGAATATGGATTTTGTGTTTGATTTAGTTGGAATAGGGTGTTTTGTGCTTGGTTTATGATCCGGGTTAACTACATTGGAATGTGGACTGATTTGAGATTGTTTAAAATGTGTTGGATTGATTAGAGGCAAGAAAATTGGTTGGTGAAGCTTCGGGGACGAATCCAGAGATTTCGGAGTCTTGAGCTTGGTCTTCGGTCTTCACTTGGGAAACAACGGTGAGTAGAATTTTGATCTTTGTATTGTGCACGATATGGAACCTTTGGGGTTTAGGTGGGACCTTGTGGGTTCACCTAAACCCGAGTGTAAGCCTCTCTACTCCTATGTTTGTTGTGATTGAATGAATAGTTATGTGTTGTGATTATCTCGTGCATCTCAAGTTGTCCATACAGTTGTTATTGTGTAGCCGAGTTGAAGTTGTGCCTCACGTGATGGTAGCCTAAACTACGGTGATGTGTAGTCCCACCGGTGGTAACTAGTAGGAAATTACTTTAATGTGTAGTCCCATTGGAAATCTACTAGTCGAAACGGTGATGTGTAGTCCCAACGTTTGTGTATGTTGGTTGTGCTCGTGCAAACCATGCTTTGTTGAGATAGTCATTCGTGCATCCATTGTTTTACTTACATATCAAAAGTGCTTTGAAAACTGCATGTTGTGGATTTGTAGAGCTTCTCTCACTAAGCTATTAGCTTACGCTCTTTTTGTTTCCATCATGCAGATCGTTAGAGTTCGGGAGGCAAGCGGCCAAGGGAAGAGCTTTGGAGTTCTCGAGCTAGCACAAGTATGATTTGTGTTTTGTAATAATGCCTAAACAATGGGGTATAGAGTTGTAGGAGTTGGTGTCAAACTCCTTAGGTGGTTTGAGTTATTTGAGCATGCTAAAATTATGGATGTGTATGCTTTGTTTCATGGATTGAGGACCATGCTTGACTTGTTGCTTAATTGTGTGTGCCTATGTGTGTATGAACTTGGCCTATGAATTCTCAATGTTTGGTTGTCTTGTGTAGGTTACCTTGTGCTTGCTAGTATGCCATCATTGTGGAATTGCATGAAATCCTTGACTTGTATGGTCCTTGTTAGATTCAATGCCTCGTATGCTAATTCTTGGTTGTAGATTCAATGTGTGTATGCTTGAATGAGTCTAGGGAAGTCTCATCTTATGCCTTGTGTGTTTGAGCATGTCTTGCCTTAGGACCCATGCCTCTAGTTCACGTTTGGATGATTTGTGTGTCTCTTGGGGTCGTTTAGGGCCTTTGGATTTGCTTAGAAACATTCAATGTTGGTTTTCGAAGGTTGCAGACAGCCCGTGTTTCGAAACAGGCTGAGCCGTTTCGGAACGGGTAAGGCTTCAGGGACCCTGTATCGGAACCCGTTTCGATACGGTTTGGCCATTGTGAACCCCTGTTCCGAAATGAGTATCGGAACACTTTGGCTACTTAAAATCTAAGAAATTGCCGAGATGAAAGCGTTTAGAAACGAGTATAAGGGTTTCGAAACGGTCAATATCTCGTTGACCACAAGAAGTTGACCGTTGAGGGTATTTCAGAACGGTTGACCTACGTTCCGATACACGGCCCCCTCGTAAGGGCTTGGGGCAGCTGACCAGGTCAAGGCGTTTCGATACGCCTCAATGGTGTTTCGAAACGTCCTGCCTAATGGATTAAAATTGGATTGTTTAATTGTTGTTTGTGTCCAGATGATTATCTTCCTCAAATTATTCCGATGTGGTGATCATATAGGATTTAAATGTGCTTTTAGAGAAGATTAAATTAAAAAGGAATTTTTAGGGTTGCTAACTAGGGTGAACCTTAACGGGTTCTGCTTCGGTTTTCCCCGTGTAGCCTACTCAGACCGGTCATCCGGCCAGACCGGGACGAGGGGGTTACAAATAATACACGATATGCTGTCATTAGTAGTTGCAATCGAAAGTTGCTGACGTGGATATGGTGACGTATATACGCAACTACAAATAACAAAATATCGTAATATTCAGGAAATTAGTTTGAAAAAAAACTTCCCAAATACACGATATTTTGTCATTAGTAGCTGCAATCGAAAATTGCTGACGTGGATATGATGACGTATATACGCAACTACAAATAACGACATAGCGCAATATTCGGGAAATTAGTTTGAAAAAAACTTCCCAAATACGCGCTATGTTGCCATTAGTAGCTGCGATTGAAAATTTTTAGAATTGATCTGTGGATGGTCCTTGCCTCCCCAAGAGTTTGCTATTTATAGATGGAGGTGAATCTGCTGACGTGGCAAACTCGCGTTTTGTAGGACGTGAGGTCCTTTAAGCCTCGCGTTGTACAGAACGCGAGGTCACTTAAAGTCGCTTTATTCATAAAGCGAGGTTGGTCTATATATATGCACACCGATGGATTTTCGTAACCAGTGAAGTTTTTTGCAGTTGAATAAAATTTCGTGTTATGCTGCGTTTTTTGCAGTTGAAGTTTTTATGTATTTTTTTGTTCTTTTATGATAGTTGGAGTTCACTTAAATATTTGTGTTCCGCTGGGTACAAAGTCTCGCATGATACGTTGATTGAAGAATACTTACCGACATATCGCAATATTCAGGAGCTTGTGAGCGGCTACGTCCCTTTCAATGGAAGCTTCTGTAGCCGCCGTCGAGAGGATCCTCGGCTACAATTTTGAAATGAAACGACTTTTAGAAAGTGCCTGGAAAGTTTCCAGTAAAACTTTCGAGGCACTTCTTGGGGACTCTTTTCTTAAATTCGCAGCTTGCCCGCACAATCTGCAAAAAGTCCATAGTTAAAGAAGCGAGGGCAGATTTAGATCAACCATACTGCCGATGCAGCCCTATTTTGCGAATACGGCCGGTGCCGATTACATTTGCTAATGTGGATCAAAGCTGCTACCATTTCAGAAGAAATATGATTATCGCGCTCTGCTTCTTTCACTCAGGACCTCCGATCACATTTGCCCACCGGACTTTTTGCATATATTGTTTCGACTTTTGTATATATTGTATTGACTTGTCTCAATTTACTTATTAAAGAATACATGTTGAAAGTTGAAAGTTTTGTTAAACGAAATGCGAATTAAAGTTTTCATTCGAGTTAAATTTACTTTTGTGGTGTTTTTCCTTTATTATAAATACCCACGAATTCCACCATCATTTCGAATCAACGATAACATAGAAAATGTCACTTAAAGATTTGTTAAAGTTGAGATCAAGCTAGGTTAGTAAACGCGTTAAATGACTCGAACGGAACTTATGTTGGGAGCTAGCGTTAAATGACTTAGTAGTCTCCAATTGTCTGAAATATTCAAACATGTTTTCAATTATTCAAACATAATACGCGTTAAAGGTCTCAAGGAACTCGCGTTATATAGAACTCGAGTTCACTGTGGATCTCGCTTCATTCGGAACGCAAGTTTGATCTATATATTTTCATGCGGATGAATTTTGTAACCAGTGAAAGTTTTTCATGATTTCGTATTTTGCTAGGATTTTGAAGTTGTAATTTTTTTGTATTTTCTGTTCGTTCATGATAGTTGGAGTTCAGTCAGGATTTTGTGTTCAGTTGGGTTGAGACCCCCACATGATACGTTGATTGAAGAATACTTAACGACATATAACAATATTCGGGAGCGTGTGGTCGTCTGTCATTTTTCGCCAAGAAGTGCCTAGAGAGTATCCAGTAAAACTTTTCTAGAGCCTCTTGAGGAATATTTTGTGAAATCCGCCGCTTCCCCTAACCATCTAGGAGACTCTTGGGGACTCTTTTCTGAAGTCTAGAGTGAAAGAAGCAATGGCGGATTCAGATCGACCAGAGTGAAAAAAGCCGGTGCCGATTATATTTCTCTACCGGACTTTTTGCATATACTGTTTCGACTTTTTGTAAATATTGTATCGAGTTGTCTCAATTTACTTATTAAAGAATACTTGTTGAAAGTTGAAAGTTTTGTTAAATGAAATGTGAAATAAAGTTTTCATTCGAGTTAAATTTACTTATGTGGTGTTTTTCCTTGACTATAAATACCCACGAATTCCACAATCATTTACTCATTCCAATTTCTCCCTAAACACCCAATCTTTGTTCCCCTTATGGCAAAATTTCAGGCAACATTTTATTTTCTCGATACTTATTTTGAATCAACAATCACCAGCAAAATGTCACTCGAAGATTTAATACAGTTGACAGCAAGCGAGGTTAGTAAACGCACCGACAAACAAATTTCTTCCTTGGAATGTCGAATCTCAACACCGACAGCAAAAGAAACTACGTTATGAAGCTTACGAACGAAACAAACGTTCGTAACATGTATGATCGGCTCAATTCTGTTGGAGCTAAATACATCGATTTAAATGTTAAGTTTGATGAGGTCAACGCCGACGAAGGTAGTATGTCTGCACCCGGACAACCTGCTCCGAACAATGAACACGCACCGTCTTCACCGGATGTTGATGCGGCTACCGACGAGCTGCAGCTTTTTATGTACAGGCGTAGACAAAGAAAACAAAAACTGATCGAAGAACTAAAACTAAGTTCAGACGTGTCCACTAACAACGATGATTCGGATTAACCATAAACTTCTGAAATCATCGTCCAATTATGTTATATGACGTCATTTTTCATCCTTTATTAATGTTCAAGGGACCTCGAGTTATGTAGAACTTCTAGTATTCAATTAGATTAGTAGACTACAATTGTCTCAGTTATTCAAACAGAAAACGAGTACATAGTACGAGTTTTATTAATTCTTACGGAATCTTTGTCTCAATATATATAAAGGGACCTCGCGTTATGTAGCACTTGTAGTATTCAATTACATTACTAGACTATAGTTGTCTCAATTATTCAAACATGTACTCAATTATCCAGTAACGCTAAAGATTCCGATGAGATTATCGTTCAAGAAGTTGGTAAAGGAACTAGAGACCAATGTCTCGCATTTTGAAAACCACCGTTTGTCCAACGTGAAGTATCGGGTGCCAACATCTATAGCCCCTTTAACGTACTCTGTATGCAACATTGCGGAAACTGCTGATGTGGAGATGATGCTGGCTACCCACTTCGACTATTCATTGGGGGGCTCGAGCTGTATGCATCGTTCTTGGAGTCTAATCCAGTTATCGAAATACCAAGCTAGGGTCGGGCGAATTTCGACTTCGATCTGAATGCCAACATTCATAGCCCGACCGCAAGTCTACGACATGATTTTAACCTAATGTGCCAAGACAATGAGTTTGGTGCATCGTCATCTGTTGTGCCAAGACAGTCGTGTGTAGCTAGTATCGAGTTCGACCTGAACCAACTCCCAAACGATGAATTCGATGCACCAACAAATACATCGTACAATCCATACAATCCGTATAGTTTTGGAGGGGGGAACGTCGTCTACTTACGTTGCGCACAACCATGAAGCATCATATGGCCGACACTCAATGTATGTCCTTGGCACGGACTACGGTCAACCATCTATGGGGAGACATTCTTCTTTTGGAGGTGAGGGAGCGTCGTCTTCTTATGCTATACACGACCATGATTCCTCATATGGACGACACTCAACGTATATCCCTAGCACAGAGTACGTTCAACCATCTATGGGGAGACATTCTTCTTATGGTGATCTTGATTTTGGTCTTAGAAATGCGGTTCGTGAGCAATCTCGTGAGAGGTCTCCCGATCGTCGACCCCCATCCTCGCCTCCAAGGGTAGTGATCGACGAAGCTCTACTATTCCAGCTCTCGGAGGATGCTTCTAACGAAGAACCGATTAGAGAACTCGGGCCCGATGGAGACGAGCTTGGGCCATTCTATAATGAACCAGAAGACTTGACAGTTCCACCGGAAGACGATACCATTCCACCACCAGATTTCGACGAACAGCAGGCAGCCTCCAACTTTTCTGTAGACGCAACACCAATTTCTATGTTCCAGCCACCATCCCACTTCACAACGGTTGATATAGATGCCATGGACGTCCCTGATTTTTTGCATGACGACACAATAGATGGCAGAGTCAACCGTTCTGATGGTGAACTGAGAATTGGTATGACGTTCTTGACAAAGGATATTGCGGTGGCGGCAGTTAAGCAGTACAACCTTGGTCAGAATGTTGAGACGATAGTGAAGAAAATCCAAGCCAGATACTGCAAGGCGCACTGCACCCAAAAGGATCACGGCTGTAAAAGGAAAATCCTTATATCACAATTGAAGAGGGCATGCGACCGTTTGAAAATAATAAAACTTGAAGGGCCCCATACATGCACCGTTGCTAGCCTCAGCCAGGATCACAAGAATTTTGATGCAAAGTACCTCGCCGACATCTTTATGCCACTGGTGAAAACAAATCCCACAGTGTCGGTCCCTATATGTCAGGCTGCAACTCAAACTGCCACCGGCTACCGTTCTGAATATTACAAAGCATGGTATGCAAGGAGGCGGGCCAAACAGGAAATGTGTGGCCGATAGGAGAAATCTTACAAAGAGTTGCGTCCGTGGCTAAATCTCCTGCAGAAACACATCCCCAGAATGGTTGTCAAACTTGATACGGTTCCGGCATACGAAAATGATCGTGTCGTTCGAGGTGTTTGTTAATTCCACCGGTTATTTTGGACTTTCCCCCAGTGCATCAACGCATTCAAGCACTGCAAACCGATGGTCCAAATCGACGACACATGGTTGTACGGAAGATATACACAGACCCTACTTCTAGCTATTGCACAAGACGGCAATCAAAAATGCGTTCCTGTTGCATTCGCAATCGTCTAGAAGGAGGATTTGGAGTCTTGGAAGTTCTTCCTTCGGAACCTATAAAAATATGTCCTTGATCCTGTAATACGATCAAGGGAATGAGGGGTATGTGTTATTTCTGACAGAGGCATAGCGCTGTTATGGGCACTAGAACGTTTGGGTGACTATTGGAAGCCTTCATACATTCACCACCGTTTTTGCTTGCGGCACATAGCCGCAAACTACCTGCAGCAATTCAAGAATCGTGATGAACGTGAAATAGTGCTCACAATGGGTACGTCCTTTATGTCATTTTCATTTACTATATTACTTGTTGCTCGCTTTCAGTTCCAACCATTTTGCATGTGTTTTTCGCCCATAACTATTCAATTGTCATCCTGTAGGCAACTCGCACTACAAACAAGAGGTGGATGACCTGCTCGAGGAACTGAGAGCGAGAAACAAACATGGCGTAGAATACCTTGAAAAAATCTCGAGGGAAAAATGGCTTCGATTTTATGACGAGGGTAAACGCTATGGTCATATGACAACGAACTTGGCTGAGGCAGTGAACTCATAACTGAAGGGAGTGCGGCAGTTGGCTATCACTTCCATTGTCAAAGCGACCTATTATCGTTTAGCTACCCTTTTTGCAACCTTGGGAAGGAAAGCAACTGAGTACATGGCAGGTGGACACAAAGTCCATCCGGATTTCCTCACAAAACTGCATACTCAATTGGGTCAATCAAGACAGGTGACTGCAATTCTCTTCTCGCGAGAAGGACATAAGTTTCGTGTTTCAGAATTTTCCAAGCGGTTGGAAGGCATTCAGCACAACGCGTACGTGGTAAATCTGAGGGCAAGAATCTGCGAGTGCGGAATTTTCCAAACATTCAAATACTCGTGCGCACACGCCATTGCTGCTTGCACAAACCAACGGATACAATACATTCATCTGGTTGATCCGGTATACTTACTCAAAACGGTGTTTAAGGTTTATGAAAAAGAGTTTCCTCCAATCGGAAATGAGGTTGATCCGAATGCCGTGGACACTGAACCGACCATACGCCCAGATTCAGCACTACTAAGAGCCAAAGGACGTCCACGGTCTACAAGAATACACTGTGCCGAGGATATGGTCGAACATCGAGAAAAAATCGGACAAAGGAAGCATTGTACTGTATGCCTAAATCCTGGACACACAAGGCCTACGTGTCCTAATCGCTCAGCCCCTCGTCTTATTAATTATTTGTAATTTGTATATGTGAGTTTACCCATAACAATCGAATCAATAAAGTCAGTCTAATTCGATTTATACAGTAGGTCATCTTATATTTTCAATCATTCAAAAAATATGTTATGATAGCATTTTCGAAGCGACTTTAAGTCAGTGTAGAATGGACGGAAATTAACCGTGTTGGTATCATACGATAGATAATTTCCAGTACTACGACCCCAAACTCGATGTTAGCTAAAAATTTACAATTTATACGTATGAAATTCTGCTTGAACATGTATATTGACATTTTTTCAAAGGCAACTTCATTCAAAATAGGATGATAGCATAGGGTTTTGGAAGCCATTTTAAACCAATGTAGAATGGACGGAAATTAATCGTGTTGGTGTCATTCGATAGAGAATTTCCAATACTACGACCCCAAACTCGATGTTCGCTAAAAATATACGATTTACACGCCCGAAATTGGGCTCGAATAGGCCTACCCACACTTGTTTTCCCTAGTTCTTCAGCCCAGTTTTGCACAGAACTCGCGTCCTGCAGAACGCGAGGTCTGCGCGATATATTCAGCCGGCCTTTCAAATTCTCAAGGACCTCGTGTTCTGCAGAACGCGATATTTTGTAAAACCGTTAACACAAACAACAAGGCCACGTAGACTGAACTCGCGTTATGCAGAACACGATATTAAACCTCGCGTTCTACAAAACGCGAGGTTAACCGACGTGGTAAGTTTGGGGGTCATTTTCCCAAATAATAGTTTGAGGGAGCCAAAACCCTATATATTTATTTAAAAGGGGTTTTTGCCCCAAAATTGCCAAAAATTATAGTCTTCTTTAGCAATTAGCGGATAGTTAATAGCTGATTGTATTAGCTGATTTGACTAGTAAATTGTATAAAAGTGTTTGGTAAAATTAACTAATAGATTATAGTTGTTTTATTATTTAAATAAGCAAAATAAAATATAAAAACATGATTATATTTGATACTTGTTTGAATAGTTTATTAATTATTAATATTTTGTATCTATTAATATTAATTAGATTATGAAAAATAATTTTTAATATAACATTACTAAGCATATTTGGAGGATATCTATATATTAATTTATTGTTTATATGATTATTTTAAATATAATTTAAATAATTAATAAATTTAAATACAAATATAAATGTGTGAGAATAAAAAAAATAGAAAAAGTATTAGTTTGCAAAAGTCACATCGTAAATACGTGATGTTAAAGAATTTAAAAAATCTTATTATCAGTTTTTTCAAAATTAGAGGTTTCACCGCAATAACTCTTTACCAAACATTAAATTAACGAATTTGATCAGTTAAACCTATAATTTTAGCTCAAATCGCTTTTTACCAAACCTAACCCATATCAATTAATAAGGCAAAAGAATGGGTGGTAGGGTCAAGTTTTTAGATTGATTTATACCAAATAAATTGGCAACAGATAAAATTAATGGGGAATCTTAAAATGGACCAATAGTGAAGCGGAAATATTTAAAATTAAGGGTAAACTATACCGTTGACCACCATACTTTGGTTAACGTATTAAAATGACCACATTAAAAAAACGACTCAATTGACCACCCAAACTATTAAAATTGGATCAATGTGACCATCAGCCGTTAATGGGCTAATGGAAGGTGACGTGACAGTTAAAAAATTAAAGGTATAATCACACATTTGGTCCTTATTATTTACACATTCTTTCAATTTAGTCCTAATTTTAAACTAATAAAATAAATTAATTAGGTGGTGACACGTGTCAACACCTTATTGGAGGAATTTAATTATTTATATTTTATTAATAAATTATTTTCCTCCTCCAATCAGGTGGTGACACGTGTCACCACCTATTTAGAGGAGAAAAATAAAATCACCAAATTTGAGCTTGGAGGGAATTGAACCTAGGTGAATTAGGGATAAAAGCAACGTTTTAACCATTGCACCAAGCACATATTTATACTTTAAATCACCAATTTTATTATATGTCTTATTGTTTGTTACCATTCAAATTCTTTTCTTCCTCGTCAGATTGATTTATACCAAATTTTAGATTGATTTATACCAAATTTAAATTGGCAACAGATAAAATTAATGGGGAATCTTAAAATGGACCAATAGTGAAGTGGGAATATTTAAAATTAAATGGCGTTAGTTGATAGTGTTCTTGTGATGCATCTGAGAGAATTCCTTGGTAGAAGATAAGAGTAAGACGTGCGGATCACCCATATATGTCGTGCGAAAAAAGTTGTTGCCAATGGTTTGGCCAAAATAGCTCGAGCCTAGAGCTTAGGAAGTAGGAGAGGTTCTCTATGTGCAGCCGCTGCTGGAAATCCTCCCTTTGCTTGTTGCCAATCAGTGTTGCACTTAATTTCTTTTCCTTCTCGATATCTCGATTTGTTGTGTGCGGTTCCTCAAGGCTTTATTGTGACTAATCTGAACCGACTCACGTTATTTGGAAGGTGAACCTCTCAATAGAGATTTCCGCATGTACAAAGCCTCAAACTCGAAACATGGTTAAACGATAGTAAGCTGCTTACCACTTGAACTAATCTCTGTTAATTTTTATATACTTTTTTGAGTAATTTTTACGATGATTAAACTCGAATCTAATAACATAAACATCATCATCTTTTCTACTAAAACAACCAGTCAAATTCATATATTTTTTTATCTTCACCCACAATATGAATGTCTTATAATCTACATTTATGTTTTTTGAGGTATTGGATTCTATTTTGTACTTACTACTGTGTACAGGGATTGAGGTATTTAACAAACCTAAAAATATCTTTCATTTATATAATAAATGAAAAATCAATATGGGATAATTACAAATTTCTCCCTTAAATTAAAAAATATATATTCCATTCCCTCAATTTGGTCCCTAACTATGAATTTCTTATCTTCAATGTAGAAGTTCTTTAGTTAGCGTCTTCCTAATGTCTGTTCAAATTAGTCCCAACTTTTATATGCAGCATTTACAGGGTTCTACGGCAAATTAAATCACAAAATAACGATGAAAACATCGCGTTGTCTTTCGTATTTAACTCATGATTTCAACATGCTTTTGTTTAGAGGCAGTATCTGAAATATTCGTTTCGCATTACAGGCTATGCTTTTGTTTTCCACTTTCGGTTCTGCCAGGACCTTTCTTGGTCTCCATGAGAGTGAGCTCCAAGCCTCCAACAGCCGTCGAAATCACAGACTCGAGCATATCGATGGCTCGGCTCCGGTCCTTTGCGGCGACCCTCGGCACATCTTCTAAGTCCAAAGTGTGCTTCAGTTACCTGCTATGATTGGTTGGTATTGTAATACAACTTTTATGGTCACTTTAATCGCATTTGATGCAAGTGCAATATATTTCTATTGGAAAACGCTTTTGATCCTATGTAATCTGATTGTAAATACATTAATTATTGTTGTAAATGTTAATCATTTAATTAATGTTCTTAACCCATCCTTAATAATGAATGGAAGTATAAGTAACGGACGAGAGAAAAATATATGGATGAGTATACAACGCTCGACGAGCACCATTAACGACGAGTACTACTAATGACGAACACCATTAATTCAATTTATAAAGATTAAAAATTTAAAGGACTCACCATATAATTATATATTATTTAAAATCAAAAGATAAATTAATTAAAATATATTTTTTATTTTCATTTAAACATAAATCAAAATACCTACCTACCCCTAAATTATAAAACCATAATTTTTGTTCATTTGAAATTACAACCGCAGTCGCGGCCACTGTTGCCCACAGCCATTTCAAATGCTATTCAAATGCCTAAATTTTGAATCCTTCCACTAATGTCGGTTTAAATCGTACAAATTAATGGAGTGCAAAATTGCGTAAAATTGGAAGGGCATAGGAAATTGAACAGTGACAGAGCAACGACCATGGCTCCAATGTCCATTCACTGGAATTCAGGGGGAAATGGAATAGTGGGAGGGCAGCGGCGACGACAGCAGCGGTAAAACAGCGGCGGCGGCTTAAATTTCAAATGAACAAAAATTAGAGTTTTGTAATTTAGGGGTAATAGGTATTTTGATCTTAAAAGAAAATTAAAAATAAAATAAAATATTTTAATTAATTTATCTTTTAATTTTTAAATAATTTATAATTATACGGTGAGTCTTTTAGATTTTTAATCTTTATAAATTGAATTAATAGTGCTCATCGATGCTCGTCCTTAATGGTGTTCATCTGTGCTCGTCGAGCACTGTAGAATTTTCCAAAATATATACCCCTCTGTGCATAAATATTGTCCTTTATTGACTTTTTGAAAGTAAAAAATTTTAAACTTGGACTATAATTGTATTAAATATTTTAAATAATTAAATTTTATAAAAATATATTAAAAATCTACTCAATTAATGGTTTTTAAAATATGTTTTTTTTAATATTTTTATCAATAATAAATTTTAAACATTTATGAGTCAAAATTAAAAATTAACTTTAAAGATGACTCCATAATATATTATTTTACTAAAATAAAAATATTTACTAAAAAAACTTTATATACCTTTAGTAAAATCTACATACTGGAATCTCGTACTGATAGCGCTCATCGATCCCATGATCCAATGGCCAACCTACGCACGAAAATAACGATTCTGAACGATGAGCTTTATAAGCTCAGTGGTACACATTTACTCTACTATACTTCATGCTAATCATAAACATAAGCATGCAAGCTAGTACGAGATTTAAGGAGAGATAAATAAACACGTGGCGCTACCACTAGTCGCCTAAATACATGCTCTCATCATAGCAAAATATCATATATGGCACATAAGGCACAACCAAGCCCGAGATCTCAACGGATTATCTAGGCGAACACATATCAACAACAACTCTAGAGTGAGGCCAAGTCACATAGCATTGATACATACACTCCGGGTGAGTTTGAGTCACGTAGCATCAGAACATACACTCTGAGTGAGGTCGGGTCACCTAGCATCAGAACATACACCTTGGGTGAGGCCAGGTCACATAGCATCAGAACATACACCCACACTCGGTATCTCTAACCATGGTGTTGCAACACTCTTCCACTAGGTATCTAGATCCTATCAATCAAGAAGACTTAACCAATTAAATGTCTACCCGACATACAAGCAACGTGATCCCAATGATCTCCCTATCGTTGTTAAACATCATCACATCATTTATTTTACATTACCAAGTTATTAATACATTATGGAGAAGTATGTGATTAATCTCATTTATTGCCTCTATAAACCATCGTTATCTCACTTATCAAGGCATAATCCAATTATTAATATTCACATTAGTTTTTGCCCTTAATTTACATTTAATTATTTAACATGTCGGGTACCGGTACTCGAACACGAGTATTGATACGGTACTTTCAGGTATCGGTACTCACACACGTACCAATACAGAAACAGCTTAATAAAAATCCTAAATTCCTACAAGTGCCGGTACGGGTCGACCCGTATCAATACGACACCCCAATCGCGTACCGATACAGGCTAAGCTCATACAGATACCCTATTCACGAGTTCGTACCATTTCCTCGAATTACAGTATCATTACGCTTTATTCGATCCCTAAAGCTTATAAAATCATTAGAGTTGGTTTAATAACGCATTTAATCAATTTATACTAATTACTGGCTTCAAGACCATTTATTCAAATATTTAACCCTTAAGCATAATTTTTATCGAATCTCATCGATCTATTCGAATAAGCATACAAGGCATCACATTTATGTCAATCAGTCAAACAATTATCAAATAGTTATCTGAGCATCTCAAACAACCCTATACGGTCCCTAAAGCCTCCACGAGTCTCATCATATTCACATCATCATGCATCTCATAAATATCGAGTCTTATAATTATCGATCTCTAAACATGCTTAATTATCGTCTACCTATTTTTCAGACACTAATACGCAAAGCAATTACATTTATGATGCTCATGAAGCAATAAGAGTTCAAGGTGTACTAACCTTAAGTCGATATCTCTTAAATCCTCACCCGAGCTTCTCGAGTATCCCCCTTGATCTGATATCTTATCCCAAATAACCTTCATATATAAACGAATGCAAAAACACATTAATCTCATGCATCCATTATTCAACTCACAAGGTCAAAGTGTACAAATAGCTTACTGGGTTTGAATTTGGTAAAATGGATTGCACCAATGGATTCGGAACATTGAGAAACCCCAGGTAGGGTTCCCGAAAAAAAGTCAACGTCAGTCAACTGTGGCGGCGGCACGGTCAATAGCTCATCCGGCTTGGCTTGGCGGCTCGGCTGCTCGACTCAGATGGCTTCAATTGTTGTAGGACGAAGCCCACGCGCAGTTGGCAACACGTACAGAGGCATCCGGTGGTCGGAATCAGCCGACGAGCTCCAGCTCACCATTTTCGGCCACTATGATTCCAATGGTGACCTCAAATTTTTGTTTTGAGCACTCGAACCTCCTCAACATGAACCCCTGAAACTCTCTCACACACACACCCTCCGACAATAACTTCGACAAAGACAACGTGACTACCGACCAACTCATCTTAGCGAGGTGAACACGATTGAGTAGAAGGTGTTGAAAACGGATACTCCTATAGCGGTAGATCGAACATAGAAACTTGTGGAAGAAAAAGAAAAGAAAGAAAAAAAGAAAGGAAAGAGGGATAAGGGAGAGTGAGAATAATCTAAAAATCTGATTTTTCTTTCTCTTCTACACCCTTTTAATTCAAACTATCCTCTACACTTTTTTCTTTTTCCACTAGGCCCAAAGTCTAGGTCTAAAACTCAATTTACTAACATGATATTTGGGTCGTTACAAGTAAATTTTCGTTTTTTTAAGGTTGGATCGGGTCAGTTTAGATGAAATATTTGTCATGTTCCAAAAAATTATTAAGATGTCCTTTTACTTTATATAATAAATTTAATACATTTATTAAATTTTCCAAGTCTTAAAATTTTCTAGATTGAACTATTCAAAAAAATCTGGATTGAATTATCCTTACATGAGTGAAGTATTTCACACCCAAAATATATCAAATCCAGGTGAGTGCTGAGCAGGCAAAATGTAATTTGTAGATTTGGCTAATGTTTTTTTTAAATCGATAATTTTAAGTTCATGTAATTTAGTCATATTCTTATAGTTAAGATTGTAATTTTAAAATTCTAAATGTACATAATCTAAATTTAACCAAATTGAAATATAAAATCTTACTTTTAAATTATAAAATTTGTACATATAAATTAACAGAATATAAAGAATGTTGTGAATAAAATAAAGAAGAACAAGAAGAACAAAGAGATGAGAGAAAGAGGGAGATTTGTATTATTCTCAAATATAGACTTGTATACAATGCCTTCAATGAATCATCTATTTATAGGCATAAGAAGTACATAATACATTAAACTCTAATTCATAGAGATAATATTCCTAATAATAAATAAATCAAACTCCTTTGATATAGTTCTAATCATGATAGACATCCGCATAGATAGATATTCATAACACTCCCCCTTGGATGTCTATGAAGATAATGTGCCTCGTTAAAACCTTACTAAGATAAAAACCCAATGGGAAAAAAATTCTTTAGTGAAGGAAAAAGAGTACACAAATCTTTGATACGCATAACATGTTGCCTCATTAAAAACCTTACCAGGAAAACCCATTGGGACAAAACCTCGGTTAAGGGAAAAAGAGTGCAAAACGTATTTACTCCCCCTCATGCAAACATCACAGAAGATATTTGAATCTTCATAATTTAATCTTGAATATCATTTTTCTAAAGATCGTGAGGGATGAAAACTTTAGAGTAATATGTTCCATGATGTATCCACTTTCAAACTGAGATATACATCTTGCGTTATCTTCACACAAGATAGCTTTTATCATATCTTGTAAAAGTAAATCCACATATCTTTTGGATATGTTAGGTCAATAGTCTTAGCCAAACACATTTTCTGGTTTGCCTCGTGCATAATAATTATTTCTACGACATTTGAGGAGACATCAATGAATGTTTGAATATCTAAATGTAATGATCTTTGTATATTCATAGATATTTCTTGACCAACTAATATATAGTGCTTCAAGACCAAGAAAAGATATAATTATCTTTATTCACATCCAACAATCTTACAACTATTGGGATACTCAATAGATATGCTCTATTCATATTAAATCTTCTTTAAGATTCTTTCAGCTTATGTCTATTCATAGACAAAAGAAATATATAAAAATGTTCGATCTTCAGGTCGAGATAAACTTGATGTCAAGATTCAAGTACTTGTATTGAAAGTACTTCATGAGTTTCCAATTTGAAGCTCTTTAGGAGTTCTAAAATTATCATAATGGATCTTGATCCAAACTTCTTTATAAAATACATAAGGAAATTTGATCATTCTTATAGTATTTTCTCAATTAGCATTCACTAAGACGATTATATCAAATGCGCCAAAATATTCATGAGACATGTCTAAATAAATTTCCTCAGAAATTTCCAAATGCTTATAGCATTTTAGATCCTTCAAGGATAAATATGGATCCACAAATAATTAGACGCATGTAAAATTTTCAAAACTGCCAAAGTAATTGCATCCACCATGAAGTAATTAAAACTTTTCATAAATCATAGTTCAAGTCGTAGTTACGAATACTTATTTGTGCCTCACTTGCATTACACCTTCAGGTGTTTGGACTGCTGGTCCAAATACTTCTATTTTAGAAGTTCAAAGCGTCTTTCAACATTGGCCAATTCAATATCTATACTTCTGGATAGATTTTATATAAGATCCTCGATTTCTTTCTTTACTTCTGTAGAAGTATTTTATGTAAAATCGTTGTCGACAACTTTCTAATTTTCTGGTTCCATTCTCGTAATGACATAACTCATCGAGATCTCTTCAAGATTTCAATCTTTATTTCAAGTACCTGAAACTCTTATAGAGTTTTATTATTTGTTATGTCTTGGGTCTCTTCAGGAGCACTTGCCTCCAATATATGACCATCTCATATTACTTTCTATTTACGAGAATTTTGATCATTGGAACCATTTCAACTATCATGCTTCAGGCATGATTTACATTCTCTCGCTCTAACATGTAATTTAAACTTAGAGCATTTCAGCTGGTATATGAGACTTAATTACTCTCATTGGGTCAGTAAATATGTCTGGCAGTTGACATGTAATAACATGAATTATCTTATGAGCTTCTAGTTCATATACAAGGATATAGATAATGATAATTCATTTTCCTCTATCCAGCTGATTATTATCTCCCCTTGATGTTGAGAAAAATCATGTCATAAATGATTCTCCAATTAATGTTTAAGAATTTAAACATAAAAGGAGATTCGTACTCAATATATATTCTCAACCCTTTTTATTTACCCATTTTGTGCGTTGTGGTGGAGCAATTCATATCGCACATTCAAAAATCATAAAATGGGAAATGTATGGTTTCTGACCAAAAACCAATCATAACGGGGAGTTTATTATAACTCGTTGGCTTGATGCGTATAAGTGTTGCTATATGGAAACACCATATAAATAATAACTCTTTTGTTCTCATAGTTTAGCTATTAAATAGGAGGCATCCAATTGAAATTTTGCTAAACTATATTTTTCATAATCAATAGGCTTTGTAACAACTGATATAGCCTAAAATATAAACCCGCTAGCTTTTCAAGACGAATAGTCTTACTGCATAATCTGAATCTTTTTAGAATCAATCTCACAAACTTCTGGTTGTAAGTCGATAAAACAATGTAGATGCATCTACTAAAATCATATAAAACTTTCCATATTTGTAGATATATGGGCCCATATTTTGTTCAGATATGCAAAACATACAGTCTTAACTTCAGTACAAGAACTTTAAGTTCTAATTGTTTTGGTAAGTGGGATCATCTATATCCTTTGAGAACAAATAACACAAGAACTTCATGTTCTTTTAGTAAGTGGAATTTAATCAATTCCTTTAAGCAACACAAGAACTTCACGTTCTTTAATAAGTGGAATTTAATCCATTCCTTTGAGAATAAGCACCACAAGAACTACATGTTCTTTTAATACATGTGCATGTAAATCTCAATAATTTATGCACCATTATTGATCAGGATGGTCTAACCGATCATGCCAACTATATATATGTGTGTATATATCTCTGAATTTGTAAACTTCTTGTTTACCATAACATGTAATTCAATTTTACTCGTACATGTCTAGTACGACCATCAAAATTGTTCCTTTAAATAGGAATATATTTAGCTCTTTCGGAGCTTTCAATTGAAATTATCTTTTGGTAGCAATATATAGCTCTCCTAGAGCTTTCAACTGACTTTTGGCTACCAGAACTTATATCCATATTGGCTTATTTCAAATGTCAATTGATAACATATGTTATCTATAATTTTCAAGGGGATATTTTGCAAACTCATATTGCTCTCTTAAAATTTCCACTTATAGTGGTAACGATATTATTACCATTAGCAATAATTATTGCAATATTCGCAATTCTGCACTTTTCATAATGTGCTTTCTCTCAAGAATTTATTGCTCTTCTAGAGCATCAATATTTTTAGTATTTTGAGATATAGTATTCACATTATTGCCTTGCATTTAAATGGGAAAATATATCTTATGCTTATGTTGAGCATAAATCGTCACCATAGATTGTATTTGACAAGTAATCATGTTTAACAAAATAAATAAATATCATAATATATAAATAAAAACATAAATAATTAATGTGTGTAAAATAAATAAACGTAAAGTAAAATAAATAAAAATAAATAAATAATTCTCTTCAAAGTTATAAGATGTAACCCCTCGTCCCGGCCTGGCCAGATGACCGGTCCGAGTAGGCCACACGGGGAAAACCGAAGCGAAACCCGTTAAGGTTCCGCCTCGGTTAACAGTCCTAATTTTTTTCTTTTAATTCAATCTTGTCTAAAGGCTCAATTGAATCCTATGTGATCATATAAGCGGAATAAAATGCGGAAGACAAACATTCGAACCCGAAACAGCATTTAAACAGCCCAATTTTAATCCATTAAGCAGGTCGTTTCGAAACACCCTTGAGGCGTATCGAAACACCTTGACCAGGTCAACTGCCCCAAACCCATACGAAGAGGCCGTATCGAAACGGAGGTCAACCGTTCCGAAACACCCTCAACGGTCAACTTCTCGTGGTCAACGAGATTTTGACTGTTTCGAAACCATTAGACATGTTTTGAAACGCTTTCATCTCGCCATTTTCTCAGATTTCTAGTAGCCAAAACGTTCCGAAACCCGTATCAGAACAGGGGCTCTCAGTGGCCAAATCGTATCAAAACACGTTTCGATACGGGGTCCCTGAAGCCTACCTGTTCCGAAACGGCCCAGCTCGTTTCAAAACGCGGGCTGTCTACAACCCTTGAAAACCAGACTTAGGCGTTTCGCAACAAATCTAAAGGTCCCAAACGACCCTAAAAGACACCTAGCACCAACATACATGATCTAGAGGCATGAGTCCTAAGGCAAGACATGCTTAAACACACAAGGCATAAGATGAGACTTCTCTAGACTCATTCAAACATACACACATCAATCTATCACCAAGAATTAGCATACGAGGCATAGAATCTAACAAGGACCATACAAGTCAAGGATTTTATGCAATTCCATAATGATGGCATGCTAGCAATCACAAGGCATCCTACACAAGACAACCAAATATAGAGCATGCATAGGCCAAGATCATGTACACATAGGCACATACAATTAAGCAACAAGTCAAGCATGGCCCTCAATCCATGAAACAAAAGCATACGCATCCATAATTTTAACATGCTTAAATTAACATAAATCACCTAAGGAGTTTGACACCAACTCCTACAACTCTATACCTCATTGTTTAGGCATTATTACAAAACCAGAATCATACGTGTACTAGCTCGAGAACTCCAAAGCTCTTCCCTTGCCCGCTTGCCTCCCGAACTCTAACGATCTGCATGTTGGAAACAAAAGAGAGCGTAAGCTACTAGCTTAGTGAGAGAAGCTCTATAAATTCGCAACATGCAGTTTTTCAAAATATTTTTCGTATGTAAGTAAAACAATGGATGCACGAATGACTATCTCAACAAAGCATGGTTTGCACAAACATAACCAACATATACACACGGTGGGACTACACATCACCGTTTCGACTAGTAGATTTCCAATGGGACTACGCATCAAAGTACTTTCCTACTAGTCACTACTGGTGGGACTACACGTCACCGTAGTTTAGACCACCATCACGTGAGGCACAACTTCAACTCGACCAAACATTAACAATTGTATGAACAACTTAAGATGCACGAGATAATCACAACACATAACTAGTCATTCATTCACAACAAACATAGGAGTAGAGAAGCTTACACTCGGGTTTAGGTGAACCCTCGAGGTCCCACCCAAACCCCAAAGGTTCCATATTGTGCCCAATTCAAAGATTAGCAAAATCTACTCACCGTTGTTACCCAAGTGAAAACCGAAGACCAAGCTCAAGACTCCGAATTCTCCGGATTCGTTCCCGAAGCTTCACCAACCAAGTTCCTTGTCTCTAAACAACCAAACACACTCCATTAATCACCAAAACAACCATAAACCACTGTTGTAGCCCATAACACCAATTAAGCATCAAACCAAGCCGAAAACACCCATAAAACTCTTATTTTCGAGCAGCCCCTAAGCACACCCTAAAACCAATGATTCCAACCCTCAAATTACTCCTTACAACTCCCAAAACAACCCTCACAAATAGCCTAACCATCAGCCATCACATTTCCACATAAGACACCCCCAAAACCCAACTTAAAACCCTTCCAAAAACCCCACAAAACCCAAATCCGAAAAATTCCATAAAACCTTGTAAAAATCAGTTTTGTTGGACCTTTTAGGTTGTAGACAACTCATATAACTTCAACAAATCGAAAACTTAAGTTAAAGACCTCAAAGACGACATTTTTAATCTAAAATCCTCCAAACTTGAAATCTTAAAACATGTACAAAAATGAAAACAAATGATATTAACTTGTAGATAATAACGAGGGCAAGTCAAAAACAAAGTTACCTTTGAAAAATCTTCAAAAATGAGCAAGATATTGGATGGAATAGTACTCTACCTCTTTCCTCTTTAAGTCGGCATAGGACTTTTGTCGATCTGAAGCTGCTTTTAAGCGATCACATATCAACTTCACCTTCTCGATGGTTCCCTTAAGCAATTCGGGCATCGGCACAAGTTTCTGTCTGGCCTCGGCCCAACAAATCGGGGTTCTACACTTCCTACCATACAAGGCCTCATAGGGAGCCATCTGAATACTCGACTGAAAGCTGTTATTATACGCGAACTCCACTAACGGTAGGTGTTTCTCCCATGACCCCTGAAAGTCAATGATACAACACCTCAACATATCCTCCAATATCTGAATCACTCTCTCAGACAGACCATCTGACTGCGGATGATACGAAGTGCTGAAGTTCAACCATGTACCCAAGGCTCGATGCAAACACTCCCAAAATCTAGAGGTAAATCTCGGATCTCGGTCTGACACAATCGACTTCGGTACTTTATGTAGTCTCACTATCTCACGGATATACAAATCGGCCAACTTGTCTAATGTATAGGTAGTATGAACCGGTATGAAGTGGGCACACTTAGTAAATCTATCCACAATCACCCACACTGAGTTTTTCTTCGAAGAAGTCAACGGAAGTCCTGACACAAATTCCATAGTGATACGCTCCCACTTCCATTCTGGAATTTTCAACGATTGCAATAATCCTGAGGGAAACCGGTGCTCAGCCTTGACTCTCTGACAAACCATACATCTACTTACAAACTCGGCTACGTCTTTTTTCAAACTAACCCAATAATACTCTTCCTTCAATCCTCGATACATCTTCGTGCTACCCGGATGCATAGTAAAAGGACTATTGTGAGCCTCACTAAAGATCGTACGTCTCAAATCGGCATCCTCCGGAACCATTATTCTATCCTTGAACATAGGATCCCATTCTCTCCAAAACAATACTCGGTAGGCCTATCTTCGGCTATGTCTTGCACGTGAGGTGCCAAAGACCCGTCTCGCAACTGCTTCTTACGAATCAACTGAACCAAAGAGAGCTTGACCTGAAGCTCGGCTATCAACCCACCATCCGTAGACACACTCAACCTTGCAAACATTGCTCGCAACTCAACGGCCACCTTCCTACTCAAGGCATCGGCCACCACATTTGCCTTGCTCGGATGGTACTCAATGGTAAGGTCATAATCCTTAAGAAGCTCTAACCACCTTCGTTGCCTGAGGTTCAACTCCCTCTGAGACATCAAATATTTCAAACTCTTGTGGTCGGTGTACACGGTGCACTTCTCACCATAAAGATGGTGTCTCCAAATTTTCAACGCGAACACCACTGCAGCCAACTCTATGTCATGTGTGGGATAATTCTTCTCATGGACTTTTAACTATCGCGAAGCATACGCTACTACCTTGCCTTCCTGCATAAGCACACAACCTAGCCCTACGTTGGACGCATCACTGTAAATCACAAACTCTCTCCCCGGCTCAGGCTGAATCAAAATAGGAGCTTCGGTCAAAGCTTTCTTCAATTTCTCAAACGCTTCTTATCTTGCATCTGACCATTCATACGGAATATTCTTCTATAGCAACTTGGTCAACGGAGCTGCTATTCTCGAGAACCCCTCAACAAACCTTCTGTAGTATCCCGCCAAACCTAGGAAACTGCTGATTTCTGTCACTGACTTCGGTTGTTTCCAATTCACAATAGCTTCTATATTTTTGGGGTCTACACTAATTCCACTAGCCGAGATCACGTGACCTAGGAAGACCACCTCCCTAATCCAAAACTCACATTTACTTAGCTTGGCATACAACTGATTCTCAAGTAGTGTCTGAAGCACTAACCTTAAATGCTCATGGTGCTCCTCCTCGATCCTAGAGTACACTAGGATGTCATCAATAAACACTACCACAAACCTGCCCAAGAACTTATGAAACACTCGTTTCATCATATCCATGAAGGCTGCTGGAGCATTGGTCAACCAAAAAGGCATTACCAAAAACTCATAATATCCATAACGTGTAAGAAAGGCTGTCTTCGGTATGTCCACATCCTTCACCTTCAACTGATAGTATCCGGACCTCAAGTCAATCTTTGAAAACACAGAAGCACCCTTCAACTGGTCTAGCAAGTCATCTATCCTAGTCAAGGGATATTTGTTTTTCACTGTTACCTTATTCAACTGTCTATAGTCTATACACATCTGCATGCTACCATCCTTCTTTTTCACAAACAAGACTGGAGCACCCCACGGGGATACACTAGGCCTAATGAAGCCTCTATCTGTCAGCTCCTGAAGCTGTGTCTTCAACTCCTTCGGTGCCATTCTATACGGAGCAATCGACACCGGTGCAGAATCAGAATATGTCTCAATATCAAACTCAACTACTCTATCTGGAGGCAAGCCTGGTAGCTCTCCCGGAAAAACACTCGGATAATCACATATTGTTCTGATGTTCTAAGGTCTCACCTCACTCATATTCGGATTCATTACATAAGCCAAGTAAGCTTGGCACCCTGAACTCAACAACCTCTGAGCTTCTAAAGCCGAAACCACATTGGACAGGAACTTGACATTCTTCCCAACTACCACAACCTCAAAATCATCGGTAAGCCTCAAAGAGACTCTCTTAGTCTCAAAGTCAACCCTAGCTCTATGCTCTACAAGCCAATCCATGCCTAAAATCACGTCAAAGCCATAGAAGGGTAACTCCATCATATCGACCGGAAATACGTGGCCCTGAACCATTAAGGGACACCTCATATACACCTTCCTAACTACCACTGTATCGCCAAAAGAGCTAGTGACATTTACACTTATCTCTAACCAATCACATGGTAACCCTAATGACTTTGCGTGTTCACCCAAAATATAAGAATGTGTTGACCCCGAGTCTATCAATGAAAGTAAACTCAAAGACTGTAATGTGAAATTTCCTGCAATGACATCAGTGTCATTTCCAGCCTCTCGCTGAGCGTACACCCTAGTCGGTCCTCCGCCCTCGGGCTGGACTGCTACTACATGAGCCAAGTTCCTCTGACCCTCATTCCTTGGCTGAAAGTTCCCACGACCGTGCCCACGGCCTCTCTGATGCTCAAAGCCCATAGCTGGAGCCGGTCCGCCCTTAACTGGGTGTGGATAATCACGCCTCAAGTGGTCTCGGGAGCTACAGTTCCTACACGCCCCAAACATACCCATACACTCTCTTGGGTGGCGTCTTCCGCACCTAGTGCATTCCGGAATGTGCCCAACAGCTCCCTAGCCCTGACGGCCCTGACCATGGTTACCACCCCTAGGTCTCGTATCCGGCTGATACCTCCTATCTCTATGCCTCTTGGCATGATCTCTGTCCTAGTTTGCATGTCTCTTCCCGGAGTCAGACCCACTGGCACGTGCCCTAGAGCTTAGGTTCTGCTCTATATCCTTGGCCCTAGAGACCAAGACATCGAACTCGGTGTAGTCGGAGGCTAGCATGTAGGTCTTCACATCTGTAGTCAACCCATATCTGAAGTGTTCACATCACTCCTTCTCATCTGGGACCAACTCTGGCGCGTACTGGCTCAACCTCACAAACTGGACCTCATACTCAGACACGGTCCTATTTACTTAACCAAAGCCATGAACTCTCTTTTCTTTTCATCCAAGTACCAAACTCCAAGGTACTTCCTCTTCTAGGGATTTCTGAAGAACTCCCATGTGACCTCCACCTCGGCCATACTAGAAATAATAGCGGTCCACCAAGTATAAGCGTCTCCCTAGAGCAAAGAGACGATGCATCCCAACTTACAGGCATCCGAACACTCCATCTGACCCAAGATGCGAGTAGTACTCTCAAGCCATCCTTCCAAACCTTCCGGAGACAGTCCCCGAAACTCAACTGCCCCTAAGTTACGAAGCCTCTCTAAGGGTAATCCTGTCCCCGCACCTTGAGGTGGTGCTGCAGCTTGCATACCGGCCAAAGTTATCTGAAAAGCTCCGGCTATGGTCTGAATCAAATGAGTCACATCCGGGCCCGCCTGACCTTGGCCCGCTTGAGCCCCATTACCTCCCACATTAGCCTCACCCTAAGGCCCATTACCACCGCCTCCAACGTTTTCCCCATTACCCTCGGAAGCATGAAGAGCAGGAGGCGCATTCTCGGGTGCCTGGTCAACCGCTCTAAGCCGTCCCCTCGGTCTCACCATAGCAGTTATAAATAATCTAAAACAGCAAACACACAACAACAAAGGAAACATTAGGTTAGCAAAAGGGCAGGGACTCCGGTTCTCAAGCTCGTTAAACCAAAATAATTGCTTCTTTTTTTTTACAACAACGCCTAACAATGGGGACTTTGGACTTATTCTCAAGCATCAAATAGAGACATCACAGTATGCAATCATATACCGTGCTAGTAACAAAATTTAGACATACATGGAAAAACACCCATACTACCTTAACTCACCTCACTTACCTGCCCGAGGTCTCGGAAACCTCAGGCTCTGATACCAACAAATGTAACCCCCTCGTCCTGGTCTGGCCGGATAACCGGTCCGAGTAGGCCACACGGAGAAAACCGAAGCGAAACCTGTTAAGGTTCCCCCTCGGTTAACAACCCTAATTTTGTTCTTTTAATTCAATCTTGTCTAAAGGCTCAATTAAATCCTATGTGATCATATCAGCGGAATAAAATGCGGAAGACAAACATTCAAACCCGAAACATCATTTAAACAGCCCAATTTTAATCCATTAAGCAGGCCGTTTCAAAACACCCTTGAGGCGTATCGAAACTCCTTGACCAGGTCAACTGCCCCAAACCCATATGAAGAGGCCGTATCAGAATGGAGGTCAACTGTTCCGAAACACCCTCAATGGTCAACTTCTCGTGGTCAACGAGATTTTGACCATTTCGAAACCATTAGACCCGTTTTGAAACGCTTTCATCTCGCTATTTTCTCAGATTTCCAGTAGCCAAAACGTTTCGAAACCCGTATCGAAATAGGGGCTCTCAGTGGCCAAACCGTATCGAAACACGTTCCGATACGGGGTCCCTGAAGCCTACCCGTTCTGAAACGGCCCAGCTCATTTCGAAACGCGGGCTGTCTACAACCCTTGAAAACCAGACTTAGGCGTTTCGTAACAAATCTAAAGGTCCCAAACAACCCTAAAAGACACCTAACACCAACATACATGATCTAGAGGCATGAGTCCTAAAGCAAGACATGCTTAAACACACAAGGTATAAGATGAGACTTCTCTAGACTCATTCAAACATACACACATCAATCTACCACCAAGAATTAGCATATGAGGCATAAAATCTAACAAGGACCATACAAGTCAAGGATTTCATGCAATTCCATAATGATGGCATGCTAGCAATCACAAGGCATCCTACACAAGACAACCAAATATAGAGCATGCATAGGCCAAGATCATGCACACATAGGCACATACAATTAAGCAACAAGTCAAGCATGGCCCTCAATCCATGAAATAAAAGCATACACATCCATAATTTTAACATGCTTAAATTAATATAAATCACCTAAGGAGTTTGACACCAACTCCTACAACTCTATACCCATTATTTAGGCATTATTACAAAACCCGAATCATACATGTACTAGCTCGAGAACTCCAAAGCTCTTCCCTTGCCCGCTTGCCTCCCGAACTCTAACGATCTGCATGTTGGAAACAAAAGAGAGCGTAAGCTACTAGCTTAGTGAGAGGAGCTCTACAAATTCGCAACATGCAGTTTTTCAAAATACTTTTCTTTTGTAAGTAAAACAATGGATGCACGAATGACTATCTCAACAAAGCATGGTTTGCACAAACGTAACCAACATATACACACGGTGGGACTACACATCACCGTTTCGACTAGTAGATTTCCAAAGGGACTACGCATCAAAGTACTTTCCTACTAGTCACTACCGGTAGGACTACACGTCACCATAGTTTAGACCATCATCACGTGAGGCACAACTTCAACTCGACTACACATTAACAATTGTATGAACAACTTAAGATGCAAGAGATAATCACAACACATAACTAGTCATTCATTCACAATAAACATAGGAGTAGAGAAGCTTACACTCGGGTTTAGGTGAACCCTCGAGGTCCCACCCAAACCTCAAAGGTTCTATATTGTGCCTAATTCAAAGATTAGCAAAATCTACTCACCGTTGTTACCCAAGTGAAAACCGAAGACCAAGCTCAAGACTCCAAACTCTCCGGATTCGTTCCCGAAGCTTCACCAACCAAGTTCCTTGTCTCTAAACAACCAAACACACTCCATTAATCACCAAAACAATCATAAACCACTGTTGTAGCCCATAACACCAATTAAGCATCAAACCAAGCCGAAAACACCCATAAAACTCTTATTTTCGAGCAGCCCCTAAGCACACCCTAAAACCAATGATTCCAACCCTCAAATTACTTCTTACAACTCCCAAAACAACCTCACAAATAGCCTAACCATCAGCCATCACATTTCCACATAAGACACCCCCAAAACCCAACTTAAAACCCTTCCAAAAACCCCACAAAACCCAAATCCGAAAAATTCCATAAAACCTTGTAAAAATCAGTTTTGTTGGACCTTTTAGGTTGTAGACAACTCATATAACTTCAACAAATCGAAAACTTAAGTTAAAGACCTCAAAGACGACATTTTTAATCTAAAATCCTCTAAACTTCAAATCTCAAAACATGTACAAAAATGAAAACAAATGATATTAACTTGTAGAGAATAACGAGGGCAAGTCAAAAACAAAGTTACCTTTGCAAAATCTTCAAAAATGAGCAAGATATTGGATGGAATAGTATCTAGGGGAGAGGGGTTCATTTTGTCGTCAAAATGGGAAAATGGAGAGAGGAAGAAGATGAGCCAAAAGCATTTTTTATGTTTGTTTAAAATTGGGGAGCTAAAGACCAAAGTACCCTTAATGAATTAAAGAAATCACAATAATTGACAGCCTTGGCTATTTGGGCTTGTTTTGAAAATGGTCCAACTTAACTTATTCGTTTTTAACATCCGAGACCCAATACATTATTTTATTATTAAAAAATTGGAACTAAAACCCGAATCATTATTTAATTATTATTTTCACCCGGCCCCCGAACCCAGGTGTTACATGAGAATAATTAGAAGATGATTTATTTCTTTCGAGGGTTATAAGAAAATCAACAACGTCCAAAAAAATTGGACCAACAATGTCTAAATAAAGTTGGATCAGTATCATCTTCTTCATGTTTCGCAAACAAAATTTGCTTCTATTTTATTTCCTTTATCATTCAATGATTCTTAATTTTTCAACGTACAACACGTACGAGACCAATGGTTTATAACATCACATTGGTAATAAGAAGAATTTTACTTCAATAGAATGATCTTTATCACTCTTGTCATCCTTATAACCTCACTACCAGTGGGTAAAAGTATTCTTAAAATGATCATATTTTTCATGTCTATATTCATAGCCTCGATCACGACCACAACTTCTAATGTGGTTTTTATTTCTTCCATAATATAATCTCACATTCACTTCAGGGAATGGGGTAGAGCCAGTGGGCATTTGAAACTTTTTCACATATCCTTATCATAGAGAACAAAGATTTAATCCTGGTACGCGGCATTGTTAAACCTGTCCACTGGGTTCTTTAAACATCATGTTTGCATTCACTTCAGGGAATAAACACTATGCTTGCATTCACTTCAAGGAATGCCCCATCATTGATAATCGCATGGAATAAACATCATGCTTTGCATTCACTTCAGGGAATGCCTCCCATAAAACTTTTTGGATCAAGACGAATTTTCGTAACTTGAAATTGGGAGAAATCTATGGTCGAGTTTTTCAACAAAGAAGAAATATTGCTTTCGAGCAAATATAGACTTTATAATAATCTTCTTGTAAATTCAAAATCATCATGATTTATCGCACTTTAAAATGATAATATAAAGAAAAAATAAAACCAAAATTTACCGATATTGATTTTTCTCTCGTGGACAATGGAGACATAGCATATGACCGAGATAGCTTCTCATAGTCTCTTTATATCACATCTCTTTCCAAGCCATTTAAATACATGTAAAACTCAAAACACGGTTAAAAATACCAACTTTTATCCATAAAATAACATAAATAAAATTTGATCTTTAATTATAAGAAACAAGAAAAAATGATTTAACCAACAAAAATAAATATGTTCAAAATTTGCTTGGCTAGATCTGTTAAAATCTATATTTGTCTTAATCAATTAAAGTGTGAAATTGGACCACTTTTTGCGAATTGAAATCCCTAATTATAAACCAAGCATAAAATGAGATATAAATCAAATTAAACAAATTAATAATATTACTACTTAATGATCGCATCTCTAATAATGCACAAATATAAAATAATATGTTATCATGTAACAAAACTTTAAGTTACAAACTATAAACGTCAATCATTAAACAACCAAAAACACATCACTTCTTTTTCATAAGAAAATGTTGGCATTGTCAATAATAAATAGACATTTTATATGATTGTATGTTATTTTTATAACAAATCTAATCATTTCATAAATAAATAAATAAATAGATAAAGGCATGAAACTTAAAATTATTTATTTATCTGTCAACATTACTAATAACGAATACATTATATATAGGTTTTAATCAAATGATAACATATAATCATACCAAATTCGATTATATATACAATCATAACTATACAAAAAAAATCATAATATACTAACACAAAAAAAAATCAAACCTTAAATCATGAAATATATAAACGAAACGATGAATCATAATATACTACCTTTATATTTAGAATGATTATAAAAATACCAATGATTCTCACCAAATTCATGTTTACACGTCAAATTAAAGGGAAGATGAAACTTGATCTTTAACCAAAATCTTCTGAGCAAACTCGTGCTGATAACGTATTGTGAATAAAATAAAAAAGAACAAGAAGAACAAAGAGATGAGAGAAAGAGGGAGATTTGTATTATTCTCAAATATAGACTTGTATACAATGCCTTCAATGAATCATCTATTTATAGGCATAAGAAGTACATAATACATTAAATTCTAATTCATAGAGATAATATTCCTAATTAATATTCCAAATAATAAATAAATCAAACTCTTTTAATATAGTTCTAATCATGATAGACATCTACATAAATAAATATTCATAACAAAGAATTAATAATTAAACTCTTTGGAAAAAAAAGTGTAATGAAAAATTCAAATATCTATCATATGAAAAAAGACCGTAAAGGCATTAAAGTCCATTAGAATAAAAGGAATAATAAAATTATTGAATAACAGTCGAGCGCTCTTCTGCGTAAATTTAAAGTGTATTATTAGCATTTAGGGATGTTAATATAATCCGAATTCGATTCAAATTCAATTCAATTCGAAGAAAATAATCTGATCCAAATCTGATTGAAAAAAGTCTGAATTTGAATTAAAAAAATGTCCGAGTCCTAATAGGAGGTGGATCGGATATGAACATTACCATGATCTGATTTGAATCTGATCCTAATTCATATTCGATCAGATTCCGATCTCAGTCCGTTACATATATGAATCTAAATAAAAATATTTGAAACTCTTAGATTTAAAAATATAGATATATATTGAAATCTTATTTAAGTTGAATTGGAATTATATATATAATATAAATATATATTGAAATCCTAATTAAGTTAAATTTGATTATATATATTTAATATATATATATATATATATATTAAATTATAATTAAGTTAAATTGAGATTATATATATTTAATATATATATATATATATTGAAGTCTTAATTAAAGTTAAATTAGAATTATATATATATATATATATATATATTTTGAAATCTTAATATAAGTTAAATTAGGATTACAAAGGCTATATAAAGATATGAGAGATTTAACAATTGTTAATGCTTTTTGGAAAAACTCTCTAAATAGTTTAGAGAGTTTTATATGCTCGTTTCAACTGGGTGAACTACGTAGAAGTCGCTGTGTTATCGTTGCGGCTTAAGAATCGACATTGTGAAATTGTGTTTGTGTATCTATCTTCTCCAAATTAATTCTATATTTTAAATAGGTAATTCTTCGCCCTTAATCACTCTGATTCGTTTGATGAAAATTATTTGTTATTTTTATTTAAAGATATTTGTTTGAGTTGTTACTTTAAAAAGGAAATTTTTAATTGAATTCGAACTTTCGAATTTGGATTTTAGATATTTTATTAGATTGGACTCGAATTTATATAATCGGACTTCCATTCAGACTTAAATTTTTTTAAAGGTCCGATTATTAATTAGATTGGACTTAAACTTTATAAAATTCGATCATTGTTATCCCTATTAGCACTCCAATGAAGGCGTAAATATAACGACGAAATTATTGGTGGAATCTCTTATGTGGTGTCATATTATGGGCTGTGACATATCAATATGATGTGGTGGGTTACAAGAGAAGTGTCCAAACAAAAATTATGGTTATAGCGCTGCTGTCGGTTTTTGGAGAATTGACGGGCCGTGGATCTCAACCGCTATTCGTCTTAGATGGGTTCCGGGCGGATATTTCCTGTCTATTAATGTTCGTTGTCTCTCTCTGATCTTTCAGTTCAAAATTTCCTCTTTTTCAACTTTTGAACAGTGGCCCAATTTTTATCGGATTTCTACTTTGGTGTTGTTTGGAAACAACATTCTTGATGAACTGGAATTGGGAGGAGGACCGAGGAATTCATACACTCTTTATATTTGGGGTACAGTAGATGATGTCTTGACAAGGACCAATGTCTTCGAGTTGGAAGTCTGCCTCTGGATAGAGCTCTCAGGCACAACTGCTGTTTTTCATCCCGGGAAGAGTTTATGGTGTTCGCTTTTTACCTTTCTCCAATATCGTTTTGACTTTATCATTTTTGGAAACTTGATCCACGATTCTACCGATGGAAGTTCCTATCTGGGAGATCCAATTTTTTCTTCGATCTGGTATTGTTGGGCCTCTGCGTGGTCTTTTGCTGACCGTTGTTGGCATTTGCTGCTGTTGCACTGGGTTTTGGTTTGTCGGTTTCTTTTGTGCTTTTTTATGTTCGTCGTGAGGCCTTTCATGGCCCGTCAGGTTGTTTTTTTTTCTTCAGTATGTTTCCGTTGTTAGTGGGACCCATGGGCCCCTTCCGTTTGTATCATTTTCTTGTTTAATGAAAGTTATGTTTTGAAAAAAAAAATATGGTATTGTTTAGCAATTAGCGGATAGCTAATAACTGATTGCATTAACTGATTTAACTAGCAAATTATATATAAAAGTGTTTGGTAAAATTAACTAATAGATGATAGCTGTTTGATTATTTAAATAAGCAAAATGACATATAAAACATAATTGTATTTGATACTTGTTTGAATAGTTTATCAGTTATTAATATTTTGTATATATTAATATTAATTAGATTAGAAAAAATAATTTTTAATATAACATTACTAAGCATATTTGGAGATATCTATATATTAATTTATTATTTATATAATTATTTTAAATATAATTTAAGTAATTATTAAATTTAAATAAAAATATGTGAGAAAAAAAAAGAAAAAATATTAGTTTACAAAAAGTCATATCGTAAATACGTGATGTTAAAGAATTAAAAAAATCTTATTAGCAGTTGTTTCAGAATTAGAGTTTTCACTCCAATCTGTTATTTCAATCGACTCTTTACCAAACATTCAAATTAACAAATTTAACCAGTTAAACTTCTAATTTTAACTCAAACCGCTCTTTACTAAACATAACACATATCAATTAATAAGGCAAAATAATGGGTGGTAGGGTCAAGTTTTTAGATTGATTTATACCAAATTTAAATTGGCAACAGATAAAATTAGTGGGAATCTTAAAATGGACCAATAGTGAAGTGGGAATATTTAAAATTAAATGGCGTTAGTGAGTGCTCTTGTGATGCGTCTGAGAGAATTCCTTGGTAGAAGATAAGAGTAAGGCGTGCGGATCTCCCATATATGTCGTGCGAAAAAAGTTGTTGCCAATGGTTTGGCCAAAATAGCTCGACCCTAGAGCTTAGGAAGTAGGAGAGGTTCTCTATGTGCAGCCGCTGCTGGAAATCCTCCCTTTGCTTGTTGCCAATCAGTGTTGCACTTAATTTCTTTTCCTTTTCGATATCTCGATTTGTTGTGTGCGGTTCCTCAAGGCTTTATTGTGACTAATCTGGACCGACTCACGTTGTACATTTGATTTTGGAAGGTGAACCTCTCAACAGAGATTTCCGCATGTACAAGGCCTCAAACTCGAAACATGGTTAAACGATATCAAGCTGCTTACCACTTGAACTAATCTCTGTTAATTTTTATATACTTTTTTGAATAATCTTTACGATAATTAAACTCGAATCTAATAACATAAACATCATCACCTTTTCTACTAAAACCACCAGTCAAATTCATATATTTTTTTATCTTCACCCATAGTATGAATGTCCTATAATCTACATTTATGTTTTTTGAGGTATTGGATTCTATTTTGTACTTACTACTGTGTACAGGGATTGAGGTATTTAACAAATCTAAAAATATCTTTGATTTATATAATAAATTTGAAAAACCAATATGGGATAATTATAAATTTCACCCTTAAATTAAAAAATAATTATTCTATTCCCTCAATTTGGTCCCTAACTATGAATTTCTTATCTTCAATGTAGAAGTTCTTTAGCTAGCATCTTCCTAATGTTTGTTCAAATTAGTCCCAACTTTTGTATGCAGCATTTGTTGAAAGTAGAATGCACTTTCGGTGCATTATTACACCACTTGTGCACTTTTGGTATGGTATAATCATTCATTTGGTCCTTAAATTTAAGTTATTTGCAAGTTGGTCCTTGAAGCTCAACTATAAATAGCTTAGCCATTTGTCATTCCTAACATCCCAAATCATTCTAACATCCTCCCAATACTAGAGAAATTAGAGGGTTTTCATAGAGTTGTTTTCTCCTTTTTATCAAGAGAGAATTGTCATTGTTTTCTCCTTGTTAGATTGAGAGAAGTTGTAATTCCTATTTTCTCATAGTGAAATTCTTCTACCTTGTTCGTGGTTTTTTACCCTATATTATTTAGGGGTTTTCCACGTAAAATCTGTGTCTCCTTTATCTTCATTGTTATTTTCTCAAATTATCAGTTGCGTTTTTGCTCTATTCGACGACCGTATTCCGCAACGATTATTAGAGAGTTTTCATAGAGTTGTTTTCTCCTTTTTATCAAGAGAGAATTGTCATTGTTTTCTCCTTGTTAGATTGAGAGAAGTTGTAATTCCTATTTTCTCATAGTGAAATTCTTCTACCTTGTCCGTGGTTTTTTACCCTATATTATTTAAGGATTTTCCACGTAAAATCTATGTCTCATTTATCTTCATTTTTATTTTCTCAAATTATCAGTTGCGTTTTTGCTCTATTCGACGACCGTATTCCACAACAATTGGTATCAGAGCCTAATTTGGGTGCGTATATCTACTTACCGTATTCTCTGTTGGTTGCCACTGAAAAGTGGATCCTCCATCATAAGAAAGTAAGTTAGATATTACTCATTCATTGAATGTGGTGGGCACTATTCACGTCAAAAAGGTGAAATAGTGGGAGCTATCTGAAATAGAAGCTATGGCAACGAAATTTGATATTGAAAAGTTCAATGGGAGCAATTTCTCACTGTGGAAATTGAAGATAAAGGTCATCCTAAGAAAAAACGGATGTCTAGCGGCTATCAGCGAAAGGCCGGCAGATTTTACGGATAACAAGAAATGAAATGAGATGGACGAGAATGCTATTGCAGACCTTCATTTAGCATTAGTAGATGAAGTACTATCAAGCATCGAGGAGAAGAAGACAGCCAAGGAGATTTGGGATCACCTCACAAAATTATACGAGGTCAAATCGTTGCACAAGAAAAAAATTTTTAAGAGGAAATTGTACACTCTTCGGATGTCAGAATCTACTTCAGTGACAGAGCACTTAAACATGTTGAATACTCTATTTTCTCAGCTTACATCCCTAAGCTATAAAATAGAGTCACAAGAACGTGCTGAACTTCTACTTCAAAGTCTACCTGATTCGTATGATCAACTCATCATCAACTTTGTTGAGTGGATCGCAAGATCGATATAAACCAAGAGGGGGGTGAATTGGAATTTTAAAGGTTTTGAGTTGGAAATTGCAAATTAAAAATAATAGACAAGGGATTTAGAGTGGTTCAAGTTCCAAATGAACTCTACATCCACTACCTTAGCCTCACTAAGGATTTGCAACAATTCCACTAATTGCTCTTCCCCTTTTCTAGGCTAAGGAGGCAACCCTTACAATTTCGGTTAATTTTTCTACCCAAACATCAACCCAATCCTCACACAAGTAAACAAAGAAATTGGTTGGCTAATAAGGTATCTCTCAATACAAATGAAAGCCCAATTACAAGCACTCAACCCAATTGAACAAGATAAGAATGAAAATTACAATCGGGGTTTCTAGACAAAATGGGATTTTTGCACAATTGCTTGGATTTGATGGTTGGATATTTTCTTTTGGATCAATGGTGATTGCTGGAGCTTCTTGAGGTCTCTTTTATACCCTCTTATTGATTTCTAGCCGTTGTGGGTGTTGTGCTCAAGAATAGAGCCATTGGGGATGTTATCTCACAACTTCCAATGCAGTCTGCAGCAGCCCGTTTCGGAACGAGGGAACCTGTTTCAGAACGGATTTAAATAAAATAGCCGTTGGGGTGCATTTAAGAGCCCGTTTCGAAACGCCTTAGGGTCGTTTCGAAACACTTTTGCCACTGTCAAGGGTTGTTTCGAAACAGCCTTAGCCCGTTTCGAAACACCCTATTTGTGTTTAAATATTCAGTTAAAATATTCGACCGTTATGCCTTTTTAAAATCAAATATGAAGAACAGTTTCGAAACGTGTGAGACCGTTTTGAAACAGAGTCAAGTGTTTCGATACACGTTTCGGAACAGGGGTTGTTCGAACTGAAAACGTTTCGAAACGCCTTAGGTCCGTTTCGAAACAGGACTTTGAAAATCACTGTTTTGACTTGAAACACTTAGAAAAATGTTTGAGAAATCTTTGTTTTTAACTTGGGCATAATCTTAAAATTATATGGGGAAATTTTGAGGACTTAAAATTCGTTTTGACATTTTCAATTTAGTCCTTAGGTTTTTAGTTATATCAAAATTGAAATATTTGTTTCACAAACTTGACAAACAACAACCTTACCAATGATCTAGTCTTCGATGACGTTGCAGCTGCTGTTCTGGAAGAAGAAAATCGGTGCAAGAACAAGGAAGATAGACAAGGAAATCTGCAACAAGCAGAGGCCTTAACGGTGATGAGAGGAAGATCAACAGAACGTGGCCAAAGTAGCAGTTACAATCATGGTAGATCAAAGTCAAGGAGTAAGAAGAATTTAAAGTGCTACAACTGCGGAAAGAAGGGTCACATGAAGAATGTAACACCCGTGTTTTGGGGTTAGAAGTTAGTCGGGTTAGTTGGTCTGAGTTGGTAGAATTAATTTTAATCAAATTGATCTTAGTTTGAGCAAATTGAGTTTTAAATAAAAAGGGAGGGATATTTTGGTAATTTAAAAAAAAAAACTTTTATATATAATAATAATATTAATCATAATCTTATCATTTCCTTTCTTCCTCCTTCCCCCTGCCGTATAACCATACCCAAACTTCCCCAAACCCCAAAACCTTTAATTCATCAAATTCCTTCATCAAATCAAGGGCGTTTTTGAAGGTAATTACATATTCGGACTCTCCTCTTCATCCTCTACGTTTACATAGCTTTATATCTCGAAACTACCCACTTTTATGATTTTCAAGTTTAATGAAAATTTGAGTTTTAGTGAGTTTTTCAATTGATTTTGATTTATTGAGTTGGGTTTTGAGTTAGTCTTGTTAAAATAAACCTAATATGTTAAAATGAGTAATTTTGGGTGAAAATCCGAAATGGGTATTTGAGGCCATTTTTGAAGTGTTTAAAACTTGAATTTTGATGAGTTTTATAGTTCAATTGAAGGGCTGAGGGTATATGTATGTTAGGAAAGTGTTTTGGAACCATTTAGATGTCATTTGGGTGATTGAAAATATGATTTTCTGCTGGGTAAAATAGGAGTACGAAAATGAGAAATTTGGTGATTGTTTTAGTTGGAAATTGTTGAAGTGTGGCTTGTGTTTATGGATTGGAGTGGTGACTGAAATTTAGCATTGAATTATGAGTAATGGTTATGTTTTGATTGGCTAGAAACAAGAGGAAACACCGGAGAAGCATCGGGATCGAATCCGAGCATTTAGGAGGCTTGCTTGCTTGTTTGAGTTGCTAAGGAAGGGTGGTGAGTAAAACTTTAAAAATTGTTTTGAAGTTGGTTCAAGTGTGTAGTGGATGTGAGGGAATGAGCTTGGTAGGCCATTCCTAGGTGGGAGTTAAATTGGTAGTTTAACTCTTTAAATTTTCTATTGATAAATGATATGTCATTGCCTACTTGTTCATGTGAAATGTGGATTGATTGATATGTATGTATCTTGATATGCATATATGATAAACATGATATATAATGGGTGGATATATGATGTAATGAAAGATATTGGCACTAGTATGCTTGGGTACAATGATCGATCATTAGGATGAGTGTGCACACAAATTGAGTCAAAACGTACGTGGCCTTGGTGGCGTTAAGGCACCAAGGAGGAGTACGGTGATGTAATATTCCACCGGAAATTTATATATATTCTACGTGATGATGAGTGGAATCCCGTCCGTAGGGCATGTGGCGATGAGTGGAATCCCGTCCATGCAAGGCCGGTGATGAGTGTAATCCCACCGAGGTAAGGTTGATGTTGGAAAATGCGTTCCAACATGTTATCCGCGTATTCGAGTCATAACTAGGTGCCAAAATGAGAATTATGTTGTTGAACTTAATATGATGTAAGATGCCATATTATGATTCTTGAACATGTTATTCTTTCATGATTATGATGTTGAGTTTAATATGATGTGGGATGCCATATTAGAACTCTTGAAAATGATATGATGATTATGCTGTCGAGTTTAATATGATGATTATGCTGTTGAGTTTAATATGATGTGAGATGCCATATTTTAACTCTTGAAAGACTAGTTAGGTTGACTTGTTGATACCTATGCATGTTGTATGTGAGATTTAGGGATGACACGATTGAACCCTGCATTGTTGTTGTTTTTGGATTTTAGAGCATCCTCACTAAGCTTTTAGCTTACGCTCTCATTTTCAACAATGCAGATCATTAGCGTGGTGTTAGCAAGGAGCAAGGCGAAGGGGCTTTCCAAGTTGTTGTTGCTCAAGTATGGTTTTGTAATTAATGTGGTAGTTTAGCAATGGGGCAATTATATGATTTGCATGAGCAATGTTTGACTCTTAAATGGTGTTGATGTGTATGCTTGGCTTGATTTTGTAAACCATGCTATGTTTGATGAAGACTTGTGTATGATGGCATGTTTCGTTGGATGTTTTGGTTGCTTAACTAATATGTTTAAGTTTCATATGTATTAATGTGTGCCTTTGGCATTGTTAAGATCTTATGTATGTTCATATATGCATAAATTGCTCTTTAATCGGAATGCTATGCATGAATGCTTTATTCCATGTTTGAATGACTTCCTTGGCTTAAATAGGTGCTCTCGCATGTGTGTATATGCTTTATTGCTTCCTAAATTTTGTTCTTAGACTTTATATATAAGAACATGCAACTTTAGAAAATTATAGAAAATTAATTAGTGGGAATTTCGTGATGAATTTTTGATATATTCTACTTTGACATGTCTAAAGTTGTAGAAAAATTATAAATATGAGTTTTGATCATTGTAGTGAAATCTGGAAACACATTTCGAACAGCATGCAAAACTGTCCAGTAATGCTCTTAGCTGGACAGTGAACTTTGTAAAATTGTAGAAAATAATCTACTAGGAGTTTCGACCTGAATTTTTGATATGTTAAAATTGGGTATGTTAATTGAATTTAGAAACAAACGGTGTTCGATTTGGAGTTATGTACAGGAAATAAGAAACGAATTAAATTAGGTGGTCAGAATTGTGTATAAATGAAAAGAAGAAAAATTAAGAATTTGTGAATTATTAAAGATGTAAAATTGGATTAAATGGAGTGTTAATAAATTGATTTAAAATCTGTAGGATGTGAAATCCACCAATTTTAATGATCAATTTGAAAGTTTAAGTGATTAATTAAAGAAATTAGGAAAATGGAAATTAGTCTAATCGAACCGTAAAAGTATAGGAACTCACTTAGAATTTATTGCTTGATTATGACAAGATTAAAATGAAAAAAAAATAGGGTTGCTAACCGAGGGGGGGATCCTTAATGGGTTTCGCTTCGGTTTTCCCCGTGTGACCCACTCGGACCGGTCATTCGGCTAGACCGGGATGAGGGGGTTACATTTGTTGGTATCAGAGCTTAAGGTTTCCGAGACCTTGGGCAGGTAAGAGAGGTAAGCTTGATGTGTTAAGAAATTGTATTGCTTGATATATGTTTTGCCATGAGATCTCGTTGTTTGATTATCCGTATGATGAATTGAAGCATGAATTGTTGTGTTGATGTTGAGTCGAGTGCCCATTGCTACTATTACTTAATTAAAAGAAAATTGAAAGAGGAATACTTGAGCACTGTTGGACCCTTGCTTTTGCTAACGTAATCCCTATCTGTTTGTTGTTGTTTGTTGTAGTTATTACTTTGCTAGCTGTATCATGAGATGACGTAGGAGGCCTAGGATGGTTCGACAGGAATCACGGGCAGATGCTCAGAGAGTTGGGGCTCAAGTGGGAGAGCCTGTGGTTGGAATTGGAGCTCCTCCATTACCTCCACCACCACCACCTCCTCCACCTGGAGTAGGAGGCGAGGCTGGGGCCGATAGAGAGGGACCTCAAGGAGGCCGAGGTGGCCAAGGTGGTCAAGGAATGGCCGGAATAGATTTATCTCCGTTGGTTCAGGCGATAGCTGGGGCGTTTCAGGCTGCCATAGCTGGGGGTCAGGCAGCAGCACACCGTCAGGGTGAGGGCACCGGATTACCTTTAGAGAGACTTCGGGGGCTTGGGGCCGAAGAGTTTAGGGGGTCTACTCCAGAGAGATCAGAGTTGTGGTTTGAGAAGACTGTCTGTATCCTTACTCAGATGGGGTGTACTGGTGAGCGTAAGTTGGGATGTGTTGAGTCCTTACTTCAGGGTGATGCTTACACTTGGTGGGTCACCATTACTACGGGTATGGATGAGGCCGAGATTACTTGGGAGTTCTTTGAGACAGCTTTCTTTAAGAAGTATCTGGGTCCGCGATACCTCGACGAGAGGAAGAGAGAGTTTATGGCTTTGCTTCAGGGGAATAGGTCCGTTACTGATTATGAGATCCGGTTTGTCAGATTGAGTCAGTATGCACCTGAGCTTGTTCCTACTGAGGTGGAACGCTGTAACCGTTTCCGTTATGGACTGAATGAAGAAATCAAGACGTATACCCTAGCTTCGGATTATACTGATTTTGATGTCTTGGTAGCGAGGGCCAAGGACTTAGAGCACAGCTTGAGTTTGACCAGGCGGTCAGGTGGATCTAGTTCGGGTAAGAGGTCCAGCAACTTTGATAGAGGAGATGCTAAAAGGCATCAGGACCGTAGACATCAGTATGATCATAGGCGTGGTGGCGGTAACCACGGTAAGGGCCATCAGGGTCAGAGAACTGGTGGGAAGTTGCCCACATGTGCTACCTGTGGGAGGAACCACACCGGTGAGTGTTGGGGAAACTTTCATTCGTGTTGGAATTGTGGTGCTAGAGACCACATTAGGCGTGACTGTCCACATCTGGTGGGACATGCACCAACTCAGGCTCTTGCTAGAGCCAATGACTTTCAGAGAGGCCGCGGGCGCGGTAGAGGTAATTTTCAGCCGAGAAATGATGGCCAGAGAAATTTAGCACATGTAGTTGCAGTCCAGCCGGAGGGCGGAGGACAGGCCAGAGTTTATGCTCAGCGTGGGGATCAGCGGGACACTGATGTGATTGCAGGTAACTTCTCGATACAGTCTTTGGGTTTGTTATCTTTGATTGACTCTGGGTCTACACATTCCTACATATTGAGTGAGCATGCACAATATTTGAAATTGCCTTGTGAGATGTTAGAGGTAGGAGTTAGTGTCACTAGTTCTTTTGGGGACACGGTAGTAGTTAGGAAGATGTACCGAAGGTGTCCGTTGATGGTTCAGGGACATGTGTTTCCAGTGGATATGATGGAGCTTCCTTTTTATGGTTTTGATGTGATTCTGGGTATGGACTGGCTCTCAGAGCATAGAGCTAGGATAGATTTTGAAACTAAGCGGATTTCTTTGAAGCTTACAGATGACTATGAGATTGTGGTTGTGGGTGAGAATGTGAAGTTCTTGTCCAATGTGGTTTCAGTGTTAGAGGCTAAGAGATTAGTTGAGTTGGGGTGTGAAGCATACCTAGCGTATGTGATGAACCCTAACATGAGTGAGGTTAGACCTCAGGACATCCGGACTGTATGTGATTTTCCTAGTGTATTTCCGGAAGAATTGCCAGGGTTACCACCGGACAGAGAGGTAGAGTTCAGCATTGAGACTTATTCCGATTCAGCTCCTGTTTCGATTACTCCGTATCGTATGGCACCAAAAGAATTGAAAGAGTTGAAGACTCAGTTGCAAGAGTTAACAGATAGAGGCTTTATCCGACCAAGTTCTTCACCTTGGGGTGCACCAGTTTTGTTTGTGAAGAAGAAAGATGGAAGCATGAGAATGTGTATAGATTACAGACAGTTGAATCAGTTGACAGTGAAGAATAAATATCCGTTGCCCAGGATTGATGACTTGTTTGATCAACTAAAAGGAGCATCGGTCTTTTCGAAGATTGATTTGAGATCGGGTTATTACCAGCTAAAGGTAAAAGAGGTTGATGTACCGAAGACGGCCTTTAGGACTAGGTATGGTCACTATGAGTTCTTAGTCATGCCATTTGGGTTGACTAATGCACCGACTGCTTTCATGGATATGATGAACAGGATTTTCCATCAGTATTTAGATCAGTTTGTAGTTGTATTTATTGATGACATATTGGTGTACTCGCGAACTGAAGAAGACCATGACCGACACTTGAGACTTGTTTTGAAGACTTTGCTAGATCATCAGTTGTATACAAAGCTCAGTAAGTGTGAGTTTTGGATCCGTGAGGTAGTTTTCTTGGGACATGTAGTGTCAGCCGATGGAATTAGAGTTGATCCGAAAAAGATTGAAGCCATTGTTGAGTGGAAGCAACCGAAGTCTGTGACAGAAGTACGTAGCTTCTTAGGCTTAGCTGGATATTATAGAAGATTTGTAGATGGTTTCTCTAAGTTAGCCGCTCCATTGACGCAGTTACTTCAGAAGAGTGTTCAGTTTGAGTGGACAGATGCAAGACAGAGAGCCTTTGAGAAATTGAAAGAAGCTTTGACCCAAGCACCGATCTTGATACAGCCTGAGTCTGGGAAGGACTACGTAGTTTACAGTGATGCTTCTTATGTAGGGCTAGGGTGTGTTCTTATGCAAGACCGGAAGGTAGTGGCTTACGCTTCAAGACAGTTGAAGACTCATGAGCGCAATTATCCGACCCATGACATAGAGTTAGCTGCAGTTGTGTTCGCTCTGAAGATTTGGAGGCATTATTTGTATGGTGAGAAATGCACAGTGTACACCGATCACAAGAGTTTGAAATACATTATGACTCAGCGAGGTTTGAACCTCAGACAGCGTAGGTGGTTAGAGCTGCTAAAAGACTACGATCTTACTATTGAGTACCATCCGGGTAAGGCCAATGTAGTGGCTGATGCATTGAGTAGGAAGATGGTCGTGGACTTGAGAGCCATGTTTGCTAGATTGAGTTTGTCCGGAGATGGTGGCTTGATAGCCGAGCTTCAGGTCAGACCTACTTTAGGTCAGTTAATTAGAGAAAAACAGCTCTTAGATAGATCTTTGGCACCTCACGTTCAAGATATAGCCGAAGGTAGATCATCAGACTACAGTTTCAGTACTGACGGGGTTTTGTGTTTCAAAGATAGAATAGTTGTGCCAGAAGACAGTGACTTGAGACGTACGATCTTGACTGAAGCCCACAGTAGTCCATTTACTATGCATCCTGGAAGTACGAAGATGTATCGTGATTTGAAGAATGAGTATTTTTGGGTTGGCTTGAAGAGAGATGTAGCCGACTTTGTGAGTAAATGCTTAGTGTGTCAGAGAGTGAAAGCGGAGCATCAGGTTCCCTCAGGTTTGTTACAACCGTTGAGAATTCCGGAATGGAAATGGGAGAACATCACCATGGATTTTGTTTCGGGTTTGCCTTTGACTCCTACGAAGAAGAACTCAGTTTGGGTGATAGTAGATCGCTTTACAAAGTGTGCTCACTTCTTGGCAGTTAATACTACGTACACTCTTGATAGATTGGCCGGTTTGTACATTGGTGAGATTGTCAGATTGCATGGTGTGCCGAAATCTATCGTGTCAGATAGAGATCCGCGGTTTACTTCTAGATTTTGGGAGTGTCTACACACAGCTTTGGGTACCCGTTTGAACTTCAGCACTTCTTATCATCCTCAGTCAGATGGTCAGTCAGAGAGGGTCATTCAGATCTTAGAGGATATGTTGCGTTGTTGTATCATTGATTTTCAAGGTACCTGGGAGAAGCATTTGCCTCTAGTAGAGTTTGCGTACAATAACAGCTTCCAGTCGAGTATTCAGATGGCTCCGTATGAGGCCTTGTATGGTCGGAAGTGTAGAACTCCAGTCTGTTGGGCCGAAGTGGGACAGAAGTTGTTACCTATGCCAGATTTGCTCAGGGGGACAACTGACAAGGTAAAATTGATTTGTGATCGTTTGAAAGCTGCTTCGGATAGATAGAAATCCTATGCCGACTTGAAGAGGAAGGAAGTTGAGTTCTCAGTGGGTGAGAAAGTATTCTTGAAAGTGTCTCCGTGGAAGAAGGTAATGAGATTTGGCCGAAAGGGGAAGTTGAGTCCGAGGTACATAGGACCGTATGAGATTGTGAAGAGGGTTGGTCCTGTTGCATATCAGTTATGTTTGCCATCCGAACTAGAGAAGATACATGATGTGTTCCATGTTTCGATGCTTCGTAAGTATAGGTCTGATCCATCACATGTTATGCCTGTAGAGAAGATCGAATTGAATCCGGATTTGACTTATGATGAAGAACCAGTTGAGATCTTAGCTTCTGACAGTAAGGTGTTGTGGGGTAGATCGATTGAGTTAGTGAAGGTACGGTGGCAACGTCGAGGTGTGGACGAGGCCACTTGGGAGAGGAAGGAGGATATGGAAAAGCAGTTTCCGTATCTCTTTTAGTCAGGTAATTTCGGGGACGAAATTTCTTAAGTGTGGGAGAGTTGTAACACCCGTGTTTTGGGGTTAGAAGTTAGTCGGGTTAGTTGGTCTGAGTTGGTAGAATTAATTTTAATCAAATTGATCTTAGTTTGAGCAAATTGAGTTTTAAATAAAAAGTGAGGGATATTTTGGTAATTTAAAAAAAACTTTTATATATAATAATAATATTAATCATAATCTTATCATTTCCTTTCTTCCTCCTTCCCCCCCTGCCGTATAACCATACCCAAACTTCCCCAAACCCCAAAACCTTTAATTCATCAAATTCCTTCATCAAATCAAGGGCGTTTTTGAAGGTAATTACATATTCGGACTCTCCTCTTCATCCTCTACGTTTACATAGCTTTATATCTCGAAACTACTCACTTTTATGATTTTCAAGTTTAATGAAAATTTGAGTTTTAGTGAGTTTTTCAATTGATTTTGATTTATTGAGTTGGGTTTTGAGTTAGTCTTGTTAAAATAAACCTAATATGTTAAAATGAGTAATTTTGGGTGAAAATCCGAAATGGGTATTTGAGGCCATTTTTGAAGTGTTTAAAACTTGAATTTTGATGAGTTTTATAGTTCAATTGAAGGGCTGAGGGTATATGTATGTTAGGAAAGTGTTTTGGAACCATTTAGATGTCATTTGGGTGATTGAAAATATGATTTTCTGCTGGGTAAAATAGGAGTACGAAAATGAGAAATTTGGTGATTGTTTTAGTTGGAAATTGTTGAAGTGTGGCTTGTGTTTATGGATTGGAGTGGTGACTGAAATTTAGCATTGAATTATGAGTAATGGTTATGTTTTGATTGGCTAGAAACAAGAGGAAACACCGGAGAAGCATCGGGATCGAATCCGAGCATTTAGGAGGCTTGCTTGCTTGTTTGAGTTGCTAAGGAAGGGTGGTGAGTAAAACTTTAAAGATTGTTTTGAAGTTGGTTCAAGTGTGTAGTGGATGTGAGGGAATGAGCTTGGTAGGCCATTCCTAGGTGGGAGTTAAATTGGTAGTTTAACTCTTTAAATTTTCTATTGATAAATGATATGTCATTGCCTACTTGTTCATGTGAAATGTGGATTGATTGATATGTATGTATCTTGATATGCATATATGATAAACATGATATATAATGGGTGGATATATGATGTAATGAAAGATATTGGCACTAGTATGCTTGGGTACAATGATCGATCATTAGGATGAGTGTGCACACAAATTGAGTCAAAACGTACGTGGCCTTGGTGGCGTTAAGGCACCAAGGAGGAGTACGGTGATGTAATATTCCACCGAAAATTTATATATATTCTACGTGATGATGAGTGGAATCCCGTCCGTAGGGCATGTGGCGATGAGTGGAATCCCGTCCATGCAAGGCCGGTGATGAGTGTAATCCCACCGAGGTAAGGTTGATGTTGGAAAATGCGTTCCAACATGTTATCCGCGTATTCGAGTCATAACTAGGTGCCAAAATGAGAATTATGTTGTTGAACTTAATATGATGTAAGATGCCATATTATGATTCTTGAACATGTTATTCTTTCATGATTATGATGTTGAGTTTAATATGATGTGGGATGCCATATTAGAACTCTTGGAAATGATATGATGATTATGCTGTCGAGTTTAATATGATGATTATGCTGTTGAGTTTAATATGATGTGAGATGCCATATTTTAACTCTTGAAAGACTAGTTAGGTTGACTTGTTGATACCTATGCATGTTGTATGTGAGATTTAGGGATGACACGATTGAACCCTGCATTGTTGTTGTTTTTGGATTTTAGAGCATCCTCACTAAGCTTTTAGCTTACGCTCTCATTTTCAACAATGCAGATCATTAGCGTGGTGTTAGCAAGGAGCAAGGCGAAGGGGCTTTCCAAGTTGTTGTTGCTCAAGTATGGTTTTGTAATTAATGTGGTAGTTTAGCAATGGGGCAATTATATGATTTGCATGAGCAATGTTTGACTCTTAAATGGTGTTGATGTGTATGCTTGGCTTGATTTTGTAAACCATGCTATGTTTGATGAAGACTTGTGTATGATGGCATGTTTCGTTGGATGTTTTGGTTGCTTAACTAATATGTTTAAGTTTCATATGTATTAATGTGTGCCTTTGGCATTGTTAAGATCTTATGTATGTCCATATATGCATAAATTGCTCTTTAATCGGAATGCTATGCATGAATGCTTTATTCCATGTTTGAATGACTTCCTTGGCTTAAATAGGTGCTCTCGCATGTGTGTATATGCTTTATTGCTTCCTAAATTTTGTTCTTAGACTTTATATATAAGAACATGCAACTTTAGAAAATTATAGAAAATTAATTAGTGGGAATTTCGTGATGAATTTTTGATATATTCTACTTTGACATGTCTAAAGTTGTAGAAAAATTATAAATATGAGTTTTGATCATTGTAGTGAAATCTGGAAACACATTTCGAACAGCATGCAAAACTGTCCAGTAATGCTCTTAGCTGGACAGTGAACTTTGTAAAATTGTAGAAAATAATCTACTAGGAGTTTCGACCTGAATTTTTGATATGTTAAAATTGGGTATGTTAATTGAATTTAGAAACAAACGGTGTTCGATTTGGAGTTATGTACAGGAAATAAGAAACGAATTAAATTAGGTGGTCAGAATTGTGTATAAATGAAAAGAAGAAAAATTAAGAATTTGTGAATTATTAAAGATGTAAAATTGGATTAAATGGAGTGTTAATAAATTGATTTACAATCTGTAGGATGTGAAATCCACCAATTTTAATGATCAATTTGAAAGTTTAAGTGATTAATTAAAGAAATTAGGAAAATGGAAATTAGTCTAATCGAACCGTAAAAGTATAGGAACTCACTTAGAATTTATTGCTTGATTATGACAAGATTAAAATGAAAAAAAATAGGGTTGCTAACCGAGGGGGGGATCCTTAATGGGTTTCGCTTCGGTTTTCCCCGTGTGACCCACTCGGACCGGTCATTCGGCTAGACCGGGATGAGGGGGTTACAAAGAAGGATTGTTGGAGTTTACCTAAAAACTCCAATCCTCAAGGAAATATGGCAAACACTTCAGATGATGGAGATGCTCTCTGTTGTGAAGCAGCAATAGCCATGGAAGGCAGAAAAAGATTTGCAGACATATGGCTTATTGACTCGGGAGCCACATATCACATGACCTCAAGAAGAGAATGGTTCTATAATTATGAACCTATCTCAGGAGGATCTGTCTACAGCTGCAATAATCATGCCTTGGAGATTGTTGGCGTTGGAACCATCAAATTGAAGATGTATGACGGGACAATCAAAGTTGTTCGAGATGTGCGGCACGTGAAAGGCTTGAAGAAAAACTTATTATCCTACGGATTGTTGGATAATAATGCAAGCAAAATTGAAACATAGAAAGGAATCATGAAGGTGTTCCATGGAGCGCTTGTGGTGATGAAGGTGAAAAGATAGCGGCAAATTTGTACATGCTGAAGGGAGAGACCTTGCTAGAAGCTGAAGCCTTTGTTGCCTCATGTAGTTCAGATTCTACCATATTATGGCATCGGAAACTTGGACACATGTCAGAACAGGGAATGAAAGTCCTTGTGGAGAAAAAGCTACTTCCGGGTTTAACAAAGGTATCACTTCCTTTGTGTGAACATTGTATTACAAGTAAGCAGTATCGATTAAAATTCAACACATCAAATTCTAGAGGCAAGGCTGTTCTAGAATTGGTTCATTCTGATGTATGGCAAGCACCGGTTACATCCCTAGGCGGAGCAAAGTATTTTGTCTCGTTCATTGATGACTACTCTAGGAGATGTTGGGTGTATCCTATCAAGAGGAAGGCAGATGTGTTTTCAACCTTCAAAGTTTTCAAAGCACGGGTGGAACTTGATTCTGGAAATAAGATCAAGTGTTTCAGATCAGATAATGGAGGTGAATATACAAGTGATGAATTTGATGACTTCTGCAGAAAAGAAGGCATTAAAAGACAGTTCACAACAGTATACACTCCTCAACAAAATGGAGTGGCAGAGCGGATGAACAGAACTCTGTTAGAAAGAACACGAGTAATGTTGAGAGCTGCAGGGCTAGAAAAAGCTTTCTGGGCAGAAGCAGTCAATACCGCATATTATTTGGTGAATCGGGCTCCATCAACTGCAATTGAGTTGAAGACACCGATGGAAATGTGGACTGGTAAACCAGTTGATTATTCAAACCTCCATATATTTGGAAGTATTGTGTACGTGATGTACAATGCCCAAGAAATTTCAAAGCTAGATCCAAAATCTAAAAAATGTAAATTCTTGGGGTATGCTGATGGAGTAAAGGGGTATCGCTTGTGTGATCCTACTGCCCGTAAAGTGATTATCAGTAGGGATGTTATTTTTGTAGAAGATAAGCTACAAAGAAAAGAAGAAGATGATAGCACTGATAAAGAAAAGCCAGAGACTACACAGATACATGTTGAAAATGAGTTTGAACAGAGAGATTGTTCTGAATCAGAACCAGAGCTCGAAGAACCAGAACCAGAGAATTCTGAAGCTCCAACAACTCGTCAATCAGATCGTGTGAGAAGACGCCCCAATTGGCACTCAGATTATGTTATAGAAGGTAATGTTGCATACTGCCTTTTAACGGATGACGGTGAGCCATCATCATTCGAGGAGGCAATGAACAACTCAGATGCTTCACAGTGGATGGCGGCAATGCAAGAAGAAATCGAAGCCCTTCATAAAAGTAATACATGGGAACTTGTGCCACTACCAAAGGAAGGAAGCCAATTGGTAACAAATGGGTCTTCAAAATCAAGAGAAATGGTGACGATCAAGTGGAGAGGTATCGTGCAAGACTGGTGGTCAAAGGATATGCTCAGAAAGAAGGTATTGATTTCAATGAAATCTTTTCTCCTATGGTTCGACTAACAATGGTTCGAGTTGTCCTGGCAATGTGTGCTACATTGAATTTACATCTAGAGCAGCTAGATGTTAAAACAGATTTTCTTCATGGAGATCTTGAAGAAGAGATTTACATGCTCCAGCCTGAAGGTTTTGAAGAAAAAGAAAAGAAGAACTTGGTTTGTAGGTTGAACAAATCTCTGTACGGTTTAAAGCAGGCGCCGAGGTGTTGGTACAAGAGATTTGACTCTTTCATCATGAGCCTTGGATACAACAGACTTAATGCAGACCCTTGTGCTTACTTCAAGAGGTTTGGTGAAAACGACTTTGTTATATTACTGTTGTATGTAGATGACATGTTGGTTGCAGACCCCAACAAAGATCATATTGAAGAATTAAAGGCACGACTGGCTAGGGAATTTGAAATGAAGGACTTGGGACCAGCAAACAAGATTCTAGGGATGCAAATTCACCGAGATAGAAGTAGTAGGAAGATTTGGCTTTCACAAAAGAATTACTTGAAAAAGATCTTGTCACGATTCAGCATGCAAGATTGTAAGCCAATTTATACCCCTCTTCCTATTAACTTTAAATTATCCTCCAGTATGAGTCCTAGCAGTGAAGAAGAGAGGATGGAGATGTCTCGAGTACCGTATGCATCAACAGTGGGAAGTTTAATGTTCGCTATGATTTGTACAAGACCAGACATTGCACAAGCAGTGGGAGTGGTTAGTCGGTACATGGCGAATCCAGGCAGAGAGCATTGGAATGTTGTGAAAAGGATCCTAAGATACATCAAAGGGACCTTAAATGTTGCATTATGTTACGGGGGATCAGACTTTCTTATCAGCGGGTATTTCGATTCTGACTATGCAGGAGATTTGGATAAAAGCAAATCTACAACAGGGTATGTGTTTACAGTTGCTGGTGGAGCTGTAAGCTGGGTTTCAAAACTGCAATCGGTTGTGGCTACGTCAACAACGGAGGCAGAATATGTAGCAGCTACACAAGCCAGTAAATAAGCAATATGGTTGAAAATGCTATTGGAGGAGCTCGGGCACAAACAAGAGAATGTCTCTTTGTTTTGTGACAGTCAGAGCGCCTTGCATCTTGCAAGGAATCCTGCTTTTCACTCAAGAACAAAACATATTCGGGTCCAATACCACTTCATTCGTGAGAAAGTGGAAGAAGGGACGATAGATATGCAGAAGATCCATACCGATGACAACATAGCAGATTTCATGACAAAAGCAATCAACACTGATAAGTTTACTTGGTGTCGATCCTCATGTGGCCTGTTAGAGACGTAAGCAACATGAATGATACAAGGTTGAAAGAATGGAGTGAAGATATGATTGTTCCTAATCAAATCTTCAAGTGGGAGATTGTTGAAAGTAGAATGCACTTTCGGTGCATTATTACACCACTTGTGCACTTTTGGTATGGTATAATCATTCATTTGGTCCTTAAGTTTAAGTTATTTGCAAGTTGGTCTTTGAAGCTCAACTATAAATAGCTTAGCCATTTGCCATTCCTAACATCCCAAATCATTCTAACATCCTCCCAATACTAGAGAAATTAGAGAGTTTTCATAGAGTTGTTTTCTCCTTTTTATCAAGAGAGAATTGTCATTGTTTTCTCCTTGTTAGATTGAGAGAAGTTGTAATTCCTATTTTCTCATAGCGAAATTCTTCTACCTTGTTCGTGGTTTTTTACCCTATATTATTTAGGGGTTTTCCACGTAAAATCTGTATCTCCTTTATCTTCATTGTTATTTTCTCAAATTATCAGTTACGTTTTTACTCTATTCGACGACCGTATTCCGCAACAGCATTTACTTGGTTCTACGGCAAATTAAATCGCAAAATAACGATGAAAACATCGCGTTGTCTTTCGTATTTAACTCATGATTTCAACATGCTTTTGCTTAGAGGCAGTATCTGAAATATTCGTTTCGCATTACAGGCTATGCTTTTGTTTTCCACTTTCGGTTCTGCCAGGACCTTTCTTGGTCTCCATGAGAATGAGCTCCAAGCCTCCAACAGCTTTTCATACGTCGAAATCGCAGACTCGAGCATATCGATGGCTTGGCTCCGGTCCGGTCCTTTGCGGCCACCCTCGGCACATCTTCTATGTCCAGTGTGCTTCAGTGACCTGCTATGATTGGTTGGTATTGTAATACAACTTTTATTGTCACTTTAATCGCATTTGATGCAAGTGCAATATATTTCTATTGGAAAACGATTTTTATCCTATGTAATCTGATTGTAAATACATTAATTATTGTTGCAAATGTTAATCATTTAACTAATGTTCTTAACCCATCTTTAATAATGAATGGAAGTATAAGTAGCGGACGAGGAGAAAAATATATACTCCCTCTGTACATAAATATTGTTTTTTATTGACCTTTTTTAAAGTCAAAATTTAAATAATTAAATTTTATAAAAAAATATTAAAAATCTACTCAATCATAGATTTTTAAAATATGTTTTTTATATTTTTATTAATAATAAAATTTAAATAATCATGAGTTAAAGTTAAAAAAAAATTACCTAAAAAAATAAATAAAGGACAATTTTCGTGGGACAGAGGGAGTATAAGAGGGAGTATAAGAAATGAACATCGAAGATATTCTTAACAATACCAATTTGGATGACTCAATTACAAAGATTTTTGTTTGAGTGAAAAAATTAATAATATTTTAAAGGCTTAAGGGTATCTCAATTAAGCCCCTAAAATTTTTTACACCCAATTAAGCTCTTATACTCTAAAATTTTATCAATTCACCCATTTGACCAACGTTGACGGTTAAATTCAGCAGTTTTTTGGACCAGTTTGTGCAACTTGTCATATTATAGTGTTATTACTTAACATTTTCAAAATATTTTTTTTAAAAAAAAATCTATATAAAAAAACTTATAAAAAATAGTTTTTGAAAAAAAATGCAAATGTCACATGATAAAACTGTAGTGAGTCACGTCACAGTAATTTCTCAAGAAAAAAAAATTGATGGTCAAAATCGGTCAAAAAAATTATTTAAATTTATTAATTCAGAAGCTTAATTGAGTGCAAAAATATTTAATAGCTTAATTAATTTTTTCAAAAACTTAAGGAATTAAAACACCCTTAAGCCTATTTTAAAAATTTGTTGACTATTTGAATAGTTTACCCTAAACTAAAATGAAACATATTTAATTTTAATAAAGTTATTAATGGGTTATCAATTGAGTTAGGGTTTAAATTCCTAGAAATAAAAGAAATTATATTAAATTTCAAAAGTCTAAAAGAGTATTAGGATTAAATTTTCATTTTCATGCTCATCTCTTTGTGTTCTTGTAGCAAAGGTAAATGTTCATCATCTCTTGAGACCTGAGTTTGAGCACCAATAATACATGCTGTGTGTGCCGTCTTTAAAAAAGCTAAAAAAAATTAAACAGATGCTTACCCTTGCATCACATCAGCATATTCAAAAAAAATCTTCATTTTCATTGCCAATCGAAGGTTTGGGCTTTACTTTTTTTCTCAAGCCAGATAACTGGCGGCCCGAACCTGCCCAAGTCCAGTTCAACCTAGATAACGAAGAGATTTACTGTTTAGTCTGCTTACAAAGTTACAGGGGGGGGGGGGGAATTGAAGGGAAAACGAAGGAAAATAAAGGCCATCTTATCCAATCCCTGCAACTAGTTAATTGAAACAACAAGAGTGAACCAGTGGAAGAGAAAACCCACGAAAATGGCACTCCTTTGTGCTTCAACCTCCGCCATTTTCCCTTCTTGTTCATCAGACAGACCTTCATTTGCTTCATTGAAAAGGACTACTCCCAGTAACCAAAGCTCATTTCTTGGCTTCTTCCCTGTACCAGCATTGTCCAAACCTTCTTCCGCTCGGACAACAACCTTGTCTTCCTCTAAACGGGATTTCCGGGTTTGTTGCCAGGACCTCTCTCTTGTCCCTGAAAACCAACGTTGGATGTTCGAGGAATCCGAGGCTGATGGCCCTGTAATCTCTCTCTCTCTCTCTCTATCCTTTTCCTGGGTTTGGAATGAACTGCTCCGTTAATGTAATTATGAGTATTGAACTGGTGAATTTCTTGATTCATTTGGTGAAAATCGGTGTGGGTTTTTTTTTATTTGCTTCAAATTTTGTTTGGATTGTTGTTGGTTTGAACTTTGCAGTTTTTGAACAAGATATGGTAAAAGTTTATGCTTTTTGTAAAATTGGGTATTGTCTTCTTTTAATAAATAGTTATGCTCTGATTATATGACATGATTTCCCTTTACATTGTATGATTTTCCCTTTTCGAAGTTATTAATGTGAGATTGCATTCAAACTTCTGAAACATTTTACATAATTTATCTGCTTCTCACTGTGTTCTTTGATGATGTTTCCGCTTTATCTCCTTTCTTGCCTACTTAATTTGAACCATGTTCTTTTTATTTACAGGACATTTGGAACAACACATGGTACCCTAAAGCTAAAGACCACATTAACACTGAAAAACCATGGTATGTTGTTGATGCAACTGACAAGATTCTAGGAAGACTGGCATCAACAATTGCTGTGCATATCCGTGGAAAGAATTTGGCCACTTACACTCCTAGTGTCGATATGGGTGCTTTTGTGATAGTGGTATGTGGCTTTTGTTGTTATTAGGCTTCTCGTTAAAGGCTAGTTTCGGGAGTTGTTTTCTTTATGAACACTTGTTTATTTTGTTGTCTGCCATTAGTGTTACATGCTGCAAAGAGGCTTAACTATGTAGAAACCATTCCCTAGCTTGCTTTTAAGATGTTACAATTACTCGTACATTATATAAGTTGTTGATTCGATTGAAACATGATACAAGCTATTTCCAATCTGTGACCTCTGAATGGTTGTTACACAACTAAATGAACGGCCTTTCCTTGTATATCAACATGTTTTACATGTGTTTACTCATTCTTTATGTATCATATTGGTAGTCATTATCTTGCTCCATAACGTAGATCCGTATTGATATAGAATAATTTGTTTCTTTCCCGTGATTCTTCTTCCAACATATTCTGGAAACTGATATTGTTGCTTAAAGGATCATGCTACATTCTATACTAATTTAGCTGTTTAGGGGAAGGGGCTTTATTGATACTGCGTGGTTTCCCGCAATATGGTTATCATTTGATCTAAAAATCCTTAAAAAATGTTTCTGACATCAACTTAATAGGTAAATGCTGAAAAAGTTGCTGTATCTGGAAAGAAAAGGACCCAGAAGCTCTACAGGAGGCATTCGGGAAGACCAGGTGGCATGAAAGTGGAAACATTCAACCAGCTGCAGCAGAGAATTCCTGAAAGAATTATCGAGCATGCGGTTCGTGGTATGCTTCCTAAAGGAAGGGTGAGTTAATTGGTTTAAAACTCCAGAGTAATATTTGCACCTGAGTTCAATATGAATCAGTGTATAGATTTGAAGTCAAAACTGACAAAAAGCTGAAGCTGGTAGTTTAAGTAGGTTTTTGCTCTAATAGTTTTAACTTTTACCAGGGTGTCTTCGTGAAATCTGTATATACACGGTATGAGTTAGAATGATAAATTGATCATAGAGATTGATTGAGGTTCTCTACAAATAAGCTTTACATTGTTTATAAGGATTGCTAAAAAGGGTGGTTAAGCATTGGTGATCAAAGAATCTTGAATGTGCAAATTCTGAAAGATAACAAAGCGTAGGAAGTTCAAAGTGATAATCATAGGAGTGAACAAACAATGTGGAAAACTGTTTGACATGACTAGTAGTTCAATTTGCATATACTGTATACGATCCTCATTGTTCTTAATGTGGTCCAATTGGCAAGGCTTATGAAACAATATATCAAGTCTTTAATCATCCATGATTTGTCAGCTTTTGCATTCTTTAATTATCTGTTTCTTCGAAAATGGCATGCATGGTTTTTATTGATTATTGCTAAGGTCTATAAATCTTCATATTTTTTCCAGCTTGGTAGAGCATTGTTCAACCACCTGAAGGTTTACAAGGGTCCGGATCATCCCCATGAGGCTCAGAAGCCTGTTGAGTTGCCTATACGGGACAAAAGGGTGCAGAAGCAGCGATAAGCAAACTTAAGGCAGGGTTCGGATTGCGAGAGCGAGAAAGCAATGTTGCTTCCCACCCTGTTTTCAATTTTTTCAAGTTTTTGTTCCTTGGGGGTATAACATTCATTCTTCAGCCCTCATTACTCTACACCATGCTGCGCTTGTAGTTTATATCAAATGATCTTCCTTTTCTTTTGCCGTGAAGTGCATTAATCTTAAATCTATAGTTTATTGATAAAATATATGTTTAGAAACATATGAGCTATTTGATTATTAATACATTATTAGTTTCATTATCAAATTTGATGTTAACAAATGAAAGCTTTTCAAGGAATAAGGTTGTAAAGAAGCTCGTTCCATGTATCTGGAACTCCGGCAAGACACCAATGGCTGCAATCCATTCCAGTCGATCCTCCAAGCCCATACATGGAAGGGTGTCCATCTTTGCGCAGCAATGACAGCAATGTTACATCAAGCAGCTTCACCGGCTTCTGCATTTTGCTTATTACTTTCTTCACCACATCGACGGCCGGAGGTAATCCTCCGGGATACGTTGTGCCGAGCAACGGCTGCTTTTGGCCTACACAGTTCTTTGCTTTCGGTTCACCCCATAAAGTTCCGCTGCCATAACCAAACGTACAGCCCATATTACTCAAGTTAATCAGAGAAGGGTTGTGTATATTCTTATTAAGCTTACTTATAATGAGAGGGAGAAATTCCTTGGAAAAAGACTAGTGATTTTGCAGGATCAACGTTGGCATCCACCCATCCTGCCCATGTATTGAGAGCTATCTCGAAAGCTTGTAATCGGCCCATGTCTTTTGTAATTACACCCTGATATTCGATAAAATCCCATCTGAAACGTGACAATCAAGCAAATTACCGATATCAGAATTCGAATCTGAAGCTTCTACTTTTCTAAAAAAGATGACACTTACGGTTGAGTAGCACCACGACGGTTCCACCAATGCCAAGTATTGAAGATAAGCATGTCGATTCCGTTCCACAGCTTTCCGGATTGGATGGAGTCAAGCTTTAAGACCCTTCCTATCTTCTCCATCACAACATCCACAAGATACACATTTCGATCCAGCATTACTTTCACATCATAATCCTGCAAATTTTTTTTTCACAAATTGCTCAAAAGAAGTACCATCTGGCTATAGAAAATAGAGTAAAAATAAGCACCAGAAAATGGAAAGTGGTGAGATCGTTGACTCTGGTAATGTTGTATGGGGAATTAGGAAGTGCAGAGTGAAGCATGCACGTCAATGACTGCCATTGATTCAGACTTAGAGAATCTCCCACAAACATGATGCTCTTCCCTCTAAACTTCTCTAGGAACTTCACTCCATTAAACCTACACAATTAATGTTTCACAAATCAATCAAATGGGACTCAAATTACAATGGTTTAAAGGGCAATACATAAAACACATCCCACCGCCGATCCTGTGAGATTGACAGTACCAAAAAACACTTCCATTTCCACGTGCTAGAGAATCTATGTCAATTATATAGTACATTAACATTACCATAATTACACGCGCTACCTAAGAGTGTGGGACAGCATGACAAATTACATATTGCAATGTTTTACGCATCCTAATCCCAAGACAGTAAAGCGACGCGCCATGGAAGTGAGATTAAATCACATGATGTCCAAAATAACTATTAACTGGCATCCAATTAAAAAAGAGAAGAGAAAGTTGAGCCCCCATAACCTTTTAGCTTGATGTCCATTGGATACAACTCCCTACTTTTAATGACAAACAATGAACAACACACAGCCATTATCCTTTTTCAAACACAGAAGTAAGCTAATTATGGAATGGGGGAGAAGAGATTACCTTGTCAATGAACAATCGAGTGGCTGCCATCGGTATTGTGTGTAAACCAGATCTTGGCGTCCATTTTTCTGGCAGCTGAACTCCTTTTGAATGAAAGGGCAGGCGGAGGCGGAGTAGAGAGGGTAAGATGGATCCAGAACCCACTTTCCGGTGAACAAATCGCAGCCATTGGCGGAGGAGAAAACAAGGGACAAAACCAGCAGGCAAAAGTAGGATGAAACGAGGGAATTGGGATCAACCCAAGGCCCCATTTCGCCTCCTGCTGCTGCTGCTACTAAGTTAAATCTATGATACTGGGAAACAAGGAAAAACTAAATAAATAAAAGAGAGAAAGCAAGGGAACCTCTCCCCCCCTCTCTTTCTCTCTCTCGGAGCTGTGTTCGGGTCTGGTCTGGCTCTGTTGAATCTTATTTATACAGGTTTTTTAAAGTGTTTGATTGTATTTACTATTTATGTCATACGCGGATAACATATATTGCGCTTGTTTTTTCTTGATTTAACAAAAAAAAAACTAACTTAGTTGTTTTAATTTAATGGTTTGGAAAGAAAGTTTATAGCTTAGCTAATTTTAGAAGAATTTGCAGTTTTAAAGGGATTTTTTTAATAGTCTAAAGGTAGTATGTTCATATATATTCGTAATTTTATGACAATACACACGCACCTTACAGACAAAACGATTGAATATGTATCTCCTAAAATGAACATTATTCGCTTTTTTATTTAGACAACTTATTAGGTTTTAAAGTATTCTTAATTTAATGGTTTGGAAAGAGAGACTTTAAAGCTAATTTAAGGCATGTTAGAAGTTTACAAGACAAGCAAACCTTATCAAATGCTAAACTAAAAGAATGAAATTTGCTAGTTATTAAAATTAACTTTTAGTTGATAATTCAAATCTCTAATTTTATTTGAGCATTTAATATCTTATTCCACTAAATTAGTACGTTGTTGAATTCAAATTAGTTTTTAAGAGTAAAATTAACTACTAAAACAGATTAAAGAATTGGTTTATACTGTATTTGTACAAATATTTTGGTCATTCAATACTTCAGACATAGATTGAACCATGTCTAAAACTGTGATCCTAACAATGAACAATTGGCAATTGATACATGAGAACTGCCTAGACAATTCATAACATTTTGTGATAGGGAAAACTATGTTAACAAACTCAGGGCCCAACATAAATATTATTTTTGTGATGCAAGAAATCCAAACCCATCCATAACCAATCAAACAATTTAGTTGTTGAATGTAACCTTTTAATCGTGACTGTGACCTCACTATGCTCCGATCCTTTTGCAGACAAGACAGAACCTTGTTTGTTGTGTAACCAATCTTGGTTACAACTTACAATTTACAAGTTTGTTGAATATTAGTGGATTTTTGGATATGTGCGAGATGAATGACCTCACATGGCCTAAATGAATTGAATTAAATGTTTTCAGTGATAAAACAAAAGATCTTGGTTTAATAAATTACAAGAAAAAATAAAAAAAAATTAACATTAAAGAGAGCCTTATAATATATTTTTTATTAAGATAAAAATATTTTTTTAAAATTTTTATATATATTTGAGATTATAAATTAAAGGAATCTCGTTTTAATAAATTATACAGAGCTCCGTAAACCTTTGATATTTTTCTTGTTTTTACTCTTTGATATGGTTATTTTCGAGTACTAGCGGTGTTTGTGCATGGACATTGCATGAAGTTACTTCAAAAGTCAAAACACAAGCAACAGGTGTATATAGTTAATTTGTACCTAACCCAATTTCCATGACTCTCGTACTATACTACTATGTTGTCTAGACTTGTCATTTTCCTCTCAAATGTCCCATTACTTTTTTTAAATAAATAGTCAACAATCTCTAGAGTAAGTAGTTAAAGTTTTCGGTTGACACACTCTTCTCTTCTTAAATTGTGCGTTCAAAACTTATTAGGAATAAATTTTCCCTTTCTCTTCCCTGAATTAAAGTTCAAAAACAATGTGTATACTTCGATCGAATTTATACTCACTCGAGTCCAAATCACAACAAAGACTTCAGCTTTGAGTGCTCACTGTCTATCATTATCAACTCTGCGCTACCATATATATCAACCAAATTCAAAGCTTCCAATAATACCATAAGTAATGTTCTTGTCATCTAATATTTAAAGTTGACTATTGCTGATACGCTTAACTATAATTACAGAATCTCTTTGTTCTGATGTAAAGGCCACTCTCTAGTCTCTACTTTAAGCTACCCACAAGTTTTCAAGAATAAGTGGCGAAGCTTGAGGTAAGAGTTTGAGAATAATTTAAATTTTTAAAAAATTTAGAAGTTTAAACTAAAATTTTAAAAATTTTAAAGATTTAACTAATATTTTTTAATAATTTTGAGAGATTTAATAAATTAATAAAAAAATTATGAGAGGACATTATTTTCAATGAGAGACGAATGTGTTAGTAGCTTGGGAGGGGCTCTTAGCCCGCAATAATTTGTTTACCTTTAAATTATTTAAATTTTAAAAAATAATTATATCATGCACTGCGGTGGAAATATTTTGTTTCCACAAGCAGTGGCGGATGCACGTTAAAGGTTGGGTGAGCCTGTGTCCACCTTGAACTTTTCGAAGTTTACATATTTGGCTCCATTTTTTGTATTTTTTATGAATTAGTCCTTCAATTTTATGATTTGTTCTCACCCTGAAATTTTGATATTTTTATGATTTGTGCTCACACTAAAAAATAGTTTGACATGTGCCCACCCTCAAAAAAAATTCTAGATCCGCCATTGTACACAAGCACCCTAATTTTAGGGGTTGAGATTTAGTTTAGGGTTCATAGTTTAGGGGTTTAGTTTTATGTGCTTAGAATTTACGGACTGTGGTTTGAATTTAGAGTTTAGGGTTAGAATTTAGGAGTTATAGGTAAAAGCCTAAATCCCTACCATATTACCCTAAAACCTAAACCCTAACCTTTAGACCCAAACCCTAATACTAAGCCCTAAATTCTAACCACAACTCTAAATTCTAAACCTCTAAACTTAAAACCTTAAACTAGATCTCTAACCCATGAAATTAGGGCGCTTGTGGAAACAAATGTTTCCACCACCACCGGTGCATCATATATTTTCTCTTTAAAAAATAAATTAATTATAAATTTATCCCCACTTTTAAACATTCATAATTGGAGGAATTACCACGATACTATGGTTGAAATTCCCCCCCCCCCAAATATGGTTCCCACCAAATTATTTCTAGATCTATGGTTGATTATTGTTCGAGTCAGAAGACCTAAGGATTTCCCCATCTTTGAACATTGTTTTACCAGAAAAAATCAAAAAAAATTGGGCACTGTTTAAAGTCGGATTGTGCACCATACGTCTTTAAATAGTGCATGGCTTTCTCGTTTATGCCACGTGTCACTCACCCAGTGCATTGTTGAGTGCATAAAAGTTCTATATTTTATCCCTCATTTACCCATATTTTTGCTGCACTCAAGCATGATTCATTACATTTAGGATAGACTTTTGCATACACATCACAATTAGATAAAATTGCACAGTTGCTGCTGATTTTGGTTACTTTTGTAGGTATCTGCTGCGGCAAACCCATGGCAGCAAAGGAGCAAAGGCGAGTTGCTGAGCTGGAGTCGTCAAGCACAAGCTGTCGTGACATCTGCCGTGGCAGCCATGACGACAGGGGAATGCTGAGGTGAAAAAGTGAAGTGGAGCTCGACAGATAGAGGATTTCAAGCCAGTCTGTCGTGGATCACTCCTATATTTTTCTGAGCCCTAAAGCAGAAGGAAGGCCAAGCCCAAAGTTCAAGTAAGAAACTCAAGGCAAGAAAAGAGGACGAATTAAAGCATCTACTCAGAAAATTTAGTCTTCAATAGAGTTGTACTTTAATTTAAACTTGTATTCTTGCCATATTAGAAAACTTGGACCCAAGGCCTATATAAAGGCATGTACTTCGACCTAGGGGAGGATATCTCACTTCTAGCCGTCTTCCCCCAAAACCCTTATCGTTTTCCCTTCTCCACCATGTTCTAAACTCCCCTTAGGGCTAAGGGTTGATTATGTAAAGTAGTTGCAAGGATTGTATTGTTTTAGGAATTTTATGTTCAAGTAATAAAAGCTTCAAGTTTATTTACTCTAGTTTTCATATCTTATAAGAGCATCGGGAGAGCATTGTGAGGTTATCCATTTGTTTGATATCGGGAGAGTCAAGCATACGAAAGGAGTAAATACGTGTTTTCCAGTTTATGGTTAAACCATCTTGGCTTAAGGATAAGTACAAGGTTAAGTGGCTAAAGAAGAATTCATAAATATTGGTGTTCACTACTTGATTCATGCTGGGAGATATTATCCAAGAAGTGTTCATCAACAGAACTTGGGCCTAGGGATAGGACAAGTCATAACATGGATTCTTGCCAAGCTTGAAGTACGAAGTTGTTGATCACTGCCGCGACATTAACAGACCTCTACCGCGACAGGAACGACGACAGACAACAAAAGTTCCTCTAACAGTGCAACACCTGCACTACTGAGTAATTCAATACCGGCATATTCTCTAAATCTGAATCCTCTATCTTATACTTTAGTTTTTACTCAAGATTACTTCATCCATTCATTTAAACTATTTCTTTCTCTTGTGCAGCAATTCAAGGATAAAGTTATTTCCAGTCCCTGTGGAGACGATATCTGATACTCTAGTATCACTTTACTACTTGCGCCGTGTACACTTGCACTATTTGTGATAGTTCTATTTACACGCAACATGTTTTTGGCGCCGTTGCCGGGAACTGGCAACATACCTTTACCTTTTTATTACTGCACTTTTTTTTTATTTTCTGTTTTTAGTGGTGTTATTCACCACGTGCTTTTCACAAGGTTCTTATAGAACTAAGGTTTTGATATAATATTTGAAAAATGTTTTGGACTAAATTGAAAAGAATTTAAAATGTGTTTTTAGTCAAAAACAACTTGAAAATATGTTTAAGGGTTTTAAAGGCTTTGGAATGGGTTTAAAGTACTTTTAAAGTGGTCAAAACCAGCATTTTTATGTACCCGTACCGATACGGTATAGAACCGTACCGATACGCTTTAGGGTTTCAAGCCACCAGATTTTCCAGTAGCCAAAACCCGTACCGATACGCTTAGCCGTATCGATACGGTGTGCTTTGAAAAAGCCCAACGGCTAGTCGCGTACCGATACGGTTGTATCGCGTACCGATATGCCTAACTACCTCAACGGTCATTTCCCAACAGTCATTTGAATTTGCAGGACCGTACCGATACGCTAGGTAAGTGTATCGATACGCATCAGCTGAAGAGCACAACGGCTCTTTCCTCATTGAGACCGTATCGATACGGTTGGATGAGTATCGATACGCCAAGCTGTAGAACTGCATTTATGGTGGGAAATAAAGGCTCCAACGGCTCCAATTTAATCCCAACGACTAGTAACGGCTATAAACTCAATTGGGAGTATAAAAGGGACCTCCAAGCATCTTGTAATGGTCAATGCTTCAATTGTTACAACATTATGATGTCAAAATTTGTCTAGAGCTTTAATTATACATTTCTTGCTTAGACAACACTTGTGAGCTTACATTGTTAAATTTGCTCAAGTGTTTAGGTTTTGGGTGAGTGCTTAGAATTGCAAACAAACACCTTTTAGAGGGATTTCTAGTTTGCTAAGTCTTTCTTTGTAAAGAGAGTGTTCCTTCAAGCTTTGGGTAGAAAGCTTTGAGGGTTGTAACGGTTTCCTCCTAATCCGAGAAAAGGGGACGAAATTCTTAGTGAATTTGTTGGAAATCCTTAGTGGTTTGTATTTGACAATATTATGTTTGTATTTGAAAATGTCCAAATATGTGGTAGTTATACTTAGGCTCGTAGCACGCTCGAATTGTTAAAATGGATTAACTAAAAAATTAAATAATTTAAGAAAGTCGATTTCAGATGTAGCTAAATATTAATTTGAATATATTTTGATTTTTAATTTTAATCGAAATTGGAATTTGAATTGGAATTAGAACTTGAGTTTGAATTTAAATTCTTGAATCGAAGTAAATATCGAACCAAAATATTAAAAAATGAGCTATATCAAACTTAAACCAAAATTAATACTATCTATACTTTTGTTATGTATTCAAACCCTCACTAGGGCTGCTAGGGAAAAAGCTCTCCTTCTCTCAAAGGCTCCTCTTGTTTGGTTTCTTCTATCTTCACAGGGCCAACAAGCTTGTGATTTTCTTTGGTTAGGTGTTGGTTTCTTTTTCAACTCTTTGCGGCCTTTGTCTTTTGCTCATTACTTCTCCAGTTTCTTTTCCATTTCTGCCTGCATCCATCATGTTCCCCGAGTGCCCTAACTGGTCAAGGATCCATTTTCTTAATTTCTTTCTCTGCAGACTGCACTTGTAACCATGCAAACTAACTCTACCCTCAGCCTAGGAGTGGTTAACAAAGGGTATCCCAACAACCCAACAAACCCCAACTTTTTTAGCCAAGAGTTCATTGATGAACTTGAATTAAATGAAGATGGGGAGGTGAACTTTACACTGAAAACGGAGGCTTTGGTCGGGAAACTACTGACTCCAACGACCATAAAACCTTTAGCTCTCACTGCAATTATCAGAAAGGCATGGAAAAGTGATGCGGCCGAGTGCCATGATCTTGGCAAAAACTTATTCCTCTTTCTGTTCCCTTCAAACGAAGATAGGTTACGTATTTTAGGTACCAAACCTTGGTCAATCCAAGACTCTCTCTTAATTTTGAAAGAATGGCAGCCGAAAAAGGCGTTGGAGGAGCTGGATTTCTCCCTTGAGGAGTTCTGGGTCCAGGTGCATAATCTCCCCATTGGCTTGATCACGCCGGAGAATGTCAGAAGAATTGGAAAACTTTTTCCGATCTACTATGGGTCCTCTCTGGATGATGATAATGAATCCCACAGGTTTGGAACAGTGGCGGTAAGGGTGGCTATAAGGGTGGAAGACCCGCTGAAGTCCGGTTTCGTCCTTAACCGTAAGAAGGATAAACCACTCGAAGTGGCGTTCAAGTACGAGGGCCTCCCTAAGTTCTGCTTCCGGTGTGGAAGGATCGGCCATATCGAGAGGGAATGTCTCAATGACACCATCTTGTTCAAGATGGCGGGCAAATTTGGGTCGTGGCTATGCGCTTCCTACGGCAGAAAACCACGTAAAACTTCCCCGATAAACGCCCAGGCAATCCATGCAAAGGGGAAGGAGATAGCCGTTCCCGGCAATGAGCTAGCATGCAGTAAAGACAACATGCTGGGTATCCCAAAAGATAAGGATATCCTAGGTTTTTCCGAAAGGCCCGACCAGTCTCAATCAAAAGCTAGTTTTGTCACATCACATAGTCAGAAGGTCAACCTAGGTTTCTCCGAAATGGAAACCATGCAACCTGGTTTGAGTGTCGACGCATCATTACCATGCACGAATTTGGCTACTCTACGAGATCTTGGCACTGGGGCAGATTTCCCTTGCCAGTTGTCCCCTTTGTCAAAACCTTTAGCCAATCGCAACGCTCCAAAATGTGCTTCACCTGGCCCGAAACTTCTTAATCTGCTGCATAGTAATGATGGCCTCAAATATGGTGACAAAGACTTTCCTCGGATTAACATTGACGTTGGTTATCCTCTAGGGGACCAGTCCAATGGTGTGAACGAAAGCCAGTCTCCATGGGGAAACCTGATGGCTGAAGGAATGGATAAAATGGTGGTCTTGAAATCAAACAAAAGGAAACGTGACGAGGAAGGGGGAGAATACATAACCAAAATCCAACGCCGGAACCTATGGGACAAAGTTGCAGATAAAATTGTTCAAGTGGCACCTGGGAATTGGTGTCTTCCAGAATGGGGCTTTGCAGCAAATGAAGAAATCCTCCGAGCAGCACTCTTCCCTCAGTCGGTGTTCTCAAATTCCAGTATTATTCACGAGATCAAAAGGAAGAAGAAGGGGAGAACTTTCGGCGCAAAACGACTCACACTTATCCACAAGGCAGCAAGACGTAAGGTTTCAATGGAGAGCACGCGCATTATGATCGACGAAGCTGGACTGATTGAATTAGGGGAAGACCTGTTTGGCAAGAAAATAACTACTACCCCCTCTATGTGTTTTAATGACGAGTTCATACTCAATGAAGAAATTTTCATCAGCGATGGGGAAGAAACTGGATCTGCTGCTAGTGCTACAAAAGCTTGGGTTTATGATTCGGATAACTCCTGTGAGGGTTATTCGATCACACCATGAGTCCTTGTGGTTCGGGCATCAAGGTATTGGAAGTGCTTGATTACCCTAGGTTATGCACACTTCCGTCCCGTTCTGTTTGGTTTTCATGTGGCATTAGATTATTTAAGTGTTTTAGTTTTGTGTCTCTTTATCGTTTGTATGTTGTGGTCGAGTGGTTTGGTTTTACTGTGTATGCTCTTGGAGAGCAACAGATGTCCTGGTTTTCGAACCGGTGTTTGGACGATTATCTCCGTACCGATTGCCGTGATAAGGACCGTTACCGATGGAACGGAAGCCTGCCTCTGGATAGATCTCTCCAGCGAAGGAATGGTAGTGTCGATCGCCTATGCCCGATGGAAAATTCTTTTTGGCATCCGAGTAAGTCTCTCGAGCTTTTCTTCCTCGGCCGTTGGATCCTCACTGTTGCGGATGGATACGGCCGGTGTCTCCCTTGCTGTGGATGGTTGTTGGTTGTGGCTCTTGTGGCCCTCTGCTGTGTTCTTTGTCTACTGTCCTGTTACTGCTTTGTGTGGTCTTTGATGTCCTGGCCATGTGGCCTTGTTAGGCTGGGTCCAGGTGTGCTGTGTCTAGAGTCTATCGAGTCTGTTATCTTTCCCTTTTAAGTAATGAAAGTCCTCTTTTGAACAAACAAAAAAACCAAAATTAATACAGACCCACCCACTGACCCCTAGCCCCTAGCTATGTTGGCAGCAGTTTTTTTAATTCAATGTCAACATTGAATTCAACTCATTCTTTTTTTAGTTCATGCACTTTCTTGCATTCTACCATTTTTTTCAAATTCAATCAATTTTCAATTTTAATTTTTTAAAACTTTTTTGAGAATTTTTAAATTCATGATAATTAGTTTTATATTAAAATGAATAATAATAAGAAACATAGTGAAAAATAAAAAACAATAACATTCAAATTCAATCTAAAATGCCTCAAATGTATTACACAAAATACATAGTCTTTTTTTCTTAATGTATAATTTCTAGCCATAAATGGGATCGATCGATTCATAGCGACGCGACGCTCATCGATCTTGTTGTGGCCTCTGTTCTGCCACGGGATCCTCTTCACTGCCGCACACCTCCTCTTCACTGTAACTCACCTCCTAAGTCACCGAGGGCATATGAGGCGGTGTTGTGAACAAATCCATGTAACCGCTGTCTGAAGTTCGAGTACATAGGTGACTATGGAGGAACAAACTCGGGTGTGCATAATACAACATCATCAAACCCGTGAGTATCTGAAGAGCTCGGGCCAACTTCTGGTTGAACAAATGTAGGAGCCAGTTCCTTTTCTCATATAACTGTCGGGCCTACTTCTGGTTGTTCTCACGTGGTTGGCCAACTTTCGGGGTTTCTACTCCACACGGGATTTTGAGATACGCTCGCTGCACTTTTAGAGGATTCACTCTTACCACCGTATTTTTCTTATATCTTTGACATTGATCTCGTTCATCGACCGAAGTTAAATACGACATTCCAATATTAGGAAAAAAAGATCAGGTACTCTGACCTCTAAAAATCAAAATCATCCTCTTAGATTGAAGCCGAAATAATATCGTTAAAGCTCTGTTGTTCCACATATTAATGTAGTCGGCGTGTGTGACTTCCCAATTTACTTCTGCCATACTGCGTCCATCATAATCGTGCAAATAGTCTTGCTCAGTGTTCTGATACGAAATGAGTTGTTGGGATGGTGAAAGCCAAATTACCTCAGCACCCTGTCGGCAAAGTAGAACTCGACAATCGCAAAATGGATCAACGGTGTAACACTACACCACAGGTTAGAATACTTTATCAGCTCACCTGGTATAAAAATACGATCGTCGTTGTACGGCATCCAAATATTCTATTTTCCCTTAACAAAATTCATTCAAGTCCTATTTTCCCTTTTACAAAATTCATTTCATTCAATAACTAACAAATTCACCCACATTATGCTAATATTCTATAAAATCCTCTAAAAACATAATAAACCAAACAAAAAAAGTATACTAATATTTTAGTATAGTTTCTAATTTGCTAAAATTTTACGAATTTTAAAATTTAAATCTAATACGTTTAAATTACATAACTAAATCAACTTATTAGTTTAAATTCCAATTCCACTACTACTAACTACATAAAATTTTAAAAACTCATAAATTAAAAGACTAATTCAAACATTAATTTTTTACTACTACTACTGTAATTCTTAGTCCCTATATCGTTCTCCAATTTACCTTTAAAACCCTTAAATTTTAAGGTTTTTACAAAATAATCATTAATTTACTATTTTTCTCATTCAAGTCCAAATATACTCATTTCAGACCCAATATACTCGTTTTTTTTTCTCAAAAAGAATTATAAAAAAATCTAACAAACTATTAATTAAACAATACAAATATTCAAACATAAAAATTTTGAACATCAACTTAAAATTAAAAAAATCAAAAACTTAATCTCTTCACAGATTTAAAAAAAATCAACCATCAACTTAAAATTTTGTTATACTTACTATATTTCTTCAAATCTTCCATTCTTTACTCAATCTCTTCACAAATTTTCTTCTCTTCAACCACCTATTTAAGAAAAAAACTTTGAAATATCAAAAATTCAAACATCAACTTCAAAATTTTCAAAAAAAAATATAACGATATAGAATTCAAAAAATTTAACTGAAAAAAAAAATAAAAAACCGTAACTACAAAAAAACATACATACATTACAAATAAAACTACTTAAAATAATTTTCTAAAATAAAATACATATCTTATACTTACAAAATTTCCTCTAAATCTTCTTCTTCTTCTTCTTTAATCTATCTTCTTCAAAATTTTATCACAAAACATACCAACCTTCAACCCCTATTTAACCCCAACTACTTTAAATTTCAACCACCCAACCCACCTACCATTCATCTAATCAAAATTAAAACAATAAAAAAATAACTTACCTGCCTGTCGAGGCATGCATGCAGCTGCATGCATGCCACCCACGTGAACAAAGCTGCAACGCTGAAGCACTGCACCCTCTGCCCATTATTGTTTGAAGTTGGAGGATGGTCTATCCGACTTTGAACAGGGCACGAAGCATTGGGTGAATGACACGTGATAGAAACGGAAATGACATGCACTATTTGAATACAGATGGTGCACAATCCGACTTTGAACAGTGTCAAAAATTTTTAATGTTTTCTGGTAAAACACTATTCAAAGACGGAAGGAAATCCTTAAGTCTTCTGACTCAAACAATAATCAATCATAGATCTATTTTTTTTGGGTGTGAACCATATTTAGGGGAAAAATCCTCCACAATATTGTGGTAATTCCTCCTTCATAATTTGTTTTCATGATCATGACTTCATCTTTGATTTTAATAATTTACCTTTTATTTTATATTGCATAAAAAGGGAAAATTTACTCAAATATGATTTCCCAAAAAAAAATTCCTCAAAGTATGGCACTTCCCACTTTATTCTCAAAGTATGGTTGTTCACCGAAGCAATCAAAAGTCGGAAGAAACACAATTCGACTTTGAACAATATTTACCTAAAAAAATACACTCAAAGTCAATGATTTAGCTTGAAGACGGATCAAGGACAGTCTGACTTTGAACAATGTTCATTATTTTTACTGTTCAAAGACGGATTACAAGCAGTTCGACTTTAATAGTTTAATATTAACATGAGAAAAATATTGTTCAAAAACGAATTGAACACAATCTAATTTTTAATTTACTACAATTAACATCCATACTTTAAGAAATAAAATAAAAAGTGTCGTAGTTTAAAAAAAAATAAGGAACCATATTTAGATAAATCCTCCCATAAAAAAAACATTGAAAAGAGAAGGTACCCTTCAAAAATCAAAAGTTGTATCTGCATTTTAAAAATATAAAGTAATTATTGTTACAATAATACGAAGTTCCGGGTTTTAAAAAAAAACAAAAATTCACATGATAATGATAATGATAATGATATGCAGAAAGTGTGTAGACAGTTCGAGGGTTTTGAAAATATTTTTACAAGAGTATTAGATGGGTTTTTGGTGAAAATGTTAGGCCCAACAAGCATCTTATACAAAGAAAAACGACAGAAACTTCTCTCAAGGACCCTATCCGACGGCTGAGATCTTTGGTGTCTGTAAATATCAAACAAAAATCTCTTTTTTTTCTTCAATAAGGTTATCTAATAATATTTTTATATTAAAGTATTTTTTTAAGAAAAAAATATATTTATTACTGATTATAAATTAAAGGTCTCATTTTAATAAATTTTACAGGGCCTATAAAATCTTTAAACCACCTTTGAATTATAAATAATGTGACAGGACAAGTCTATGATATAATTTCTCCAAAGCTTTTTTTAAATAAAAAAAAATCATTTGAAAAATCTTTCATTCATTATTTGTTTAATAAGGGTACAGTACACTTGATTTTTTTTTCACATATATATATTTAAAAAAAGATCATGTATTTCAAACGTTATACAGTTCATGCATGAATATAAAAAAAGCATGTGGTCGATCATTTTCTTTTAAGAAAAGGGACCACAATCAGTAGTGAAAGGTGTATGCTTCCCCTGTTTAATACTTTCCCAAACATTAAAGCCACACAACTGTCCAATTTCATGCACTCCTTTTCCATGCCTGAAAATCTGATGATTTCATTTTGTAATTGAGTCATCATAATTCTAATCAGATTCTTCTTTCTTCTTCTTCTTCTTCCTCCAAATCCCTCACTGTCAGGTTGATGGTAACCATTCGAACAATCCCATGCTTTCCTTCTGTTTTAAACGCAAGAAACAATATGCTTCTTTTACTTAATAATTAATATTTTGGCTGACTAATTCAAATTACATTTTATAAAAATCTAATATGAAGACAATTTTCTTAATTTAATTTTTTCCCGTAAAAAATGTTTATTTATATTGTATTCGTGTTATTTTAAATTAATTTTCTATCATCTATATAGCGGTGATAATTTTTTTTGAATAAATGGTTCAATTTTATTTATCCAAGAAACCAGGCAAAAAAACCTGTAACAAATACACCTATGGATTCTTCTTGGGCGTCCATCCCCTTAGGGAATTCTCCAAGCAGCACATAAAGTCCTATTTACATCATCAAACAATATATTCTTTCTATGTATAATGATTCGTACAATGTCTATTATCCTATCTAGCAATTCATTTACATTTTTCTATACACCTCTAAATTTCCTGTAATTCCTTTCCTCCCAAACATAATACACATAAGAATGCCAAGCAACCTTCAGGATGAACACCAACAGCGATTTTTCTTTAAGCCTTGTGCACAATCAGCTCAATTCAGCATCTCAATCAAGGATCTCCCGTTGCAAACCACAAAGCCTTAGAATGACATTCTAAATCTGCTTTGAAAAAGAGCAACAAGCAAAAAGATGATCTCTAGTTTCATTTTCAGTACTAGAAAGAACACATATTTCTTCGGTTGCAATTCTCATTCGCTGCAGTCTATCCATTGTTGGTACTCTATTCAATATTACCATCCACATCCTCAAAGCATGCTTAGGAACATGAGAGCCAAACCAAACAATCCTATGCCAAGCAACATTTGGTGTACTCATTCGAACAACATTTCATATTTTTCCCACCTTATACTGATCACTTGGATTATTGCTTAGAATTCTCAGTAGAACAGTTCGAAGCTTTAACATTTTTCTGAAATACCAGTTATAATATGATCTGCACTCAACGGTCCATATGTCTTTCCCCTTCAACAATAAATTTTGGAGAACACCAATAGTTCGAAGCTTTAATAATAGCGGTGAGAATTGGGTGAAGAATATCCGTAAATTTTGAAGATTTGAACCGAAGGGACGAAAAATAACCAAAATCTTCAGCTATGCAAATGGGGATGGGAGAAGTTTTATCACTGAAGCTCAAGTGGGGATGAGCGAAAATTACTATATCCCAACCGTGGAAATAACCGAACCGTTGCCGAATGAGTAATCGTGGCAATCCCAAAAAAATATCTACAAAAATCCCAATATTTTATAAGAATTTAAAAAAAAACATGTACTTATGTATCCATATAGCCATAATATATATATATATATATATATATATATATATATATATATATATATATATTAAAAAAATTAATTGTATTATTATCACTTTAACTTTCTCTCAAACCTAATCGCACTCAAGTTTCTCACAATTATTCTGTCTTAATTTTTAAATATAAGCTAAAACCTCGTCTAAATCTTCCCGAACACATCAGTCTTTCAATCTTCATCATAACTGCTTCTAATCGAACTATTCAAACTTTATATTTTAAGTTGAATTGACATTTATTTTAGTTTATAAAATAGTAACTTTCTTTAATTTTTTAGGAATAGGAATTTCCCAAAAACTAGCGGGATTCGCGCGGGGAGTATATAAAGGCGAAAAAATTATTAAAATATTTAATAAAATTCTTAAAAACCGTAACCACAAATATTAAAGATAGAGTAAAAAATATAAAACCGTCCCTACCCTACCCGAATAATTAACATTATCAAATGCATGGCAAATATATTTGTCCTTTCATGACCGAACCCACATTGAATCCCAGACAACTATTATAATGTTTTTTTGGTGCCATCCAAAGTTATTTTGCAAACCAATACATAATTTTATGATATCTAAAAGGCTTTTTTATTTCTTCAAAGCTTCCAGTTCCAGAGACCGAACAGAAAAGGGTAAAAGGGCTTCAACAATCCATGAATTACTTTGTTGGAATTCACAAATAGGAATCACTTTGGATTAAAAACTGGATTTTGGTTCTTTCATTTCAACTCTCCTATATATTATTTTTTAGGCTTAATACTCAAAAAAAAGTTTCTAACCTATACTTTTTTTCTAATTTGGTGTCTAACGTTTCGTTTGATAATTCACTTTGAGTCTTTTCGTCAACAACCATTAAATTTTTTTTGTTATCCAATAAAAACATGCCACGTAACTTATTTTATCTATTTATTTAGTTTCTGAATTTCTTTAAAAAAATAATCTTCTTAAAAAACTTTAAAATTTTAATTTCTTTCAATCAAACCCTCAAATCATATCTCCCTCGTCGTCCGGCCTCCCCCACACGCTAGCGTTTTATCGTTCACCACCCTAAGTGTCGGGTACCTCATCATTCAACATCCTCCACTCTCTAACCGTCGATTAGAAGTACAATTAGTCTTTTTTTTCTTCATTTTTAGATATTCGTCAACGAAACAATCGCCAGTTCATTTCGATTTTCGACGACAGGATGATAGGAGTTTCAGTAGTGGGGGGCTGACAAAGGCAAGGGTGGCCGGTGGTGGTTGAATTGGTGGTGGAAGGAGAGGAATTTAGGAATCTAGGGTTTGGGTTTGGGAGTTTTAGAGAGATTAAAGATTTTGTATTTTTTATAAAATTAAATATTTTATAATTTTTAGAGAAAATATAATAAAAAATACTCGAATATATGACATGTCATGTTTTTAGTGGATAGCAAAAAATTTTAACAGTCGTTGACTGAAAAACCCAAATTGAGTTACGAAAACATTAGCACCAAAATAGTCCGAAAAAAATATTAAACACCAAACTGAAAAAAAAAATATAAGTTGGGCAGCTTTTTTTACTATTAAGCTTATTTTTTACACTTAAAAGAAAATAACACTAACATGACACGAAAACAAAAATCATAAACGTCCTAACTCCTAAGCAGTCAATGGCATGACAAACAAGGCTGAATCATACATACAGGATATATATGCACAGCTTGTAAGGCAGTAATGGAAAACAGGTAAAAAGATCATAGGCCTAATATTGACAAAATTGGGGGATGTCTTACAAAGAAACTAGCGGTGGATGAGCCTACAAGGCCACAAAACATGCAGACAAGTTGCCCAGATAACCATGTTCCAAATCCCCACAACACATACAGTAACCAGGCAAAAGCCATTCTCCTCAATCTAATTCACTACATAAAGAATCCAGGTAGTGGCATCCACTTCAACTCTAACCATGTTGTGGCTTGTGCCTCACATATGTTTCTCCATGCCTACTAAACTTACCTTGTCTTCATTTCAGAGAGATAGACCTGTGCCTGGATTACGGTTTTACCTATACTGAATCCCGGAACAACGGTGAAAGCCACCACCGGTTCTGAATCCGGCGCCAGGAACGCTTCCTCAGCTACACTTTCCATGTATACTTCAGAAAATCTACACCCTTTGCTTATCTGAAAGATTGAGGCCTCTGGCTGGAAAGCAAAGGCTAAGCAGTGCAGAAGCCAGACCCGTTTCGCCATTTCGGCGAACAAGGTGAAAAAAGTAGTGTCCGGGAACTGATAGGAACTCACCATGTCCCTACTGCTCAAATTGTCAAAAAAGGATGATTCCATCTTAGGATGAACCACTTGCAAGTACTTGGCCCGACAGAATTTCGCGAATGTTGACTTCGGTTTCATGGCCAGATATTCCTTGCATTTCAAGGATTTCAGTTCCATAAATCTATCGAGGAAGACTTGTGGGTGTTTCTTCCCCTCCGGTATAGAGCTGCCAAAAAGAGAGAAGTAAGGAAGATGGAAGGCCTTGAACATTTCCCTGCAAATGAAGGATTCGAATGCAAAACATTTGTCATCTTCTTTCCAATAGACCACACCTTGTTCTATCGAACTAGCCGCCGCATCGATATCCCAGTCAGCAGTCTTCATTTCGTCGATCATCAGCCTGACAAAACTTCCAACGGACTTAACAGTTTGCCCAAGAATGGCAATAAAATGGCTAGGATTCAAGCTTGATAGGTGAAGGTTGTCGTGCACAAATAACTGACCACTTTGATTCAATCTCCTCTCCAGCAACCTGTTCTGCTTATTGGATTCGTCCAACTTTTCTCGAAGAAAAATGATCTCAGACTCTTTGAGCTTCAGCTGAGATTCCAATTTCTTTCCCATAATCTTGAATGTCTTGGAAAGACTTCTCTGTTCCTGAAGGTCAGCTAAAACCATTGCATGTTCTGGGGAAGGATCATACTGTTTCTTCAGGAAACACTGCTTCAATTCCGACAACTTCTTCAAGTCTGAAACTATGGATTGATCAGCGGCTTGAATCCCATCAGCATCATAAGGTGACTGAGCGTACTGCAGCTGGGCGTATTCCGCCTTAATAGCTGAAACGGTAGCGAATATTTTCGCAGTAAGAGCTTCCAAGGCAACCCTTCTTTCAAGCTCTTCATCATGTAAGCTGTTGAATTTCTGAGATAATCTCTTGGCTGTCTTACTGTCGTTCCATTCCTCGGTTTCTTTAGGCTTAACCTTGTGAACCCCGTCATCAGGGACAATCCCAGCAGTAGCAGCGTGCAGGTGAAGAACTTTCGATAACGTTCGAACCCATTTACTCTTTGACGGAGTAACAGCCGATGGCTTCACAGCTTCCATCTGCAAATATTATGAATGACAACAACACCTATAAGTCTATGAGAGAATATCTTCAATCAACTTTTAACATACAACAATAATAAGTAAACAAAGGAGAGATGCAGAGGTAATAAGCGTGTTGACTGAAAAGAATAAAAAGCAAAACACTTTAGCACAGATCAAAATCTTTAATGGAGAATGGAATTTCTTTTTGTTAGTTGTTTTCACCTTTTTGAGCTTCTAATCAGTCCTCTTTTGACAGAGTAAAAAAATGAATACTTTTCAACAACGCGGGAAAAGAAGGTGAAGACAAATAGAGAGGAGCATGAAGAATAAGAGAAAAATGTATAGAAAAATCATTCAACGGCATGCTCTGAAAACATGTTTTTCAACATTCACAAAGTTCAAAAAGCTTGTCTTTCCAACACTATGAACCTTCATTTTGGCCAAAATATTCAATGCAAGGACGGAATCAAGCGGTGGCATTGTACATCTCAAGAAACTAGACTAATAAGCATTTCCTCTAGCTGTAGCACAGTTCATATGGGGTCAAAATATAGACACCAAACAATAATCTTTACATAACAAACAACCCACTTGTCCCAAAAAAAAAAAACATATATCCAACCCCAAGGAGACTGTGAGGAAATGAATTAATGCAATCCTAATGTTTTTTTAATGTTGTGTGGGAAATCTATCCTGTTTTGGCAAGAATTTTGCCTACAACTTGTATGTATCTTTCCTGGAATTATACATTGAAGAATTGATAACTTCATTTTAATATAAATCATGTCAGTTCCTACCACATGGAAGAATCAGAAAATGTCCAAGGAAGAAAAATAATGCAGGAGTGAATGCATTATTTAAGTGCGAAAAGCCTTTTCGCTAAGGGAGAAAGAAACGAAACCGAGACCGAAAGCATTAAGAAAATAGGAGGTGATATAAACATACCATAAAAATGTACTGATAAGATGGTAAAGAGGGCTTAAAATTTGAGCACAAATCTAATCAAGATATGTTGTATTTTTGTAGGGTACAAGAGATAAACAAGCATACAAAATATTCTAGTTCCATATGAGCAAAGTTGACAACAGGACAGCCCCCCACTGTGGTCCATGAACCACTTGAAATTTCCACCAAAGTTCCATTGGCTATGTTTGACCCCACAAGATTGAAAAATCAAAATACGCTTCTCCTCCAACCCAATCAGTGATCATTTTATTCCTCTTAAAGAACATGGTTTTTTATTAAAAAATGTGATTGAAGTATTAAATATAAAATCAAATTCAAAAGATTATAAAATAATCTTTAATAATTGCCTATAAGTACCTGTAAACTGGAGAAAAAAAAAACATAAATTAAAAAACTGGGAATTCCATAAATTCATAGGATTCTTTAGGGTGTATGCACTCACAGTTCATAGACTAAAAGAACTCTAAAATAAAGTAAGCTGGGTTTATTGGGGGACCACCAAAGTGAAAAATCTGATATGAAACAGTTGCAGCATATTCATGAGCTTTGCATATTCACGTGGCTATCCAATGAGTGCACTGTCATGCAATGACTTTATTCTTTTGTAGTATTTCTCATATGGTAATTTTAAATATGCCTAATATCAAAATAAATGCCTAAATTATCATGTTTTTCTCTTTAGGTGCCTAATTTTTTTGTTTTTTTAAGTGTTCAAATTATCATTTCCTCTCTTTTGGGTGTCTAAACTATCATTTTTGTCCCTTTTAAGGTTTATTGAGACATCTATTTTGACCAAGAAATAATAATTTGAGCACCTAAAAAGAGTAAAAAAAAGATAGTTTGAACACTTATTTTGATATTAAGCCTTTTAAATATGATGCAATTATATAAATATGATATGACAAAATAATTGAAGCATAACACAAAATTTGATGAAAAAAATCACAAACATGTTAAATTCATAGGACAATTTTTGTAATTTATCAATATATAATGCTTATAAATGAACATACAGATTATGAAACTATACAATAGCCATAGATCAAAGTCAATATAATAATTAGTAATAATAAGTAACAGAAAAAAAAACAATGCACTGCAAAGTTGCTCTCTTTCTGCAGTGCAGCAGCTTGAAACATCCATTGGATTTCTGCAACTTTTTATACTTATTGAGATATGTGCCTATTTGTCTTGTAACTAGAGACCCTATGCCAGATTTGTCCTACACCAGTGCCTAAATCTGAATCTAGTTTTTATAGTCTTTGGTGGGAATTACACGTGCATGCATTAGATTAAGACCTCCATGTTTAACAGATTAGAAGCTTAACCTTCTTTATTCACTCTAAACCTTTTGGTGTCCCTAGGCTACATGGACCCAATTATGTCCTGATCCTGAATCCGACCCGTAAACAACAAACAGAACTCTTCATTACAATTTACCGGGATGTTAAACATTATCGAGTTAAACTCAATCGACTATAACTCAAAATCTTTGTTAAGAACTCTCGAGTTCTTAATCACTCGATCTAATCAAATACGGTCAATTAGATATTAGTAGCTTAGCCCAAAGCCTTAACAGTTAATTTTAAAGAAAATAATATGGTTATGAAAATCAGGGGAAAATCAAGTTAATATGCAAAAATAAAATTATACTCCATAATTTTAAAAATATATTGGGAAATCATATTAAATTGATCCAATCAATTAAAAAGTCATAAGATGTCGTACAACCGTGTGATTCTTTACCGTTTTGATTACGTAAATCTCAAGCAAACAGAATCCAAAATTGAACGTCCACATTCTTTTTAAAACGCAAAGCAGAATCCTGTACTGTTATATTTTAAAAAGGGGGAAATTTAAAATCTACGTCATATTTTGCTAGAAAATCAAAAGGGAAGCGAAAGAATGACAGCCCAGAAGCAGAGTTTTGAGCGAAATAATTTTGTAAAAATTGATGAATGGGAAGGTATACAATAGAAATAACCCAGAAACCGAATCCCGAGAAACAAACAGAAAGCTGTACCACCAAAAAAAAGCGAATTACGGAGAAAAAACTACTGGAACCCAACACGCAAACGAAATTAAGTTGAATCAAAATAAATAATCTGGAACATAAAATTTCACAGGCGTTCCAATAAATAAAATAGAAACGTAATAAGAAACTGTTAAAACACTTACCTTTAGCTCTCCCAATGAAACTAAGATGAAAACCCCAAAGAAATCCCTAAAAACAAGCAAAATAAGACCATTACTGATACAGAAAATTATATGTATATGAACAGGCCAATATTCAGGCCTCCTTTTTCAAAATTTATTTGGAAAGAAGAAAAAACAGATTAAACAATAAATGGGAACAAAATTAAAGTAACCCATAAAAGTAAATCTTCATTAAAATTTCAAACTTACCTTAAAAAGAAGTCTCGTTTATCATACAATTGCCGAGCGGAGAAGAAAGGAAATAAACTATTGTTTAGCTTGAAATATCAAAAACCCAACTACCGAAACTTCTCCAATGCAAACGATTTTTCTCCTTTTTCAGCGGATATTTAATTTTTGATTTTGATGTTTGCAGGGGGAAAAACAATGGTGGAAGCTTGGTAAGAGAAGAATGTGAAATGACAAGAAAGGACAAAAAACATAGTTTTGTTCGGATATGGAGGGAAAAGTAACCGTCAAAGGTTGTGCCATTCCCCGCTATACTCTGTTTTACGTTTCTGCCATTTATTTTTTTCCTTGATATTTATTATTTGTAGAAGGAAAATTCGTGATTTTTTTCGTAAGCATTTTAATTATAAGATTTATAGTTTATTAATTTATGTTTATGAGTTTAAAATTTAAGAATTATAGTTAAAATTTAAGGTTTATATGTTAGAATTTAAGTTTTAGGGTAATATGTCAGTATTTAGGATTTATAAATTTCAATTTTGAGTTCAAAATGGGTACCTAACTTAGTTTTATGGTTCAAATAAGTCATTAGTTGTATGTACTGATTTGGACAAAAAATGAAATTCATACTCTCATGTTTCACTCAATATGTCCAATATTAAATTTTTAAAAGTAATTTTTTAAATTTGATCATAATTATTTTAAATATTTTAATTAATTAAATTTTATAAAATATATATATTTGAACTAATTGATTAAATGTTTCTAAAACATATTTTTTTTATATTTTTATTAATAATAAATTTAAAGTAATAATGAGTCAAAGTTGACAAATTTTGACCCAAAAAAATTAATACTAGACATATTAAATGAGAGAGAGTATTAATGTAAATCAACAAGTTAGGTCTAGGTATCTAATTGGACAAAAAAATTATGCACCATATTAAACATTAAAGTCAATTTTAAAAACTTATTTAAAGCTAAAAAAATTAACTATCAAATAACGCCTTAAAACCAAATTCAAGTACTAAATATATATTTTTTAATAGTTTAAAAGTGATTATAATGTAGTATGTGTTCATATATGTTCTTAACTCTTTGACAATGTGCATACACCTTGTAGATAAAGTGATTTGAACTCGTATCTTTTAAAATGAATATCATCTTTTTTTTATAAGACACTTATTGAGTTCAAGTATTAAATATATATATAATTATTATAAAATAATATCACAGCTTAATAATATGGAAATGTGTAACTGCAAAAATAATATAAATATGAGTAATTGGAGAAGGCAAACATAAGAGGGTAATTTTGGGAGTCAATGCGAAACTCTGAAGTCCGTAAGATTTTCTAGAGGGAAAACGGACGATTGGGATACGAGGACGTGAAGTTGGTGGGATTTTTGTGTGTTACCACTTGGCTGTCTAGTATAGGTGAGATTGCGTTGGATGAATGCCACGTGGAGATTAGAAGGGTATGATAGTGGGACCGCACCCGAGGACGGCAGATTCTTGGACGGTTCAATGGGTCCAATTCACGATCTGATTCTTGAGAGTTGTTAACTTTGATGTGAAACATTTAGAGTTTAAAGTTTTAATTTTATAGTTAAATTATTTTTAAATTAAAATATGATCAAATTAAAATAATATATAAATGATGATGATTAATTTTTTTAAATTAGAATTAAATTATTTAAATGTATAAGTGCAAAAGACTTCATGTGTTATTATACAAAATATTTTAATTGTTATATCACCTTTTAACGGCGGTTAATAAGTTTGTGGTCAAATTAAAACAAAATTACAAATTTAATGATAATACTAAAGCAATTATGAATAATACATTCAATCGAACCGTGTTAGCATCCAACAATGCAAGTTGCAACCATTTGTAATTAGCACAAGACAAAAGCACAGTAAATCCATATAATCCCAAGTCCAAATAGTGTCTTGTCAAGCAAGACATTAGCATAAATCACGCCATGATTTAATTAGTAGTAATTTAGACCCCCACCCATTTAAAGATTTTTTTATATGAATGTTGTGTTGTATTTATCTGAAAGTAATGAATTGTTACAAAAAAATATTAAGAATCAAGTAAAAAATCGAACTCAGTCGATTTTTCAAACTGTACAAAAACGTCTATTGTCACTTTTGTTTATGTCAATTTTGTATCTATACAACTGAATACCAATAATGTATTTTAAACTATCAAAAATTGATCGCTAACACGGTTAATTCTTTTAAAAATTATTGCACTGCGTACTTCTCAAACGATGTAAACAAAACTTTTCCAAGCCAACTTTAAGATCGAATTTAGAAGGAATTTATCCTTCCAATTATTAACAGCCCATTGCAACATCCCACACGTGTACAAGGCTCTTCTCCACACTGTAGTTGAATAAAGGCAATCCGATAAAAGGTAGTCTATAATTTTCAACGCGCCGTCATAAAGAACACACTAAACAGTGACTGCAATATCCCACTGTAAGACTCTATTCTTGATGGGGACTCTATTTAGAATGATTATCCATGAGATGATAGAGTACTTGGGGAAGCAGATCAGCTTCTGCCATTATACCTTATCATAGGAAATCATCATTTTCTCCCATATTCATTTAGTAGTCATGTTTAGGCCAAGACCTCTCTCAATTCTAGAGATTTGATCCTAGCTCACTTGAACTCCTTTGATTGAAATATTGTTTTCCTTTCAGAAAAGAAAAACACATATAATTCTAATCCATCTGAGTAATTACGTGTTTTTATTTTATTTTATTTTAACTTGTATACTTTTTATGAGGAAAAAAATATTCTCTTACATATAAATTTATTTTTAAGGTTTAATTTAATATCTAATTTTTTTCTTGGGATAACGAGGTGTTAAAAATTAGTTTTTTTAAGTCGGAAGTCTAAAATTATTTTTTTTTTTGTCAAATTGATCTAAAAACCGTAAATACTATCGTAGATCGGGAAATCAAGTTCGTGTAGCTTAATTTAAATATTTGATCATTTTGCTAGTTGATGAGCAATAGTGGTCAATCTCGTTTGAGGTTTTTTCACATCAATAAATTTAGGCCCAGAAGATAAAAACATATTTTATTCATTTTCCTTTGCATGTTTTAATTCCTTGAAGATTTTTATATTTAATCTCAATCTCCGAAATCAACTGAAAATGACATTAAAGGCGAATCAAAGAAATTGAGCATCTATTTTTAACTTTTTGAGGTTTTGACTTATATATATATATATTATTTAATGTTTTTTAAATAGTCTTAAGGCGATTATAATATAGAATGTATTTATAGTTTCTCGAGCGGCTCGTGAGTTTTTCAAGTTTAGTATCGAATAGTTTAGTTCGACTAGTTAAGAACTCATGTCGAGTTTTAGCTCGTTAAGAACTTAAGCAAAATTTGAGCTCAAATTGAGTCTAATCAAATCAATTTTTTAACTAAATTTTGATCTAGATAAATTCGAGTAATTCGTGATATGTCTTATCTCATTTTAATCTCTATTGTAATAATGTAGAATTATTACGCTACTATTTTTTTTCTTTTGGATTATTAGAGAAATAGGATATTCCAGCCGAAATGCTGGAAATAGAGTCCTTAATTAGAACGAAATCAACCATTTTGGCCGGCACTCACGCTATAAAAAAATGGTTGACACTGAACAAAACATATGATATTTTTTATAGAAACCAATAATTTTATTAATGAAAAAATATCTAAAATTACAATAAGATTTTACAAATTATTATTGTAAGCTACATATATAACTTACACTTTTTCTTAAAATTAGTCACTTTAAATAAGAAATCAACCATACATGAAAAAGTTATAAACTCATCCAATTACTCGATCAAAAAATAGATACGAAATCTGACTACATCGGCAAAACGAATCACAAAAGGGGATGAAGCTATTGATAGACCACCGAGAAAATGCAAATCAGAGCTGAGCACAGTGAGAAACTCTTCACAAGCGCATATCGTGTATCTAAATTCAAACCAAAGGTCCATACCAGGAAAGATCAGAAGGATTACAAATAAGCGCCATCTCGATCAGTCGTGGCGTCGTTAAATCTATCCCTGATAAAAACATAAAATAAAGAACGGCCAAAACGACCGAAAGAGTAAAAAAAACATGCCAAAAACAGAAATAAATGTGTTATAAAAACAAAAAAATTGTGTCAAAAAAATAAAATATTTATAAGCAAATTAAAAAAAATTCGGCAGTCGAAAATTAGTAAAAATCAATGTTACCGTCGACTACTAAACAAAACTCAAAGCGCTAAAAAGAAAAATTATGCTCATCCTATTGTGTCCTGGTGGCAAAGGTAGATGTTGATCATCCCTTGAGACCCGGGACCGAGCACCAGTATTGCATGCTGTGTGTGCCTTCGTTGAAAAAAGGCTAAAAGAAAGTTAAACAGATGCTACCCTTACATCACACCAGCATATTCTAAAAAAAAAAGAATTATCGAACGGCTAAAAAGAATGGGTTTTATTTTGATGCACAAGCTGTGTAAATTTTTTTTACACAATCCTTTTATAAAATTTAAAATCTAAATCTCAAACCCTAGCAACGTAAGCCCTAAACCCTAAACTCTAAATTCTAACCATAAACCTTAAATTATATACCCTACATACTAAACCCCTAAACCCTAACATAAAACCCTAAACCCTAAACCCTAAAATTAAAAGGCTTGTGTAAACTAAAGTTTACACAGCGTGTGCGTCAAAGTATTTTCCAAAAAGAATTAGGAAAAAATATGGATAGCAACAAAACATATGGTTTTAAAGTAATCCTGGCCCTACAATCTACATGTCTGTGACAAAATTTCCCCCTTTATTTATTTAAAATAAAAACTAAGAAAATGACATAGTAACGCTCAAATACACAGTTTAATTTTCATTTGAGGTTTTACTGATAGAATAAAAAAAATTAGTATAAAACTCATAATATCATCAAATATTTTTAATCTAGTCGCTCTCTCTTTCAAATTGCTATCGCTTGTAAGTTTTTTTAATTGGTGGTCAGCAATTAATATTAAGATTAGTTACCAACTATCGAATCTTTTTTTTTTCGTTTTTATTTTTATTTTTTAATATTTTAATAAGAATTTATGCGCTTGTGACACGTGTTTCTTTGATTTTTTTGTGGTTCGTTTCATTTGTCCTAGTGACATGATTTCAACATACCTTAGTGATGAGTTGATTCTCGTACAACGATCTTCAAGACGCTAATTTTTTATTATGGTTCTGTCGGTGGTCTTAGAAAAATTGATCGTCACTCGGTTGATGGTTGGTTGCCGATGTAATCAAGTTTGAGTAGCGGAGCAATTTGGTTGATAGCTTGGTTTGCTCACTACTTCTTTTTCACTCCGTTAAGTGTCTCGTTTAGATAGAGACAAAAAAATTCAAGAAAGTTTCTAAATTTTGGTATGCTAATCTCAATAGAAGTGTATATTTTTTTTTTGCACAATTATAAGAAAATTTTAGTAGATTTGTTCTTTTTTTTCTCTCTCGTTTTTAATGCATTGTATTGTATTATTTTTTATGGCGATTAATAAAATTCAGATGTTATTGTTAATTTTTAAAATAAATTTGACAATTTCAAATAATAATATCATTTTAACTGTTGAGATTCTGCATTCAGATGGTTTGATGATGGAATGCTCATCACTTGCATACATACCTTCTCTTTCATTTCATGAAACAGATTGTAAAACTGCTGGGGTTCGTGTTCTTGGTATGGAATTAGATTAGGTTAAATGCAATGGTTCGGACATACAAACATATAACTTTGTCTGAAAGTGAATGGTAGCAGAGATGTGTTCAGGTAATGGGCCTTTTGAATTATCTGAAAACAAAACTAGTATTGAAGTATGAAACCCCAGCTTCGGTTTCTTCGGGTAATGGGCTGCTTTAGGGTCCAGCTTTGGTTCCCTAACACTTTCTCCCCTTCCATTCATCTCCAACCTTTTCTATGCCATCGTATTCGTATGCAAAAACTCCATAGCCACTCAACCTTTAAACCCTTCTAAACCCCCTCCATTTCCAAATGTCTATCTTTAAATCCCTTCTACTTTCTAACCAAACTAAAACCCACAACTCTCTTTACAAAAATTTCCATCCCTCACCGTCCTTTATAATCAGAACCCTTAATTCCTCTCCCCAGGAACCAACCAAGAAGCCACTTTCTCTGCTGTTTGAAGAAGCTGTTGGTTTAACCGAAAAGGTTGGTGAAACCGAAAGCCAGAGCCATGGCGAAAAGAGTGAACTAACGAACAAATTAAGGGAATTGGAGAGAGAAGTGAGGGAGTTCAAGGAAAACCCAAATCCCAAAGGGAAAAAGGAAGGCGACGAGAAAGTAGAGAGGGGAAAACCCAAGAAAGTTAGCAGCTTGGTTGGGTTGTTTGGGGGTGAAAAGAAGGAAGAAAAAGTGGAAAGGATGGTGAAACAGAGGAGAGAACCCGAGGAGGTGACTGTTTTGAAGGATCTTTCGGTGTTTGTTGAGGCTTTCGTTAGGCATTTGTATTCAAAAGGGTATTTTGACAAAGCTAATTTCCTGGTGGACAACAAGTTGGATTTTGGGCGCTTTGATAATAGTTATGGCAGAGGTTTTATCAAGTTTGCTGCTTACCAGTTTGGTAAAGATAATCAAGAGATTGCAAAGTAAGACCATGTTTTTCCCTTTTGTCTTTTTTCATTTTGGATTTGACATTATTTGCTAATGCGTTGTTGTTATATGCATGTTGGCTGATTGATGTTCTTCATGTTATGTTGGGTTGTTATTAAGAGCAAGAACACTTGATAGTTCCACATATTTTGGGGGAATCTTTATTAAATGAAATAGCCTTAAACATTGTATTTTCAGGTGGTTATCAGGCACTCGCTTGAAGAAAGTGGCGGCCTTTGGTTGCCCTTCTCTTGATAAAAACAATGTCTTTGCTGCTAAGAGGTTGCGAAAAATCTTTAAAATTCAAGAAGAAACTGTAAGGAATTATTTCAATACTTCAAACAAGTAAAACTTTTGTTATATATCTGAGTATAAATATTGTAATGTTGCTTGTTTCGTCGTCTGTGATCTCTTCAGGTTTGCAGTCAATGTGTGTTAAAGGATTCGTGCAGGTTTGCTAATACGGGTGTGTGGGGAATTGCAACGAAAAGTTTGCTTATGGTGGATGTAATGAAGGTTATCATTTTCTATGCTTTAGAACAAGAGCATCCGAAGCTCAGAGTTCCGGAGGAAGTACGGGATTCCACCAGCAAATTGCTGGAGGAGGTTATAAAGCTAAGTCAAACCACATGACATGGCTTCTAAAATGTTCCTACAGGTACTTGGGGTGAACTCAGCTGTAACTTCTTCACTATTATGTTGTCTGTTTACATTAATTTGTTTTGGATCATGTTTTACAGATTATGGATATGATTGTAAGGAACGTGGATAAAGTTTTGTTGGCGGCATGGATGATCTCATTGTTAGACAACCACACCTTGCTGTTACAGCTGGTTTTGCATTCAGATATGTATCCCACCATTGATTTTCATTTCACTGTTACAGTAAACAAGCTCATTGCCGCCGTTGTTTTTAATCTTACCACCCACCAAACAGACCCTAAATCAAGTTTGCATTGTTGAAATAGAAAACTAGAAGTGCTCGAGTATGAAAAGGAAATAGTGAAGCAACTGGGAACTTGGTTTTATCCAAGTGAGCAGTTAGAACGTAGAAGCATAGCTTTTTTCATTGACTGAACTTGTTTACATTTTCAAGTTTGTGGGATTCTCTTCTGGAGTTGGGTTAATGAAGGTGGTGGAGCTGTTCCACTGTTTCTTCATTATAAATGAACTGAAATTGATGGATTTTGTATCTATGGAAGTTTTTGTTAGCGTACTATCTTTATCTACGGTACTTGAACTCTTTAATTTTCTTAAAGCATTCATGTCTGACACTTGTGTCAAACATATATTGTTGCCCGTATCCGATACTCCCATATCCGGCTAATATGGATCTTTGCCACCTGCCATTGTCAATAGAGGATTTGAAATTTGATTCATGTAAATATAGTGTTTCAATAGTCCTGAAATCCTGCCTTGGATAGAATTATTATTATTATTATTATTATTATTATTTTTTTTTTTTGAGGATTTGGATAGAATTATTAGATAGGTCTGTTGTGTGACAAAGCCAAAACATGGAAACTGGACATGGAACCGAGGCTGTCGAGAATAGCGCCGGAAAGATGATTTGATAGAGAGATCCATAAAGAGAATGGTGCCGTTACTCGTCTTCATCAAGTGATTTGGGCAACTATATATTGTTATCGAAAAACAGGAATTGGACTCGCTTTCCTGCAACTTGGCTTCACTGATTCCTTAAGAGTAAATGAAACTATTCCTCTTCCTACAATCACTTCTCCCTTTGTCTTTTAAGAACATATATCCACTTTTGGATCTTAAACTAAATATGGGATCGGATCGTTTTTGGGTGGCGAGATTCGATGGGATTTTGCCTGTAAACTGATTGCTACCCAAATCAAGCCATACGAGGTTTTTGAAACTTCCAAGATCAGCTGCTTGGATATTCCCAGAAAATGAGTTATAACTTACATGCAGAATACTGAGTTTCTGAAGAATTGAGTAACGTGGAAGGTTTAAGGAAACCAAATGGAGACAAACCAAGTATCCAGGATAAGAAGCCTTGTTGAGGAAGAGATTAGCAGAGAATAAGTTTCCACTCAAGTAGAGATGTCTGAGACTTTCCAGGACCATCAGATCCTCCATATGCAGACGGCCAATTAGACCAGCATCAGTGAGATTAAGCATAGTAACTTCTCCATGCGACACGGAGTTGAAGATTCTAATCTATGATCATTGAGGAGACCTTGGGGGTCAGCAACTACAGATTTTTTGCTTCTGCTGCTGCAACGACAGGGCAAAGTAATTGCTTAGGATTAGGAAGATGAAGATGAAGAAATGCATGCATGGGTTCTGGAAAACCCAGAAATTTCCCATTTTCATTTTGCAAGTACTTGGATGAACATCAACATGGTCATTATAGCTACAAAAGTTTTGATTTCAATGTTAGTAGGAAATTTCTGATCTTGAAATGTGTAAACTTTTCATTTGACTCGCCGTAAAATCAAAGTATTATCAAGTGTGGGGTTAAGAATAACTTCTAAAAATCCTTTGTTTGTTCTGTCATTGACAAAACCAAAGGAGAAACATATTCAGTCAACTCATCGCATTCTAGTTTCAGTTGTAAACGGTGAGCAAATTTCCTTCAAATAACAAGAAGAAGAAAAAAGTGCATCCACATGTTCTTTATCGTCTTCCTATGACTTGTGTTCCAAGTATCACCAAATCTTGATTTCCAAGTCATTGTGATAATGACACTTTTCTACTATAGAAACGGAAGTTAGATTTGAGCGATGGTTTAGGGTTAGATTGTTTTGAGCAGATAGATTCTAATGAAGTTCACCGATTATTTTTAAATTTGGTGCTTGAAGTTTTTAAACTTTTAAAAAGACATCAATTAAGCTCATAATTTTTTTTGCACTCAATTAAATATTCGAACAAATAAATTAAATAAATAAAGCCCTTTAACTAAGTTTGACCGTCAATTTTTGACAGTTTTTTTTCTTAAGATATCACGTGTCACTAGAGGTGGCAAACAAGTCATTCGATTCTGTTTCGGTTCAGGTCATTTCGGGTCTGATTTCATTCGGCTTAAGTTCGGTTCAAGTTTGGTTCGGTTTTAGTTTGGGTCTATGGTGATTTCGGTTCGGGTATCGGGTCAGGACGTCAAGTCAGATCAATATCAGGTTAATAGGAGATCGATCGGTTTTAGTCGAGTTTTCAGGCTGAGTTAGGTTTTTCCACCCTATTTATGACTTTATATAGCATGTATATTTGACTTTTTGGTGAGTTGTGCGAGAATTCACATCTCATCTTTATTTATTTTAATATATATTTTTTATTTCGGGTTGCCTTCAGTTCGGTTGAAAATCAGTTCGAGTTTATTTTCAGTTCAACTGAAATTCGGTTCGGTTCAGTTTATTTCGGTTTTAAATCAAATTTGGGTCATTGTGTTCAGGTCGATTTCGGGTAAATCAGTTCGGTTCTTGGGTCTCAGGTCAAGTTTGCCAAGTCTACGTGTCGCATTTCAGTTCTGTCATGCGACGTTTACCGATTTTATAGAAAATTGTTTTTTTTATTTTTATAAATTTTAAAGAATTTTTTAAAGAATTAAAAAATTTTAATTATAAATTAAGTGATAAATAAGTAGTTTCTAGTATCTAAATCATTAAATAATACAAAATCTCTATTATTATCCATATAAGCCGGGATTATTAATAGACTTTTAAGTATCTATCTCTAACTTCTAAAGATACCATTATTTCTCTAGATGCAGAATTTTATATATTAAATATATATTTTCAATTAGTATAAAGTATAACAAACTCTAATTATTATTATTTATTAAACAAACTCTAATTATTATTATTTATTAAACAAACTCTAATTATTTTGAAAGATATAATAATATACTAAAAACTATAACGATAAACTTAACGATAAATATTTATATCCTTTATCAACTAGAATTTAGATAGATTTATCCTATTTTGCTTAGTATTTTATAGTCCCCACTAGGGTTTATAAATATTTACAGGGAAAGAGAGAGTTGCCGTATCAATCAATCTTCTTCAAAAAGAGATTCTTCGTCAATCCAATAAAAAACGAGGGTTTTTCTAAGCCAGATTTCTGGAATGAGTAAGATGGGAGAGAGTCAAAGGATTTACTCTGCCAATCCGGCCGACTATAAGCTTCTGGAAGAGATCGGCAATGGCGCCAGCGCTACGGTTTACCGGGCGATCTACCTCCCTCTCGACGACGTCCTGGCCGTCAAGTGTTTAGACCTTGATCGCTGCAACAATGGCGATCTGGAGAGCGTCCGTCGTGAAACTCAAACCATGGGTTGGGTTGATCATCCGAATCTCGTCAGAGCGTATTGTTCGTTTGTTGTGGATCGCAATCTGTGGGTCGTCATGCCGTTCATGTCGGCGGGTTCCTGCTTTCACGCGATGAAAAGTGCTCATCCCAACGGATTGGAAGAGATCGAGATTTGTTTTATACTGAAGGAAACCCTGACGGCACTGGATTATCTTCACCGGCAAGGACATATCCATCGTGATGTGAAGGCCGGTAACATATTGCTCGATAACAATGGCGCTGTTAAGCTTTCTGATTTCGGCGTTTCGGCTTGCATGTTCGATTCTGGAGATAGACAACGGTGCAGAAACACCTTCACCGGCACACCTTGTTGGATGGCGCCCGAAGTTATGCAAGCGGAGACTGGTTACGATTCTAAGGCTGATATATGGTCGTTTGGGATAACAGCTTTGGAGCTCGCGCACGGTCATCCGCCACTGTCGCAATATCCGCCATTGAAGGTTCTTTTAATGACACTACAGAATGCTCCGCCAAGACTCGGTGATAAGAAGTTCTCCAAGTCGTTTAAAGACATGATCGCCATGTGCCTGGTGAAAGATCCGAAGAAGAGGCCTACTGCCGAGAAATTGTTGAAACACTCGTTTTTCAAGCATGCCAAACCGCCTGAGCTTTCTCTGAAGAAGCTATTATCTGAGCTCCGACCACCGTTGAATCCTGTGAAAGATGAATCTGCACAACAACAACTACCTTCAAATATGACACCATCATCAGCAGAACAAGAAGAAAGATCAACCAGTGTGTACCAGAAGGGAATTAGTGCCTGGAATTTCGATATTGAAGAATTGAAATCGCAAGCCTCAACACTTAGACTTGACGATGACGAAACCGTGGAATCTAACTGCAGGGATGGATTTACAACAGTGGAGCAATTCAAGCAAGTGCTCCCAATGAAATGCTGAACTCTTGTAAATTCAAATATTGTAATTATTATTAGGTCAGTTAAGTTTTAGTCATTACAATTTTCACTAGGATATTCCTGAATACAACATTCATACCCATGTTTAAATGTATGTCCGACACGAATACTTTAAAAAAGAATGAAAAGTCGGAGCAACATAGATCGAATTTATTCCCTTTTTGATCTAATCTTATGAGTATGCCTAAAATCACATCTCAACACCAAAGTCCCATCCATTTTTCTCAAATGAAAGCTTTCAACCAACATGTAACAACCAAATCTACTCCACTCACTATCTTCACTCCTTATTTCTTCTCTTTCAACTCTTGCTTCATTCTCATCACCATTAAACCACCCTCCTTGTTCTTGCAACCATTTCATCTTCTCCGTTACAGCTAAACTCAACCCGACATTGCTCCCCTTTCTGCCGTCGTTTCTCGATAAAGTTCTGAACCACCAGAACCCTCCATGGCTAATCTTATCATCTCTCGCTGCAAGCATGCCGTTGACAGATATGAATTCCCTTTGCACGATCTTGTTGATGTTCACTACGGTTTGTTCGTCATTCTCTCTGTCGCATGTATGAATCTGTTGCCACCATTGCTCAAGTGTCATCGTGTAGAACAGTGATCTCTTCATTTGTCGCCGGAGTCTTGTTTCTTCCCTAACGAATATGAAGGGACAGTACCATTGTCCGACTACAACCGAAGGTGACTTCTTGTTGAACATCGGGAAGTCGAAACTCGGGAGGCATTTTCGGAGCAATGAGTCGAGGCCTAGAGATTGGTTTAGTTGCATTCTGTATGAGCGTGAGATACGAAGTTCCCATCCGTTTCTCCTTAAGAATTTTGGTGGGGTTGAATCTGTAGCGGTGGATTTAGCGAAGAAACTGTGCTTATGGTGACGATGGATCTTGAACTGTTGATAAACGTTTCTGTGATCAAATGGTTTCGGTTTTACATCACTACCGTCACCGAAGCAGCAGCATAGTTTAGTGTCCATCTCCCTTGAACTTGTACATGCTAGTCTGCAAGTTCACAACATAAACAGAACTCTCAGCAGCTGAAAAAATCGACCATGTCCTAAACCAGATAATTATAAACCTCATATATGAACGTCGAACATAAGTACTTCACGAAAAATGAAGAGTCGGAGCTTACCCTTTGTATCTTCCCTTGGCTCGAATAACATAGTACAGATTAGAAGAAAGAGGGTGGTCGAGAACAGGGATAAACCAGGCCCTATTGACCATAGTTTCTTCAACCTCCAATGAATGGACAACGTTCAACATCTTGTCCTGTGGGAAAGGCAGCTTTTCGACACCCTTTTTCTTATAAGCCCCGAAACAAAAGGTGTCTTGTTCTTCAGCTTCTTCATCTGTAATCACTATGTAACCCGAGTAAGGGCCTTCTGCAGGTGGCTCATCTTCAAGAGCAATTGGAGATTTCCTGTATAAAGAAAGAGGCCTTGTCACATACATCACTACTCTGTTTTCTTTGAGATGGCGAGGTATTGAATGGATCCTTTTTTATGATTGTTTTTTTTTTTCTTATTGATTAAGCTTTAAAGAAGTTTGTTGATATAGTAGAAATCTGGATTATTTGCACATGGCCTTTGGAAGATAATGAAAAGCAGCAAAGAAAAGTTTCACAAATGGTGACCACAGCTTTTAAAAAATAAGCACACACAAAGTAACTAATAAACTAAGGATTGATACACAGATTATGCTCTAATCATATAACTCAGGGACTAGTTATATGATTAGCCCATGGATTAGATTTAAAGTGTTTAAAGATGAGGCAAACCAACATATTGCTTTAAACTTTGCTTTGTTATCCACTTTTTTATGTGTGTGCACTAGCTTTTGCTGATGTATATTGCACATATACAACTTACTAATAGGAAGAATAATGCTTGCTTTATTATCTGCTTTATTTTTCTTTTACTTTATCATGAGCGTTTGCATGATAAACTTTATAATATTTATAACAATTGGGAAATTGTTATGGATCAACATTCAACAGTTATTCAACTTGCATATTCTTTGGAATTTGATATGGAGTTTTCACTTTGATTCTAGGAGATGCCAATGTTTTTTCCTTTTCAAAAGAGAACTGTGAGAGCCAAAATGCAAACCCGGCATCCATCGTCGATCATGAGTCTCTGTAAGGTATATTATTTGCAGGTTCATATGTCATAGCAGAGCAAGTTCTGAGCAAAAACGAAAATTCAATTACAAGTTGGGATCCATAGTATATTTTATTTTGCCCTTGAAACAATAATCTACACAGAACAAGAACAAATGTATACCCTGAAAATACAGTCTTATTTTGCTCACAAAACAAGAACAATCGTTATCGTTCAATGACAGCTGTCCATTTCCGGTTCTTGATGTCTGAATACAGGAGCATTCGAGATTGTTGATGATTCAAGAGCATACAGCATCGTCTGGTTATTTTTTGGATTAGTTAGAAGTACCTTATTCAGACACCGAGAGGTTATGAAAGTCATGCATTTAATTTAAGAAATCTCTTTATAATTCCCATCATCTCTCCACCGGGGAACCGTCCAAGAGATCCCCTTGCCGCAGCAATCTCGTTGAACTCGAATACTGAATCACCGGAAAATGATTTAACTTGCTTGCATTTCCCCCCCTTTTCTAAAGCAATGTCTTCATTTAGGTCTTCGCCAGCCTTAACGGTCGGAAGAGGAAATGGATCAAGAGAAGTTTCCAAAACAATAGACTCCCCACCAACGGCACCAACAAAATCTTTCAACCGACACATTGTAAATGGAACTGGTTCAAAACTGTGGTCTCCATATTCGACGGGTGTAGAATGATCACCGGTGACACAAATAAAATATTGAAAATTTCCAGTCGATTCGGTCTGCCACAGGAGCTTGGCCAGCTGCCCTATAGCTTGATCCACAGCTTCCAATCCTTTTACTTTGAAAACAGTTGCCTTATCATGACCGGCATCATCTATTGCCTGCAATTTAGGGTCCATATACATCAGACCTTGTTAGTGTCCATAACAAGGACAGGAGACGAATATAAAGCCAAAATGGAAGAAATATATCAATCTCTGTGATATCAGAATGCCAAAAAAAAATCACCATGGACCATACACGGATGCTGCTACTTTGAAAGAAGATTCTCAAACCCGGGATTGATAAATCAGGACTACGTTTGACATAGATAACCGGAAAACTCCAAAACAAGATTATCTTATGTGGGATTAAACATCAGAGAATGCAAACTCAGGGTAAGAGAGAAAGGGGAATTGAACAAATAACATTGATTCTGGCCCAAAAGGCAGTTATTTACAAGTATCTATTAAGTAAAAGGAAACACCAAAAAACAACAATAAATGATGCATTCATAAGGTCATTACCTTAATATGGAGAAATCCAAAATCATAGCCATCTGTTCTGCCAGGTTTGTGTTCATCCTCCCCTGGTACAAAGACACTAGGACAGGTTTGTGAAGGAACAGAAAGTGCCTTAGCTATGGCAGTTGCTTTTGAAGTCAAAAGTGTTCGATAGTCTCCGGTTGCTCCAGGAGCTTCAAGGATATCGATATCAAGTGATAGGCCCAATCCTGCAATAATTTTTGTGGGAGCCACCATGCAAGGCCACAAGCCATGTGTCTTTTCAAATGGAGGAACCTGCATACATAATTATAAAAGATAAAGCCATTTATTGGTTATCTTGTTATAGAAGAAAAAGAAACCAAGTAGAAAAATGCAAAATGCAAATATTTTTTTGGCGTAAGTGTTTTTCTCCACATAATGCATACATATTTCGGAAAATTCTAGGACATAATACCTTGATTCGAATACCACAGCCTCTTAGAAGGACAACATTAGCAACATTCTTCCCTTCTGCTAATCTTTTTGCGTTCAACGGGTGAGAAATCAGTATCTTCGATATCTCCCTGGACAACTCATTAACAACTGCAGCTGTGTGTCTTGCTTCATCGGTGTCATCTAAAGCTTTGGCTTCCAGAAGTAAGCGATTGTCCTTCAATGGGTCAGTTCCTGATATGTTTCCGCTGAGTCTTGGCCCTTTAACAACAACTCCGCATCGGTGTTCTGTAGCATACCTATATGAGGTTGATTTATGATGACTTGGCCTTAAATAGTTGTTAACCCAATCCTTAATGGAAATATGTATAGAAGAAAACATTCTCATAACCATCGAGCCTAACCATTTACTAGAGATTTTTAAGGTTCAAAATTGTTAATCAAAGGAAAGTCAACACCCAAAACGGCAACATAAAAATGAAACCTTGTCGAATAAGCTATATATCCTGCAGAACTAAGAAAGAGAATATCACAGCATAAACTCAAATATACATCAATGAATCACAATGTACCTGACTCTAACTTCATACTCGGGAAAAGATGGGAGCTTCATTCTATCCAGGGCACTACAAAGGATAGGCCCCTCTTCTTCAAAATGCCTGTCAGCTCTCCTACTCGTAACTATGCCAGTTTTCTCATCCAAAGTTGCAAAATTTGACTGGAGATAGATAATTGGAATGGGTAATCACGTATAAGAACACTATGGACGTGCTCTAAAGAAAATATATAGAACTATTATATATTAATTTGTTAGTAACATGATTAAGGAAAATGTTTAAGAGAATTACGTGAATTCGGAAGCTAGAACATATCTTATAGGAGAAAAAAAGGACTATATAATTATAATCATTTTCAGAGGAAATGGAGATTAAGATGTAAGATTTGCAAGTAAAAGATCATATAAAATCATCGCAGGCAACAATTAGTAATCTATGTTTTAATAGTGAATCTGAAAATAAGATACAGCCAATGACAAAAAAGTTCATTCAAATAGAAGTATATTAAACTTGACTAAGAAGTTGAAATTCATACATTGAGGGACATTTCGTGAATGGTATCAGCAAATAATCTCCAGAAAAAGTATCAGCAAATAATCTACAAAGAAATGCAAGGAGAAAAAAAGGGGGAGAGGTAGAGCAGGTTACACACCTTGAATGCAATATCTCCAGGCGACATTGCCAACCCAGCTCCCATTGACTCAAAAGCACCACGCCCTCGGTAATATACTCTGGGATCATAGCCCAACAGGGAAAGGTGAGCAGTGTCACTCCCACAACCCAAACCTACTTCCACGGGATCCATGAGACCATTAACTCCAGCTGATGCTATAGCATCCAAGTTTGGAACATTGGCTGCCTGCAGGGGAGTCTTACACCCAAACTTTGGTATTGATACGTCCCCCAATCCGTCAATCAACACGAATGCCACTCTTCTCTTTGGCTCTGCAGGACTCCCCATATTTCCGTGTATCTATTTGTGCCTTATTATGTTTAAAAGCAGCCCCAGAGATGGACAAAAATGAACTGAAAAAAAAAATACTTCAATATGGAGAGTCAAATAGCAAAGTCAGCAAGGCAACCAGTTCCTACAGCGAGCAAAGCTGCTACAAAATGATTTTAAGCACGCTACAACCTCTGAACCAAGCACAAGCTTAGTGTCTTTTGTGATGCTACAGATTACGAATTCGATCGCAAACGATCCGTGATTGGATTCAAAAATCGTATGAGCGGTTTGTAACCATAAAAGCAACAGGCTTGATTAAAGAGATACTTCTATCAGTTTGCCATTTTTTGAAGTCAACAGATCATCGGGATTAGATTATAAAAAAATGAAGCATAAATTTCAGTCAGAATATCAACAACATATGAAATGAAGAATATTTACCAGAAATTATAAAGTCTTAACAATTCAATCTATTACAATAATTCTTATCTGCTGCCTAGGAGCATCAAATTTTTATTTCACATAGATTTTTCTTAAACAATATACAACTTGAATTCACAAAATTGAAGCCAAAATACAAGATGGGTACCGCTTAGGCGCTTACATTATAAGCTAAATCAAATAGATAATAAAAACAAAAAAGATATAAAATAAAAAAAAAACGAATTGAGACAAAACCCAATAAGAAAAATAATAAATAGAGGGAGAAAGACAATTTATTACCTGAACAAAATAAAGTTCAAGGATGATTAACGGTTAACTTCTCTTGAGCTGAAAATTAGATAAGAGGAAGAAGATATGGGTTTACCCAGCTAGAAAGGAATCGTTTAAAGCAAATGCAACTTTGTTCTATTCCGATGGAAAGCAAAAATGGGCCCAAATTCAATGCAAATATATGTTTTTCTTTTCTTTTCCCCGAGAGAATCTCAAATTTTCTTTTGAAAGTGGCAGAGAGAGAAAGGGCAGGAGATGCGTCATGCATGTGTGTTATATTTAAAAGGCTTAATGCACAAAATAGCCCCTAAAGTTTACCACTTTTCCCAACTTGGTACTTAACGCTTCATTTGGGACGTTAAGCCCCTTAACGTTTTTACCGTTATCCATTTTGCCCCAAACCGTTATTTTTGCCGTTACAAAAAAGTTTTCAACCGTTAAAAAAAATTTCAACCAATGAGATTGCGCCACATCAGCTCCTCTTTGATAGAGTAACCCGCCTGATTTTATTAAAAGGGTAAATGCCATGTCAAGTCTCCTATGTTTATTTTTTTATTCAAATTAGTCACTGAAAAATCTATTTTTACCTAAAATTGACCCCTATTTGTTTCTATTTTTTTAATTTAGCCCAATATTTGTTATTAATAATAATATTGTTTTATTTAAATGTTACTATTTAATAAAAAATAAATTAAATATTTTAATAATAAATTAGTAATTTTTGATAAATTAATCCTTACTAATTTAATATTATATTATTTTTTGCAATTCCAAAATAAATTAGATTTATAATTTAGACCCATCAAAATAAATTTAATGTTAATCTTAAATAGTTTCCAATTACGTCCCAAAATAAATTAATTTTATAATTTAGTCCCATTACGTCCTAAATTAATAATTTGATATTAATTTAATATTAAATTAGTCTCTTAATTTATCTAATTTAACATTAAACGATTTTTTATATAAATTACATTTTACTAATTTAAAATTAAAATATTTTTAATAAAGATAAATTAAATTAATTTTTTAAGATTAGTATTATTTTCTTTTAAAATTACTAAAAAGCAACTACAACATCAAATAAATTGCAGGAGACACCAAATATATACCATGAACTACGACGCATGCAATTCACATAAAATTGATTCTTTTGTTGGGGATTTGCAGGGAGATTCGTTGAAATTGAAAGTGAACAAACTAATAAAAAATTATAGTTCAAATTTTGCTCAAAAATAATACAATTTGAATAAGTAATTATTTAGGGTCAATTTCAAGTAATTTAATTTATCTAAAAATTAAAAATTTAATAATAAAATATTTATTTTATTTTATTAAATATTAACATTTAAATAAAATAATATTATAAATAATAATAAATATTGGACTAAAAAGAATATAATTCGAATAAGTAATACTAAAAATAAATAAGGTTCAATTTTCTATTATTTTGGGACGTAATTGAAAACTATTTAAGATTAACATTTAATTTATTTTGATGGGTCTAAATTAGAAATCTAATTTATTTTGGAATTAAAAAATAATATAATATTAAATTAGTAAGGATTAATTTAACAAAAGTTACTAATATAATATTAAATATTTAATTTATTTTTTATTAAATAATAACATTTAAATAAAACAATATTATTATTAATAACAAATATTGGACTAGATTAAAAAATTAAAAACAAATAGGGGTCAATTTTAGGTAAAAATAGACTTTTCAATGACTAAATTGAATAAAAAAATAAACATGGGAGACTTGACATGACATTTACCCTTTTAATAAAACCAGTCAGGTTACTCTATCAAAGAGGAGCTGATGTGGCGCAATCTCATTGGTTGAATTTTTTTTAACGGTTGAAAACTTTTCTGTAACGGCAAAAGTAACGGTTTGGAGCAAAATGGGTAACGGTGAAAACGTTAGGGGGCTTAACGTCCCAAATGAAACGTTAAGTACCAAGTTAGGAAAAGTGGTAAACTTTAGGGGCTATTTTATGCATTAAGCCTATTTAAAATATATTCCTATTTTAAATATGTTTGTATTTAAATTAATTATTTAAACTGGTTAAGTGATTTGTATGGTTTTACGCATCCCAATCGATGTAGATTCGAGTCCCCTTACAATCATTTTTTATTTCTTTATTCACTAACATTTACTGTATTATAAGATATATATTAAATAGTGCAATCTATTTCACAAAAAGTAGGTTGGTGCAGTGGTAAAGGCATGAAGTTTACCTTCAAAAGGTTGTGGGTTTAATCTGCACGTCAAGCCTTCTTTATTTTTACGTTTTCCTTCTACCATATATTACCATTTGATTAGAGGAAAATAAATATATTAAATTAAATAAAATTTAGATTAAAATCATCCAATCGAGTGATGACACATGTCGTCACTTGATTGGTTAATTAATTTTATTATTTATTTAAATTAAAATTAAAATTAAGACTAAATTGATATAATAAAGAACTAATGAGGACCAAATGTGTAATTATACAAATTTTACTTAACGGCCACGTCACATTTTTGTTAGATTTTAACTGCTGGTGGTCAAAATAAGTCTATTCAAATAGTTGAATGGTCGAATTTTAAATTTTTTTAGTTGGATGATCAAAATAGGTTGCGACCTATAATTGGATTGTCACTCGAATAGTTTTTCATTTTCTTTTGAAAGTGGCAGAGAGAGTAAGGGAAGGAGATGCGTCATACATGTTATATTTTTTGGGTAAAGTTTATAAATGATCACTAAACTTTGATCAATTATTCAATTTGATAATTAAATTTTTAATTGCTTTAATTTTATTATTAAATTTTTAATTTTGTTTCAATTTTACTACTAACCCGTTAATAACCTTTAAAAAGAGTGACGTGGCTGTTAAAATATTTTGTATAATAATACATTTAGTCCTCCACATTTGCACATTCAAACAATTTAGTCTTAGTTCGAAAGAAATAATAAATTTAACCCTCATTATTTTAATTTGACCATATTTTTAATTAGAGAAAATTTAATATTTTATTTTAACCTCTCAATTATAACTAATGTTATCTTGTCCCTCCCAATATCAAACATACCAATTCATCCTTTAAAATTTCATAATGATTAATTAAATTATTACTATAAAAAGGGGAAATCAAGTATATATATATTTTTTTAAAATTAACACTTGAATTTTTAAATTGTTATTAATGATGAGAGTGACAATCGATCGAATAAAATCAAGAGGGGGTGAATTGAATTTTTTTTAAGATTGGTGGACACTAATTGCAAAAGTAAAAATTGCAAGGTAATTTAGAGTGGTTCAACTCCCTTAATGAAGTCTACATCCAATACCTTAGTGACCACACTAAGGATTTTTCACAAATCCACTTATTTGTCTTTTCTTTAAGGATAAGGAGTAACCTTACACAATTCAATAGACTTATACCCCAAAGTCTATTGAATCCTTTCCCCAAAAGAAATACAAAGAAGTAAACTAGGAAATCTTCACAAGGAAGGTGTTTGCAAAGTTTAAGCTCTCTCACACACCCAATGAACACTAGCAAATGGATTACAATGAAGAGCAAGACTAGTATTTACAAGAAAGTTGGAAAAATAAGCACAAAATAAGTTCTTGATTGCTTGAATGTTTTGATAGACTTTTTTATTTTTGCTAAGATGCTTTTTTTCCTTATTTTTGCATCCTCTCTATCAATACTAGCCGTTTAGAGTCGTTGAGGATGACATCAAACCGTCACCTACCAAAAAATAAAGCATTTATAACACGAGGGATCACTCCTTTCAAAAAAAGGATTGATCCTTTTTCATAAAATATGATTGTTACAATAAAGTGATCGATCTCATACACAAAAACAAAAATTGTAACCCCCTTAGCCCAGCCTAGACGCCCGACCCGAACTAAGAAGATTACACGGAGAAAACCAAAGCCAACTCGTTAAAGCCGACTTCGATTAACGACCTTTTTTTCTTTTTATCTTCTCTAGATGCACATTAAGATCCTACGTGTTCAGCAAAACACTTAGAAGAAAACGGCACATCGATCAGAGATTGTTTAGGGGTTCAATTACAAATATTTAACTTTTAGGGACCAAAATGTAATTTCTAAGAATTATAGGAACTAGTCCAATTTTAAGATTACCAATCCTTAATTAGTCATGTAACATGCTTCCATGTCAAATTTCATCACTAACAGATCATCCAAACTAAACCAATTGAATAAGTAACATTTAGGACCGTAATGCAACATTTTAGAACTTTAAAAGATACTTTTAACAGAAATTAACGACTCGGTATCGGTACACTCTAGCCCGTATCGATACGTAGGAAGGCAGTAGCCAAAATTGAAAAAAAAGGTATCAATACGCTTCCCCGCGTATCGGTACGTCCTTCAAACTTTGCCTAGGCCTATTGATACGCGGGCAACTCGTATTGATACCCCTGAGCTGAATTGCCTGAGAAAAGCCTTCGTGTATCGATACTCAATCCCGAGTATCAATACGCATACCAGAAATGCACTTTCAACAGCCATAAGATAACATTTAACCACAATTAAACATGTTCAAAACATCTATTCATGTTGTATCCAACATTCCAAACACTTAAGCATCATCATCCATTCACAAAATAAGCAACAAGCATGGCAATTCATGAAGAGATATTAAACTACTCAAGCATGCTTTGAGACACAAACCATAGCATATCCAAGTACCAAGTATAAGACCACAAACCATAAAGAGACCATTTACAAGTCCCAAAACACAAACCAATCATGCTTAAGGTGTTTAACATCACCAAACAATCCATGAGTGGAAATTCCTCCCATTGCCTCTTATTACACTAAAGTAAATGTAACCCCCTCGTCCCGGTCTGGCCGGATGACCGGTCCGAGTGGGCCACACGGGGAAAACCGAGTGAAAACCCGTTAAGGTTCCCCCTCGGTTAGCAACCCTATTTTTTCCCTTTTTATTTTAATCTTGTCTAGAGGAATATTAAGTCCTAAGCGATTCACAACAGCGGAAAACATTCAAAGGAAGTCACATTCGAACCACTGCCATACACAAACAGTCCAATTTTAAGCTTACAGGGCAGACCGTATCGGTACCCTAACTAGGGGTATCGATACGCCCTAACCAGGTTAACCCATAGAGTCAACTCCGGGAAGACCGTATCGATACAGCCCTTGAGCGTATCGATACGCCCTTCTCGGTCAACCCTTCTTGGTCAACAGAGTAGACCCGTATCGATACTCGTGAACCCCGTATCGGTACGCCCTACTCTTCCCAAAACTCACAAATTCCAGTGAGCTCGGAGAGTATCGATACCCCCAGGGTATCGGTACGCCAGGCAAAAACTGTGACATTTAGGCAAGGCCGTATCAATACGGCACTTAGGCGTATCGATACGCCCTGCTCTGCAATCCCACCATTTTCTACTTGACGACCCCAAACACGACTCTAGATGCATTTTTAGACTCTCCTATGTACATACAAACATTTGAGCAATCATACTTGAGCCAAAGGAAACAATCAAACATGGTATAAGGCATCAAATCATGGCATTCATACAAGGACAATATTTTAGCATTTAAGGTCATACATGAAAAGCTCAAAGGCCCAAAATGCACAATTTAAAGCATATAAGGTTTGCATCCATCAACAAGGCAACCTAAACACCTAGAAGGCATGCCACCACACTCCAACATTCATCATAACATATCATGCCTTACAAACCATAGTTAATCCAAAACATTAACATATAAATGAGTCATACATAGCTCATAAAAACACCCTTGCCACATTACTAACTAATACAAAATTAACAACCGTACTTGAGCCACAAACTTGGAAAGCCCTTCTTGCCTTGCTCCGAGCCAACACCACGCTAATGATCTGCATTGTTGAACATTGAGAGCGTAAGCTATAAGCTTAGTGAGGGTGCTCTAAAACGAAAACATCAACAATGCAGGGTTCAAGCATGTGAGTCCTAATCTCACATACTTCATACATTAGTAAAGGAATCGAGTAGACCTAGCTAGTCTTTCAAGTGGCATAATATGGTTTCTCATATCCTACCAAGCTCAATCATCATATAACAACACCGCATATCAACATCATATATCACAACACATGAACAAGTTTAATTGGCCACTATTAATTACCCGGAAGTGCGGATTAAACCTCAACAACACATTACCTCGGTGGGATTACACTCATCACCGGACCTTGCATGTGCGGGATTCCACTCATCGCCACATGCCCTACTGATGGGATTCCACTCATCATCCCGTAGAAATATATAAAAGCTTCCGGTGGAATATTACATCACCGTACTCCTCCTTGATGACTTAACGCCATCAAGGCCACGTACGTTTTGACTCAATTTGTGTGCACACTAATCCTAATGATCGATCATTTACAACCGGTAATTTATTTAGTGCAAATTTTCACAACCACATCACATATCATCAACCACATCCCATGCTCATCACATATATACATTTCATGATATACATGCACCAATTCAACCACATTTCACAAGAGCATAGATAGGCAAACACAATAGCATTTAATGGAATCAATGGCTAGAATTAACAACTTGAAATAAGGAAATGGCCTACCAAGCACATTCCACACACACACTCTACACAGGCTCGAACCAAACTTTAAAACAAGTTTGAAACCACTCACCGCCCTTCCTTAGCTACCGAAACAATTCTCCTACAAGCCCGGATTCGGTCCCGGTGCCTCTCCAACGCTTCCTCTTGCTTCTAGCCAAACAAAACACATTCATTACTTCACAATTCAATGCTAAAACTCAACCATCAACTCATTTCACAAACACAATCCAACTTCAACCGAATTCCAATCCAAAAATACCCATTTTCGAGCTCCCCTAAAACCTTGCTGAAATTTCCATTTCCAAACACCCAAATGACTCTCAAATGATCCCAAAACATCCTCCTAACCTATATAAACCATCAGCTCTTTAATTTCAACCTAAAACCCACCAAAAATTGAGTTTTTGACACCTTTAAAATTGCCTCAAAACCCTATTTCGGGTTTTCACCCAAATCCAACCAAATTGACATATAATATACATTTTAGTGTAGAGAATCAAAAACCCAACTCCATATTTCGAAATGAAGTGAAAATCACCATAAAAACCCAAACTTTAGCAAAACCCTAACATTTCAAAAATTCATATTTTTGAAATCTAAGACTATGTATGGATAGGGAATGAAGAGGAGAGTTAGAAAACACTTTTACCTTTGAAAAACACCTCGAAATGATGAAGAGACCCAATGGAATAGTGATTTAGTGTTGGGAGAGTTTGAAAATGGTGTTTAACGTTGGTAGGGGAGGATGGGGGAAAGAGAAGACAACTTTTCTTTAAAAGTTATCTTCCTTTAAAATTCTTTTGGGTAAAATTACAACATAGGTCCCTCCCCTTTTTACTAAAGCTCAATTAGATCTCAAATTAGGTTGAATTGATTTAATTTAATTTAATTGACTCGGACTACAAACCCGACTAACTCTTAACCCCAAAACACGGGCGTTACAACTCTCTCCCACTTAAGGAATTTCGTCCCCGAAATTACCTAACTGAAAGAGGTACGAAAACTGCTTCTCCATATCCTCCTTCCTCTCCCAAGTGGCCTCGTCCACACCTCGACGTTGCCACCGCACCTTTACTAACTCAATCGATCTACCCCTCAACACCTTACTGTCAGAAGCTAAGATCTCCACGGGCTCTTCCTCATAAGTCAAATCCGGATTCAATTCAATCTCTTCTACGGGCATAACATGTGATGGATTGGACCTATACTTACGGAGCATCGAAACATGGAATATATTGTGTATCTTCTCTAGCTCGGATGGCAAAAGCAACTGATAAGCAACCGGACCAATCCTCTTCACAATCTCATACGGTCCTATATACCTCGGACTTAACTTTCCTTTTCGGCCAAACCTCATCACTTTCTTCCACGGAGACACCTTCAAGAATACCTTCTCACCCACTGAGAACTCAACTTCCTTCCTCTTCAAATCGGCATAGGACTTCTGCCTATCCGAAGCAGCTTTTAAACGATCACAAATCAATTTTACCTTGTCAGTTGTCCCTTTGAGCAAATCCGGCATAGGTAACAACTTCTGTCCCACTTCGGCCCAACAAACTGGAGTTCTACACTTTCGGCCATACAAGGCCTCATACGGAGCCATCTGAATGCTCGACTGAAAGCTATTATTGTAAGCAAACTCTACTAGAGGCAAGTGCTTCTCCCAAGTACCCTGAAAGTCAATGATGCAACAACACAACATATCCTCTAAGATCTGAATAACTCTCTCTGACTGACCATCTAACTGAGGATGATAAGACGTGCTGAAGTTCAAACGGGTGCCCAAGGCCGTATGCAGACACTCCCAAAATCTAGAAGTAAACCGCGGATCTCTATCTGACACAATGGACTTCGGCACACCATGCAATCTAACAATCTCACCAATGTACAAATTGGCCAATCTATCTAAAGTGTAAGTAGTGTTGACTGCCAAGAAGTGAGCACACTTCGTAAATCGATCCACTATCACCCAAACAGAGTTCTTCTTCATAGGAGTCAAAGGCAAACCCGAAACAAAATCCATGGTGATGTTTTCCCATTTCCATTCCGGAATTCTCAATGGCTGTAACAAACCTGAGGGAACCTGATGTTCCGCCTTCACTCTCTGACACACTAAGCACTTACTCACAAAGTCGGCTACATCTCTCTTCAAGCCAACCCAAAAGTACTCATTCTTCAAGTCACGGTACATCTTCGTACTTCCAGGATGCATAGCAAACGGACTATAGTGGGCTTCAGTCAAGATCGTACGTCTCAAGTCACCGTCCTCTGGCACAACTATTCTATCCTTGAAACACAAAACCTCATCGGTACTGAAACTGTAATCTGAAGATCTACCTTCAGCTACATCTTGCACGTGAGGTGCCAAGGATCTATCTAAGAGCTGTTTCTCTCTAATCAACTGACCTAGAGTAGGTCTAACCTGAAGCTCGGCTACCAAGCCACCATCTCCGGACAAACTCAATCTAGCAAACATAGCTCTCAAGTTTACGGCCATCTTCCTACTCAAAGTATCGGCCACCACGTTGGCCTTACCCGGATGGTACTCAATGGTAAGGTCATAGTCTTTTAGCAACTCTAACCACCTACGCTGTCGGAGATTCAAATCTCGCTGAGTCATAATGTATTTCAAACTCTTATGATCGGTGTACACTGTGCATTTCTCACCGTACAAATAGTGCCTCCAAATCTTCAGAGCAAACACAACTGCAGCTAACTCTATGTCATGGGTCGGATAGTTGCGCTCGTGGGTCTTCAACTGTCTTGAGGCATAAGCCACTACTCTCTTGTCTTGCATCAGAACACATCCTAGCCCTACATAAGAAGCATCATTGTAGACTACATAGTCCTTCCCGGACTCAGGCTGAATCAAGATCGGTGCTTGGGTCAAAGCTTCTTTCAATTTCTCGAAGGCTTTCTGTCTTGCATCTATCCACTCAAACTGAACACTCTTCTGAAGTAACTGTGTCAACGGAGCGACTAACTTAGAGAAACCTTCTACAAACCTTCTATAGTATCCGGCTAAACCTAGGAAGCTACGTACCTCTGTCACAGACTTCGGTTGCTTCCACTCAACAATGGCCTCAATCTTCTTCGGATCAACTCTAATTCCATCGGCAGACACTACATGTCCTAAGAAGACTACCTCTCGGATCCAAAATTCACACTTGCTGAGCTTCGCATACAACTGATGATCTAGCAAAGTCTTCAAAACTAGTCTCAAGTGTCGGTCATGGTCTTCTTCAGTTCGCGAGTACACCAAGATGTCATCGATAAACACAACTACAAACTGATCTAGATATTGATGGAAAATCCTATTCATCATGTCCATAAAAGCAGCAGGTGCATTAGTCAACCCAAATGGCATGACTAAGAACTCATAGTGGCCATACCTAGTCCTAAAGGTTGCCTTCGGTACATCAACCTCCCTTACCTTTAGCTGGTAGTAACCCGATCTCAAGTCAATCTTCGAAAAGACTGATGCTCCTCTCAACTGATCAAACAAGTCATCAATTCTGGGCAACGGATATTTATTCTTCACTGTCAACTGATTCAACTGTCTGTAATCTATACACATTCTCATGCTTCCATCTTTCTTCTTCACAAACAAAACTGGTGCACCCCAAGGTGAAGAACTAGGCCGAATGAAACCTCTATCTATCAACTCTTGCAGCTGTGTCTTCAACTCTTTCAACTCTTTCGGTGCCATGCGATACGGAGCAATCGAAACAGGTGCTGAATCAGAATAAGTTTCAATGGAGAATTCTACCTCTCTATCCGGTGGTAACCCTGACAATTCTTCCGGAAACACACTAGGAAAGTCACATAATGTCCGGATGTCCTGAGGTCTAACCTCACTAATGTCAGGGTTCATCACATACGCCAAGTATGCTTCACACCCCAACTCAACTAATCTCTTAGCCTCTAATACTGAAACCACATTGGACAAGAACTTTACGTTCTCACCCACCACTACAATATCGTAATCATCCGAGAGCTTTAAAGAAATCCTCTTAGTTTCAAAGTCTATCCTAGCCCTATGCTCGGTAAGCCAGTCCATACCCAGAATCACATCAAAACCATAGAAAGGAAGCTTCATCATATCTACTGGGAACACATATCCCTGAACCATCAACAGACATCTTCTGTACATCTTCCTAACCACTACCGTGTCCCCAAAAGAACTAGTAACACTAACTCCTACCTCTAACATTTCACAAGGCAAATTCAAAGACTGTGCATGCTCACTCAATATGTAGGAATGTGTAGACCCAGAGTCAATCAAAGAAAGCAAACCCAAAGACTGTATCGAGAAGTTACCTGCGATCACATCGGTGTCATGCTGATCTCCGCACTGAGCGTAAACCCTGGCCTGTCCTCCGCCCTCCGGCTGGACTACAACTGCATGTGCTATATTTCTCTGGCCATCATTCCTCGGCTGGAAATTACCTCTACCGTGCCCGCGGCCTCTCTGATAGTCATTGGCCCTAGCAGGAGCCTGAACTGGTGCCTGTCCCACCTGATGTGGACAGTCACGCCTAATGTGGTCTCTAGCCCCACAACTCCAACAAGAATAAAAATTTCCCCAACGCTCACCGGTGTGGTTCCTCCCGCAAGTAGCACATGTGGGAAACTTCCCACCAGCTCTCTGGTCCTGATGGCCCCTACCGTGGTTACCGTCACCACGCCTATGATCATACTAATGCCTATTGTCCTGATGCCTCTTGGCATCACTTCTATCAAAGTTACTGGACCTCTTACCCGAACTAGATCCACCAGACCGCCTGGTCAAACTCAAACTGTGCTCCAAGTCCTTGACCCTCGAGACAAAGACATCAAAATCAGTGTAGTCTGAAGCTAGAGTATACGTCTTGATCTCTTCATTCAGTCCATAACGAAAACGGTTGCAACGTTCCACCTCAGTAGGAACGAGCTCAGGTGCATACTGACTCAATCTGACAAATCTAATCTAATAGTCTGTCACGGACATACTCCCCTGAAGTAAAGCCATAAACTCTCTCTTCCTCTCATCGAGGTATCGCGGACCCAGATACTTCTTTCGGAATGCCGTCTCAAAGAACTCCCAGGTAATCTCGGCCTCATCCATACCCGAAGTAACGGTGACCCACCAGGTGTAGGCATCACCCTGAAGCAAGGACTCAACACATCCCAACTTGCGCTCACCAGTACATCCCATCTGAGCAAGGATACGAACAGTCTTCTCAAACCATAACTCGGATCGCTCTGAAGTAGCACCTCTGAACTCTTCCGCCCCCAAACCACGAAGTCTCTCTAATGGCAACCCAGTGCCCTCACCCTGATGGTGTGCTGCTTCCTGACCTCCAGCTACTGTAGCCTGAAATGCCCCGACAATCGTTTGAACCAACGGAGCTAAATCAATCCCGGCTGGTCCTTGGCCACCTTGGCCTCCTTGTGGTCCCTCTCCTTCGGCCCCGACCTCACCTCCCGCTCCTGGTGGAGGAGGTGGTGGTGGAGGAGCTCCAACTCCAACCACAGGCTCTCCCACTTGAGCCTCAACCCTAACTACTGGCTCAACTCATAGAGCCTCTGCCCGTGGTTCCGGACGAACCATCCTAGGCCTCCCACGTGGTCTCATGGTACAGCTAGCAAGGTATAAACTACAACAAGAAACAGATAAGGATTACGTTAGCCAAAGCAAGGGTCCAATAGCGCTCAAGTACTCCTTTTCCAAAAATCTTTTTAAATTAAGTAATAGTAGCAATGGGCACACACTCTACACCAGACACAACAACGTATGCTTCAAACATCATTCAAACAGTCAAATATTAAGAATTCATGGCAAGTCATGCATCGAACAACACAATCATTTAACATAACAAGCTTACCTCACTTACCTGCCCGAGGTCTCGGTAACCTCAGGCTCTGATACCAACAAATGTAACCCCCTCGTCCCGGTCTGGCCAGATGACCGGTCCGAGTGGGCCACACGGGGAAAACCGAGTGAAAACTCGTTAAGGTTCCCCCTCGGTTAGCAACCCTATTTTTTCCTTTTTATTTTAATCTTGTCTAGAGGAATATTAAGTCCTAAGCGATTCACAACAGCGGAAAACATTCAAAGGAAGTCACATTCGAACCACGGCCATACACAAACAGTCCAATTTTAAGCTTACAGGGCAGACCGTATCGGTACCCTAACTAGGGGTATCGATACGCCCTAACCAGGTCAACCCAAAGAGTCAAATCCGGGAAGACCGTATCGATACAGCCCTTGAGCGTATCGATACGCCCTTCTCGGTCAACCCTTCTTGGTCAACAAAGTAGACCCGTATCGATACTCGTGAACCCCGTATCGGTACGCCCTACTCTTCCCAAAACTCACAAATTCCAGTGAGCTCGGAGAGTATCGATACCCCCAGGGTATCGGTACGCCAGGCAAAAACTGTGACATTTAGGCAAGGCCGTATCGATACGGCACTTAGGCGTATCGATACGCCCTGCTCTGCAATCCCACCATTTTCTACTTGACGACCCCAAACACGACTCTAGATGCATTTTTAGACTCTCCTATGTACATACAAACATTTGAGCAATCATACTTGAGCCAAAGGAAACAATCAAACATGGTATAAGGCATCAAATCATGGCATTCATACAAGGACAATATTTTAGCATTTAAGGTCATACATGAAAAGCTCAAAGGCCCAAAATGCACAATTTAAAGCATATAAGGTTTGCATCCATCAACAAGGCAACCTAAACACCTAAAGGCATGCCACCACACTCCAACATTCATCATAGCATATCATGCCTTACAAACCATAGTTAATCCAAAACATTAACATATAAATGAGTCATACATAGCTCATAAAAACACCCTTGCCACATTGCTAACTAATACAAAATTAACAACCGTACTTGAGCCACAAACTTGGAAAGCCCTTCTTGCCTTGCTCCGAGCCAACACCATGCTAATGATCTGCATTGTTGAACATTGAGAGCGTAAGCTATAAGCTTAGTGAGGGTGCTCTAAAACGAAAACATCAACAATGCAGGGTTCAAGCATGTAAGTCCTAATCTCACATACTTCATACATTAGTAAAGGAATCGAGTAGACCTAGCTAGTCTTTCAAGTGGCATAATATGGTTTCTCATATCCTACCAAGCTCAATCATCATATAACAACACCACATATCAACATCATATATCACAACACATGAACAAGTTTAATTGGCCACTATTAATTACCCGGAAGTGCGGATTAAACCTCAACAACACATTACCTCGATGGGATTACACTCATCACCGGACCTTGCATGTGCGGGATTCCACTCATCGTCACATGCCCTACTGATGGGATTCCACTCATCATCCCGTAGAAATATATAAAAGCTTCCGGTGGAATATTACATCACCGTACTCCTCCTTGATGACTTAACGCCATCAAGGCCACGTACGTTTTGACTCAATTTGTGTGCACACTAATCCTAATGATCGATCATTTACAACCGGTAATTTATTTAGTGCCAATTTTCACAACCACATCACATATCATCAACCACATCCCATGCTCATCACATATATACATTTCATGATATACATGCACCAATTCAACCATATTTCACAAGAGCATAGATAGGCAAACACAATAGCATTTAATGGAATCAATGGCTAGAATTAACAACTTGAAATAAGGAAATGGCCTACCAAGCACATTCCACACACACACTCTACACAGGCTCGAACCAAACTTTAAAACAAGTTTGAAACCACTCACCGCCCTTCCTTAGCTACCGAAACAATTCTCCTACGAGCCCGGATTCGGTCCCGGTGCCTCTCCAACGCTTCCTCTTGCTTCTAGCCAAACAAAACACATTCATTACTTCACAATTCAATGCTAAAACTCAACCATCAACTCATTTCACAAACACAAGCCAACTTCAACCGAATTCCAATCCAAAAATACCCATTTTCGAGCTCCCCTAAAACCTTGCTGAAATTTCCATTTCCAAACACCCAAATGACTCTCAAATGATCCCAAAACATCCTCCTAACCTATATAAACCATCAACCCTTTAATTTCAACCTAAAACCCACCAAAAATTGAGTTTTTGACACCTTTAAAATTGCCTCAAAACCCCATTTCGGGTTTTCACCCAAATCCAACCAAATTGACATATAATATACATTTTAGTGTGGAGAATCAAAAACCCAACTCCATATTTCGAAATAAAGTGAAAATCACCATAAAAACCCAAACTTTAGCAAAATCCTAACATTTCAAAAATTCATATTTTTGAAATCTAAGACTATGTATGGATAGGGAATGAAGAGGAGAGTTAGAAAAAACTTTTACCTTTGAAAAACACCTCGAAATGATGAAGAGACCCAATGGAATAGTGATTTAGTGTTGGGAGAGTTTGAAAATGGTGTTTAACGTTGGTGGGGGAGGATGGGGGAAAGAGAAGACAACTTTTCTTTAAAAGTTATCTTCCTTTAAAATTCTTTTGGGTAAAATTACAACATAGGTCCCTCCCCTTTTTACTAAAGCTCAATTAGATCTCAAATTAGGTTGAATTGATTTAATTTAATTTTATTGACTCGGACTACAAACCCGACTAACTCCTAACCCCAAAACACGGGCGTTACAGTAAATCACATACTTTGCTTAGCTAAAAATCACTTGGATTCTCCTTGCTCTCTTGCTGCCAAAGATGCTCAATTCTCTGCAATGATGAAACAAAGGAGTATAAGCATAAATCTTAGTGAGGATCGCTATAGCAACACACATTCATCAATGCATTTTATAAAACCAAAACATCATTCTTTGTAAATATATACCTTCCTAAAAAACATGCACTTTAAAACATCATTTTCACTTTCAAATTCACATGCTCTTGGCATCTTTAATTACAACAGCAAAAATCTTTGCTCATGCTTAATCCAAGCATCATATGCATCCAAGCATATCTCTCAAGCATCTCATGCTTTCTCAAAATAAATGTACAACAATAAATCATTATATCAACATCATTATATTGGCTCACAAGTTATCAATAACAAACCATATCAAAACCAACACAATTGACACAATCGAATACGCGGATTACAAGCGTTGTCCCACACGCTTCATACACACTACCAGATTTACAAGGTGGAGTTTAATGGCACAATCACAACCCCTCAACACCCGTGATAAAGATTAATGGCACAATCACAACCCCTCAGCATCACTCATCGGTAGTTGTATAATTTCACTAACGAGAGCACGGGACACAAACCACAAGATTCACACACGGGATTAAACCATCTACCGTTGTGATCTTAGCCTCAATCGTTAGGGTACTTGGATGAAGTTTACGGCACAATCATAACCTCTCGACATTCAAGGCGAATTTATTCACGGTGCACCCAATTCTATAGCCGGCTAATCCGATTAAAGTAACCAAAACCATTTACCATCACTTTCCAATATAATCATCAAGCATCATTAATTCACTGTTTTACAAGCATAAACTATAATGCCATTTCCAAAAGCATTATCATGCTTAAAACCAATTTCATAAATCATATAAACCCAAGGATCACTTACCATGTGCATTCTTAATTAAATGGCATTTAAAACCAGCAACATCAATGCTCAAAACATGCTTTAAAACAGTAACCAAAACACATTTAATTCAAGTGCATTTCAAACCAAAACATAGCACAATTCGAGAGAGACTTTCGATTTACTTACTCTTGAGCTTAGCTAAGTGTTTCAAACTTACACTAAGCTCCCAAAACCACGTTCAAAACGTTTCAAAGCTGGAAAACTCTTTTCCACTCACCAATACGTGAAACTTCGCTTGCCGACGCGAAGATCACTCGTCCGAAGCTTCCAAAAATGCTTCGCTTGCTTCCAGATCAAGGTCCCATATTTTTAGAGCACAAAAAACAGAGATCCAATGCATTAAAATGCATTCCAACACCAGCAACTAAACACGAACTCGTTGCCCAGCAAAACTACACCACCAAAATGCATTCAAAGACCAGCCAACAAACATCACTTCCAACCATCAATAATCATCAAAACACATCTAAAAACAACCTAAACCCTTCCTTATACCTCCAGCAAACATAACACCACCAAAACACCTCAAAAGCTCAACTAAAACTATCATGAAACTCAAGGATCTCCAAGATTTCGGAATCTTTATTATTAAAACGCTTTTTCAACATCATAATCATCTCAAAAATCAATCTAAAACAGAGCTCATCAACAACACTCCGAAAATCGAGATTTAAACCTCTATTTTGCAAGATTTTGATATTAAATCAAAACTCAGTTAAAAACAAATATTAGGAGTCAATAATCTTAAGAATTTCAATAAAGAACCTATATTAGAGGTTGAGAACGAGATTTACCTCCAATCCTTGCCTTCCTTAAAGATTGACAAGTTTTTACTTCACAAATCTTGAAGAAATGAAAAATGATTCTTGGAAATGGTTAAGAAATCAAAGAGGGAGTGTTTGAGAGAAAAGAAATATGGAGAAATGGTTTTAGAAATAGATTTTGCTGAAATGAGAATTGGAAAAGTTAGTTACGTCAAAAACTTCTTTATTTACTATTTCAACAATTAAATAAAATAAAATCTTTTTTAATTAATTATTTTAAAACTCTTTTAAAACACATGTCAATTTAAGGAAAGGTGTAATTGCACAAAAGCTCCCTAAAGATTCTAAGATTTTGACTCCTCTTTTGAAATTTGCATTTTCCACAGTTTTAAAACTTTACATTTTGGTCACTACCCAAAATGTACCACTTCCAAAACTCATTTTGTAAAATTGATTTGACCAACCTCTTAAACATGATTTTAGAGGATTTTAGTAATTTTTGTCATATTTTTATCCTATCCCGAACCTTGATTTCCCTGAACCACCTAATACAATTCGAACCATTTCCGACCGGCCCGATCCGATGTCTAAAACATCTAGGTCCAAAACCAGGGCGTTACAAAAATATAAGTGAAACTGCCCATAAAGGGATTGATCCTTTTCATTAGGGGATCGATCCTTTTTGCCTTGGAGTCTGGAAAACAGTTTTTGTAGTGCAAAAACGGATCATACTTGTTTTGAAAAAGATCGGCTAAGTTAGAAAACATTTGAAACGAATTTTTCAAGTTTATTTAGAATTTGAATTATTTTTGAAAGATTTAATATATTCGATTAAGTCTAAAAATATTTTTCTTTTAATTTGTTATATCAAAATATTAGTTCAACAATTAGGCCACCAAAAACACATATATTTGTTATTATGTGTATTCAATTATACATAATAAAAAGGGAAAATTAAGTATATTTTTTAAAATTGATACTTGAAATTTTTCATGGAAATAATTTAATTAATTTACATAGCATCTATTAACATCTAATAATCCAACTCTAAATTTTAATTTAGTAATAAATTGATTCGTTTCAAATTTTAAAGAATTGATTGAGTATAGTTGGGATTGAGAGGGACAATATAACATTAGTTATAATTGAGGGATCAAAATAAAATATTAAATTATCTCTAATTAAAAATAGGATTAAATTTAAATAATGAGGGTTAGATTTATTATATATTTCGAATTAAGACTAAATTGTTTGAATGTATAAACATGGAAGACTAAATGTGTTTTATACAAAATATTTTAACAGTCACATTACCTTTTTAATAGTTGTTAACTGGTCAGTGGTCAAAGTAAAACAAAAATAAAAATTTAATAATGACATTGAAATAATTAAAATTTTGATTACTAAATTAAATAATTGATTAAAATTTAGTGGCTCTTTGTAACTTTATTTTTTTTTTTCTATTCATAAATCTTTGTGCAAACTCTTAATTTCATGAAAAAGAACCCGTTCTCATTATTTAATCTCGATGTACAATAATTTTCCGTCTAGTGAAAATTTCATTATTAATTCAATAGTTTGTTTAAAGATTAAATAGAGAAAATTAGGTTAAGAGGGTTTAACCTAATTCTTCTCTGTCACTTGATTTTGTTTTTTTTCTCTGTTAAGTCATTCTTTCCGTTAATCTCTAACCAAAATTATAGTATGATAGCAATTTATGTAGTTTAACCTAATTCTTATAGTTAAAGAAGAAAAGCGTTTAAAATTGAAGGTTTTAATCATCTGGGCTGATTTGAAGGTTTGATTTTCCTGCGAAGCTTTAAATTTTCCTTTGAAAAGTTGGGAAACTCTATAACCTAAAAACCCGGCATTTCTTTATTCTAATCCATTAATTCTCAAAACTCAAAAGAACCCAATTTAGTTTTCTTATGAATTTTAGATTGGCTGCTTCAATGTCCGTAGAAACTAGAAAGGTCATTTGAAGCCCGGGAAGAGGTCCAACGCCATGGCCAGGAGCTTGCCGATCGGCTAGCTGAAGGTTTCACTGGTTTAATCCAATCCCACATGAACCCACTTCGTTTCCATGGCCAAACCCTCCGAAATCGAAGCTTTTCGACCTCGAGTTCCCACCCCAATCCTCTGTTAACAGGGCTTTCGGTCTTCCCATTGATAAATCAGCTATTTTTTACATTGGCGATATCGGGAATAGGATTGGCCAAGTCGGGGCGGAGTTTGGTGCTGGCTTAAATGGGTTGGTGCAGCAGTTCTTCCGGAGACTACCGATCCCTTTTCGTGCCGCGGTTGTGTCGGTTAGAGGTGATATGAGTGTTAAAGGGCAAAAGGCTGAGGTGGGTGTTAATGATATGGAGGAAATGGTAGGATTTTCAGAGTCAAAGGATTTTCGGTTTGTGGATAGTGAAAACGATTCCGAGGGAGTGGGACTGTGGGAGAAGAGGAGATTCCAGGGTTTAATTTGAAGGCTGCTGGACTACTTGGGAGACCACAGCTAAACAAACAAATAAAAAATTTGAGAATCTTTATGGACCTAAATTGCCATAAGTGATAAGTTTAGTAACTGGAAATGGGAAAGGAGTTGTCTACTTTACTTAATTGATACATAGGCTAATTTTTTCTTAGGTATTTTTTTCTTTACAACCAAAAGGTTTAGAACAAATTGTTGCAGTTTATTGTGAAATATGATGTTGATTTTATTTTGTACACACCACCATTAATTATTTCATAGACAGGTAGGGACAGAGCTTGGGCTTGCCATTATCTACAACAGTTCTTTTCTTTTTCAAGTTCTAAGCTAACAGTAAATACTCACTATAGAGGCATCTGTTGTTTGTTCCTTTTGTTTTCCTTTTGAATTGAATTCAAAATTTATGTGGGTTTTTGAATTTGTTACTGGCTTTTCTGTTCACATTGTTATTGGCTATTACTTTTGCATACAAGTCTTAATTGATTTGTTTTTTCCTGGTTAATCGTTGGTTTGCTGCAGGGAATTATAAATATTACCTCAACATTTGAGAGTAGAACACGAGATTTGGAAAGTTCTTTGGTTGCAAGGGGAGACCTATGGAGGGTAGAGGCAACCAATGCCAATTCCACATCAAGGAATGACAACTCTTTATTTCTTATCCAGCTTGGGCCAGTACTGTTTGTACGGGATACGACACTCCTTTTACCAGTTCATCTATCAAAGCAACATTTGCTTTGGTATGGTTATGATAGGAAGGTATGATAACACTCTCAGGGGATGATAGATGCTAGCTGGAAAATTTTAGACAAAGGAAATTGGAGCACTGGGAGAATTGCATTTGTGTTCTATGAAAATTTTGCATTTTGGTATGGAACTAAACTGGCAAGAATTTGTGCTCAATGTGGTTTTAGTACCAAGTTTATGTGAACTATTGTCCATGATGCATATTTTGGTCTTATGTTTGAATTTCTATTGAATCAAGCAAATATTGGATGGAATTGTTTCAACCGTCTCCTTTTTCCCTCTTATCTTTTGTCTAACTGCAATAAGCTTCCTCTGTTTGTTTGGTTTCAGAATGGAATTCATTCTATTTGTCCTGCAGTATGGTCAAAGCATAGGAGGTGGCTATTAATGTCAATGCTCCGTCTTAATCCTTTAGCCTGTGTAAGTCGGTAGCATTTATATCCTTTTATCCGGTGTTTATGCTTCTGTTTCAGCAGTCTGAATTTCCAAAGTATCAGTTACTTAGCAGTATCCACCTTAGTGGAGAAAAATATTAGATTTTTCCTGCTGTCTTGTTTTTAAGATGACTATTTATCTACGATGGGTCGAGAAACTTGATTATCTATTTTACTCTTTTTGCACACTAAAGAACAGCATTTGGTATTTTATCATCTTCCTAAAAACAACCTTCATAGTAAGTAGTGGACTGTGGTGATAGTTGAGACAATCCTCAGGACTTATTAGCTTTCTGCACTCTGCAGTAAATATTCAGTAGAGTTTTATCCTCTTAGGGTGTTTTTCTAGCATAACCACTCTCGTCTCTCTTGTGTTTACTCTCCCTTTTATTCAGTCGTTTGTAGATTTGCAATTTCCAAATGGGCAGTTCACCTATGTATTCGGTGAGGGGCTGACAACCAGTGCTTTCCTTCCTCTTTGTGGGGGCCTTCTTCAGGCTCAGGGCCAATATCCAGGGGAAATGAGATATAGTTTCTCATGCAAGGTCAGGTCCCTAGTTCTGAACTGCCTACCAGTGACAGGCAACAAAAGATGTAGTTATGTAGTGTTATCAAAACAAATTCCGCATAAGGATTCACTATTCTATTTTGGAGTGCCTTCTGTGATTGCTAAAATCTTTTTGTTTGCATATTTCATCAGAATAAATGGGGAACTCGTATCACACCAATGGTGCTATGGCCAGACAAATCATTTGCACTAGGGCTTTCACAAGCCTTGGCTTGGAAGCGGTCTGGGCTCATGATGAAGCCATCCATTCAATTTAGGTAAGGTCCTCCTTATTTGCATTCATTGGCATTGGCTTAGAGTATGTAAATGATTGCCTCCTTGCCTGCATTTATAAGTCATGTTGAGGAATGTCTTATTACCTTCCGTATACTCCTTTTCAAGAGCTTCATTAAGCTTTCTTGTACTTGCACGAATTTCTTATAAATTGAACCTGAATTTCTTATTCTAGAAATGTCAGATATTGGTACATATGAATGCCTCGAGTATTCAACAGACATTTTTTCGAGGTCTATAGATTTTGTTTTGAATTTCATGTAATTATGGTTAAAATACTTGAAATTTACCCGTTTGTGGAAAAACAGTTGTTTCATATTGCTTCTGCATAAACTTTGCTCTTCTGGTATGTATGTATGAATGTTCCTTTTCCCCCTTTCTTGTTTCACTTTATCTATATGTTTCTTATGGTTATTGTGTGATGCTTGTGTGTTCATCGATTTACATCCTGCCTGGTGTTCACTAGTTTGTTGCTACATCGATGAGCAGCTTGTGTCCTACATTTGGTGGAAGTAATCCGGGGCTGCAAGCTGAAGTTATTCATGCAGTGAAGGAGGATATCAATCTGATATGTGGCTGCTCTTTGGTGGCGCGTCCTTCAGCATTTGCATCAATATCAGTAAGTTGTCGCAATAAAAATCTTATTTTAAAGCAGTTATCAATCTGATTACGTTGTTTGGATTTGCAAAAATGTGAAATGGGTATTATTCATATCAACTTCTGGAATTTTAGATTTCACCCTTTTCTCAACTTTCACTCTCGATGCCGATGTTATTCTTTGTCCCATTTTCTTGCACTCGCATCCTCGTTGAAGATGTAGTGCTTCAATGCTCATGAATATTTGCCATGTTTTTAGCTCACGCTTTTGTCACATTTAATGCAGCTTGGGCGTTCTAAGTGGAACGGAAATATTGGGAACTCAGGGATAGTAGTAAGAGTTGACACACCGCTTTCCAGTGTCGGATGTCCATCCTTCTCCGTTCAGATAAACAACATAATCGAGTTTTGATTTGTTCGACATCCGAAGCATGCTGTAGAAGTGTGTATATAGTGTCAAGCACATGGACAAAAGATACCACATGTGAATACCACAATGCTACCTTTGTCAACTACAATAATCTCTGATCAAAGTTTGGAGATTCATTGTCTTTTATTCCTTTTTGTTTCAAATTCCATATTTTACTTGTTCCTGATTCTTGTTTTCAAAGTATCAGGTCAAATTTTGGTCGTCTTTTGTTTTATTTTCGTTTCTTTGAAGTCCTAAATGTCCCAATGTTAGCAGGATTATCCGTTCTGGGAATGATTATGCCAATATTCGATTCGGATTGATTTAATGTAATTTTTTTACATTGAAACTAAAATTTACTTAAATAAGTGCTCTTTAACAACTTGTAAATATAATGAACTGTAACGTTGGTCAATCCGTAGACACAAAGGATATTGTCTTCTCTACCATAATTTTCATTTTTCCCGCCACTAAATTTTAATCGAACTTATTGCAATGAATTGGTGTCGCTAAAAGTTTGACGTTATTTCCGTCGTTAAAAAAGGTTTTTCCTTGCCGGGAATATTAATATATTATTAGTTTATGGATTTATATCTACAGATAATGGATTCATTCATTCATCCCAAAACATAAACGAAACATACAAACAAACAAACTTATTCATCCCAAACTAATTGGATTTATTTCAAACCATACTTGTGTGCATTAGTTATATCTATTCATCAACCGCCGCCGCCTCCACCACCGACATTACGCCCTCCGATACTATGCCGTTTTCGGACAGGCTGAGGTTCAGATTCGGGGCAGTAAAATGAGTATGGAGATAAGTGATAGGAAAATAGCAATAACAGAAAGCAAAAGTAATAAACCCCCGGAGCTTTGAAGCTGAAAGCCTGCCCCATCTTCAGCATTAAAAATAAAACTAAACTCTCTAGCCATGCTTGTGTTAATTCCATTTGCAGGTTAGCTTTGATTATATACTGCAATTTCGATAGCTTTGCCAATATATTCCCTGCTTAAATATTTCAATCGTCAATGTCTAGGTACATTATTTAAAGAAAAAGCGATGTCATTTTCTTTTACCAGGTCATGGATAATTATTTAATATATTTATTGTGCTATATAATTTGGAACAGATTGAAAAAATAAATCAAAATAGTAATGACAGGATAAATTAGAATTTGCAAAGAAGAAGAAGACAACATTCAAATGATAAAAGTCAATTTTAGTTTCGATTCAATTTCAAGTAGTACTCAGATTTATTTAATTTTCTTTTTATAATTATTAGTTTTGGACTCATTGATCGATTAATACGAATTGAATGTTGCAGAGGTTCATTATGAGACAACCCATCAATTTAGTTTGCTCCATTCATAATGTTAAGATTTAAACTATGAGATTTATTTAAGCAGTTAGTGTCCCATCTCGTTAGACCAACCATTTTTTTTTATAAATTTTGTTCACATATTGTTACAATGATTCGAATAAAAGATAAGTATTCGTATTTATAGAATAATTTTATTATTAGCTAGTAATGAAAATGGGTCGGATCTTATTCGAATTCGAGATAGTGTAGCACTACAGCAGCAAAGAATCAAGAAGATGAGCTGCAGTAGACACTTCATGACCATCCTCGTGGTAAACCCTAGAGACCACCATTAACCATGTATCTTCATCCATGGCATTTCCTTTGGCTAGACTGTTCAAAACCCTGAACAGCAACTTCATGTTGTCTCCCTCACACAACCCAGCAACAAATCTATGTATACTTACAGAACGTGGTACATAGCCCTTGAAAATCATCTCATCCAAAATGAAGGATGCTTTCTCCAACTGCGATCCGCCGCAAAGCCCATCGAAAAGCATCCTATAGGACACAACATCAGGCTTGCACCCCTGTCTTGGCATGTCTTCGAACAAATCACTCGCTTCACTCAATCTCCCATCTTTACATAACATGCCGATCAACATGTTGTAGCTAATAACATTTGGCTTACACCCTTTATCCGGCATTTCTTTAAGCACTCTATAAGCCGATTCGAAATCTTTCACCTTGCCGAACTCGTCGATCATTATGTTGTATGTTGTTGTATCCGGTTTAATCCCATTCGAACTCATCTCCTCAAAGACCCCAAATGCCTCATCCCGTCTCCCAGCCTTGAAAAGTCCACTGATTAGAGAATTGTATATAGCCGGATTCAATGCGACTTTTTTTGTGATCAGTTCATCCTTGAGCCTAAAAGCCAAAGTCAGCTCACCAATCCTACAAAGTCCTTTAATCATCACCTCATAAACGAAAGTACTTTCCCATACGTTGTAAGTCTTAGTCATCTCTTCTTTCAACTTAAACGCTTCCTTTATCTTCAGCTCCATGCAGAGTGCATTAATCAACGTCCCAAACGTCACCTTATCGGGCTTCAGACCTTTCCTCCGCATTTCATCAAACAGGTCCCAAGCATCATCCAAACGCCCATTTAAACAGCAACCGTGAATCAATATATTATAAGTACAAGTATCCGGACGAGCATGTTTTTCCATACCCGAAAACACTTCCTTCATTTCATCAAACTTTTGGCTCATCAGAAGCGCGTGCAACAACGAGTTCACAGCCTTTACGGTCCTCGGACAACGATAATGAGGCATTTCATCGAACACTTTCAGTGCTCGTTCGTGTAACTTGGCCCGACCGTAGTACTTGATGACATTGCAAAAGATGATCTCCTCTGGGACAATCCGCGTGTCGTTTTTGAGTTGGTGAAGAACTTGTTCCAATTCGTCGAACATTTCGAAGCGACCGAGCTTGGTGATGATGAGGTCATAGGAAAGAAGGGAGTAACGGATGGGTTTACCGGCGGGTTTGAGGTCTGGGTTTGGGTTTTTGAAAAGGTTGAACGCTAGGGTTGGGTCTTTTTGGCTGCGGAGACGAGAGGAGAGCCTGAAAGGAGATATGGGTTTCGGAATTTTCATGTTTTTGCTTTGCTCTGTTACATTGAGTCTGGACTCTGGGTTCTATTCAGTTCTTCCTTGTTTTTCCGTTTTGGTATTCTTAAAGGTTTGTTTGGCGATATGGATTTTTATCTTTCATCTATTTAATAAATTTTTATATTTGCTTACAAACATGGGAAGAGATTCACTATTATTAGTATACAATTTAGTGAGTTATATAAATCTTTATAAGTTTTTTTTTTCTTTCATATTTTAATAATTGAACCGTTGAATTTCATGTTCTATTTGTACAGATAATACATGTTACGTTTTATGAAAATTATAATAATCTAACTACTTATTTTAGTTAAAAATTTAACCATCAAATATTTAGAATGACAATCAATCGGAAGGGTCACTACCTCATCTTTGGCTAATTGTAGTTCCTTCTTGGAAGTTGTTAACTTGGGGAACAAGTAAACTGATACATTTCCATATTGGTTAGCTTCAGTCCCAAAGCTTTGAAAGTTCTTATTCTGAGATTCAATGTTAATGCTTGTCTTTATCGATCTTAATGACGAAGGATGCTATAGCTGAAGCTATGGGAATAATCTTTGAGATATCAGTTACTACATACACTCAAACTAGATCTTGTTTGTGGCTTTTATGATTTTAATTCATTTGATAGATAAGATAAAAGCATGAAAAAAGTATAATATGAGTGATAAGTAATTTGGTATGTATCGAGTTTAAGACGTTACTTATATATGTAAAAAAAATTATTAAAAACTCATTCATTAAAGTTAGGTGTACAACACGGGTCAGTCCAAATTAGTCAAGAAGTATTGAAAACCCAAAAAAAAATTCTGCTCCTCTACATCATTAAAAGTTAAACCTTGTCTCCAGGGTAAAAATATGTTTACCTTACTCTTAATTCTTAAAGTAAAAGTTAGTAAAAAGTTGAAAGTATCTTTTCCTTTTTAACATTAAAAATACAACAAATTGACCTTGTGGATAAAAAAGAGAGCAAAATCTTAAACAGGTAAAAACGCGTGTAGGGTTGTGAATAGGGATGTAAAAACAGGTCAACAGTTGGGTTTCAGGTCGGGCTCTGTCAGGTCGGGTCAAATTGGTTACAGGTCATTTCAGGTCATTTTTTGTTTTGACTCGATTCGGTTTGGGTTCGGGTTCATTTCGGGTCGAGTTCATTTCAGGTCGGGTTTAATTCAGGTCGGGTTCATTTCGGGTCGGGTTCATTTTAGGTCGGGTTCATTTTAGGTCGGTTCATTTCAGGTCGGGCCAAAACGGTTAATTGACAGGTTGATTTCAGGTCGGTTTCGTTTCAGGTCGGGTTCATTTCAGGTCGGTTCTGTTTCAGGTCGGTTTCGTTTCAGGTCGGTTTCGTTTCAGGTCGGGTTCGTTTCAGGTCGGGTTCTTTTCAGGTCGGTTTCGTTTCAGGTCGGGTTCATTTCAGGTCGGGTTCCTTCGGGTTTAGGGTTTATTGTGTTATGTGTAGTGACTAGGGATTATGATTTAACATACATAATATTAGTACATTATACGTATATACATATAGGGATTATGGTTTAGTGCTTTAGTAGTTTAGGGATTTGGGTTTAGGGGTGGGTGATATGGTTTAAGGTGTAGGGATTAGGGATTAATGTTTAGGGTCCATAAATTGATACATACATGCTTACATGCATTGTATATATACATATATAGATGGATTATGGTTTTTATTTTTAGGGTTTAGAGTGTATGGTTTAGGGTTTAGGGTTTATAAATTAATACATACATACTTATGTGCATTATATATTTATATATATATATATATATACATATATATAGATTGATGTTTTTATTTTTAGGGTCTAGAATTTATGGTCTAAGGTTTATGGTTTAGGGTTCATAAATTGATACATACACACGTACATGTATTATATATACATTGATTGATTAGAGTTTTATTTTTAGGGTTTATGGTTTATGTATTAAGGATTAGGGTTTAGAGGGTAGTGATTATTGTCGAGGGACTGTGGATTAAGGATTAGAGACTATGATTAAGGATTAAGGATTAGGGTTTAGGGTTTAAACCTCTAATCCCTAACCTATGAACCTTAAGCACTAAGCCCTAAACCCTAACTTATATGCATTGTATATATTGATGGATTATGGTTTTTATTTTTAGGGATTAAGGTTTAGGGCTTTAGGCTTCAGGCTTTAGGGTTTTTAGGGTTTTATGGATTTATGTTTTTATGTTTAGGGTTTAGGGTTTAGTTCACTAATAATGAAATTTAAACCCTAATTCAAAACACTAAACTAAAACAAAAACCCTAAACTAATAAAAAACCTTAAACCCATAATAAGAAACCCTAGACTACATCAATTATGTTTTTAATTAAATATTAATTTAAAATATAATTTTTATTTATTTTTAATTAAATTGTAAAGATTAATTTTTTCCTAAATTTAAAAGTGCGGGAACTTTCCCTCCCAATATTGCATCAATTTTCAATGTGCATCAAATGGTTTTAAACCATTTTTCATTCATGTCGTTTGGTGCCATAATTAAAAGGGTTTTTTTCCCATTCATTCTTTCATTTCATTCAATGTTATCTGTTTTTTTTTCCTCATTTTCTCACTATGCATTGTTGATCACCACCGTCGCCGTCGCCGGTCTAGCTCTGGCGACAACAAAAATTCAAAAAAAAATTCATTTTCTTCTTCATTTATCCTCCCTAAACTCAAACTCAACGTTAATTTTGGAAAAATCACAACCGATTGTAGTAGATTTAAAGATAAAGGTTCAAATTTTTTTGAGGTTTTATCATCTGATTTCAACAATGCACCGTTGGATCGGGTTGCATTTCGAATATGATAGCTTACTTGTGACTGCGAATCTCCTCACCGTACGGATTTCTCAGACGTGGCTTCGTTCACCAAAAATTCAAGGTAGACGATTCGACTTCTTTTTCCTTCTATTTCGCCGATTGATGCACTATAGACTTATTTTAAGTAATATGTTTTTCAACATGCAGATTGATGCAGCTGAAACGATCGAAGAGGTTGAATCTTTGGAGCAAAAGTGAATTTTTTGTTCTTGTCATGGTTTGGGGCACTCATCCACCTTTTTCAACTGTGAATAAAAGGCAACTTGTTATATAATCATTTTGTTTATTTACCTTTTCCCTCATTCAGGGTATACAAGCAGAAAGTGGAAATGTTGTGGAAGAAGAAATTGGAATTGGAGTCCACTAGATCAAATAAACGTTGCAAGGGGAAGGAAGCTGATGACAGGAAACTGACAATGAAGATTCATCTAGTGACGGTGATAGTGATGAGAACTTTGCAGTTGATTGGAGAGCTCAACATCTATGAAGTGAGTACTTTTGTCTTCTTTGACATTTAACTGCAGTATAATTTCCAAATCATGTATTGTATCTATATTGTAGAAGTAATGAGTTTTGGGGCATAGAAAGAAGCGTTGTAGAATGGGATGCTAAAAGGGTATTGGTAGGTGCAAGTGCTCGTGCTTTAATGGAGTGCTTGTGTCGAGTTTCGCAAAAGAATCGTCATTGTAATTCTTTAATGGAGTGATAGTGATGAGAACCTTGCAGTTGAATGGGATGCTAAAAGTCTTTGGTTCTTAAAAATATGTTACGGAACCGTCATTGTAATTCTTTTGTTGTGAGAGGGTATCTTTTCTGTCGAGTTTCGCAAAAGAACCTATGCATAGGTCAACTATTTTTGTGCAACTGGATGAGATTAATTAGTTAGAAACCTTTGCCAGATGTTGGTTTTGCTTAACAAGTTTAAGAACAAGAGAATGTTACAGGTGGATAGAAATGATGGCCCCTGTTTTCTCGAGAGCTGCATGGCGTTGTGTATGGTACATGATTCAGGTTTGCCTTTTAGACTTCATGTTTTTTACTTCTTTATTATTGCCTTTTCCCTTTCCTTCTGTTTTGGGTGGGGAGCATATATTTCAATTGCTATATATATCTTTTCTATCATATTGTTTAATGCTAAATACGAGATTGTACATCTATAATTTGGTGCTAAGTTTAAGTGAAACATGATTCTTAGATTAATTTAATGATGGATGAGGAGCTGGCCTGGATTTTTTGTCTGGCTAATGTCTGAAGAAGGCAAACATGCACATAAGCAATTCTCATAAGGCATATGATCAACACACATGATAAGCAATTTAAACATCTACTAGACATACATCACTCAAGCATTCATCAAGGCATGCATCATAAGTGATATTTACAAATCGAACAAGGCATCTAAGTGCCAAACCAAATCAACACACATCAAAGCATCAAGAACAACAACACTTATCCCATTGCTTTACTATTACAATCTTTCAATTTATAAATCATACATTGAGCTCACCAAAGCAACACTTGAAGACCTTTCCTTTCCCTTGCCACCCACAAACTATTTATCTGCATTGTCGAACAAAAGAGAGCGTAAGCATAAAAGCTTAGTGAGGGTAAGCTCATAAAACAAACCTTCGACAATACAGGGTCCAAGCTCGAGCAACTATCATGATATAATACATGATTTTACTTTCGATCCACATGAGCTATAAATATAAACGATGCATGAACATATTACCAAATTCATGTCATGCTCAACAACTTATAAATTCATCATACAATGATACATAACTCAATGTATTAACCACATCATATATCGCTTCACATTTGAAAACACATTTCATATCACATTGATACACATATCAATTCATAACACTTCCGTGCTTAGCACGTACTCACCATGACTCACCGTCATACACAAACCACATTTCCATGCCTAGCATGTACTCACCATGACTCACCGTCATGCACAAACCACATTTCCATGCCTAGCATGTACTCACCATGACTCACCGTCATGCACAAACCACATTTCCATGCCTAGCATGTACTCACCATGACTCACCGTCATGCACAAACCACATTTCCATACCTAGCATGTACTCACCATGACTCACCGTCATGCACAAACCACATTTCCATGCCTAGCATGTACTCACCATGACTCACCGTCATACACAAACCACATTTTCATGCCTAGCATGTACTCACCATGACTCACCGTCATGCACAAACCACATTTCCATGCCTAGCATGTACTCACCATGACTCACCGTCATGCACAAACCACATTTCCATGCCTAGCATGTACTCACCATGACTCACCGTCATGCACAACCCACATGCACATTATTAGCAACCATAACATATCTATCATCAACATGCATATAACAATGCATCAAACATGCCTCATCATACATGTATACAACATATACATAATCAACACCATCACAATTTAATACGAGGCATATACAACCATTAAAAAGTGCAACCCAAGTCTTTAATCAAAGCTTGGGATTAGGCTACCACTCTAATCCCAACTCTAGGTGGGTTTACCAAGCCCATCCTGGGTTCACATGCTTGAACCAAATACTCAAACCATTTTAAAATATTTAACCACTCACCTCCACATCCAAGCTCAAACACCAAGCAACCATGGTCTTAAATTTCCGGATTTGTTCCCAAGGCTTCACCATCTCAAAACCTCGCTTCTAAACATCTCAACACAAGTAAAACAACCTCGAATCAACTTAACATCAAAGTAGCTAACCCGGAATACAAATTCAAATATCAAACTCAACATATTAAGTCATGACCAAACCCCAACTTTATCTAATTCAAGCAGCCCATAACCTTGATGAAAACTCAAGTTTCCAACACATCTCATACTCACAAATAATTGCTAAATTCAGCCACAACATCAACCCATAGGTGCAAGCCAAGCTCCAACAATTTCCAACCCATACAATTCACCAAAATTTCCATTTTCGTACTCCTATTTTACCCAGCAGAAATTACCATTTTCGAACATCCAAATGACACCTAAATGGTCCCAAAACACTTTCCTAACATACATATACCATCAGCCCTTCAACCTAACTCTAAAACTCACCAAAATTCAAGTTTTAGACTATTCAAAAATGGCCATAAATACCCATTTCGGATTTTCATCCAAAATCACTCATTTTAACATATTATGTGTATTTTAAGGTGACTAACTCAAAACCCAACTTAATAATTCAAAATCAATTGAAAAACTCACTAAGAACTCAAATTTTCATTAAACTTGAAAATCACAAAAGTGGGTAGTTTCGAAATATAAAGCTATGTAAACGTAGAGGATGAAGAGGAGAGTTCGAATATGTAATTACCTTCAAAAACGCCCTTGAATTGAAGAAGAAATTAAAGGAAATAGTAATGAGGGTTTGAGAGAAATTTGGGATGGTTTGTGAACGGTGAAGAAGAAGAAACGAGGAAAAAGATGATATAAAAGGGTGTTTATTTTTATTTTGGTTTAATTACCAAAATGATCCCTCCCTTTCTTTCTAAACTTAATTTGCTCATACTAAGATTAATTTGATTAAAATTAATTTTACCGACTCGGACCAATTAACCCGACTAACTCCTAACCCCAAAACACGGGTGTTACATAGGTACTTTATCAGAATGCAAGTTAAGTTAATTTAATAACTAACTTAACTTAAAATGAATGCAAGTTAATTAAATTTATTTTTAATCTTAAGTTAAGTTAATTTAATAACTAACTTAACTTCAATTAAAATGAATGCAAGTTAATTATTTAGCATTAATTTATTCTTATAATAAAAAATTTAAGTCATCTTATTTTAATTCAGAATATAGATTTAATTTAATAATTTTTACTCATTTAACTTAATTTGATTAAGTATAAAATTTTAATTTAATAATGGTTATTCATTCCACTTAAGTTAATTAAGTATAATAGTTTATCTTTGAAGTTATTTTAAAATAATAGTCAAGTTAATTAGAAATACAATTTATTAATACTTAGAATTATTATTAATTCAATTTATCTTTTAATTGAAGTTAAGTTAGTAATTTATCAATACTTGAAATTATTATTAATTTTATAATTTTTCAATACTTGACATTATTTTATATTCATTAAATATAACTTCTTTAAATGTCAGATAATTATCATTATTAGCAAATCAAATAATAGTATTAGTTCAGGTCAATATCAGTTCAGGTCAATATCAGTTCAGGTCAATAACAGTTCAGGTCAATAACAGTTCAGGTCAATATCAGTTCAGGTCAAGAACAGTTCAGGTCAAGAACAGTTCAGGTCAATAACAGTTCAGGTTCAAAACAGGTCGGGTTAAAAACAGGTCGGGTTCATTTCAGGTCGGGTCCAAACAGGTCGGGTTAAATCGGTTATCTGGCAGGTTAGTCTCAGGTTCGGGTTCGTTTCGGTCGGGTGCAGGTCGGGTTCGGTTACTACAGTAACAGGTCAATTTCGGGTTCGGGTTCACTTCGGTCGGGTGCAGTTCGGGTTCGGTTTCTACAGTTACAGGTCAAATTCGGGTTCGGGTTCGTTTCGGTCGGGTGCAGGTCGGGTTCGGTCTTTAAATTCTCGGGTTAAACCAGGTTCTGACTCGATCGGGTTTCAGGCAGGTTACCAGGTCGGGTCAGTTTTTCACACCCCTAGTTGTGAATCAGGCTTTATATAGAATTGGTAAATATTAGTAGTAAATTCAAAAAAAAAAATCTACATTAATACAACAATTAATAGTGTTATAGTGTTATTAGTAAAACTAAACTCCATTTTTTGGTAATAATAATAATAGAGGTTGGGTAGGTCTTGGATTCTGCAGAATCCATATGAATCTGAAGCTTGGGTAGGTCTTCAAAACAGCAGCAAGAAGCCAACAACAAATCACTCTACTCCATGCCAACCGAACCATCCATGGCTTCTTTCACTTTAAACCCATTGCTGTACTTGCTTCCCCTTCTACTTCTCGACCCTCTCTTCAGCCAAGCCAATCTCCACAACTCCAAAACCCTCAGATCATCCCTTTTCTCCCAGCCATCTACCAACGAAACCACCCCTCCAACTCTCTTTTTCGAAGTCACCAAACCCATCCAAGTCCCCCACGCCAGCCCTTGTTCCCTCACCATTCTGCAACACGACTTTGGTTTCACTTATGGGAAACCCCCCGTTTTGGCTAACTACAACTTCCCATCTGATTGCCCTTTTCAGGAATTTTCAAAGATTGTCCTGGAGTGGAATGCCACATGTAAAGGAAGACAATTCGATAGGATTTTTGGGGTTTGGTTATCTGGAGTGGAACTTCTCAGGAGCTGCACAGCCGAACCTAGAGCTACTGGTATTTTCTGGACTGTCAAAAAGGATATCACCAGGTATTCTTCCTTGCTTTTATCCAACAAGACTCAAACTTTTGCCGTTTATTTGGGAAATATTGTTGATAAAACGTATACCGGTGTTTACCATGTCAATGTGACTCTTTATTTCTACCCTGCTGTGGAAAAAATTGATCTTTTTAAGGAAAAGAGGAGAAATTTAGGGTCTGAGATTGATTCTAAGGCTGATCTGATTATACCCTTTTCGCGATCTTTGCCATTGAATGATGGTTTGTGGTATGAGATTCAGAATGCCAGTGATGTCAAAGTGAAGGAATTTGAAATTCCTCGGAATGTTTATCGAGCAGTATTGGAAGTGTATGTCTCTTTTCATGAGAATGATGAGTTTTGGTATGGAAATCTTCCGAATGAGTACATTGCTGCCAATAATCTTACAGGTTATGCAGGGAATGGAGCTTTTAGGGAAGTTGTGGTTAGTTTGGATGGTGATGTTGTTGGTGCTGTTTGGCCTTTCACTGTGGTTTTCACTGGTGGGATCAATCCTCTCTTGTGGAGACCCATTAGTGCCATTGGTTCGTTCGATCTCCCTACTTATGATATCGAAATCACCCCATTTTTGGGGAATCTATTGGATGGAAAACCCCATAACCTAAGTTTTAGTGTTACGAATGCCTTGAATGTGTGGTATATTGATGCCAATTTGCATCTGTGGTTAGATAGTAAGAGCACGAAGACCGAAGGAAAGCTTTTGCAGTATGATATCGTTCCACTTGGTGTGTCTTCTGTGTTGGATTTTAAAGGTTTAAACGGAACATTCGTTACGAATACAACTAGGTTCATATCCTCGACAGGGTGGGTTACGTCCAGTTATGGGACAGTCACAACCAAAGCCACTCAAGAATTAAGTTATAGTAACACCATGGTGATGAATGGAAATCTGCAGATCATAAATCAGATCACCCATTTTAATGACAGTGTTAATGTGAACATCCCGGCTCCTAATGCCATATCAAAGAAATCTCTCAAGAGGTTTCTTTTCTACCTGTACTCTGATGAAATTGATCAAGGAAACGGTATTTCGTTATCTGTAGCTAATGTCACATTGGGATTTAACGAGAAGAAGTTTAACGATGCTGATGCCAGTTCACCTAGCAGTTCACTCCAGAATTTACAGAAAGGAAAGGGTGTTATGGTGGTAAAGGACAACCTGGTTGTCAGTGGAGTGGCAAGTACCCAACAATCATACAATTATCACGGTGGTAAATTTTGCTATTCTAGGAACGTTAGCAGCTCAAACTACACCATTCTTTATGATGAAGTGGGGAACACATGCAATAAAAGATCGAAAACTTTCGGATACAGTCTTAGCAGATGGTGGTCTGTACCTGCTCGAAGAGCTTTTCTAGCATCTCATGTAGGTGAACCGAATAGAAATTAGTAATTCAAGAATAGCTTGCTAATTGGATGTTTCGAGATTCCCTTATATGGAAACAACGAATAAGTTGTAAGGGTCTCCTGTCTCTGTCTTCTTTAAATTATCAATTTGTAGATACTCGTGTATCTTTATTGTTTTTTGCAGTTGAATGAACTAGGTTGTTTCTTTTAACTGGACTTCAGTTATAATCATATAGATCATTCATGATTGCGTATCTTATAATCTAGTTTCATGCATCAAGAGTAAGTGGCAATGTTTGTGCAAATGCAAGATCATGCAAAATGATTGAAGGCCTGACGTTCTGATTATGTTTTACTGCATTACATTCTGCAAAAACACGTGTTTCGATCTCGTATGATAGGGTTTTCTGTCTGAATTTCATTGTTTAAGTAGTTTCAAGCCAATGTATGTTCTTTTTGCAATGGTTGTTACATGTATGGCAATAGAAGTATTGCTAAAAGGCAATATTCGAATCATACACAACCTTAATTATTCAAGACACTTCATACAAATCACAATTTTCTTTTTGAACGTTCCTTCTTATGGACAACTTCATATGTCAATGTAACTATACTTTGTAAGGATTTAATTATGATTTTAGTTTGTTCAAATATGTATTGTTTATGAACTCGGTCCCAGTGGTAAAGGGTGGATAACCCGAATTCGAGCAGCGTACTCAGCAAGTGTACATAAGTTTTAAGATATGAAACCGGACTAAGATATTAAGAAAAATTTAAGGATAAACATTTAACTTATTACTAAACAAGAAAAGAGATAAGAATTAAACAGCTTGGGTTTCATTATTATTCTTGTCTGAAAGATTTGTTTTTGTCCATTTTTTATAAAATATAATCAACATAAGAGTGCAAGCTTGACACGATAGACCACATATTAAGCCTATCCATAAACCCTGAGTAAATCAGAAAAAAAGATAATTAATGTGGGAGAAAAGTATGATAAAACTGTAATTTTAAGAAAAAATTATTAGAATAATACACTATAATGAAATAATTTTCTCACCTTAACATAGAGTTTAAACTTAAATCCAAGAAGAATCGCAATTGGCATGCCAATGAAATAAAAAGTTCCCAGATTAGCCAGTACTACTAAGTTTTGCCAACCGCATCCCCTCACAACCCCTGCAACACGGTTTTGAATTATGTTCGATAACTTCATATACAATACCAAAACACGAACATGGCATGTATATATGAATTAGACAATGTGTTTTGAACCTGATAAGATGCCTTGTATGGCATCAATCGCTATTGAGACGATAAGCAAAGGCGTCATCTCTGCAAATTTCTTGATTATTGAATGGCTATTGCTGAAGAAACCAACCCAAATATCATGTCCCAAGCCTAAGTTTAGGGCCACTGCAAGTGCAAGAAGGACAGAGAGCTTGAGAGTCACGGTCATAGCATGTTTTGCCTTCTTTGGATTTTCCGCTCCCAACTCATTTGACACTCTTGTGCTGTGAAAAATATTAAAATTTTGATTTATCACTATCCATGTATAGTTTTGATATTTTTCATAGGAAAATATGATACTTCAGTGAACTTAAAAGAATTGAATATAATTATGTATTATATCTGATAATTATACTTGAAAATGAGTAAAATAAATCGAAGTCGGTTCAAGAGAACTAACCTTGCTGCAGCACTAAGGCCATATGTGATCATGTAGGTAATGTTTTCGGTATTCACACTGCAGACGGTATCAAGAGAACGGTAATCTGCCTTGATTAGAGCTCGGTAAAAATGGAAAAGAGAAATATATAATGAAAAAAATATTTATATATATAAAAAGAGAAGCCTACCATATTGCAATCAAAGAAGTTGTTATTTCTGGGTTCGGCATCAAACCCGCTAGAAACACAAGAATCTCGAAAGCCCAGTCCTCCAAACTAGCAGAAGATTTCATCTTTTAAAGAATAATCCATATATATATATACACATGTGTGTGTATAGTATGGAGAAGGAATGGTCGGACAATGCTCACCAAAACATTGCTGCGGAAGGAAGGGCTAATTTCAAGTTCCGTATGATGTAATGAAATGACTGAGAAGACAATCCTTGCCATGTGTTCTTAAATTTGTTGCCGAAAACGACATACATAGCCAACAAAAGCAATGATATCCATATGGAAATCGATGCCGCCATAGGAGCACCCTTGAAACCGAGACTTGTTTTATTTACCAGACTGTAAACAATCCCAAAATGGATACCCAATGGAATGGCAGAAAACAGGACCAAAGGTGTAACAATGCTTTGTGTCTGAAGAAACCTCAATATGTTCTGCAGGAAACCAAAAGCAAACAAACCAGGGATCATATACTTCATGTAAACAGCAGCCGTTCTTGAGATTTCAGGATCTTGATGAAGCAGAACAAGGATTGGCTCGGTGAAGAACCATAGAATCGATATGATAATGGAGAAAAAGAAAGAAATCATGCAGGAAGCTTGAAGGTAAATCCCCAGCACGTTGTACATTCCAGCACCAAATCCTTGACCACAAAGGGTCTCCAATGCTCCGCTTAAACCAACCTGAAAACAACGGAATACGAAAATTTCAGACAAGAACATGAACATCAATCAGGTTAAGGTTAAATTAAGAGGTTATACCATGAAAGCAAAACCAGTAACGGTGGCCCACGAATTGGCAAGAGTTGAAGAAGCAAGCTCGACCTCACCAAGGTGGCCAGCAAACATGACAGAAACCATAGTAATCAAGGAGTAAAAAACATTGGACAACACCACTGGCACTGCAAACAAGACTTGAACCTTAGCCTCTTCAAAATCCATAACTTTTTTCCACCACCTTCCATTGGTTCCCCGTGAACTACAGCCATTAGCAGCCTCTACATTCAATGGACCTGCCATTGTTGTAGTTCTAAAATAAGGCTTATCTCGCTTCTAAGATGGTTAGTGTTCACCGGATACTAGACTATATAATATTTATATTAAATGTTTGTGTAACACCCGGGTTTAGGGGTCGGGTGAAAATAATATTTTAATATTATTTGGGCTCGGGTTTATAATTAAAATGATCCCTTAAAATTTCGGGTTTCAAAATAAATATTTGAAATGGGACCAAATTGATTTAATTGCAAGTTGAAGGGCTATTTAAAGAACAAGGGAATAGCCATTCATTAATGGCCTTTTTGTAATTTACCCATTTTCTAATTTAAATCCCCTTTATACAAATAAAACACCCTTTTACTATTCATCTTCTTCTTCAACGGGTTTGAAGAGCTCCCTCCCCCTTTCACTATTCCATCTCCTCACTCCCTCATTTTGGCTCGGTTTTGAAAGGTAAACACGTTTTCGACTTGCTCTCACCTTCCTCTTTTCAAAAGTACAAGTAGATTTCATTTTCATCCATGTTCTAGAATTTGGATTTTGGGGAGATTTGAATAAAAATGGTAGCTTTATTGTGTTTAACTTAAAGTTTTGATTTAATAGTGATATATATGAAGCTTATGAACCCAATGGTTCAACATATATGATTTTTAAAGGGTTTTGTTAAGTTTCCCGAATTTGGGTTTTAATGGGGTTTTTGAAGGGTTTAAAGGTTGATTTTGGATGTGTTTTATGTTGGGAAATGAGGGCTGATGGTTGTATGATAGTTAGGGGTTGTTTTGGAAGCTATTAGGTGTGTTAAAAGAGTTGGAATCAGTGGTTTTCGGCTGTGTAAAGGGGCTGCTCGGGAATGGCTTTTTGGGGTTGTTCTTGGCTCGAAAAAAATGTGTTTTGTGCTTGGGTTGTATTCCGGGTTTGCTACACTGTTTTGTGGACTGAATTGAGGTTAATTTGATTGTAACACCCGGGTTTAGGGGTCGGGTGAAAATAATATTTTAGTATTGTCTCGGGTTTCGATTCTAGTATTTTATTTAATAAAGTAATGGTTTGGGCCTCGGGTTTTAAGATTTGGACCAATTTTAAATTGAGCCCAAAAGCCATGGATGGCACCTATTGTGGTTTCCCTTTTTCTTTAAGGGCATTTTGGTCTTTGAACATTAAATTTAAACAATTATAAATAAAGGATGATTCATCATCTTCTTCCTCTCCCTTCCATTTTATTCCAACGACAAGAACACCTCTCCCTCTTCAAATACTATTTCATCTCCTTCCTCCCTCGTTTTGGCTCGGTTTTGAAAGGAGCAAGGATTTGCATTGGTAAAGTCTCGGGATTGATTTCGGAAGTCATGAAGGCTTGAGTCGGCTTTGCTTGATTTGCTTACGGAAGTGAGGTGAGTGGTTAATGTTTTAAAATGATTTTAAGTGGTTGGTTCGAGCATGTGGACTAGGTGGAGATTGATAGACTCACCTAGAGTTAGGATTAGGGTGGTAGCCTAATCCTAAACTTTAGTTAGAGACCTTGGTTGATCTTTAAAGTGTTGAATTATGCCTCATGGTTAATCATGCTTATGGTGGTTATGCTTACGTTGTTATACATGTATGTGGAGGCATGGCTTTATGCATTGTTACATGCATGTTGATGATAAATGTGATGGAAATATACATATGACATATGAGGTGATATTTGTGTTATTGAGATGCATGTAGTGTTGACATGTGTAATGATGTTATAAGGTGATTGCTTGATCCGAGGATCATGGTGAGTACATGCTAGGCATGGAAATGTGGTTTGTGCATGATAGTAAGTCATTGTGAGTACGTGCTAAGCACGGAAGTTGTTAATAAATGATATTGTGGAATGTATTAGTATTGGCACTAGTATACTTGGGTACAAATGATCGATCATTAGGATGTTAGTGTGTACACATGAGTCAAAAGTCGCGCGTGGCCTTGGTGGCGTTGAGTCATCAAGGAGGAGTACGGGTACGCTCGGAAATTTATATATATTCTACGTGATGATGAGTGGAATCCCATCCGTAGGGCATGTGGCGATGAGTGGAATCCCGTCCATGCAGGGTCGGTGATGAGTGGAATCCCATCGACGGGCGTGAGGATGAGTGGAATCCCCTCCGCGTGAAATGAGGCGTGAGGATGAGTGGAATCCCCTCCGCGTGAACGGTGATGAGTGGAATCCCACCGCCAGGTAATGGTTGTGTTGTTGGATGTGAGTTCAACGGTTATCCGTGTATTCGAGTCATAGCTAGGTGCCAATACGGATTGTAGTTATGTTGCCATTATATGGTTAATTGTGAGCTAATGAGTTTTGGGATGTGTTGCTAACATGGTATAATATATGTGATTTCATGTATTGTGGTTTTGAACATGTTGAGCATGACATGATATTGAGTATACGTTCATGCATCATCTATGATCATGGCTCATGTGGACCGGAGGTATGAACATGCATTTTATCTCAGTTGTAGCTCGTGCTTGGACCCTGCATTGTTGAGGTTTGTTTTTAAAGAGCTTACCCTCACTAAGCTTTTATGCTTACGCTCTCTTTTGTTCGACAATGCAGATAAATAGCTTGTGGGTGGCAAAGGCAAGGAAAGGTCATCAAGTGTTGCTTTTGGTGAGCTCAATGTATGAGTTTTAAGTAATGAAATGTAATAGTTAAGCAATGGGATATGTGTTATTGATTTGAGTTTTGATGTATGTCGTTGTTGGCTGGGTTCGTGGATGCCTTGTTCGATTGTAATTATGGTCTATGTTACATGCCATGAATGTCTACATGTTTTGGTTGCTAAGGCTTGATATCTTAAGTGCTTGAGTGACCATATATGCTTAAATTGCTCTTTTGTTAGAATGCTATGTATGAATGCTTTAATCCATGTTTGAGTGATTCCTCTGGCTTAGATATGTGTGCTTACATGTTTGTATATGCTTAGGTGAGTCGAGAATTGCATCTAGAGTCGTGTTTGAGGTCGTTTAGCTGAAAATTGTGGACTTACAGTGCAGGGCGTATCGATACGCCTAAGGGCTGTATCGATACGGCCTTTCTCAAAGGAAACAATTTTGGCTGGGCGTATCGATACGGTCCCAACTCTCTGAAATTCAGGTTAGGCTGGGCGTATCGATACACAAGGGTGTATCGATACCCTCTTAACTCTCTGTAATCTTGGGGAGTTGTGGAGTGCATGGCGTATCGATACGGTGTCCAAGCGTATCGATACGGTTCAACCTAGTTGACCAAGTGGTGTTAACCGAGAAGGGCGTATCGATACACTCAAGGGCTGTATCGATACGGTCCTCTTATGTTGACCATAGGGTCTTGGCCTTGGTCAAGGCGTATCGATACCCTCTGAAGGCGTATCGATACGCACTGCTTAAAAAGGATAAATGGGTTGTTTTAATGTGCTGATTTGGTTTGTCGTTGATATATCTTTCGTGTTTCCGCTGTCGTGCTTCACATAGGACTTAATAAGGCATCTAGGCAAGATTAATTAATAAAAAAAAATAGAGTTGCTAACCGAGGGAGAGTTCCTTAGGGAGTTTTCACTCGGTTTTCCCCGTGTGACCCACTCGGACCGGTCATTCGTCCAGACCGGGACGAGGGGGTTACATTGATTGTGTTGGGATGATTAGAAACAAGGATTGGCGTTGGTGAAGCTCGGGACCGATTTCGGAAATCATGGAGGCTTGTGTCGGCTTTGCTTGGCTTGCTTAAGGAAGTGAGGTGAGTGGTTAAAGTATTTTAAATGGCTTTGAGAAATTGGTTCAAGCATGTGAATGTGGAAATGTTTTCAAGTATCGTTTTGGTTCAAAGTTGGTTTTGAAAGAGTCTAGTTTGGGCTTGAAAAGTCAATTTTAAATTCAAGAGTAAGTTGATGTGAATCGCCTCTTTAATTTCCTCCTTTTTTCCATTTGTTTTCATTACTTGTGGTGATGTTTTGTTAAGCATGAAATTTAATTACTTTGGGAAGAAGCATGTTGCTTAATATTATATCGTTGATCAAGTATGATGGTAATGATGTTTATGTTGATATGCCTTGTAAGATGTGTGTAAGTTGGTGCAGGTTGTACACGGAAATGGTAAGTAAGACCATTTGTGGTTGGTAAGATTGTAATGTAGTAAGTGATGCCTAATTGTGGAATTTGTTACAACTTGTTTTGGTTGTGCATGATATAGTGAGTACATGTCGCATGATAGTGAGAGTATATTGTGTTGCATGGTTGGTGTCGAACCTCACGTGATGGTTGTCGTTGCTACGGTGATGTGTAGTCCCGCCGATAGCGAGTGGTATAAGACTCCGGTGATGTGTAGTCCCGCCGGTAGTGACTAGTAGAAGAGTACTTTGATGTGTAGTCCCATTGGAAAACTACTAGTCGAAACGGTGATGTGTAGTCCCACTGTGTGTGTTTTGGTTATGCTTGTGCATACCATGTGTGCTCATGTTGTATCTCACTATATCATTCCTTTACATTGTTTTGCTTTAATCTAAGATCATGTCTTTAAGCATACCTTGGAGCGTGATGCCATGATAAATATCTTTATTGTTGACCCTTGGTTGAACTTGTATGTTAGTAGAAGGATTAGGTCGTTGGATGACTCGTATGTGTTGGTCTTTACTTTTAAAGAAAGCTTTGAACCCTGCATTGTCGTAGTTATGTTTTAGAGCTCCGCTCACTAAGCTTTATGCTTACGCTCTCCCTTTTCCGACAATGCAGATCTTTAGCTTGGAGTTAGCAAGGAGCAAGAGAAGGGCGTCCAAGCGTGTGGTAATTGCTCAAGTATGGTTAATTAAATAATGTAGTAGTTTAGCAATGAGAAATGCTACGTGTTTTAGGAGCGTGTATCTAGACTCATTTGTGTTGGCTTTTTGTGTTTATGTCAATGTGTTTGTTTGGAAGCCATGTCTTTTGGATGCTTATGTTTGTAGTAAAGACATGTAAATCTTGTAATGCTATGATGTATGCTTGTGTGTGGTGGCATGTCTTTAGATGTTAGGTTGCCTTGTTATGGTGCAAACCTCTTTTGTGTTATCTTGTGCCTTTTAAGGCCTTTGAGCACTATGTGTGACCTTGAATGCTAAATTGCCTAATGTTGGAATGCCAAGTATGGATGCCTTGTTCAAGTTTGAATGCTAAGTTGCTTGTATGTGTTGTGCATCACCTTGTGTTGATTAGTGCCCTTTGGCTTCTTGTTAAAGCATGCCTTTATGTTTGATTTGCCTTAGGATTGATGTTAGTGTGTTGGTTGGGGTTTTAGAGGGATTTAAGGGCCTCCTTGTGCCTTAAATCAGCTCAAACCTGCAAGTTCGTGGCAGGGGTATCGATACGGTTGGTACGGTATCGATACCACCTTCTTGTTTCAGGCCTCGTGTATCGATACACTTGGGGGGTGTATCGATACCATTTTGGTCACTGGAGCTACTGTCCATTTCGGTATCGATACCGGCCTCTGGTGTATCGATACCGTCATCTTAGCGTTGACCATGGGAAGTCAACCGTTGGGGAGGGTATCGATACACTCCTTGGGTGTATCGATACGGTCTCTACGAGTTGACTTTGACCAGTTGACCTAGTCAAGGGGGTATCGATACACCCCTTAAGGGTATCGATACCGCCTGCAGTTAAAGCTTAAACCTAGTCAAGGGGTATCGATACACCCCTTAAGGGTATCGATACCGCCTGTAGTTAAAGCTTAAAACTGGGCTGTATAATATTGGGTTGAGCTCGTTTGTTTGTCTCGTGAATGTTGTTCCGCTGTATGATCACATAGGATTAAATACTCATCTAGACAAGATTTAAATTGAAAAAAATAGGGTTGCTAACCGAGGGGGAATCCTTAAGGAGTTTTCACTCGGTTTTCCCCGTGTAGCCTACTCGGACCGGTCATCCGGCCAGACCGGGACGAGGGGGCTACAGTTTGTTTTGCATTTTGTTACCTATAAAATATAATATTTCATTTTACCTTGAAATTTGAATTAGTTGGGATAGTGTCATAATTGGCACCTCTACTTAATTGAGTGTTAAATGTGACTAAAAATCTTCTCCCCTAATTATGCCTTCTTATATGCCTCTACTAAAAAAATATCTAAAAATTAAATTCTAAGCCCTAACCCTAATTTTTATATCCTAAACCCTAAACCCTAAAAAGTACACCCTACCCATAATTCCCTACACCCTAACTCTAAGCTCCAACCTTAAACCCTAAACCCACTATTTTAAAAAAGAGGCACCAATAGAGGTATAGTTAAGGGTAGACGATTTCCATCCGTTGAATGTAATACTTTTCCTTTTGGTTTACATATGATAAAAATTAATTATTTTACTTTAAGTTTATGACATTCAATCTTTGCTCTATATATTCTATTTAAAAAGGAGTTATTTTTCAATTGCTAAATATAGTGTTTGCAATTTGCAAATGGCGAATTACATTGTATTGTTTGAATTATAATAAGGGAAAACTACACCACTGACCACCAAATAAATTGGGGATACTTATTTGGACCACCGAACAATAAAAATCGTCAATCAGACCACCGAACTTATAAAATCAACCTATTTTGACCACCACCATTAAAAATCTAACGGTGGAGTGACGAAACTGCCACATGGAAATTGACGGAAAATTTAAAAATTACACATTTGGTCCATGTTATTTACACATTCTTTCAATTTAATCCTAATTTTAAATTAATAAATTAATAAATTATTTAATTAAGTGGTGACACATGTCAACACCTTATTGAAGGACTTTAATTATTTATATTTATATTTGATTTTATTAATTTAGGTGACACGTGTCACCACCAATTTAGAGGAGAAAAATAAATTCTCTTCACCTGCGCTAAGTAGGATTTAAACCTGGGCCTTTCAAGTGTAAAGCAAATGGCTTTGCAACTGCACCAAACACAACTTTGTGCTATAATTCTTCAGATATAATATATACCTCTTATTAGTTTCTACATTTATAAGCCAAAAGCTCAAACCCTAAACACCAATTTGACATATATAATTCCTAAACCCTAAACTCTAACACTAAATATTTCAAATTAATTTCATGCTAAATATTTCAAATTAAACACCAAACCTTAAATATTTCAAATTAATTCTACTCTAAATATTTTAAATTAAACCCTAAACCTTAACCCCTAAATGTTTAGAATTAATTTCACGCTAAATATTTCAAATTAAACCCAAACACAAACCTTAAACCCTAAAAATTTCAAATTAATTCCATGCTAAATATTTTAAATTAAACCCTAAACCTAAAAATTCAAATTAATTCCACGCTAAATATTTTAAATTAAACTCTAAACCCTAAATATTTCAAATTAATTTCACGTTAAATATTTCAAATTAAACCCTAAAAATTTCAAATTAATTACACACCAAATATTTCAAATTAAACCCTATACTGTAAACCCTAAAATAAGATTTAAGGTTTAATTTAAAATATTTAGCGTGTAATTAATTTGAAATTTTAGGGTTTGGGTTTGGGGTTCAGGGTTTAATTTAAAATATTTAGTGTGAAATTAATTTGAAATATTTAGGGTTTAATTTAAAATATTTAGCATGAAATTAATTTGAAATTTTTAGGATTTGAGGTTTAGGGTTTAATTTAAAATATTTAGCGTGAAATTAATTTGAAATGTTTGGGGTTTGTGGTTTAATTTGAAATATTTAGTGTGAAATTAATTTGAAATATTTGGGTTAGAGTTTAGGGTTTAAGATTTATATACGTTAAATTAGTCTTTAGGGTTTGAGCTTTTGGCTTATAAATGTTGAAATTAATAAGAGGTATATATTATATCTGGAGAATTATAGCACAAAGTTGTGTTTGGTGTAGTGGCAAAGCCATTGGCTTTACACTTGATAAACCTAGGTTCGAATCCTACTTAGTGCAGGTGGAGAGAATTTTATTTTCCCCTTCTAATCAGGTGGTGACACGTAAAATCAAATATAAATAATTTATTATTTTATTAATTTTAAATTATGACTAAATTAAAAGAATGTATAAATAACAGGGACCAAATGTGTAATTTTTAAATTTTTCTGTCAATTGCCACGTGGCAGTTCCGTCACTCCACCATTAAGCTTTTAACGGCGGTGGTCAAAATAGGTTGATTTTATAAGTTCGGTGGTCTGATTGACGATTTCTATAGTTTGATAGTCCAAATAGGTATCCCAATTTGTTTGGTAGTCAGTGGTGTAGTTTTCCCCTGCAATAATGACGATGTTAGAAAGTCAAACTCAAACTTGCATGATGAACGTGAATGGCATATAAAAATAGCAATAATTGTAACGCCCCGGTTTTGGGCTTAGAAGTTTTGGGCGTTGACCGGTTTGGTCAAAGTGCTGTTCGAATCTAAGAGAGTGAATTTAGGAAAGCCTAGTTCGGGTTGCATTAAAAATATGGAAAAATGTTCTAAAATCATCTTTTAATATATTTAAGTGAACTGTGAAATCAATTTTGGAAAATGAGTTTCGGAAGGGTGACATTTTGGCTAGTGACCAAAATGTAATTTTTGAAAGTTTTGTGACTGTTTTAAAAAGGATTGAAACTTTGAATCTTTAAGGAGCTATTTTACCCAAAGGGAGTTTCTCCAGATTTTCTAGAATATTAAATGATTTAATAATGGTTTTAAATAAAAGTAAAAGGAGGGAAAGATATTTTAGTCATTTTTAACTAACTTTCTAAATTTTCCATTTCCCATTTTCTCTCATCTTTTCTCTCAAACCAAACACATTCTCTCCAGATCTTTTCCTCTGATTTTTATCACCTAAATACTTCTTTTCAATCCTCTTTTGATTCCTAATCATCTCATCATCAAAACCTTTGTAATTGCTACTTGATTCATCAAGCTTTTTGGTTCCAAAAGAGGAGAAATTCAAGTTTGGAGGTAAGAATGTCCTTCTCCTCTGAACTTCAAGTTCTTTAATGAAATTCCTAAGTTCTCAATCCTTAATTGATGTTTTATAAATGGCTTTTAAGATTGTTTAATGGATCTTGGCTTAAAATGCAAGATTTGGTGTGTTTTTGATGAAATTTCGTTGGATCTGTTAAAGCAGTGTTTTAAGGTGTTAAAATGATGATTAATGAATGTTAATTTGATAAGGAATTGAGTTTTGATTAATGCAATCCCGGATAGGTTGAATTTCCTAAGTTTAGCTTATGATTCTTGGTTGTTTTTGAGGTGATCTTGTGGATCTGGTGTTGCTGGAGGTATAAGGATGTTGTTAGGTTCTTTTTAGATGTTGAAAGATGTTAAAGGATGTTAGGTTTTGATGGTTAATGGCTGGGCTTAGTTGAGAAGTGGTTTGGATGCATTTTCGGTTGTGTTTGGTGGCCGAAAATGGAGTGTGGATGAGAGCAGCGAGTTTAGGTGCTTTCATTGAAGTTATTAATGCATGATGATGCATTAATCTACTGTTTTAATGTGTTAAAACAGGGGAGTCATCTTTGGATCCAAGTGGTGGTGGTCCGGAGGCTTGATTTGGTACTTCGGCAAGAGGCGAAGTGGAATCGGTGAGTGAAATTGGGTTTTCGGCTTTGAAACCAATGTCTTGGGAGCTTAGTTTAAGTCTAAACAACTTTGCTAAGCTCAAGTGTAAGTTTTCGGAAATACTCTCTAGTGGTGGCCATGATTTGATTGTTGTGCAATGTGGTTTATTGCATGTTTTAAATTCTGTTTTGAAAGCATGATTTAGCATGGTTAATGCTGTTTTTGTAAGCCATATGTTGAAGGAAGCTCAAGGTAAGAGTTCCTTGTTTTTGAACATTGATCAAATGTGGTTTGATGCTTTTAAATGCATGATGAATATGGCTTGGTTTAATGCTTTAGAACAGTGGATAATTTGATGATAATGATGTATATTGGCAAGTGATGTTTTAAAAAAGTTGAGGTCACTAAGGTGGTTAAAAGTCCTTGAGTGAGCCTTGTTACTTAAGAACATCAAGGTGGTTAAAAGTCCTTGGATGATTCTTGTTACGGACACAAAGGTGTTTAAAAGTCCTTGTGTGGTCCTTTCTATGGTGTTTAAAAGTCCATAGGCCAAGGTGTTTAAAAGTCCTTGGGGTCAAGGTGTTTAAAAGTCCTTGAGGTAATTTATATCATGGTGTTTAAAAGTCCATGGCCAAGGTGTTTAAAAGTCCTTGGGGTCCAAGGTGTTTAAAAGTCCTTGGGGTGAAAGTTGATGAACTTGTTTTCAAAGAAATGAAATGTATCACTTGTGGCCAATATGACATGTAATGAAATGAAGCATGAGATGCTTGTTTAAGTATGCTTTTGAGCATGTGTAAATGATGATTTGAAGCATGATTTATAAAGTGTTTTATAAATGCATTATTGGATGGTTTTATTGAGCATTCCTCACTAAGCTTTTGCTTACGCTCTCTTTGTTTTCTCAAACCAATATTGCAGAGCATTAAAGTACTTTGAGGGCAGCAAGGAAGGCAAGCATTCAAGTGGTAGTAAAGCTCAAAGTATGGAAGGTTTTTCTTAAGTACATTTAGCTTTTGGTAATTTGGCAATGGGGGACCTATGTGTATGTTTTGGGAGATGTTTTGAACTCCCTAAGTATGTTGAATGTTGTTGAGAATGCTGGTTTTTGTGGTTGGCCTTTATATGCTTGAATTTGGAAGTTTATGCTTGAATGGTTGCTTGTGTAGGAAGCATGCCTATAGATTTGGGGCTTTTCATATATGCGGATGTTTTGATGAATTGTTGATGCAAGTATGTCTTATATATGTTGAATTGCATGTTGGCAAAGTTTGGTGACATTTGGAGCATGATTGGTTGGTCAATTGCATGTTTAAGTATGCATTTTTGGGCAGTCTGTGCAGGGTGTTTCGGAACAGCACCTACCGTTTCGGAACGGGTGCCTTAAACAAGCCCAGGCGTCCGAAACGGGAGGGACCGTTCCGAAACGGAAAGGCTACTGCCCGACCCCCATTTCGGTACGCGTTGCGGAACGGCCCCGTGTTTCGAAACGGGCTGTCTCCCGTTTCGGAACGGGTGACCGTTGGGGGCTGACATTGGCAGTTAAATGTTTTGAAATGTTTGCATTTTGGTCCTGAATCTTGTTTGTGCAATTGTATGAGTTTGGGAAGTCCTTTTGAGCTGGAATTTCACAGAGAAGCATGAAACATGATTAATTTCAAGATGGTAACTTCAATTTGGGTTAAGTCCTTATATTTATCAGAATTTACAATTTGGTCCCTAAAGTTGTAAATTGTTCAATTGGGTCCCTGTTTGATCTCTGATGTTTATGATCTTTGAGTATGCTGTTGTATGATCATATCTAAGGCTTAATATGCATCTAGACAAGTTTAAAAAAAAAGGGTCGTTAATCAAGGTTGACTTTCGGGTTGACTTTGGTTTTCCCCGTGTGACTTTCTTAATTCGGGTCAACCGTCTAGGCCGGGTTAAGGGAGTTACATTTGGTGGTATCAGAGCTGAGTTCTCGAGTAATTGGGAATGAATGTGTGCATGATTGAAGTCTGTATGCTTTGTATGCTTGTTGAGTGGAAGCATGTTGAGTGAATTGCATGTATGTTGCATTTGAGATGTATGTTGTGATGTAGCATGTTGTGGGTACCCATTGCCAAATAAAAGCTAGTGAAATGGTGTTGATTTTGAATGAAATTGAGCTTGAATACTTGGATTGCTTACCTTGCTGGGCCTGACTTTGTTTTATTTGTGTTGTGATTGCATGGTAAAAATATGGCACCACGTAGAGAGTTACGAGGTAATGTGCGAGCTACGGCTCCTAATGAGAACGAGAATGAGGAAAACACGGGTAGTGCGGTGTTACCTCCTCCTCCACCTGGTGGTGGTGGTGCTGGGGCTGAGGAAGCTGGAGCTGCAGCTGGCGCTGGAGCTGCTGGACCTGGGGCTGGTCAGGGGCAAGCTATGCCTGATATGACGATGTTAGTACAAGCTATTGCTGGTGCTTTTCAAGCAGCAGTAGCTGGGGCTCGTGGAGCGGGGCATCAGGAAGATGCTGGAGTTAGACTACCTTTGGAGCGTCTGCGCAGTCTTGGTGGGACTGAGTTCAGGGGTATGTCTGCTGAGAGTTCTGAAGCTTGGCTTGAGAGTACCAAGCGAATCTTGGGTCAGATGAGCTGCACGGATGTGCAAAAGCTGGGTTGTGTTGTGTCCTTGCTGCAGAAGGATGCGTATACGTGGTGGACAACCACTATTGCTGGGATGGCAGAAGCTGATGTGACTTGGACATTCTTTCAGAATGTGTTCAAGCGGAGATATCTTGGTGTGAGATATCTTGATGAGAAGAAGCGTGAATTCATGTCTCTTACCCAAGGGAGCATGAGTGTGGCTGAGTATGAAGTGCAATTTGTGCGACTCAGTCAGTATGCACCTGAGCTGGTACCTGATGAGCGGGCAAGGTGCGAGAGGTTCCGTTATGGCTTAGAGACGGATGTGAAAATGTATTTGCTGGCCGCCGAGTATGATGATTTTGATGTGTTGGTGGGCCGAGCCAAGGACGTTGAGATGAACTTGAGTTTATCTGCTAAGGGTGCTGGCAAGCGAGCTGCTGAGTATAGTTCTGGAGGTGGACGGAACAAGAGGGGACGTGATCAGAAGTATCAGTCTTCAGCTAAGAGAGGTGGTGGTGCACCTGCTAGAGGAGGTAATGCTAGAGCTGATCCGAGTGCTTGTTGGATCTGTGGTTCACGTGGTCACATGAAGCGTGATTGTCCTCGTGCTGTGAGAGAGGTGCAAGCTCCTGTTGCGGCAGCCGGTAATGGGTGCTGGAATTGTGGATCCGCAGACCATTTGAGGCGTGATTGTCCTAGGTTGGCTGGTGATCAGGTGCGTGCTCCTGTTGTTGCTGCACCGCAGAGAGGTCGTGGGCGCGGCCGTGGTAATTTCCAGAGGAGAGAGGAAGGTGGTCGTGGAGTGGCCCATGTTGTGGCTATTCAGCCTGAGGGTGGAGGCCAAGCGAGGGTGTATGCTCAGCGTGAGGGAAGGAATGATGCGGATGTGATTGCAGGTACCTTTACTTTGCAATCCTTGTCATTGCTTTCTTTGATAGATTCTGGATCTACGCATTCATACATTTTGCGTGAGCATGCTGAATTGCTTGGTTTGCCTGTTGAGTCTTTGGATGTTGGTGTTCGTGTCACTAGTTCTTTTGGTGAGACTGTTGTGACTCGTAAGCTTTATAGAAGGTGTCCCTTGGTTGTTCAAGAACATGTTTTTCATGTTGATCTTATGGAGTTGCCCTTTTATGGTTTTGATGTAATCCTTGGTATGGATTGGCTTGCTGAGCATCGCCCTGTTGTGGATTGTGAAAACAAGCGAGTTTCGCTTAAGCTTGCGGATGATTATGAAGTTGTTGTGGTTGGTGAGAATGTGAAGTTTCTTGCCAATGTGGTGTCTACCTTGGAGGCGAGCAGGATGCTGAGACAAGGTTGCGAAGCCTATCTAGCTTTTGTGATGAATCCTAGCTTTAAAGAGTTGAGGGTGCAAGATATCAGAGTTGTGAAGGAGTTTCCTGGTGTTTTTCCTGAGGAGTTGCCTGGTTTACCTCCTAACCGCGAGGTGGAGTTTGGAATTGAGCTGTATGAGAATACAACTCCTGTGTCCATTACTCCCTATAGAATGGCACCTAAGGAGCTGAAGGAGCTGAAGACGCAGTTGCAAGAGTTGCTTGATCGTGGTTTCATCCGGCCGAGTGTGTCACCTTGGGGAGCGCCGGTCTTGTTTGTGAAGAAGAAGGATGGCACTATGAGAATGTGCATTGATTACCATCAACTGAACAAGTTGACTATCAAGAATCGGTATCCTTTGCCGAGGATTGATGATCTCTTTGATCAATTTCGGGGAGCTGCTGTGTTCTCTAAGATTGACTTGAGGTCAGGGTATTATCAGTTGAAGGTGAAGGATGTGGATGTGCCTAAGACAGCTTTCAGGACAAGGTATGGGCATTATGAGTTCCTTGTGATGCCGTTTGGGTTGACAAATGCTCCTGCTGCTTTCATGGACATGATGAATCGTGTGTTTCATGAATACCTGGACAAGTTTGTTGTGGTGTTCATTGATGATATCCTCGTGTACTCGCGTACTGAGGAGGAGCATGAAGAGCATTTGAGGATTGTTTTGCAAGCTTTGTTGGAGAATCAGCTTTATGCTAAGCTGAGCAAGTGCGAGTTCTGGTTAAGGGAGGTGGTGTTTCTTGGGCATGTGGTCTCAGCTGAGGGGATTCGTGTTGATCCTCAGAAGATTGAGGCGGTGATGAATTGGAAAGTTCCTAAGTCTGTTCATGAGGTCCGTAGTTTCCTTGGTTTGGCGGGATACTACCGAAGGTTTGTGGATGGTTTTTCCCAGATTGCTGCTCCTTTGACGAAGCTGTTGCAAAAAGATGTTAAGTATGAGTGGACGGAAGCGAGACAGCAGGCTTTTGAGAAGCTTAAGGCGGCTTTGACGCAAGCTCCTATCTTGATTCAGCCTGAATCAGGGAAAGAGTTTGTGGTTTACAATGATGCATCCTATGTTGGGTTGGGGTGTGTGCTGATGCAGGAGGGTAAGGTGGTGGCTTATGCATCGCGGCAGTTGAAAGTGCATGATCGCAATTACCCTACGCATGATATTGAGCTGGCTGCAGTGGTTTTTGCTCTAAAGATCTGGAGACATTATCTGTATGGTGAGAAGTGTACTGTGTACACAGATCACAAGAGTTTGAGGTATCTGATGTCTCAGAAGGAGTTGAATCTTAGGCAGCGGCGTTGGTTGGAGTTGCTCAAGGATTATGATCTGACGATTGAGTATCATCCTGGAAAAGCTAATGTTGTTGCGGATGCCTTGAGTAGGAAAGTAGCTGTTGAGCTGAGGGCTATGTTTGCTAGCTTGAGCATATCGCAAGATGGTGGTCTCGTTGCTGAGTTGCAAGTGAAACCCTCTTTGGTTCAGTTGATCAAGGATAAGCAGTTGCTGGATGATTCCTTGGTGTCGCATGTTCAGGATATCGCGGAGGGTAGACCTTCGGATTTCTGTTTTAATGATGATGGTGTGTTGTGTTTTGGGAGTCGGATAGTAGTGCCTGCTGATGCTGAGTTGAGGCGTGCTATTCTGACTGAAGGTCATAGTAGTCCTTTTGCTATGCACCCTGGTAGTACTAAGATGTACCGTGATCTTCGTGATGAGTACTATTGGGTGGGTTTGAAGAAAGATGTTGCGGAGTTTGTTAGCAAGTGTTTGGTATGTCAGCGAGTTAAGGCTGAGCATCAGTTTCCTTCAGGGTTGTTGCAACCGTTGAAAATCCCTGAGTGGAAGTGGGAACGGGTTACCATGGATTTTGTATCTGGTTTACCTTTGTCTCCATCGAAGAAGAATTCGGTGTGGGTGATTGTGGATCGCCTAACGAAGTGTGCGCATTTCTTGCCTGTGCATACCACGTTTTCTTTGGATAAGTTGGCAGAGCTGTACATTGCTGAGATTGTGCGGCTGCATGGTGTGCCTAAGTCGATTGTGTCGGATAGGGATCCGAAGTTCACATCGCGGTTCTGGCAGTGTTTGCATCAAGCTCTGGGTACAAGGTTGCATTTCAGTACATCCTATCATCCTCAGTCGGATGGTCAGTCTGAGCGAGTTATCCAGATTTTGGAGGATATGTTGAGGTGCTGCGTGATTGAGTTCCAAGGTTCTTGGGAGAAGCATCTGCCTTTGGTTGAGTTTGCTTATAACAATAGTTATCAGGCAAGTATACAGATGGCACCTTATGAGGCTTTGTACGGGAGGAAGTGTAGGACTCCTCTTTGTTGGGCTGAAACTGGTCAAAAGTTGGTTTCGATGCCGGCTTTGTTGAAAGGGACCACAGAGAAGGTAAAGCTCATTTGTGAGCGGTTGAAGGCTGCTTCTGATCGGCAGAAGTCTTACGCGGATTTGAAGCGTAAGGAGATAGAGTATGCGGTGGGTGACCGTGTGTTCTTGAAGGTTTCGCCTTGGAAGAAGGTGATGCGGTTTGGCCGGAAGGGCAAGTTGAGCCCTAGGTACATTGGACCATATGAGGTGGTTGAGCGTGTGGGTCCTGTTGCGTATCGGTTGAGGTTACCTCAGGAGTTGGAGAAGATTCATGATGTGTTCCATGTCTCTATGCTCCGGAGGTATAGATCTGATCCTTCGCATGTGATGCCTGTGGAGGAAGTGGTTTTGAATCCGGATTTGACCTATGATGAGGAACCGGTGAAGGTTCTGGATTCGGATAGCAAGGTTCTTCGTGGCAAGACCATTGAGTTGGTGAAGGTGCTGTGGAAGCATCGAGGTGTTGAGGAAGCCACGTGGGAGCGGAAGGAAGACATGCTGAAGCAGTTTCCTTATCTCTTTCCTTCAGGTAAATTTCGGGGAAGAAATTTCTTAAGGGGGGGAGAGTTGTAACGCCCCGGTTTTGGGCTTAGAAGTTTTGGGCGTTGACCGGTTTGGTCAAAGTGCTGTTCGAATCTAAGAGAGTGAATTTAGGAAAGCCTAGTTCGGGTTGCATTAAAAATATGGAAAAATGTTCTAAAATCATCTTTTAATATATTTAAGTGAACTGTGAAATCAATTTTGGAAAATGAGTTTCGGAAGGGTGACATTTTGGCTAGTGACCAAAATGTAATTTTTGAAAGTTTTGTGACTGTTTTAAAAAGGATTGAAACTTTGAATCTTTAAGGAGCTATTTTACCCAAAGGGAGTTTCTCCAGATTTTCTAGAATATTAAATGATTTAATAATGGTTTTAAATAAAAGTAAAATGAGGGAAAGATATTTTAGTCATTTTTAACTAACTTTCTAAATTTTCCATTTCCCATTTTCTCTCATCTTTTCTCTCAAACCAAACACATTCTCTCCAGATCTTTTCCTCTGATTTTTATCACCTAAATACTTCTTTTCAATCCTCTTTTGATTCCTAATCATCTCATCATCAAAACCTTTGTAATTGCTACTTGATTCATCAAGCTTTTTGGTTCCAAAAGAGGAGAAATTCAAGTTTGGAGGTAAGAACGTCCTTCTCCTCTGAACTTCAAGTTCTTTAATGAAATTCCTAAGTTCTCAATCCTTAATTGATGTTTTATAAATGGCTTTTAAGATTGTTTAATGGATCTTGGCTTAAAATGCAAGATTTGGTGTGTTTTTGATGAAATTTCGTTGGATCTGTTAAAGCAGTGTTTTAAGGTGTTAAAATGATGATTAATGAATGCTAATTTGATAAGGAATTGAGTTTTGATTAATGCAATCCCGGATAGGTTGAATTTCCTAAGTTTAGCTTATGATTCTTGGTTGTTTTTGAGGTGATCTTGTGGATCTGGTGTTGCTGGAGGTATAAGGATGTTGTTAGGTTCTTTTTAGATGTTGAAAGATGTTAAAGGATGTTAGGTTTTGATGGTTAATGGTTGGGCTTAGTTGAGAAGTGGTTTGGATGCATTTTCGGTTGTGTTTGGTGGCCGAAAATGGAGTGTGGATGAGAGCAGCGAGTTTAGGTGCTTTCATTGAAGTTATTAATGCATGATGATGCATTAATCTACTGTTTTAATGTGTTAAAACAGGGGAGTCATCTTTGGATCCAAGTGGTGGTGGTCCGGAGGCTTGATTTGGTACTTCGGCAAGAGGCGAAGTGGAATCGGTGAGTGAAATTGGGTTTTCGGCTTTGAAACCAATGTCTTGGGAGCTTAGTTTAAGTCTAAACAACTTTGCTAAGCTCAAGTGTAAGTTTTCGGAAATACTCTCTAGTGGTGGCCATGATTTGATTGTTGTGCAATGTGGTTTAATGCATGTTTTAAATTCTGTTTTGAAAGCATGATTTAGCATGGTTAATGCTGTTTTTGTAAGCCATATGTTGAAGGAAGCTCAAGGTAAGAGTTCCTTGTTTTTGAACATTGATCAAATGTGGTTTGATGCTTTTAAATGCATGATGAATATGGCTTGGTTTAATGCTTTAGAACAGTGGATAATTTGATGATAATGATGTATATTGGCAAGTGATGTTTTAAAAAAGTTGAGGTCACTAAGGTGGTTAAAAGTCCTTGAGTGAGCCTTGTTACTTAAGAACATCAAGGTGGTTAAAAGTCCTTGGATGATTCTTGTTACGGACACAAAGGTGTTTAAAAGTCCTTGTGTGGTCCTTTCTATGGTGTTTAAAAGTCCATAGGCCAAGGTGTTTAAAAGTCCTTGGGGTCAAGGTGTTTAAAAGTCCTTGAGGTAATTTATATCATGGTGTTTAAAAGTCCATGGCCAAGGTGTTTAAAAGTCCTTGGGGTCCAAGGTGTTTAAAAGTCCTTGGGGTGAAAGTTGATGAACTTGTTTTCAAAGAAATGAAATGTATCACTTGTGGCCAATATGACATGTAATGAAATGAAGCATGAGATGCTTGTTTAAGTATGCTTTTGAGCATGTGTAAATGATGATTTGAAGCATGATTTATAAAGTGTTTTATAAATGCATTATTGGATGGTTTTATTGAGCATTCCTCACTAAGCTTTTGCTTACGCTCTCTTTGTTTTCTCAAACCAATATTGCAGAGCATTAAAGTACTTTGAGGGCAGCAAGGAAGGCAAGCATTCAAGTGGTAGTAAAGCTCAAAGTATGGAAGGTTTTTCTTAAGTACATTTAGCTTTTGGTAATTTGGCAATGGGGGACCTATGTGTATGTTTTGGGAGATGTTTTGAACTCCCTAAGTATGTTGAATGTTGTTGAGAATGCTGGTTTTTGTGGTTGGCCTTTATATGCTTGAATTTGGAAGTTTATGCTTGAATGGTTGCTTGTGTAGGAAGCATGCCTATAGATTTGGGGCTTTTCATATATGCAGATGTTTTGATGAATTGTTGATGCAAGTATGTCTTATATATGTTGAATTGCATGTTGGCAAAGTTTGGTGACATTTGGAGCATGATTGGTTGGTCAATTGCATGTTTAAGTATGCATTTTTGGGCAGTCTGTGCAGGGTGTTTCGGAACAGCACCTACCGTTTCGGAACGGGTGCCTTAAACAAGCCCAGGCGTCCGAAACGGGAGGTACCGTTCCGAAACGGAAAGGCTACTGCCCGACCCCCGTTTTGGTACGCGTTGCGGAACGGCCCCGTGTTTCGAAACGGGCTGTCTCCCGTTTCGGAACGGGTGACCGTTGGGGGCTGACATTGGCAGTTAAATGTTTTGAAATGTTTGCATTTTGGTCCTGAATCTTGTTTGTGCAATTGTATGAGTTTGGGAAGTCCTTTTGAGCTGAAATTTCACAGAGAAGCATGAAACATGATTAATTTCAAGATGGTAACTTCAATTTGGGTTAAGTCCTTATATTTATCAGAATTTACAATTTGGTCCCTAAAGTTGTAAATTGTTCAATTGGGTCCCTGTTTGATCTCTGATGTTTATGATCTTTGAGTATGCTGTTGTATGATCATATCTAAGGCTTAATATGCATCTAGACAAGTTAAAAAAAAGGGTCGTTAATCAAGGTTGACTTTCGGGTTGACTTTGGTTTTCCCCGTGTGACTTTCTTAATTCGGGTCAACCGTCTAGGCCGGGTTAAGGGGGTTACAATAATGCAAGGTAGTTGTCAATGCAATAATACAAGTAGGGGGTTCAAATTTGATCGAATAGAGTTTAGTTAAAATTTTCAAATTCATTAAGTTTACAAAATATTTTGTCATTCAATTTTATTTGAATTTTTTTGAGTTGAGTTGTTCGAGTTTCTCTTTCAAATTAATTGTAAATATTTATAATGTTATGATATAAATTAATTCTAATTTAAACGATTTTCTATAACCATATATGATATACATATACATTTCTTAATATTCTTTTTCACAAGCGTGAATATGATTTATAATGTTATTTAATAAATCAAATATCATCTAAAATTATATAACATATTTATAAAATTATTTTTAAGAAAGATTTTGAGGAATAAAATATTGATAGGAATATATAAGAGTTAAGAAATTGATGGAAAGAAAGAATTTGAAAAGAGGTACAGTCAAATGACTAAATTGAATAAAATACAAAGTTGACAGACTGAATTGTCAAAAAATTATTTTCAAAAATAAATTTAAAGTAACATAGATATTTGAGTTATTATATTCTATTACTCAAATTTTATTTGAAACATCTTGAGTCAAATCTAAAAAAATTATTGGCTAAAGGGGTTATTTTGCCCCCGAATTCGACCCAAATTAGCAATGTTGCCCCTCGCGCGAAATGTAACGCCCGAAGTTTAGGGCCGAGAGATAACCAGATTAGTCAAGCCGAGCCGGGTTAAATTTAATTTGGAGAAAAACTATTTTTAACACACCTAAATGTGTTTTAAAAGAGAAAAGGGCAAAAAGGAGATTTTGTAATTCTAAAAAGGATTTTTGAAAGCTATTAGGTGTGTTAAAAGAGTTGGAATCAGTGGTTTTCGGCTGCGTAAAGGGGCTGCTCGGGAATGGCTTTTTGGGGTTGTTCTTGGCTCGAAAAAAATGTGTTTTGTGCTTGGGTTGTATTCCGGGTTTGCTACATTGTTTTGTGGACTGAATTGAGGTTAATTTGATTGTAACACCCGGGTTTAGGGGTCGGGTGAAAATAATATTTTAGTATTGTCTCGGGTTTCGATTCTAGTATTTTATTTAATAAAGTAATGGTTTGGGCCTCGGGTTTTAAGATTTGGACCAATTTTAAATTGAGCCCAAAAGCCATCGATGGCACCTATTGTGGTTTCCCTTTTTCTTTAAGGGCATTTTGGTCTTTGAACATTAAATTTAAACAATTATAAATAAAGGATGATTCATCATCTTCTTCCTCTCCCTTCCATTTTATTCCAACGACAAGAACACCTCTCCCTCTTCAAATACTATTTCATCTCCTTCCTCCCTCGTTTTGGCTCGGTTTTGAAAGGAGCAAGGATTTGCATTGGTAAAGTCTCGGGATCGATTTCGGAAGTCATGAAGGCTTGAGTCGGCTTTGCTTGATTTGCTTACGGAAGTGAGGTGAGTGGTTAATGTTTTAAAATGATTTTAAGTGGTTGGTTCGAGCATGTGGACTAGGTGGAGATTGATAGACTCACCTAGAGTTAGGATTAGGGTGGTAGCCTAATCCTAAACTTTAGTTAGAGACCTTGGTTGATCTTTAAAGTGTTGAATTATGCCTCATGGTTAATCATGCTTATGGTGGTTATGCTTACGTTGTTATACATGTATGTGGAGGCATGGCTTTATGCATTGTTACATGCATGTTGATGATAAATGTGATGGAAATATACATATGACATATGAGGTGATATTTGTGTTATTGAGATGCATGTAGTGTTGACATGTGTAATGATGTTATAAGGTGATTGCTTGATCCGAGGATCATGGTGAGTACATGCTAGGCATGGAAATGTGGTTTGTGCATGATAGTAAGTCATTGTGAGTACGTGCTAAGCACGGAAGTTGTTAATAAATGATATTGTGGAATGTATTAGTATTGGCACTAGTATACTTGGGTACAAATGATCGATCATTAGGATGTTAGTGTGTACACATGAGTCAAAAGTCGCGCGTGGCCTTGGTGGCGTTGAGTCATCAAGGAGGAGTACGGGTACGCTCAGAAATTTATATATATTCTACGTGATGATGAGTGGAATCCCATCCGTAGGGCATGTGGCGATGAGTGGAATCCCGTCCATGCAGGGTCGGTGATGAGTGGAATCCCATCGACGGGCGTGAGGATGAGTGGAATCCCCTCCGCGTGAAATGAGGCGTGAGGATGAGTGGAATCCCCTCCGCGTGAACGGTGATGAGTGGAATCCCACCGCCAGGTAATGGTTGTGTTGTTGGATGTGAGTTCAACGGTTATCCGTGTATTCGAGTCATAGCTAGGTGCCAATACGGATTGTAGTTATGTTGCCATTATATGGTTAATTGTGAGCTAATGAGTTTTGGGATGTGTTGCTAACATGGTATAATATATGTGATTTCATGTATTGTGGTTTTGAACATGTTGAGCATGACATGATATTGAGTATACGTTCATGCATCATCTATGATCATGGCTCATGTGGACCGGAGGTATGAACATGCATTTTATCTCAGTTGTAGCTCGTGCTTGGACCCTGCATTGTTGAGGTTTGTTTTTAAAGAGCTTACCCTCACTAAGCTTTTATGCTTACGCTCTCTTTTGTTCGACAATGCAGATAAATAGCTTGTGGGTGGCAAAGGCAAGGAAAGGTCATCAAGTGTTGCTTTTGGTGAGCTCAATGTATGAGTTTTAAGTAATGAAATGTAATAGTTAAGCAATGGGATATGTGTTATTGATTTGAGTTTTGATGTATGTCGTTGTTGGCTGGGTTCGTGGATGCCTTGTTCGATTGTAATTATGGTCTATGTTACATGCCATGAATGTCTACATGTTTTGGTTGCTAAGGCTTGATATCTTAAGTGCTTGAGTGACCATATATGCTTAAATTGCTCTTTTGTTAGAATGCTATGTATGAATGCTTTAATCCATGTTTGAGTGATTCCTCTGGCTTAGATATGTGTGCTTACATGTTTGTATATGCTTAGGTGAGTCGAGAATTGCATCTAGAGTCGTGTTTGAGGTCGTTTAGCTGAAAATTGTGGACTTACAGTGCAGGGCGTATCGATACGCCTAAGGGCTGTATCGATACGGCCTTGCTCAAAGGAAACAATTTTGGCTGGGCGTATCGATACGTGGGGCGTATCGATACGGTCCCAACTCTCTGAAATTCAGGTTAGGCTGGGCGTATCGATACACAAGGGTGTATCGATACCCTCTTAACTCTCTGTAATCTTGGGGAGTTGTGGAGTGCATGGCGTATCGATACGGTGTCCAAGCGTATCGATACGGTTCAACCTAGTTGACCAAGTGGTGTTGACCGAGAAGGGCGTATCGATACGCTCAAGGGCTGTATCGATACGGTCCTCTTATGTTGACCATAGGGTCTTGGCCTTGGTCAAGGCGTATCGATACCCTCTGAAGGCGTATCGATACGCACTGCTTAAAAAGGATAAATGGGTTGTTTTAATGTGCTGATTTGGTTTGTCGTTGATATATCTTTCGTGTTTCCGCTGTCGTGCTTCACATAGGACTTAATAAGGCATCTAGGCAAGATTAATTAATAAAAAAAAATAGGGTTGCTAACCGAGGGAGAGTTCCTTAGGGAGTTTTCACTCGGTTTTCCCTGTGTGACCCACTCGGACCGGTCATTCGTCCAGACCGGGACGAGGGGGTTACATTTGTTGGTATCAGAGCTTAAGGTTTCCGAGACCTTGGGCAAGTAAGTGAAGTAAGTTGTGTTTTATGATTAATATGCACGGTGTTTGCTTATCATGTAAGCATGTTGCTTGTTATTCGAGTATGCTATAATGAATGATTGCTTGTGTGACAAGTATGTTGGTTGTTCGTTTAAAAGCATGTTGCTCGTTACCAGTGTATGTTGTGATGTGTGATTGTCTGATTGAGAACGTATGTTGTTTGATCGTACGCATATGTTTACTTGTTTAGCAAGTAAGCTTTGTTATACGCTTGGTTGAGCATGTATGGGTGTTGGATTGTTTGAAGCATGTTTAGTAGAGTCCCATTGCTACTATTACATCGAAAAAGAGATTTTTAAGTGAGGGAAACATACTTGAGCCACTTGGAAGCCTTGCCTTGCTAACCCAATCTTGTATGTTTTACTGTTGATATTGTTGTTGATTTAATTGCTTTTCGGTAAGTAGAAGTCGTAGTTTCTGAAAGGGTGGACGATGTTGAGGGAGTCCATCGCCTTAGTTAGAGAGGTGTGGTCGTACCGGAATTGAGGTACAATTTGTCCGTTTGAGACGGCGTGTATATGGGTTGATTCTTGTGGATGAGGGATGGTGTGATCAACTTTGGCATCAGTTGGTAAGAAGAAGTGAAGGCCTATGAGTGGGGGTCAGAGTAGTTTGATTGTTTTATCGAATGAGCCCTTGGTACAGTATCAAGTTGTTTCCTCCAGTTGATTCTGAATCTGTATCTCGGTACATTGTTAGCAAGTATGCAAGTGGAATATGCCTGGTGAAATGTTAGTTGGTGACCGTTGGGGTTCGGCCTACGATTTTAATGCAAGACAGCCGGTCAGTGTTCGTGAGTGGGAGCTAGTTTGTGTGATTGGGCCAGTGTGCGTCTGAGTTGTCTTTCAGTTAGAAGGAGAGATGAAGTCACTTCCGATATAGTCGAGTCGAGAAGGAAGTCTTGAGCTTTAACTCCAGATTGTTTGGTAGTGGGATGTTTTGAGCCGTCCGGACCAATGTTATAGAACAAGTCTAGCATGACTGTTAGTGTATGATCAGAATTGAATCTTGAAGTTACGAGATGCTCTAAGAACAGTTTAGAAGAGTCAGATTTTGTTGAAGAACCAGTCTGAAAACAAGAGGACTGAAGACTATCAGTTGTGCACAGGTGTAGATACCATTTCTTCGGATTTGTCCTTTTCGTGTGAGCATGCGAAGAAAATTTGATGTACGTGATGAGACCTTAGAAGTAGGGACACAGGTGACTAGACCTTGTGGTGAGATAGTGATGGCCAGGAAGATATACGGAAGATGTTTGTTGATGGTTCAGGGTTACATGTATGCAGTAGATGTGAAGTGATCGTCTTCCTACAGTTTTGAGGTACGTTTTGACAAGGTTTGGCTTGAAGAGCATAGAGTTAGTGTATACGTTGAGACAAAGAGAGAGTTGCCTTGAAGTTGCAGATTTCTGTGAACTGTAGTAGTAAGTGAAGATGTAAACTTCTTATCGAATGTTGATCCAGTTTAGAGATCAAAGGTTGATTGAGTTTAGTTGACAGACTTGCTTAGCAAGTGTAATGTATTTGATTTTTGAATGAAGATTAGACAGCAGAATGTTAGAATAGTTTATGTTTATCTAGAAGTGTTTACAAGAATTACCCAGTTTGTCTCTTGACAGAAAAGAAAAGCTTATTATTGATACCGTCTCTGAGTTTGCTTCTGCTTTGATTTTTTTTTTCTGTGTCTTATGGTTCCTGAAAGAATTGAGAGTGTTGAAGAATCAATTATGAGTTTGTTAGACCGTAAGTTCATTAGGCCTAGTACGTCATCTTAGAGTATAACAGTACAATTTGTGAAGAAGAGAGAAGACAATACAAGAACGTGATTAGATTTCAGACAGTCGAAACAAGTGACAGTGAATGATTAGCATCAGTTTTCGAGTGTCAGTGAATTGTTGATCAGTTTGTAGTAGTTCTCATAGTTGACTCATGAGTATATTCAAGTACCGAAGAAGACCATGACAGGCTTTAGAATTAGTGTTGTAGATCCTATTAGAAAATCAGTTGTATGCCAAGTTGAGCAAACGTGAACTCTGAGTTAATGAGGATGTTCTCCTAGGACGTGTAGGTCAGTCGAGTGTATCAGAGTAAATCCCAAGTAGGCAGAAGAAGATGTGAGTCGGAAGAAACTGAAAACTGTGACATATATCTATAGTTCCTAGGTCTAGCATTTTTACTCTCAGAGAATTGTGAATAGTCTTTCGAAGATAGCTGCTCCCTTGAACAAGTTGCTACAGAAGAATGTTCAGTTGGTCAGATGCAAGACAATGAGCCCTTGAGAAACCGAAAGAACTTTGAAGAGAGCTTCGACCTTGAAATATTGGATGTTTTAGGAAGGGTTGAACTTGAACAGTATGAGTTGTTAGAATTGCTTGAAGACTGTAATCTCAAGCTTGAGTGTCATCCGAAGAGAGTTAACGCAGTGACCGATGCTTTGAGTTGTATTTGTCCTTAGATTAGTAGCCGAGTTGCGAGCTGTGTTTGCCGGATTCAGTTTGGCAATGATAGTGGTTCTGTGGTCGAGTTCGGGTTAAACCTACTTTGAGTTAGATGCTTAGAGAGAAACAGTTGTAAGACAGGTTCTTGGCACCTCACGTGCAAGAATTAGTGAAAGGAGATCTCTAGAATACAGTTTCAGAGATGATAGAGCTTTGCAGTTCAGAGATAGAATAGTGGTGCCGACTAACATAGTGTTTTGAGACGTACTGTTTTGGCCGAAGCACATGGCAGTTCTTGTGTATTGCATCAGAATAGTGTGAAGACATATTGTAGGTTGAAGATGAGTACTCCTGGATTGAGTTGATGGATAATGTGGTCCTTTATACATGTTCAAGCTACTGGTACCGTGAGTAAGAGGACGGAGTTGTGTCTTAGCAAGAGTGTGAGTTGTGCAGTGTCTTACTTTCGATAGTGGACCATAGAGGTTCAAGATTTCAACTAAATTTTTGAAGACGTCTGCATAGTGTTTGGTTAATTGATGAAGACAGAGGATCAGTTAGAGAAAGTTATGAGTCAAGTGTTCAAGCAGTATTGTATGAATTCGTGAGTCGGGCTATTTCGGTTGTTTGTTTGTTGCAGTTACCACCATAGTTAGAAGGAAGTATGTAATGTGTTTTATGTATCTATGATTCAGAAATGTGAGTCAGATCTGTCCCGTACTATGTTTGTAGAAGAGATTGAGTTGAATTTAAATTGACCAGTTATGAAGAACCAGTTGAGGTCGTAGCATCAGATAGCTAATGTTGTGTGGGAAGACTACCGAGTTGGTTAGTGTGTTATGGTGAGAAGGTAAGTGTGGAAAAGCAGTTTCCATGGCTCTTCATGTTCGATGAATTTCGAGGACGAAATTTCCTTAAGTGGGGGAGAGTTGTAACACCCGGGTTTAGGGGTCGGGTGAAAATAATATTTTAGTATTGTCTCGGGTTTCGATTCTAGTATTTTATTTAATAAAGTAATGGTTTGGGCCTCGGGTTTTAAGATTTGGACCAATTTTAAATTGAGCCCAAAAGCCATGGATGGCACCTATTGTGGTTTCCCTTTTTCTTTAAGGGCATTTTGGTCTTTGAACATTAAATTTAAACAATTATAAATAAAGGATGATTCATCATCTTCTTCCTCTCCCTTCCATTTTATTCCAACGACAAGAACACCTCTCCCTCTTCAAATACTATTTCATCTCCTTCCTCCCTCATTTTGGCTCGGTTTTGAAAGGAGCAAGGATTTGCATTGGTAAAGTCTCGGGATCGATTTCGGAAGTCATGAAGGCTTGAGTCGGCTTTGCTTGATTTGCTTACGGAAGTGAGGTGAGTGGTTAATGTTTTAAAATGATTTTAAGTGGTTGGTTCGAGCATGTGGACTAGGTGGAGATTGGTAGACTCACCTAGAGTTAGGATTAGGGTGGTAGCCTAATCCTAAACTTTAGTTAGAGACCTTGGTTGATCTTTAAAGTGTTGAATTATGCCTCATGGTTAATCATGCTTATGGTGGTTATGCTTACGTTGTTATACATGTATGTGGAGGCATGGCTTTATGCATTGTTACATGCATGTTGATGATAAATGTGATGGAAATATACATATGACATATGAGGTGATATTTGTGTTATTGAGATGCATGTAGTGTTGACATGTGTAATGATGTTATAAGGTGATTGCTTGATCCGAGGATCATGGTGAGTACATGCTAGGCATGGAAATGTGGTTTGTGCATGATAGTAAGTCATTGTGAGTACGTGCTAAGCACGGAAGTTGTTAATAAATGATATTGTGGAATGTATTAGTATTGGCACTAGTATACTTGGGTACAAATGATCGATCATTAGGATGTTAGTGTGTACACATGAGTCAAAAGTCGCGCGTGGCCTTGGTGGCGTTGAGTCATCAAGGAGGAGTACGGGTACGCTCGGAAATTTATATATATTCTACGTGATGATGAGTGGAATCCCATCCGTAGGGCATGTGGCGATGAGTGGAATCCCGTCCATGCAGGGTCGGTGATGAGTGGAATCCCATCGACGGGCGTGAGGATGAGTGGAATCCCCTCCGCGTGAAATGAGGCGTGAGGATGAGTGGAATCCCCTCCGCGTGAACGGTGATGAGTGAAATCCCACCGCCAGGTAATGGTTGTGTTGTTGGATGTGAGTTCAACGGTTATCCGTGTATTCGAGTCATAGCTAGGTGCCAATACGGATTGTAGTTATGTTGCCATTATATGGTTAATTGTGAGCTAATGAGTTTTGGGATGTGTTGCTAACATGGTATAATATATGTGATTTCATGTATTGTGGTTTTGAACATGTTGAGCATGACATGATATTGAGTATACGTTCATGCATCATCTATGATCATGGCTCATGTGGACCGGAGGTATGAACATGCATTTTATCTCAGTTGTAGCTCGTGCTTGGACCCTGCATTGTTGAGGTTTGTTTTTAAAGAGCTTACCCTCACTAAGCTTTTATGCTTACGCTCTCTTTTGTTCGACAATGCAGATAAATAGCTTGTGGGTGGCAAAGGCAAGGAAAGGTCATCAAGTGTTGCTTTTGGTGAGCTCAATGTATGAGTTTTAAGTAATGAAATGTAATAGTTAAGCAATGGGATATGTGTTATTGATTTGAGTTTTGATGTATGTCGTTGTTGGCTGGGTTCGTGGATGCCTTGTTCGATTGTAATTATGGTCTATGTTACATGCCATGAATGTCTACATGTTTTGGTTGCTAAGGCTTGATATCTTAAGTGCTTGAGTGACCATATATGCTTAAATTGCTCTTTTGTTAGAATGCTATGTATGAATGCTTTAATCCATGTTTGAGTGATTCCTCTGGCTTAGATATGTGTGCTTACATGTTTGTATATGCTTAGGTGAGTCGAGAATTGCATCTAGAGTCGTGTTTGAGGTCGTTTAGCTGAAAATTGTGGACTTACAGTGCAGGGCGTATCGATACGCCTAAGGGCTGTATCGATACGGCCTTGCTCAAAGGAAACAATTTTGGCTGGGCGTATCGATACGTGGGGCGTATCGATACGGTCCCAACTCTCTGAAATTCAGGTTAGGCTGGGCGTATCGATACACAAGGGTGTATCGATACCCTCTTAACTCTCTGTAATCTTGGGGAGTTGTGGAGTGCATGGCGTATCGATACGGTGTCCAAGCGTATCGATACGGTTCAACCTAGTTGACCAAGTGGTGTTAACCGAGAAGGGCGTATCGATACGCTCAAGGGCTGTATCGATACGCTCCTCTTATGTTGACCATAGGGTCTTGGCCTTGGTCAAGGCGTATCGATACCCTCTGAAGGCGTATCGATACGCACTGCTTAAAAAGGATAAATGGGTTGTTTTAATGTGCTGATTTGGTTTGTCGTTGATATATCTTTCGTGTTTCCGCTGTCGTGCTTCACATAGGACTTAATAAGGCATCTAGGCAAGATTAATTAATAAAAAAAAATAGAGTTGCTAACCGAGGGAGAGTTCCTTAGGGAGTTTTCACTCGGTTTTCCCCGTGTGACCCACTCGGACCGGTCATTCGTCCAGACCGGGACGAGGGGGTTACATTGATTGTGTTGGGATGATTAGAAACAAGGATTGGCGTTGGTGAAGCTCGGGACCGATTTCGGAAATCATGGAGGCTTGTGTCGGCTTTGCTTGGCTTGCTTAAGGAAGTGAGGTGAGTGGTTAAAGTATTTTAAATGGCTTTGAGAAATTGGTTCAAGCATGTGAATGTGGAAATGTTTTCAAGTATCGTTTTGGTTCAAAGTTGGTTTTGAAAGAGTCTAGTTTGGGCTTGAAAAGTCAATTTTAAATTCAAGAGTAAGTTGATGTGAATCGCCTCTTTAATTTCCTCCTTTTTTCCATTTGTTTTCATTACTTGTGGTGATGTTTTGTTAAGCATGAAATTTAATTACTTTGGGAAGAAGCATGTTGCTTAATATTATATCGTTGATCAAGTATGATGGTAATGATGTTTATGTTGATATGCCTTGTAAGATGTGTGTAAGTTGGTGCAGGTTGTACACGGAAATGGTAAGTAAGACCATTTGTGGTTGGTAAGATTGTAATGTAGTAAGTGATGCCTAATTGTGGAATTTGTTACAACTTGTTTTGGTTGTGCATGATATAGTGAGTACATGTCGCATGATAGTGAGAGTATATTGTGTTGCATGGTTGGTGTCGAACCTCACGTGATGGTTGTCGTTGCTACGGTGATGTGTAGTCCCGCCGATAGCGAGTGGTATAAGACTCCGGTGATGTGTAGTCCCGCCGGTAGTGACTAGTAGAAGAGTACTTTGATGTGTAGTCCCATTGGAAAACTACTAGTCGAAACGGTGATGTGTAGTCCCACTGTGTGTGTTTTGGTTATGCTTGTGCATACCATGTGTGCTCATGTTGTATCTCACTATATCATTCCTTTACATTGTTTTGCTTTAATCTAAGATCATGTCTTTAAGCATACCTTGGAGCGTGATGCCATGATAAATATCTTTATTGTTGACCCTTGGTTGAACTTGTATGTTAGTAGAAGGATTAGGTCGTTGGATGACTCGTATGTGTTGGTCTTTACTTTTAAAGAAAGCTTTGAACCCTGCATTGTCGTAGTTATGTTTTAGAGCTCCGCTCACTAAGCTTTATGCTTACGCTCTCCCTTTTCCGACAATGCAGATCTTTAGCTTGGAGTTAGCAAGGAGCAAGAGAAGGGCGTCCAAGCGTGTGGTAATTGCTCAAGTATGGTTAATTAAATAATGTAGTAGTTTAGCAATGAGAAATGCTACGTGTTTTAGGAGCGTGTATCTAGACTCATTTGTGTTGGCTTTTTGTGTTTATGTCAATGTGTTTGTTTGGAAGCCATGTCTTTTGGATGCTTATGTTTGTAGTAAAGACATGTAAATCTTGTAATGCTATGATGTATGCTTGTGTGTGGTGGCATGTCTTTAGATGTTAGGTTGCCTTGTTATGGTGCAAACCTCTTTTGTGTTATCTTGTGCCTTTTAAGGCCTTTGAGCACTATGTGTGACCTTGAATGCTAAATTGCCTAATGTTGGAATGCCAAGTATGGATGCCTTGTTCAAGTTTGAATGCTAAGTTGCTTGTATGTGTTGTGCATCACCTTGTGTTGATTAGTGCCCTTTGGCTTCTTGTTAAAGCATGCCTTTATGTTTGATTTGCCTTAGGATTGATGTTAGTGTGTTGGTTGGGGTTTTAGAGGGATTTAAGGGCCTCCTTGTGCCTTAAATCAGCTCAAACCTGCAAGTTCGTGGCAGGGGTATCGATACGGTTGGTACGGTATCGATACCACCTTCTTGTTTCAGGCCTCGTGTATCGATACACTTGGGGGGTGTATCGATACCATTTTGGTCACTGGAGCTACTGTCCATTTCGGTATCGATACCGGCCTCTGGTGTATCGATACCGTCATCTTAGCGTTGACCATGGGAAGTCAACCGTTGGGGAGGGTATCGATACACTCCTTGGGTGTATCGATACGGTCTCTACGAGTTGACTTTGACCAGTTGACCTAGTCAAGGGGGTATCGATACACCCCTTAAGGGTATCGATACCGCCTGCAGTTAAAGCTTAAACCTAGTCAAGGGGTATCGATACACCCCTTAAGGGTATCGATACCGCCTGTAGTTAAAGCTTAAAACTGGGCTGTATAATATTGGGTTGAGCTCGTTTGTTTGTCTCGTGAATGTTGTTCCGCTGTATGATCACATAGGATTAAATACTCATCTAGACAAGATTTAAATTGAAAAAAATAGGGTTGCTAACCGAGGGGGAATCCTTAAGGAGTTTTCACTCGGTTTTCCCCGTGTAGCCTACTCGGACCGGTCATCCGGCCAGACCGGGACGAGGGGGCTACAGTTTGTTTTGCATTTTGTTACCTATAAAATATAATATTTCATTTTACCTTGAAATTTGAATTAGTTGGGATAGTGTCATAATTGGCACCTCTACTTAATTGAGTGTTAAATGTGACTAAAAATCTTCTCCCCTAATTATGCCTTCTTATATGCCTCTACTAAAAAAATATCTAAAAATTAAATTCTAAGCCCTAACCCTAATTTTTATATCCTAAACCCTAAACCCTAAAAAGTACACCCTACCCATAATTCCCTACACCCTAACTCTAAGCTCCAACCTTAAACCCTAAACCCACTATTTTAAAAAAGAGGCACCAATAGAGGTATAGTTAAGGGTAGACGATTTCCATCCGTTGAATGTAATACTTTTCCTTTTGGTTTACATATGATAAAAATTAATTATTTTACTTTAAGTTTATGACATTCAATCTTTGCTCTATATATTCTATTTAAAAAGGAGTTATTTTTCAATTGCTAAATATAGTGTTTGCAATTTGCAAATGGCGAATTACATTGTATTGTTTGAATTATAATAAGGGAAAACTACACCACTGACCACCAAATAAATTGGGGATACTTATTTGGACCACCGAACAATAAAAATCGTCAATCAGACCACCGAACTTATAAAATCAACCTATTTTGACCACCACCATTAAAAATCTAACGGTGGAGTGACGAAACTGCCACATGGAAATTGACGGAAAATTTAAAAATTACACATTTGGTCCATGTTATTTACACATTCTTTCAATTTAATCCTAATTTTAAATTAATAAATTAATAAATTATTTAATTAAGTGGTGACACATGTCAACACCTTATTGAAGGACTTTAATTATTTATATTTATATTTGATTTTATTAATTTAGGTGACACGTGTCACCACCAATTTAGAGGAGAAAAATAAATTTCTCTTCACCTGCGCTAAGTAGGATTTAAACCTGGGCCTTTCAAGTGTAAAGCAAATGGCTTTGCAACTGCACCAAACACAACTTTGTGCTATAATTCTTCAGATATAATATATACCTCTTATTAGTTTCTACATTTATAAGCCAAAAGCTCAAACCCTAAACACCAATTTGACATATATAATTCCTAAACCCTAAACTCTAACACTAAATATTTCAAATTAATTTCATGCTAAATATTTCAAATTAAACCCCAAACCTTAAATATTTCAAATTAATTCTACTCTAAATATTTTAAATTAAACCCTAAACCTTAACCCCTAAATGTTTCGAATTAATTTCACGCTAAATATTTCAAATTAAACCCAAACACAAACCTTAAACCCTAAAAATTTCAAATTAATTCCATGCTAAATATTTTAAATTAAACCCTAAACCTAAAAATTCAAATTAATTCCACGCTAAATATTTTAAATTAAACTCTAAACCCTAAATATTTCAAATTAATTTCACGTTAAATATTTCAAATTAAACCCTAAAAATTTCAAATTAATTACACACCAAATATTTCAAATTAAACCCTATACTGTAAACCCTAAAATAAGATTTAAGGTTTAATTTAAAATATTTAGCGTGTAATTAATTTGAAATTTTAGGGTTTGGGTTTGGGGTTCAGGGTTTAATTTAAAATATTTAGTGTGAAATTAATTTGAAATATTTAGGGTTTAATTTAAAATATTTAGCATGAAATTAATTTGAAATTTTTAGGATTTGAGGTTTAGGGTTTAATTTAAAATATTTAGCGTGAAATTAATTTGAAATGTTTGGGGTTTGTGGTTTAATTTGAAATATTTAGTGTGAAATTAATTTGAAATATTTGGGTTAGAGTTTAGGGTTTAAGATTTATATACGTTAAATTAGTCTTTAGGGTTTGAGCTTTTGGCTTATAAATGTTGAAATTAATAAGAGGTATATATTATATCTGGAGAATTATAGCACAAAGTTGTGTTTGGTGTAGTGGCAAAGCCATTGGCTTTACACTTGATAAACCTAGGTTCGAATCCTACTTAGTGCAGGTGGAGAGAATTTTATTTTCCCCCTCTAATCAGGTGGTGACACGTAAAATCAAATATAAATAATTTATTATTTTATTAATTTTAAATTATGACTAAATTAAAAGAATGTATAAATAACAGGGACCAAATGTGTAATTTTTAAATTTTTCTGTCAATTGCCACGTGGCAGTTCCGTCACTCCACCATTAAGCTTTTAACGGCGGTGGTCAAAATAGGTTGATTTTATAAGTTCGGTGGTCTGATTGACGATTTCTATAGTTTGATAGTCCAAATAGGTATCCCAATTTGTTTGGTAGTCAGTGGTGTAGTTTTCCCCTGCAATAATGACGATGTTAGAAAGTCAAACTCAAACTTGCATGATGAACGTGAATGGCATATAAAAATAGCAATAATTGTAACGCCCCGGTTTTGGGCTTAGAAGTTTTGGGCGTTGACCGGTTTGGTCAAAGTGCTGTTCGAATCTAAGAGAGTGAATTTAGGAAAGCCTAGTTCGGGTTGCATTAAAAATATGGAAAAATGTTCTAAAATCATCTTTTAATATATTTAAGTGAACTGTGAAATCAATTTTGGAAAATGAGTTTCGGAAGGGTGACATTTTGGCTAGTGACCAAAATGTAATTTTTGAAAGTTTTGTGACTGTTTTAAAAAGGATTGAAACTTTGAATCTTTAAGGAGCTATTTTACCCAAAGGGAGTTTCTCCAGATTTTCTAGAATATTAAATGATTTAATAATGGTTTTAAATAAAAGTAAAAGGAGGGAAAGATATTTTAGTCATTTTTAACTAACTTTCTAAATTTTCCATTTCCCATTTTCTCTCATCTTTTCTCTCAAACCAAACACATTCTCTCCAGATCTTTTCCTCTGATTTTTATCACCTAAATACTTCTTTTCAATCCTCTTTTGATTCCTAATCATCTCATCATCAAAACCTTTGTAATTGCTACTTGATTCATCAAGCTTTTTGGTTCCAAAAGAGGAGAAATTCAAGTTTGGAGGTAAGAATGTCCTTCTCCTCTGAACTTCAAGTTCTTTAATGAAATTCCTAAGTTCTCAATCCTTAATTGATGTTTTATAAATGGCTTTTAAGATTGTTTAATGGATCTTGGCTTAAAATGCAAGATTTGGTGTGTTTTTGATGAAATTTCGTTGGATCTGTTAAAGCAGTGTTTTAAGGTGTTAAAATGATGATTAATGAATGTTAATTTGATAAGGAATTGAGTTTTGATTAATGCAATCCCGGATAGGTTGAATTTCCTAAGTTTAGCTTATGATTCTTGGTTGTTTTTGAGGTGATCTTGTGGATCTGGTGTTGCTGGAGGTATAAGGATGTTGTTAGGTTCTTTTTAGATGTTGAAAGATGTTAAAGGATGTTAGGTTTTGATGGTTAATGGCTGGGCTTAGTTGAGAAGTGGTTTGGATGCATTTTCGGTTGTGTTTGGTGGCCGAAAATGGAGTGTGGATGAGAGCAGCGAGTTTAGGTGCTTTCATTGAAGTTATTAATGCATGATGATGCATTAATCTACTGTTTTAATGTGTTAAAACAGGGGAGTCATCTTTGGATCCAAGTGGTGGTGGTCCGGAGGCTTGATTTGGTACTTCGGCAAGAGGCGAAGTGGAATCGGTGAGTGAAATTGGGTTTTCGGCTTTGAAACCAATGTCTTGGGAGCTTAGTTTAAGTCTAAACAACTTTGCTAAGCTCAAGTGTAAGTTTTCGGAAATACTCCCTAGTGGTGGCCATGATTTGATTGTTGTGCAATGTGGTTTATTGCATGTTTTAAATTCTGTTTTGAAAGCATGATTTAGCATGGTTAATGCTGTTTTTGTAAGCCATATGTTGAAGGAAGCTCAAGGTAAGAGTTCCTTGTTTTTGAACATTGATCAAATGTGGTTTGATGCTTTTAAATGCATGATGAATATGGCTTGGTTTAATGCTTTAGAACAGTGGATAATTTGATGATAATGATGTATATTGGCAAGTGATGTTTTAAAAAGGTTGAGGTCACTAAGGTGGTTAAAAGTCCTTGAGTGAGCCTTGTTACTTAAGAACATCAAGGTGGTTAAAAGTCCTTGGATGATTCTTGTTACGGACACAAAGGTGTTTAAAAGTCCTTGTGTGGTCCTTTCTATGGTGTTTAAAAGTCCATAGGCCAAGGTGTTTAAAAGTCCTTGGGGTCAAGGTGTTTAAAAGTCCTTGAGGTAATTTATATCATGGTGTTTAAAAGTCCATGGCCAAGGTGTTTAAAAGTCCTTGGGGTCCAAGGTGTTTAAAAGTCCTTGGGGTGAAAGTTGATGAACTTGTTTTCAAAGAAATGAAATGTATCACTTGTGGCCAATATGACATGTAATGAAATGAAGCATGAGATGCTTGTTTAAGTATGCTTTTGAGCATGTGTAAATGATGATTTGAAGCATGATTTATAAAGTGTTTTATAAATGCATTATTGGATGGTTTTATTGAGCATTCCTCACTAAGCTTTTGCTTACGCTCTCTTTGTTTTCTCAAACCAATATTGCAGAGCATTAAAGTACTTTGAGGGCAGCAAGGAAGGCAAGCATTCAAGTGGTAGTAAAGCTCAAAGTATGGAAGGTTTTTCTTAAGTACATTTAGCTTTTGGTAATTTGGCAATGGGGGACCTATGTGTATGTTTTGGGAGATGTTTTGAACTCCCTAAGTATGTTGAATGTTGTTGAGAATGCTGGTTTTTGTGGTTGGCCTTTATATGCTTGAATTTGGAAGTTTATGCTTGAATGGTTGCTTGTGTAGGAAGCATGCCTATAGATTTGGGGCTTTTCATATATGCGGATGTTTTGATGAATTGTTGATGCAAGTATGTCTTATATATGTTGAATTGCATGTTGGCAAAGTTTGGTGACATTTGGAGCATGATTGGTTGGTCAATTGCATGTTTAAGTATGCATTTTTGGGCAGTCTGTGCAGGGTGTTTCGGAACAGCACCTACCGTTTCGGAACGGGTGCCTTAAACAAGCCCAGGCGTCCGAAACGGGAGGGACCGTTCCGAAACGGAAAGGCTACTGCCCGACCCCCATTTCGGTACGCGTTGCGGAACGGCCCCGTGTTTCGAAACGGGCTGTCTCCCGTTTCGGAACGGGTGACCGTTGGGGGCTGACATTGGCAGTTAAATGTTTTGAAATGTTTGCATTTTGGTCCTGAATCTTGTTTGTGCAATTGTATGAGTTTGGGAAGTCCTTTTGAGCTGGAATTTCACAGAGAAGCATGAAACATGATTAATTTCAAGATGGTAACTTCAATTTGGGTTAAGTCCTTATATTTATCAGAATTTACAATTTGGTCCCTAAAGTTGTAAATTGTTCAATTGGGTCCCTGTTTGATCTCTGATGTTTATGATCTTTGAGTATGCTGTTGTATGATCATATCTAAGGCTTAATATGCATCTAGACAAGTTTAAAAAAAAAGGGTCGTTAATCAAGGTTGACTTTCGGGTTGACTTTGGTTTTCCCCGTGTGACTTTCTTAATTCGGGTCAACCGTCTAGGCCGGGTTAAGGGAGTTACATTTGGTGGTATCAGAGCTGAGTTCTCGAGTAATTGGGAATGAATGTGTGCATGATTGAAGTCTGTATGCTTTGTATGCTTGTTGAGTGGAAGCATGTTGAGTGAATTGCATGTATGTTGCATTTGAGATGTATGTTGTGATGTAGCATGTTGTGGGTACCCATTGCCAAATAAAAGCTAGTGAAATGGTGTTGATTTTGAATGAAATTGAGCTTGAATACTTGGATTGCTTACCTTGCTGGGCCTGACTTTGTTTTATTTGTGTTGTGATTGCATGGTAAAAATATGGCACCACGTAGAGAGTTACGAGGTAATGTGCGAGCTACGGCTCCTAATGAGAACGAGAATGAGGAAAACACGGGTAGTGCGGTGTTACCTCCTCCTCCACCTGGTGGTGGTGGTGCTGGGGCTGAGGAAGCTGGAGCTGCAGCTGGCGCTGGAGCTGCTGGACCTGGGGCTGGTCAGGGGCAAGCTATGCCTGATATGACGATGTTAGTACAAGCTATTGCTGGTGCTTTTCAAGCAGCAGTAGCTGGGGCTCGTGGAGCGGGGCATCAGGAAGATGCTGGAGTTAGACTACCTTTGGAGCGTCTGCGCAGTCTTGGTGGGACTGAGTTCAGGGGTATGTCTGCTGAGAGTTCTGAAGCTTGGCTTGAGAGTACCAAGCGAATCTTGGGTCAGATGAGCTGCACGGATGTGCAAAAGCTGGGTTGTGTTGTGTCCTTGCTGCAGAAGGATGCGTATACGTGGTGGACAACCACTATTGCTGGGATGGCAGAAGCTGATGTGACTTGGACATTCTTTCAGAATGTGTTCAAGCGGAGATATCTTGGTGTGAGATATCTTGATGAGAAGAAGCGTGAATTCATGTCTCTTACCCAAGGGAGCATGAGTGTGGCTGAGTATGAAGTGCAATTTGTGCGACTCAGTCAGTATGCACCTGAGCTGGTACCTGATGAGCGGGCAAGGTGCGAGAGGTTCCGTTATGGCTTAGAGACGGATGTGAAAATGTATTTGCTGGCCGCCGAGTATGATGATTTTGATGTGTTGGTGGGCCGAGCCAAGGACGTTGAGATGAACTTGAGTTTATCTGCTAAGGGTGCTGGCAAGCGAGCTGCTGAGTATAGTTCTGGAGGTGGACGGAACAAGAGGGGACGTGATCAGAAGTATCAGTCTTCAGCTAAGAGAGGTGGTGGTGCACCTGCTAGAGGAGGTAATGCTAGAGCTGATCCGAGTGCTTGTTGGATCTGTGGTTCACGTGGTCACATGAAGCGTGATTGTCCTCGTGCTGTGAGAGAGGTGCAAGCTCCTGTTGCGGCAGCCGGTAATGGGTGCTGGAATTGTGGATCCGCAGACCATTTGAGGCGTGATTGTCCTAGGTTGGCTGGTGATCAGGTGCGTGCTCCTGTTGTTGCTGCACCGCAGAGAGGTCGTGGGCGCGGCCGTGGTAATTTCCAGAGGAGAGAGGAAGGTGGTCGTGGAGTGGCCCATGTTGTGGCTATTCAGCCTGAGGGTGGAGGCCAAGCGAGGGTGTATGCTCAGCGTGAGGGAAGGAATGATGCGGATGTGATTGCAGGTACCTTTACTTTGCAATCCTTGTCATTGCTTTCTTTGATAGATTCTGGATCTACGCATTCATACATTTTGCGTGAGCATGCTGAATTGCTTGGTTTGCCTGTTGAGTCTTTGGATGTTGGTGTTCGTGTCACTAGTTCTTTTGGTGAGACTGTTGTGACTCGTAAGCTTTATAGAAGGTGTCCCTTGGTTGTTCAAGAACATGTTTTTCATGTTGATCTTATGGAGTTGCCCTTTTATGGTTTTGATGTAATCCTTGGTATGGATTGGCTTGCTGAGCATCGCGCTGTTGTGGATTGTGAAAACAAGCGAGTTTCGCTTAAGCTTGCGGATGATTATGAAGTTGTTGTGGTTGGTGAGAATGTGAAGTTTCTTGCCAATGTGGTGTCTACCTTGGAGGCGAGCAGGATGCTGAGACAAGGTTGCGAAGCCTATCTAGCTTTTGTGATGAATCCTAGCTTTAAAGAGTTGAGGGTGCAAGATATCAGAGTTGTGAAGGAGTTTCCTTGTGTTTTTCCTGAGGAGTTGCCTGGTTTACCTCCTAACCGCGAGGTGGAGTTTGGAATTGAGCTGTATGAGAATACAACTCCTGTGTCCATTACTCCCTATAGAATGGCACCTAAGGAGCTGAAGGAGCTGAAGACGCAGTTGCAAGAGTTGCTTGATCGTGGTTTCATCCGGCCGAGTGTGTCACCTTGGGGAGCGCCGGTCTTGTTTGTGAAGAAGAAGGATGGCACTATGAGAATGTGCATTGATTACCGTCAACTGAACAAGTTGACTATCAAGAATCGGTATCCTTTGCCGAGGATTGATGATCTCTTTGATCAATTTCGGGGAGCTGCTGTGTTCTCTAAGATTGACTTGAGGTCAGGGTATTATCAGTTGAAGGTGAAGGATGTGGATGTGCCTAAGACAGCTTTCAGGACAAGGTATGGGCATTATGAGTTCCTTGTGATGCCGTTTGGGTTGACAAATGCTCCTGCTGCTTTCATGGACATGATGAATCGTGTGTTTCATGAATACCTGGACAAGTTTGTTGTGGTGTTCATTGATGATATCCTCGTGTACTCGCGTACTGAGGAGGAGCATGAAGAGCATTTGAGGATTGTTTTGCAAGCTTTGTTGGAGAATCAGCTTTATGCTAAGCTGAGCAAGTGCGAGTTCTGGTTAAGGGAGGTGGTGTTTCTTGGGCATGTGGTCTCAGCTGAGGGGATTCGTGTTGATCCTCAGAAGATTGAGGCGGTGATGAATTGGAAAGTTCCTAAGTCTTTTCATGAGGTCCGTAGTTTCCTTGGTTTGGCGGGATACTACCGAAGGTTTGTGGATGGTTTTTCCCAGATTGCTGCTCCTTTGACGAAGCTGTTGCAAAAAGATGTTAAGTATGAGTGGACGGAAGCGAGACAGCAGGCTTTTGAGAAGCTTAAGGCGGCTTTGACGCAAGCTCCTATCTTGATTCAGCCTGAATCAGGGAAAGAGTTTGTGGTTTACAATGATGCATCCTATGTTGGGTTGGGGTGTGTGCTGATGCAGGAGGGTAAGGTGGTGGCTTATGCATCGCGGCAGTTGAAAGTGCATGATCGCAATTACCCTACGCATGATATTGAGCTGGCTGCAGTGGTTTTTGCTCTGAAGATCTGGAGACATTATCTGTATGGTGAGAAGTGTACTGTGTACACAGATCACAAGAGTTTGAGGTATCTGATGTCTCAGAAGGAGTTGAATCTTAGGCAGCGGCGTTGGTTGGAGTTGCTCAAGGATTATGATCTGACGATTGAGTATCATCCTGGAAAAGCTAATGTTGTTGCGGATGCCTTGAGTAGGAAAGTAGCTGTTGAGCTGAGGGCTATGTTTGCTAGCTTGAGCATATCGCAAGATGGTGGTCTCGTTGCTGAGTTGCAAGTGAAACCCTCTTTGGTTCAGTTGATCAAGGATAAGCAGTTGCTGGATGATTCCTTGGTGTCGCATGTTCAGGATATCGCGGAGGGTAGACCTTCGGATTTCTGTTTTAATGATGATGGTGTGTTGTGTTTTGGGAGTCGGATAGTAGTGCCTGCTGATGCTGAGTTGAGGCGTGCTATTCTGACTGAAGGTCATAGTAGTCCTTTTGCTATGCACCCTGGTAGTACTAAGATGTACCGTGATCTTCGTGATGAGTACTATTGGGTGGGTTTGAAGAAAGATGTTGCGGAGTTTGTTAGCAAGTGTTTGGTATGTCAGCGAGTTAAGGCTGAGCATCAGTTTCCTTCAGGGTTGTTGCAACCGTTGAAAATCCCTGAGTGGAAGTGGGAACGGGTTACCATGGATTTTGTATCTGGTTTACCTTTGTCTCCATCGAAGAAGAATTCGGTGTGGGTGATTGTGGATCGCCTAACGAAGTGTGCGCATTTCTTGCCTGTGCATACCACGTTTTCTTTGGATAAGTTGGCAGAGCTGTACATTGCTGAGATTGTGCGGCTGCATGGTGTGCCTAAGTCGATTGTGTCGGATAGGGATCCGAGGTTCACATCGCGGTTCTGGCAGTGTTTGCATCAAGCTCTGGGTACAAGGTTGCATTTCAGTACATCCTATCATCCTCAGTCGGATGGTCAGTCTGAGCGAGTTATCCAGATTTTGGAGGATATGTTGAGGTGCTGCGTGATTGAGTTCCAAGGTTCTTGGGAGAAGCATCTGCCTTTGGTTGAGTTTGCTTATAACAATAGTTATCAGGCAAGTATACAGATGGCACCTTATGAGGCTTTGTACGGGAGGAAGTGTAGGACTCCTCTTTGTTGGGCTGAAACTGGTCAAAAGTTGGTTTCGATGCCGGCTTTGTTGAAAGGGACCACAGAGAAGGTAAAGCTCATTTGTGAGCGGTTGAAGGCTGCTTCTGATCGGCAGAAGTCTTACGCGGATTTGAAGCGTAAGGAGATAGAGTATGCGGTGGGTGACCGTGTGTTCTTGAAGGTTTCGCCTTGGAAGAAGGTGATGCGGTTTGGCCGGAAGGGCAAGTTGAGCCCTAGGTACATTGGACCATATGAGGTGGTTGAGCGTGTGGGTCCTGTTGCGTATCGGTTGAGGTTACCTCAGGAGTTGGAGAAGATTCATGATGTGTTCCATGTCTCTATGCTCCGGAGGTATAGATCTGATCCTTCGCATGTGATGCCTGTGGAGGAAGTGGTTTTGAATCCGGATTTGACCTATGATGAGGAACCGGTGAAGGTTCTGGATTCGGATAGCAAGGTTCTTCGTGGCAAGACCATTGAGTTGGTGAAGGTGCTGTGGAAGCATCGAGGTGTTGAGGAAGCCACGTGGGAGCGGAAGGAAGACATGCTGAAGCAGTTTCCTTATCTCTTTCCTTCAGGTAAATTTCGGGGACGAAATTTCTTAAGGGGGGGAGAGTTGTAACGCCCCGGTTTTGGGCTTAGAAGTTTTGGGCGTTGACCGGTTTGGTCAAAGTGCTGTTCGAATCTAAGAGAGTGAATTTAGGAAAGCCTAGTTCGGGTTGCATTAAAAATATGGAAAAATGTTCTAAAATCGTCTTTTAATATATTTAAGTGAACTGTGAAATCAATTTTGGAAAATGAGTTTCGGAAGGGTGACATTTTGGCTAGTGACCAAAATGTAATTTTTGAAAGTTTTGTGACTGTTTTAAAAAGGATTGAAACTTTGAATCTTTAAGGAGCTATTTTACCCAAAGGGAGTTTCTCCAGATTTTCTAGAATATTAAATGATTTAATAATGGTTTTAAATAAAAGTAAAATGAGGGAAAGATATTTTAGTCATTTTTAACTAACTTTCTAAATTTTCCATTTCCCATTTTCTCTCATCTTTTCTCTCAAACCAAACACATTCTCTCCAGATCTTTTCCTCTGATTTTTATCACCTAAATACTTCTTTTCAATCCTCTTTTGATTCCTAATCATCTCATCATCAAAACCTTTGTAATTGCTACTTGATTCATCAAGCTTTTTGGTTCCAAAAGAGGAGAAATTCAAGTTTGGAGGTAAGAACGTCCTTCTCCTCTGAACTTCAAGTTCTTTAATGAAATTCCTAAGTTCTCAATCCTTAATTGATGTTTTATAAATGGCTTTTAAGATTGTTTAATGGATCTTGGCTTAAAATGCAAGATTTGGTGTGTTTTTGATGAAATTTCGTTGGATCTGTTAAAGCAGTGTTTTAAGGTGTTAAAATGATGATTAATGAATGCTAATTTGATAAGGAATTGAGTTTTGATTAATGCAATCCCGGATAGGTTGAATTTCCTAAGTTTAGCTTATGATTCTTGGTTGTTTTTGAGGTGATCTTGTGGATCTGGTGTTGCTGGAGGTATAAGGATGTTGTTAGGTTCTTTTTAGATGTTAAAGGATGTTAGGTTTTGATGGTTAATGGCTGGGCTTAGTTGAGAAGTGGTTTGGATGCATTTTCGGTTGTGTTTGGTGGCCGAAAATGGAGTGTGGATGAGAGCAGCGAGTTTAGGTGCTTTCATTGAAGTTATTAATGCATGATGATGCATTAATCTACTGTTTTAATGTGTTAAAACAGGGGAGTCATCTTTGGATCCAAGTGGTGGTGGTCCGGAGGCTTGATTTGGTACTTCGGCAAGAGGCGAAGTGGAATCGGTGAGTGAAATTGGGTTTTCGGCTTTGAAACCAATGTCTTGGGAGCTTAGTTTAAGTCTAAACAACTTTGCTAAGCTCAAGTGTAAGTTTTCAGAAATACTCTCTAGTGGTGGCCATGATTTGATTGTTGTGCAATGTGGTTTATTGCATGTTTTAAATTCTGTTTTGAAAGCATGATTTAGCATGGTTAATGCTGTTTTTGTAAGCCATATGTTGAAGGAAGCTCAAGGTAAGAGTTCCTTGTTTTTGAACATTGATCAAATGTGGTTTGATGCTTTTAAATGCATGATGAATATGGCTTGGTTTAATGCTTTAGAACAGTGGATAATTTGATGATAATGATGTATATTGGCAAGTGATGTTTTAAAAAAGTTGAGGTCACTAAGGTGGTTAAAAGTCCTTGAGTGAGCCTTGTTACTTAAGAACATCAAGGTGGTTAAAAGTCCTTGGATGATTCTTGTTACGGACACAAAGGTGTTTAAAAGTCCTTGTGTGGTCCTTTCTATGGTGTTTAAAAGTCCATAGGCCAAGGTGTTTAAAAGTCCTTGGGGTCAAGGTGTTTAAAAGTCCTTGAGGTAATTTATATCATGGTGTTTAAAAGTCCATGGCCAAGGTGTTTAAAAGTCCTTGGGGTCCAAGGTGTTTAAAAGTCCTTGGGGTGAAAGTTGATGAACTTGTTTTCAAAGAAATGAAATGTATCACTTGTGGCCAATATGACATGTAATGAAATGAAGCATGAGATGCTTGTTTAAGTATGCTTTTGAGCATGTGTAAATGATGATTTGAAGCATGATTTATAAAGTGTTTTATAAATGCATTATTGGATGGTTTTATTGAGCATTCCTCATTAAGCTTTTGCTTACGCTCTCTTTGTTTTCTCAAACCAATATTGCAGAGCATTAAAGTACTTTGAGGGCAGCAAGGAAGGCAAGCATTCAAGTGGTAGTAAAGCTCAAAGTATGGAAGGTTTTTCTTAAGTACATTTAGCTTTTGGTAATTTGGCAATGGGGGACCTATGTGTATGTTTTGGGAGATGTTTTGAACTCCCTAAGTATGTTGAATGTTGTTGAGAATGCTGGTTTTTGTGGTTGGCCTTTATATGCTTGAATTTGGAAGTTTATGCTTGAATGGTTGCTTGTGTAGGAAGCATGCCTATAGATTTGGGGCTTTTCATATATGCGGATGTTTTGATGAATTGTTGATGCAAGTATGTCTTATATATGTTGAATTGCATGTTGGAAAAGTTTGGTGACATTTGGAGCATGATTGGTTGGTCAATTGCATGTTTAAGTATGCATTTTTGGGCAGTCTGTGAAGGGTGTTTCGGAACAGCACCTACCGTTTCGGAACGGGTGCCTTAAACAAGCCCAGGCGTCCGAAACGGGAGGTACCGTTCCGAAACGGAAAGGCTATTGCCCGACCCCCGTTTTGGTACGCGTTGCGGAACGGCCCCGTGTTTCGAAACGGGCTGTCTCCCGTTTCGGAACGGGTGACCGTTGGGGGCTGACATTGGCAGTTAAATGTTTTGAAATGTTTGCATTTTGGTCCTGAATCTTGTTTGTGCAATTGTATGAGTTTGGGAAGTCCTTTTGAGCTGAAATTTCACAGAGAAGCATGAAACATGATTAATTTCAAGATGGTAACTTCAATTTGGGTTAAGTCCTTATATTTATCAGAATTTACAATTTGGTCCCTAAAGTTGTAAATTGTTCAATTGGGTCCCTGTTTGATCTCTGATGTTTATGATCTTTGAGTATGCTGTTGTATGATCATATCTAAGGCTTAATATGCATCTAGACAAGTTAAAAAAAAGGGTCGTTAATCAAGGTTGACTTTCGGGTTGACTTTGGTTTTCCCCGTGTGACTTTCTTAATTCGGGTCAACCGTCTAGGCCGGGTTAAGGGGGTTACAATAATGCAAGGTAGTTGTCAATGCAATAATACAAGTAGGGGGTTCAAATTTGATCGAATAGAGTTTAGTTAAAATTTTCAAATTCATTAAGTTTACAAAATATTTTGTCATTCAATTTTATTTGAATTTTTTTGAGTTGAGTTGTTCGAGTTTCTCTTTCAAATTAATTGTAAATATTTATAATGTTATGATATAAATTAATTCTAATTTAAACGATTTTCTATAACCATATATGATATACATATACATTTCTTAATATTCTTTTTCACAAGCGTGAATATGATTTATAATGTTATTTAATAAATCAAATATCATCTAAAATTATATAACATATTTATAAAATTATTTTTAAGAAAGATTTTGAGGAATAAAATATTGATAGGAATATATAAGAGTTAAGAAATTGATGGAAAGAAAGAATTTGAAAAGAGGTACAGTCAAATGACTAAATTGAATAAAATACAAAGTTGACAGACTGAATTGTCAAAAAATTATTTTCAAAAATAAATTTAAAGTAACATAGATATTTGAGTTATTATATTCTATTACTCAAATTTTATTTGAAACATCTTGAGTCAAATCTAAAAAAATTATTGGCTAAAGGGGTTATTTTGCCCCCGAATTCGACCCAAATTAGCAATGTTGCCCCTCGCGCGAAATGTAACGCCCGAAGTTTAGGGCCGAGAGATAACCAGATTAGTCAAGCCGAGCCGGGTTAAATTTAATTTGGAGAAAAACTATTTTTAACACACCTAAATGTGTTTTAAAAGAGAAAAGGGCAAAAAGGAGATTTTGTAATTCTAAAAAGGATTTTTGAAAGCTATCATCTTCTCCAACTTGTTTTTCACGTTCAAAAACCTCTCCTATCCCCATTTCACTATTCCATTGCCCCAAGCTCTCAATCCAAGTGATTTCTTCAAGGTAAATGGCTCCTTAACTTGGTTTCATCTTCCTTGAGTTATAAATGTTGTGATTTTTGCAAAATCTATGGTTTAAACATGTTATGATTTTTAAAGTTTGGTTTGAAATGAAAGGAAGTTTATGGGTTTTCGTTTGGGTTGATATGACTGAGTTTGAGTGTGTTTTTAACTTTGTTTTATTGCTAAAATAACATGAAAAGGATGGATTGCTATGAGAAACCCGAAATGGGTATTGTGGGTGATTTTGAGAGTTGAAAATCTTGAGTTTTTGGATGGGTTTTGGGTCTAAATGACAGCTGAAGGTTTGATAGCTTTGGGTTGATGTTTTCAAATGTCAAAAGATATATTTTTGATGGTAAATTCGTTGGGTGTGGCTGCAAGTAGTTTGAGACTGAATTAATATGTTTTGGGTGAAGTTTGGGCTTGAATCGATGTGTGTTGTTACAAGATTGTTGAGTTCCAGGTTTTTGATGTGTTTGTGAGTGTATTAGTGCTCTAATGTTTAGTTTTGGGTTGCTCATAACAGAGGAATCAGATTCGAGCTTCGTGGACAGAAATCTGGGTAGTTCGGAGGCTTGATTCGTCATCTTGAACATCGTTTGTGTGTTGGCTAGTGAGTGGATCGATTTTAAAAGCCTTAACATGGTTAAGAGAATGTTTTGGGAGTTTGGATTGAGCTTGAAAGGCCAATCCAAGCTCAAGAGTAAGTTTTAAAGGTTTTATGCAATTAATCCGTGTTTTATGATTCTTGATGCAATGTGAACATGTCATGTTGATAATGTGTTAGTTTGCATTGTTATACATGTTGAGACTTATGACTTGTATTTATACTTTCATCGTGAGTACATGCCTTGCATGGAAGTTTGGATATGGTAAGTGGTTCAAGCATCGATAATGCTTGTGGTTGTGAATGAGTATATTGACACGTGTTGTGTTGTTACCGGATATAATTGATCGATCAATAGGATTAGAGTGCACTCGAGGTGAAAGTCGTGCGTGGCCTTAGTGATGTTAGATTCCACTATGGAGGAGTACAATGATGTGATATTCCATAGGAAGTTATGTTTTTTACTAGACGTGTGAGTACGGTGATGTGAGATTCCACCGGAAGTGTCTAGTGGGTTTGAGAAACTATCTGCATATCCGAGTAAAAACGATGAATGTCAATATACCCATGATGCTTTAATTCTCATGTTGAGCATGTTGTTGATTTCTTCTTTTATGCTTATGCATTGTTGGTTACTTTGCTTGCGTTATGAGAATGAGTATGTGGTAAGCCTATGGCTTGTGGTTGCATTCGGTAAATGCACGTGAAGGTAAATGCATGTTGTTATGTGTTCAAGCATGTGGAAATGATTTGGAAATGGTTTTGGTTTTCAAGCAAACTAATGTTTTAAAACTGCATTGTTGTAGCTATCATTTTGAGCACCGCTCACTAAGCTTAAACGCTTACGCTCTTTTTTCCAACAAAGCATGCCCTTAGACCTTCGGAGCAGCTCGGGTAACAAGGGAGAATCCAAGGGAGTTTGGTTTGCTCAAGTATGAGTTTAGACTTCAATAATTAGTATTAAGCAATGGGATAAGACCTTTATGTTTTGAGGTGTTGTTGGCATGTCTCTTGCTTTAGACAAGTTTGCTAGATTGTGTTTGGCTTGTAATGCCTTTTACCTTGTTGACTTATGCTTTTGTTCAGCTTTTGGCTATGTTGGTGAATGCCATGTATGCTTGTTTTCTCTAAGAATCATGCCTTGTTGGTTGTTGCATCGTTAAGTGTTTAAATTGCTTTATATGTATATCCATGGATGCCTTGTGTTATATGTGTGTTTGTATGTTGCTTAAATGCTTGCTATATGCCTCTAGTGTTGGGCCCCTTGTGTTTTTGCAGCAAAAACCTGTTTTACAAGGCAGGGCATATCGATACGCTCAAGGGCGGTATCGATACAGTCCCTTGTTTTGGGCAAGGCGTACCGATACGCGGGGGCATATCGATACCTAAAATGCTGTCTGAAAATCTGAGAAATTGACGAGATTTTGGCGTATCGGTACGAGTCCTGAGAGTATCAGTACGGTCTTCGAAGTTGACCAAGGAAACTGACCGTTAAGGGCATATCGATACCAGCCTTGAGGGTATCGATACGGTTTCCCTAGGTTTGACTTGGGGTGTTGACCAAGTATAGGCGTATTGATACGGTCCTTTAGCGTATCGATACGACTTATTGTGAAATTTAAAAAGGGTTATCTTAATTGCATGTTTTGCTTATTTTGTATCTATGTGTGTTTTCCGCTGCATGTCCTCTCACATAGGATATAATTAATGCATCTAGACAAGATAACTTTAAAAGAAATTTTCTAGGGTTGCTAATTGGAGTGGAGCCTTTACGGGTTTTGCTTCGGTTTTCCCCGTGTAACCCGTTCGATGCGGTCTGGCGGCTAGGCCGGGTCGATGGGGTTACATTTGTTTGTATCAGAGCCTAGGTTTTGCCTAGGTTCGTTGAGTTTTTGCATGCCAAAATGTAAGTGAAGTAAGTTTTATGGTGTAAGCTTGTTAATTGTGATTTCATGGTGATTGTAAGCATGCTTGTGTCTATCTTTGTGTTGGTTGTGAAATAGTTAAAGACACCCATTGCTAGTATACTATTATTGTATGTGTTTTTAAGTTTAAGGACTTGAGCACCTTGAACCTTGTTCCTTGCTGACCCCAAATCATTTCACTTGTTGTGTTTGTTGTTTAGCTTTGCATCTGTTAGCACAGTGAGACCGAGGGGAAGGCCAAGAATGGATAATCTGAGGGTTGAGCGGATTGAGAATATTGAGGATGTGCAAGGAGAGAACTTGCCTCCTCCTCCTCCTCCAGGGGGTGGAGTGAATGTGGAAACCGTTGGACTCCAGGCTGGTCAGGGACAGACAAGTATTGATGTAAATCCGTTGATTCAGGCTATAGCCGGGGCTATTTAGACAGCTTTAGCTGGTGTTCGGGTTGCAGCACCGTCTCAGGGTGCAGGTTCCGGTTTACTGTTAGAGCGACTTCGTAGCTTGGGCGGGGTTGAGTTCCGTGGGTTGTCACACGAGGGTTTAGAGGCATGGTTTGAGAGCACAGTTCGTATCTTGAGTCAGATGAAGTGTTCTGAAGCGCATAAGCTAGGTTTGTTGAGTGGATCACACGAATGATAATAACCAAGAGGGGGGGTGAATTGGAATTTTAACGATGTTGTAACGGAAATTGCAACTAAAAATATTGACACGGGAATTTAGAGTGGTTCAAGTTCACCAACCGAACTCTACATCCACTACCTTAGTCTCACCAAGGATTTCCAACAATTTCCACTAAATTGTTCGTCCCCTTTTTCCAGGACAAGGAGGCAACCTTTACAATTTCGGTTAATTTTTCTACCCAAAAATTAACCTAATCCTCACACAATAGAACAAAGAAATTTGGTGGCTAATAAGGTATCTCTCAATACAAATGATAGCCCGATATCAAGCACTCAACCCAATTGAACAAAATATAAATGAAGGATACAATTGGGGTTTCTAGATAAAAATGGGATTTCAACACAAATGCTTGTATTTGATGAAAGGATGTATACTTGTAGCTTAATTGATGATTGCTGGAGCTTCTTGGGGTCTTTTTATAGCCTCTTGAAGTTTTCTAGCCGTTGTGGGTGATGGGCTGAAATTTAGAGCCGTTGGGGTGTTTTTCTCACAAAATTTCAGCTTCCAGACGCCTACCGTTTCGGAACGGGGTCACCTGTTTCGGAACGGATTTCAAATAATATAGCCGTTGGAGCGTCTACGAGACCCCGTTTCGAAACGCCTAGGGGCCGTTTCGGAACGGTTATGCCACTGCCAAAGGGGTGTTTCGAAACGGCTTAGCCCGTTTCGGAACATGTTTGCCACTGTCAAAGGGGTGTTTCGAAACGGCCTAAGCCCGTTTCGGAACGCCCTGTTTATTTTCAAAATTTAGTTTATAGCCGTTGCCCTGGTTCGTTTAAATGAAGAACAGTTTCGAAACGAGTCATACCGTTTCGAAACGCCTTGACCCGTTCCGATACCCGTTTCGGAACAGGTGCACATCGAACTGAAAGTGTTTCGAAACGCCCTTGGCCGTTTCGAAACGGGGCTTGAAAATTCCCTGTTTTGGCTTTGAAATACTTAAAAAAAATATTTGGTAAGTCTTTGGTTTTAGCTATGAAGTGGTCTTTAACAAGATGTAGGAAATTTTAAGGACTTTAAAATTTGTTTTGATATTTTTCATTTTAGTCCTTAGGTTTTTTAGTTATATCAAAATTAAAGCATATGTTTCACAATCTCCCCCTTTTTGATATAACAAAACCAAAGTTAGAATTTTTTTAAGAATTTTGAAAGTTTTGAAGATATTCTAACTCCCCCTTAATTTAAGATAGGTTTTGAAATTTAAAACTTGTGACTTTTGAAATCAAGGATCAAAACCTTAAGACAAATTTAAAAATTTGAAAATTAAAAGTTTGAAAAATTTTGGTGGCATGGCATGATGGCATGGCAATTCTCTTAAATATCTTCTCCCCCTTTTTGTTAGATCAAAAAGAAACAAGCTCATAAAGAAGATTAGTACCAATAAGCAATAATAAGCAATCATAATTAATATCATCAAAATATTCAAAGCATAAATAAGTTCATAATCAAATCCCAAAATAGAAGATCATAAGCATAGGTTCTAAAATATAAAGATGCAAACTTAATCCTAAATGCATAACTAATATGATAAACATCCTAAGCCTCGTCATCTGAATCATCATCATCGTCCTTGGCTTGCGAACGATGAAACTTCGTCCATTGCCCATAAAGTGTAGAGAAGGAAAGATCAAGGTTGGCATGCGAAGTTGAAAGAGTATGAAGACCATCTTCAACGTTCTTCAACCGATTGCCCATGGATTCAAAATTTGAAGCAATGCGAGTGTCCATAGTATCAAGTCTAGAATCTAAGGCATTGAATCGCTGGGTAAGGAGAGTAGTGAGAGCATCAGTGTTTCCCACTTGATCTTGAGGCGGAGGAGCAACAGGAGGAGGAACCGCTTCCCTATCAACCCTTTCCCAAATACCATTCATATAAGTGAATCCTGACTTGCGAAGAGAGGATTCTCCAATCTTTGTCTTGCGAGGTTCCGGGAAGTCATAGGTACAGTCAATATTGAGATGATGGAAGAGGAAACTCAAAACAATCCCATAAGTGAACGAAATTAACTCATTCGTGTCAATAAGCTTAATGTTATTGACAATCTCGGCAAAAATAATTTTGGGGACATTTGGGCGCTCACCCCTACGGAAACATTCTAGCCAAAAGTGATCTCTTTCACGAATGTGGGAGTATTTACCTCCGGAAGGTCGGATAAACCAAGAAACAATGAGATGAAGCACACGATCATGCACATCCAAATTTAAAGCTTTTCCGGTAAAAGTGCCAAAATGGCGTTCATCTTCAAGACCCTCATTCTTGAGTTTAAGGGCAGACTCCAGAAGAGCAATATTGATAACAAACTTCTTTCCCAATAAAGATGACTCAATTCCTACTATCTCGGTTTTGGTTTCATCGTAAAGAAAACGAGCATTAGAGTAGAAAAGGAGTACCATGTTTTTGTAGCAAATATCTTCGATGCTCAAGAAGAAAAGAAGATCCCACTCATCCAAACGACCAAGATACCGAAAGAGGAATCGCTCGGAATTAAGGAATTCTACATCAATAACTCTTTCCTTACGAACTGCAAAGTCCTTGACATAAGCAAAACGAGCACGCTGGTCTGGAGTTCTAAGAGTTTTTTGAAAGAGCTGAGTGATATTTGGACGAATGCTCGATTCACCGGATTGAACGGCTTTGCGCTTTTTGTTCGATTGATCCGCCATCTAAAATATTAAGCAAGAGTTTTAAAATTGAGTGTATGCATTGATAATTAAAATCAATCCAATAGGAAATCCCACTTAGGTTTTTGAAAAACAAAATTAAAATTAAAAAAAATACGGTTAAAAAATTTTATATTCGAATCAAAAATTTTGAGATTTTGAAATTTTTTTTACAAGATTCAAATAACCCACAACTAAAAACATACAATGTATACAAAAATAAATTTTTCTATCCTATGATTCGAACATAATTTGAAAAAGAAGAAAAATAAGAAAAATTACCTTAGTTTGGGATTTTGGATGATTTGAGTGAAATCTTTGCACAAGATTGATGAAGCTTGCTTAGATATATGTTTTAGAGCAAAACCCCTCACAATTTTTGTGAAAAACAAAGGGTTTGAGAGGGTATTTATAGAAGGGGGTCGGTTAGGGTTTTTAGGGTTTTAAGAGTTTGATAAATATTAGAATTTTGAACTTTTAGAAGCCCTAAATAGGGCTGTCCGCGAGTCCGTTTCGGAACGGTCATGACCGTTTCGGAACGGGGCGGCTAGGGTTTGACCCTTCTTAAAACCTTTGACATATCGTTTCGAAACGGGGACGACCGTTTCGAAACACGTTTGACCCGTATCGGAACGCGTTCCGATACACCTTTACATCGAACCGAAAACGTTTCGAAACGCCTGGGGCCGTTTCGAAACGCCCTTCTCTCAGGACAAAATTTAAGGCACCCGTATCGGAACGGGTTAACCCGTTTCGATACACCTGGGCCTGGAAGTGCAGATGAGGCTCTAAAATGCAGAAAAAATAATTTTCTAAGAGGCCAAACATGCATATATGATATGAATGAGCAGGCAAACATATTTAGGCATAAACATACTCCCCCTAACTATATGCATGGAAGAAATTGGGAGTCTAAACATATAAACATGATATTTCACAAAATCAAGCATATTTAAGTTTTAAAAGAGGTCCTAAAGGTCAAGATAGGCTAGTTAGGCCCAATTCTCTCCTAAGGGACCAAAAACGCTCTTTATCTAATGGTTTTGTGAAAATGTCCGCTAATTGATTTAAGGTGTCTACATACTCTATAGCCACATCTTTCTTAAGGACATGATCTCTAATGAAATGATGCCTTATTTCTATATGTTTGGTTCTAGAGTGTTGGATGGGATTTTTTGTTAAACATATTGCACTTGTATTATCACATTTAAGGGGTATGGTTTCTATTTTTACACCATAATCTAAGAGTTGTTGTTTCATCCAAAGGACTTGAGCACAACAACTTCCTAAGGATATGTACTCGGCTTCGGTGGTAGATAAAGCTACACTATTTTGTTTCTTAGAGAACCAAGATATGAGCATACTACCTAAGAATTGACAAGTTCCTGAAGTACTTTTCCTATCGATTTTGCAACCCCCATAATCCGCATCCGAGTAAGCATGTAGGTTGAAGGTAGAGACTCTAGGATACCAAAGGCCTAAACAAGGAGTGTCTCTAAGGTATCTAAAGATTCTCTTAACGGCTATAAGGTGAGACTCTCTAGGACTAGCTTGAAACCTAGCACACAAGCAAACACTAAACAGTATATCCGGTCTACTTGCGGTAAGGTAAAGCAAAGATCCAATCATAGAGCGATAAAGCTTAGAGTCAACACACTTACCTCCTTCATCTTTGTCAAGCTTTGTAGATGAGCTCATAGGAGTGGCTTGAGGTTTTGTGTTCTCCAAGCCAAACTTGTTGAGCATATCCTTTATGTATTTTGCTTGATTTATGAAGGTGCCATCCTTCATTTGTTTGATTTGGAGTCCCAAAAAGAATGAGAGCTCCCCCATCATGCTCATCTCAAATTCACCTTGCATTAACTTAGCAAATTCTTGACAATGACATTCATTAGTAGATCCAAATATAATATCATCAACATAAATTTGAACTACTAAAATGTCATTTTTATACATTTTTATAAAGAGTGTAGTGTCCACCTTACCTTTTTCAAATCCTTTTTCAATCAAAAAATTTGAAAGCCTTTCATACCAAGCTCTAGGAGCTTGTTTTAAACCATAAAGTGCTTTTGTAAGTTTGAAAACATGATTTGGAAATTTTGAGTCTTCAAAACCCGGTGGTTGTTCTACGTATACTTCTTCATTTATAAAACCATTTAAAAATGCGCTTTTAACGTCCATTTGAAAAAGCTTGAAATTATGATAACATGCATATGCAAGCAACATCCTAATGGCTTCCATTCTAGCTACGGGTGCATAGGTTTCATCAAAATCTATTCCCTCCTCTTGAGTGTAACCTTGTGCTACAAGTCTAGCTTTATTTCTTACAATGTTACCACTCTCATCTAGTTTGTTCCTAAATACCCATTTAGTTCCTATTGTAGATTGATTACTAGGCCTATCAACTAATGTCCAAACATTACTTCTCTCAAATTGATTTAACTCTTCTTGCATAGCCATAATCCAAAAATCATCTTTCAATGCTTCTTTGATATTTTTAGGCTCTATGCATGAGATAAATGCAATATGATTCATTAATTTAAGAGAAGAACGAGTGGTTACCCCCTTGGATGGATCACCCAAGATTTCACCATCTTTGACATAGTTCAACTCCCTTGGATAGCTAACTTCCTTTTCCTCAATAGCCAAGTCCCTCAAGGCTTCAAGAGGTGGATCTTGTGTGTCTTCTTCTTTTGGTTGAATCTCATCCTTCTTTGAAGTTTGACCTCCATCAAAGGTATTTGTGATTCCTACATTATCATCATCACAAGAATCCTTCCTAGGAAGGGGATTGTCATCGAATACAACATGAATAGATTCTTCTACAACTAAAGTTCTTTTGTTAAATACTCGATAGGCTTTAGAGGTTAAAGAGTAACCTATAAAAATAGCTTCATCACTTTTTGCATCAAATTTACCTAAATTATCTTTTCCATTATTTAAAACAAAACATTTACATCCAAAAGGGTGGAAGTAGCTAATATTAGGCTTTTTAGATTTTAAAATCTCATAAGGTGTTTTCTTTAAAATCGGCCTAATGGTTACACGATTTATAATATAACAAGCCGTGTTTGTTGCTTCCGCCCAAAAATATTTTGGTAAATTATTTTCGCAAAGCATAGTTCTAGCCATTTCTTGTAAAGTTCTATTTTTCCTCTCAACTACCCCATTTTGTTGAGGAGTTCGAGGGGCTGAAAAATTATGGCTAATACCATTTTCATTTAGAAAATCTTCAAATCCTAAATTTTGAAATTCAGTTCCATGATCACTTCTAATATGTGAAATTTTAAGTTCAAGATCATTTTGAATTAATTTTGAAAATGTGATGAATTTTTCCAAAGCCTCATCCTTAGTACTTAAAAAGAGAACCCAAGTGAATCTAGAAAAATCATCAACTAATACAAAAGCATATGATTTGCCACCCAAGCTCATAGTCCTAATTGGCCCAAATAAATCCATATGGATTAGTTGTAAACATCTACTAGTAGAAATGTCATTAATGGATTTAAAAGAAGATCTATGTTGTTTACCCTTTGAGCATGCATCACAAATTTTATCGTTCGAAAATTTTATCTTGGGTAAACCTTTAACTAGGTTTAGAGAGACTAGTTTTTCTAAAACACTTGTGCTAGCATGTCCTAGCTTCCTATGCCACAACCATGCATCATTTTTGTTTTGAGCAACTAAGCATGCATGAGATGTATGTATGTCATCTAGATGCACCATGTATATATTCCCTATGCGATGACCTATGAGCATAATATTATTAGTTTTAATGTCTACGATTTTACAACCGGTTTTATCAAATATAACATTAAAACCTTTATCACATAGTTGACTTATGCTCAATAAATTATGTTTAAGACCATTGACATATAAAACATTTTCAATGAGAGTAGTAGAGTGATTACCAATGGAGCCAATACCTTCAATGTGGCCTTTGGAGTTGTCACCAAATGTTACTACTCCTCCACTTTTTGGCTTTAGATCCATGAGTCGACTCTTGTCTCCGGTCATGTGTCTCGAGCATCCACTATCAAGGTACCATGAGTTTTGACTTTGTGCTTTGGCCTTGTAGCAATGCTCCCCCTACAAACAAAGATATTTAAACTTTTGTTTTTGGTACCCAAATCATTTTGGGTCCATGTGTGTTAGTTCCTAAAACTTTGGTTCCCTTAGGAATCCAAGGTGACATAGCAATAATATCATTAGATTTAACAAGTTCCTTAGGAACCCATACATTTCTAATTCTTTTAACTTTACTATGTCTAGGATAGTTATCTTGTTTGTAGTAGTTAGTCTTTTTCTTATATTGGTGTGTTCTAGAGGATTCTCCTATGTCATGTTTAACACTACCATTAATTTTTAAAGACTTTTTGAGCTCATTTAGCTCACTTAACACCTTTTGGTGTTCACAATTATTTTGAGATAAAAGATTATTAAGATCAATATTTTCTTTTTGAAAGAATTTAAGTTCATCTTCTAATCCTAATATCTTTTTCTCTATTTTAGAATTAGTTTGAGTAAGTGAGTCATTTTTCTCTTTTAATTCTATAATAATTTTTCTATTCCTAATAACCGACTCCCTATACTTCTCAACTAATTCATCATATACCTCTTGTAACTCATCATAAGCATCATTTAGTTCTTCATATGAAAAATCTAAAGTAGATGAGTTAGAGGTTACCAAGGAGGAATCTTCCTCAAGTGCCATGAGGCAGAGGTTCGCCACTTCTTGTTCGTCATCCTCCGATGACTCCTCATCACTCCAAGTAGCAAGCTTAGCTTTGAGCTTTTTCTTCTTCTCAAAGCCCTTCTTCTTGAGTTGAGGGCACTCCGAACGTATGTGGCCGGGTTGTCCGCACTCGAAGCAAGTGATTGGATCCCTTCCTTCTTCTTTGTTCTTACCTTTAAAGTCCATTTTCCTTTGGATTCTTCTTCCTCGGTTGGACCTCATAAGGCGTGAGAATCGTTTGGCTATCATAGCCAATTCTTCAAGTTCATCCTCATCACTAGATGAACTTTCATCAAGTTGGGAAGTTTTAGCTTTGAGAGCTATTCCTATTTTCTTCTTTTTCTCCCCTTCAAGCTTCTCCATTCTTTTTTCTTCTTTCTTTTTCTCATCTTCCCTTCCTTGCTTCATGATCTCGTGAGTAAGGAGAGAACCTACAAGTTCATCAAGCTTTAGAGTTTTTAAATTCTTTGCTTCGATGATAGCGGTTCTCTTCCCATCCCAAGATTCGGGAAGTGAATAGAGTAGCTTTCGGACAAGCTTGTCTTCCGGTATAATTTCTCCATAGCCCTTTAGACCATTCACAATTGTGGAGAATCGATCAAACATCTTTGACACCGTCTCATCAAATTCCATCTTGAAATTTTCATAACTAAGATTGAGAATTCCAATCTTAGTTTCTTTGACATCGTTGGTGCCTTCATAGGTGGTTTCAAGAGTGTCCCACACTTCTTTGGCACTTTCAATTGATGAGACCTTTGAGTAGATGTCCGGACCGAAAGCACAAAATAGCATGTGAAGAGCTTTATCATTTACTTGGATCTTTTTCCTTTCCTCTTCACTCATTTCCGTTCTTCTTTTAAGCACCATCTTGCCATCAACATCTTGCTTCAATGGAATATATGGTCCATCCTCAATGACATCCCACACAAGGTAGTCACTTGATTTAATAAATAGACGCATTTTATTTTTCCAAAATGAGTAGTTCTCACCATTGAAGAAAGGAGGCTTTGTGGTGGATTGTGAGTCGTACATGCCGGGAGCGGAGGTTGATGCCATCTCTTGATATTTTGATGATGATCACACTTCTTCCAAGGATCTCCTCTTGCGGTTGTTAATCCTCAAAGAGTTAAGCTCTGATGCCAATTGTTGAGTGGATCACACGAATGATAATAACCAAGAGGGGGGGTGAATTGGAATTTTAACGATGTTGTAACGGAAATTGCAACTAAAAATATTGACACGGGAATTTAGAGTGGTTCAAGTTCACCAACCGAACTCTACATCCACTACCTTAGTCTCACCAAGGATTTCCAACAATTTCCACTAAATTGTTCGTCCCCTTTTTCCAGGACAAGGAGGCAACCTTTACAATTTCGGTTAATTTTTCTACCCAAAAATTAACCTAATCCTCACACAATAGAACAAAGAAATTTGGTGGCTAATAAGGTATCTCTCAATACAAATGATAGCCCGATATCAAGCACTCAACCCAATTGAACAAAATATAAATGAAGGATACAATTGGGGTTTCTAGATAAAAATGGGATTTCAACACAAATGCTTGTATTTGATGAAAGGATGTATACTTGTAGCTTAATTGATGATTGCTGGAGCTTCTTGGGGTCTTTTTATAGCCTCTTGAAGTTTTCTAGCCGTTGTGGGTGATGGGCTGAAATTTAGAGCCGTTGGGGTGTTTTTCTCACAAAATTTCAGCTTCCAGACGCCTACCGTTTCGGAACGGGGTCACCTGTTTCGGAACGGATTTCAAATAATATAGCCGTTGGAGCGTCTACGAGACCCCGTTTCGAAACGCCTAGGGGCCGTTTCGGAACGGTTATGCCACTGCCAAAGGGGTGTTTCGAAACGGCTTAGCCCGTTTCGGAACATGTTTGCCACTGTCAAAGGGGTGTTTCGAAACGGCCTAAGCCCGTTTCGGAACGCCCTGTTTATTTTCAAAATTTAGTTTATAGCCGTTGCCCTGGTTCGTTTAAATGAAGAACAGTTTCGAAACGAGTCATACCGTTTCGAAACGCCTTGACCCGTTCCGATACCCGTTTCGGAACAGGTGCACATCGAACTGAAAGTGTTTCGAAACGCCCTTGGCCGTTTCGAAACGGGGCTTGAAAATTCCCTGTTTTGGCTTTGAAATACTTAAAAAAAATATTTGGTAAGTCTTTGGTTTTAGCTATGAAGTGGTCTTTAACAAGATGTAGGAAATTTTAAGGACTTTAAAATTTGTTTTGATATTTTTCATTTTAGTCCTTAGGTTTTTTAGTTATATCAAAATTAAAGCATATGTTTCACAAGGTTGCATTGTCTATTTGCTTCAAGGAGATGCCTACACTTGGTGGACTACTATCACTACGGGTATGCCAAAGGCCGAGGTTACTTGGGAGTTCTTCATGACTGCTTTCCGTAAGAAGTACCTAGGTCTTCGATACCTAGATGAGAAGAAGAGAGAGTTCATGGCTCTAGTCCAGGGTAGCTTGACCGTATCCGACTATGAGGTGCATTTTGTATGTCTGAGTCAGTATGCTTCTGAGTTAGTTCCCACTAAGGGGGAACGATGTGAGCGTTTCCGTTATGGGTTGATTCAGGAGGTGAAGACGTACATGTTGGCTTCCGACTATACAGATTTTGATGTGTTGGTCGCTAGGGCTAAGGACATCGAATAGTCTTTGGGACTTGCGGATCGCAAGGGTGGATCTAGTTCAGGAAAGATGACTGTTGAATGGGACAGAGATTGTGCCAAGAGGCACAAGGATAGGAAACCTCATTATGATCATAGACGCGGAGGTGGTAATCCAGGGCGAGGCCATCACGGCCAAAAGACTGAGAATCGTACTCCCGAGTGCAACAAGTGTGGTAGACGTCATTACGGTGAGTGTTGGGGCACTTATGGCTCTTTTTAGAACTGCGAGTCTAGGGCGCACTTGAAGCGCGATTGTCCACATCCGTCTAGGGATGGACAAGCTCCTGCACGAGCTGTCGAGCATCAGAGAGGCTGTGGGCGCGGTCGAGGTAACTTTCAGCCTAGGAATGACGGTCAGAGGAATGCAGCTCATGTTGTGTAACACCCCGATTTTAGGCTCGGGAGTTATCAGTTTTGATCTAGGATTAGTTTCGGGTTAAATTAAAATTAAAGAGCTGATTTTTATAAAATTTCTCAATAATTACGATAACGCCATCAATAAAAATTTTAAGAGAGTTTTGAAAATCAAAACCACTCATCTTCTTCCAAAAAACCATATTCTCTCATCTTCTTCTCCCTTCCTCTATTGAAGACCTTTGAAGGTAAATCCTCTTTTCATTTCCTTGTTTTACTTAAATTTAACTTAAATTAAAGTTGTATTTGCAAAACCCATTGATTCTCAACCTTGAAATTTCAAGATTTATAAAAAGTGGGGATTTTGGGTGAAATCCTGTATGGGTCTTTTAGGGCAGTGTTTTGGGGTGTTTTTAAAGTTTATTTTGATGTCATAACATGTTAAAAATGTTGCTTAATTATAGTATACCCGAAACTAGTCTTAAGGGTGGATTTTAGAAGTGAAATAAGTGAGTTTTTGGCTTGATTTTGTGGTGAAAAGAGGGCTGGAGGTATGTGGAAATTGAATAGGTGTTTTTAGATGTTATTTGATGATTTTTGAGTGGTGATAGTGCTGGTTTGATTGGATTCCCGAAACTACTATTTTAGGTTATTTTTTAGGAGTAGAAAATAAGAGTTTTTAAGGTGTTTATGTGGGGAAATGAAGGGCTGATGGTTGTACAGCCTTAGGGTGATGTTTTGGACTTGTTTTGGAGTGTTTTAAGTGTTTAAATAGAGAGGCAATGGTTGGTTTTGCTGGAGCACGAAAATGAGATTATTTGGGAGGATTTCGGCTTTGAATTGTTGAGAAAATATTGTGGAATTGTGAGATGATGTATAATAGAAAATTTGTGGTTGATGAAGAGGTTAATACATTGTTTTTGATTGGTTAGAAACAACGGATTTGGCCTTGGGTGGTTCGGACGCGGTCCTAGGAAGTTCAAAAGCTTGAAACAACTTTGTGGTTTGCATTGGTGTGCGAATGGTGAGTGGAAACTGTTTTGTGGTTTAAATATGTTTAAAAAGGTTTCTTGGGGGTTTGGGTGGAGCCTTAAGGGCTAGCCTAAACCCAAGTGTAAGTTGCTATTTCACCTTGTTTCATTAAGTGTTAATGTGTGTGTGATTGTTGTGATATTACGTGAAATGTGGGTTGCTTTTACTCTATGTTTAATGTTGTTGTGTAGTCGTTGTTGATGTCGAGCCTCACGTGATGGTTGTCGTTACTCCGGTGATGTGTAGTCCCGCTGGCAGTGACTAGTAGAAGACTCCGGTGATGTGTAGTCCCGCCGGTAGTGATTAGTAGAAGAGTACGATGATGTGTAGTCCCATCGGAAAACTACTAGTCGAAACGGTGATGTGTAGTCCCACCGTGTTTTGGTTATGCATGTGCATACCATGTATTGTTGATGTTTATGTTTTATTACATCCTTCTTTAAAATGGTTTTCTTTTCAACTAAGATTTATGTTTTGAAAACTGCATTGTTGATGTGTTTTTAGAGCTCCGCTCACTAAGCTTTATGCTTACGCTCTCCTTTTTCGACAATGCAAATCATTAGCGGGGAGTTAGCAAGGAGCAAGGAAAAGGGCGTCTAAGTGTGTGGTAGTTGCTCAAGTATGGTTTGGTAAATAATGTAGTAGTTTAGCAATGAGAAATGCTACGTGTTTTAGGAGCGTGTATCTAGACTCCTTGTGTTGGCTTTATGGTGTTAATGCTTTGTGTTGATGGATTTGTAAACCATGTTTACGTTGATGCCTAAGTGTTTTGTATTTGAAGGTTTCTAACCATGTCTTATGAATGCTTATGCTTTTGTTGAAGGCATGTAAACCTTGAGGGTGCATTGCTTAGGTGAACATATGTTTCTTTTGGCTAAATGGTTTTGTTGAGCATGCTTTATTGCCTTATATATATATCATGTTTGATGGTTTGATGTTTTGGCATGTGTTGGAAGGATATAAATGTATGTCTTTTGCTTGCCTTGAATGTTTAAGTGTTTTGTTTCAAAGGCATGTGACCCTTGTTATGCAATGTCTAGGTAGGTGTTTGTTCTTCTATGAACGAAGTGGTTTAGTGTGCATGGTTGTATGCAAGTTCCTATCTAAATGCGTATCTTGTGTTGGTTGCCTTGATTGTTGGTTAGGTAGCATAGTATGCTTATCTTTGGTTAGCCTTGGATGTATGTTCTCTTGAATGTATGATAAGTGTTGATCATGCTTGAAGTAGGGTGAAATGCTTCTAGATTATGTGTATGTTTGCTGTTTCATGTTTCTTATCTTTTGGGAGTATGTTTGTTATGGCCTTTAACTCTTTGTTGGGTTGCTAAGCATGTTCGTTTGCTAGTTTCCTCTATGTGTGTAACACCCCTAACCCGAGTTAGGAGCGAGGGGCGTTACCGGAGGTCAGAAAACGGAAAATATCGGAAACAAGAAACCATTCTTAATTAAGTTATTCATTTTAATGCGCACGCGAAAAGTGGGCTAACACAAAAAAAATTTCTAAACATAACCGACTAAACAAAATTTCTTTAATCTTACTTAAAAATTTTCAAGCCAATTTAAAATTTTCCTATTATCATTATCGAATCCCAATTTCAAATTTATAACTTAACTATTCGGCCACTATGCTTTCTATTTAGTCAATTAGTTCAAATCATAAACTAGTAAATTATCAAATTACTATCTCGAATACCATTATATCAAACATGCCGAAACTTAAACTATTCAATACCATGCAACTCGAAACTGTGATTAAGTAGTCTAGGTGATTTTTGAATTAAACCAATTACCAATGACTAATTTCATCAATTTTGCATACAAGGCATATTAGATTTTAACACCATGGCATTCGATTTCTTTTATATTAGATCATTACAAAATATCAAGTTTTATATGCCCCTAACTATGTCAAGCTATTAACAATGAACAACAAAAAGAATCAGCAAGACCACTAGCTCGACTTACATTTATATACAACAAAATAATGAGGCTTCCTACTTAAATACAAAACATGATTCTAGCCTCCTAATCAAGCATCAAGGAGCATGTAACTTCAAACACCACCGCAGACTTAAGCTACGACCAAACAAAACAAAACGAATCCTTAAGCAGACTTGGAAGCCACCATTTAGGAGTCTAAAGATAAGACTAAGATCATACATATTTCCGAACTTGTAACTTGATCCAATCGAATGCTAGCTTTAAGGTCCAAGCGATCCTGCTAAGGTTGGGAAGAAGAAAACAACGGAGCGTTAAGTACAAATAGTACTTAGTGAGGTAATGCTAAATCTAATTTATTCTTGAACTTTTAATATGATCAAGCATTGAGTTTACTTAAATAGGTTTATTAACATCCAAATTTCACCCAACTAAGCTTATGAAAAATCAAATACACATAGTATCATGCATAACATAAATAACCTTCATAGCACATGCTCGTATACATAACAAACAACATTAATTTATCACATACTTCAATTTGATTCGATCAATACCATAATTCAATTCAATTTCGAGCATACTAAATCTCATGCTTAACAATTGAATTAACCAAAATTCATGCCAATCAATTCATTGCATCATTAATTTATCAAAATGAAATAATCAATTTTCCATGAGCACGTCATTCGAATAGGTCTCAAACCATTAACCAAAAATCAGGAATTATTAAACTTATCACATCCCAATTGCCATGTATTCGAGCAGGGCCATTGCCCATTTTACAGATGTTCGGACTTATAAGCATTTCATATGCATCATATCATAATCAGAAGGATCAATGTTCACATAATTTATCATTTCATTTCACATCATAACATACCAAGTCATACAAACCATTTATCCACTTCATAAGCTATACATAATTTAACAAATTCCATTTAATTTAATTAGGTTACATTGTATTTTATTTCATTGCCCTAGGTAGAGTAGACGTATCAGATATTCAAGCCATCAAGATGGTACCAAGTACCTAACAATGGTTGTACGAAGCAACAAGCAATGGTTGCACAAAGCAACAAACAATGGATGCCCAATAGCATTATGTGTCTTGAACAACAATCAAGAACACCTTATCATAATCGAAGAGTACCCAAGGTACTAACAATGGTTGCACAATGCAACAAGCAAAGGTTGCACGAAGCAACAAACAAGAGAGCTCAGACTCTAGGCATGCCGTACTATCTAAAATTTCTAATCGACCGAGGGCATTTTATTCTTGTTAAATTATTATTCATTACTTCATTTAGCATATACATATTTCATAATTCAATTTGAATGCTCTTTCAATCACATAGTGGTGCCAATTCACATAAATCATGTTAATTAGTTTCATGCTCCATTCGATCACATCATCATACACGGCAACAACTTCGCATACAGTCACATGCATTTTAAGCATAGCAAAAGTACTATAGGACAGTCCACATGCACATACAATCGAGCAACATCAAGAATTCATGTTCATGTATATTCGCATACAAAATATCATGTAGGCAGTCCACATTTACACAAATTTAGACATTAGCAAAATCCAATCAAGCATATAAATCATGGCATTTAAATCACATAAAAAAGTCCGCATTTTCATACATTCAAACATTAACCAAAATCTCAAATCATGCATCCATTTTTCCTTTGATCTTCTTCCCTTACTAAACATATTAACGAATATCAATTAGGTCCAATTTCATGCATTGAAATCATAAATTACACCAATAATAAGGTGGTTCGGACACTAGTCCCAACCCTAATACAAAATTACACTCACAACTCCTTAAGCTTGATCTTGTATTAAGATGCCCTTGTTTCTTCCCTTCGATTGATCGATCATAGCTTCCTCCAAAGTTTCTTCACAATTCCGATCTTAATTCTCAATATAAAACGAATACACACTATATTAGGAAGCTATTCAATCATAATTACTCCTCAATTTCAAACATGAACATACATTTTCAAATCTGATTTTCTATTAAACTAGTTGGAGGACTAGTTAATGTTTTAATGATATCTTTTTAATTACTAATACAAAATTCACTAATCATATACCCTTAGAAAGGTATTAAACTCAATTTTATACTCATGTAAACTTCATATTTTTATCTTATTAGAGTAAACACAGTTTATTACTTAAATATACCCATTTCGATAAATCTGGGCAGCTTGTACTGTCCAACATTAAAAATTCATATCTCCTAATTTACATACTGGAATTGAGTTCCATTTTCTCTCAATGATTCTAGACATACCAAAGTTTATACAGTAAAAACTGCAATTCAAAATACCTTAAATCCAATGTTTGGTGAATTTCCAAAGTTACAGCTCATGACTTGTATTCCACTGGACATCTTACTTATTTATCACCTTTAGCTTAAAATTCATCTAATTACATCATTCAAAGTCTAAATTCACTTATGGCATGACTTATACTATTCTTCCATGAAATTTTACAGTCCACATTAACTTTTAAATTCAACGGTCAAGTCCTCAATTTTACCGATTTTCCAGTTCAGTCCCTAATCTCCATTATTTTCGAATACATGTCCACTTTTAGTTATAATCGAATTTTCCTCTTTTTAATTCGTTTTTTTTCGTCCAAAAACTAAAAGTAATTTCTCATAGAATCTTTATTTCTCCATAACTTTCTCCTAGTAAGAATTTTCTAATTTAATTCCTAATCATATTAATTTTCCAATCATCCATGACTTTACACTTTCTCTCAAAACAGTCCCTTTATGAATCTATTTATGATTTCTCAAGTAGTTTTTCAAGGATTTCATTAGCTCAAATTATTATATTCATCAAGACTCTCATATTTTCATGTTTATACAAATTTTAAGTTTGCATGCATGGTGTGTTACATAACCGAATAGCTACAAGGAGAATAGAACTTACTTCTTGATTTTCTTGTTAACACTAGCTACCCTTCTCAAATCCTAGCTTAATCCTTCAATTTTGCAAGCTAAACCTTCACCATTTGAGCTTCAAAACTTTCAGACCTTTGAGCTTCTCTTCTCTTCATTTTCTCTCAAACCTCACGGCAACAAGGAGGAGAAATGATGGAGAGAAGACACCCTCCCTAATTTGGGGGATTTGATAGCTTCCAAAATTACTCAAGTGTCCTTTAACCTTTCTCTTTTATCATCATTTTACTAAGGGCAGCCCTAAGGACTTTTAGTTTTTAACATGCAATTTTCAATCATTATAATTATTTTAATTTGGTCATCAAATTTCCTTTGCCATGCTTTCTTTAATTTCCCAATTTGGTCCGATTTCCACAAGGAAATGTACCATTTCTTAATTTCTTTTAATTCTTCTAATTTCACACTTTGGATCTTGTTATTACTAATTTGAATCTACTAATTATCACTCGGCTAAATTTCTTAATTCAAAAGCTTAATTGCTTTTTAATTCGAATTGGTGCAATAGTTTCCCAATTAAGAAATTCAAGGACCAAATTGAATAATCCACTTAATTGCAAACTCAATTGCTTCTAAGAATAAATAAATAAATTAAATTTAACGGCTTTAAATCTTAGGACGGAAATGTGGGTGTTACAATTCCCTCCTCCTTAAAGAAAGAATTCGTCCTCTAATTCTTACCTGAACTGAATAAATGAGGATATTGCTTCCGCATCGTATCCTCGGGTTCCCACGTTGCTTCTGTAACGTGATGGTTCTTCCAGAGAATTTTAACAAGAGGGACATTCTTGTTACGCAGCCTTTTAATTTCTCGATCAAGAATCTGAATAGGTTCATCTTCATAAGAGAGGTCAGGATTAAGTTCAACTTCTTCTGGTTCGAGAATGTGAGACGGATCAGATCGATAACGTCTTAACATAGAAACATGAAAGACATTATGAATCTTATCGAGTTCAGGAGGAAGTGCGAGGCGATAAGCTACATGACCAATTCTATCAGTTACTTCGAATGGTTCAATGAAACAAAGACTAAGCTTTCCTTTCTTGCCGAAACGGAAAACTTTCTTCCACTGAGAAACTTTGAGAAATATTTTATCTCCGATCGCATGTTGAATGTCCCTACGCTTCAAATTAGCGTACGATTTTTGCCTATCAAAAGCTTGTTTCAACCGGGAATGAATAATTTGAACTTGTTCTTTAGTTTCCTGAAGCAGTTGAGGTCCTAAAACTTTAATATCTCCGAGTTCAGACCAACATAAAGGAGTTCGGCATTTTCTTACATACAGTGCTTCAAAAGGAGCCATCTGAATAGAAGACTGATAGCTATTATTATAAGCGAACTCGATTAACGGTAGCGATTTCTCCCAGTTCTTACCGAAATCGATAATACAAGCTCTAAGCATATCTTCAAGAATTTGAATTACTCTTTCGGATTGTCCATCGCTTTGAGGATGAAAAGCTGTGCTAACATTCAGCTTAGTTCCAAGAGCCTTATGTAGAGTTTTCCAGAATCGAGCTGTAAATCGAGGATCTCGATCTGAAACAATAGAAGTTGGAACTCCGTGTAAACGGATAACTTCTCGAATATACAGTTCTGCTAAGGTCTCAAGACTATAATTCATCTGTACCGGAATGAAATGTGCTGATTTAGTGAAACGATCAATGATCACCCAGACATCATCACACTTTCTTGGAGAGTAAGGAAGACCGGTCACGAAATCCATCGTAACCTGTTCCCATTTCCATTGCGGAAATTCAAGAGGTTGAAGTAATCCAGTAGGAGCACGATGTTCGGCTTTGACTCGTTGACAATTCAGACACCTTGATACAAAGTCATTGATAGCCGATTTCATTCCAGACCACCAATACAAGGGCTTGAGATCCTTGTACATTTTAACAGATCCAAGGTGGATTGAAAAAGAACTTTGATGTGCTTCTTGCAGAATTTCAGTTTGTAATTCCTTGTTATTAGGCACACAAATCCGATCTCTGAAATATAGAAGACCGTTTGACTTGACAGAAAAGTCAGGATTAGATTCAAGATTAGACATGATTTTCTGAAGTTCCGGATCAACTTGTTGAAGTTCTTTGATCCTAGAAATCAGAACAGATTGAACCTGGAGTTCGTTTAGATAATTCCGAGCTTTACATAGTCGAAAATGAGCATTGATTGCCAAAGAAGCTATGAACAAACAAATCAAAGATGCTACTTGGAAAGCAAGGCACTATTCGAATGGTTTAGTGAATTTTCAAGATTGAACATTTTCAGATTTTTAAGAATTTCGAAAGACTTATCGAGGTTCGGTCCGACTCAGAGCATCGACAACTACATTAGCCTTTCCAGGATGATAGTCGATGGTCAGATCATAGTCTTTGAGTAATTCCAACCACCTTCTTTGTCTAAGATTCAGTTCTTTCTGAGTGAGCAAATACTTCATGCTTTTATGATCGGTGAATAGTTTACACTTCTCACCGTACAAATAATGCCGCCAAATTTTAAGTGCAAATACGATGGCCGCTAGTTCAAGATCATGAGTTGGATAGTTTAACTTGTGAGGTTTAAGTTGTCGAGATGCGTATGCAATCACATTACCTTCCTGCATCAGAACACATCCAAGGCCGGAATGTGACGCGTCACTGTAAACAAAAAATTCTTTTCCAGACTCGGGCTGAATAAGAACATGTGCACAAGTCAAGGCTTGTTTAAGCTGATCAAAACGTCTTTGTTGTCCTTCGGACCACTTAAACGGTTCACTCTTTCTGAGCAATTTGGTCAGTGGTGCAGCAATTACCGAAAATCCTTTCACAAATCTCCGGTAATACCCAGCTAAACCAAGGAAACTTCAGACCTCGCTTACATTGCTCGGTTTTTTCCATTCAAGAATTGTCTGAATTTTCTTAGAATCGACCTTGATTCCTTCGGCTGAAATAACATGTCAGAGGAAAGACACTTCTGAAAGCCAGAATTCACATTTAGTGAACTTAGCAAATAGCTGATTTTCTCGGAGTGTCTGGAGTACAATCTGAAGATGTTGAGCATGTTCTTCCCTGTTACGCGAATAGACCAGAATATTGTCGATGAATACGACAACAAACTTGTCAAGATGAGGCTTGAATACTCGGTTCATCAGATCCCTGAATGCAGCAGGGGCATTCGTTAACCCGAATGGCATCACTAGAAATTCGTAATGACCATAACGAGTTCTGAAAGCAGTTTTGGGTATAACTTCGTCTTTCACTCTCATTTGATAATAACCGGATCGAAGGTCAATTTTAGAGAATACACCAGCATCCTTCAACTGCTCAAACAGATCTTCAATTCGGGGCAATGGATACTTGTTCTTGATAGTGACTCTGTTCAATTGCCGGTAATCAATGCAAAGTCGCATCGTTCCATCTTTCTTTTTCACAAAGAGAACTGGAGCACCCCAGGGAGAAGTGCTGGGTCGAATAAAACCTTTATCTTCTAATTCTTGAATTTGCTTCTTTAATTCTTGCAATTCAATAGGTGCCATACGATAGGGCGTAATGGACACTGGATTAGTTCCAGGCTGAACTTCAATTTTGAACTCGACTTCTCGGATTGGAGGGAGTCCAGGGAGTTCCTCAAGAAACACATCAACAAATTCAGATACAACAGGCATTTTAGTTAAGCCAAAATCTAATTCATCTTGTAAAGCCATAGCAGCAAAAAGAGATGTTGGTTTCTTGTCAATTAACATAATTGATTCTTTTCCTAATCCCCTTAAGTACAGTCTTTTATTCTGACAGTCAATCCATGCTTCATGTCTACCCAACCAGTCTAAACCTAATATTAGGTAAAACTCACATTTAGGTAGAACGTACAAGTCAAAGGGAAAAGGTACATTTCGAATAGATACAAGACTATTCTTACAGATCAGGTTGATAGGTAAGTCACCTCCTATAGGGTTTGAAACAATTAACCCAGTTTTAACAATTTCAGGCTTTAGCTGTAACTTGTCAATCAGGTGAGAACACACAAAAGAATGAGTTGATCCCGAATCTATTAAAGCATAAACATGAGTAAGGTTTAGTTCAACCGTACCCGCAATAACATCCGGAGATTCTTCCTCATCCTTGCCACGAATATGATAGACTCGAGCTGGAGCTCGTGATTCTTGATGTGTGGTGGCTTTCGACTGATTGCTTCTGCCTCTGCCCTGATTCCCAGACTGTGCTTGTCTAGTATTCTTGTTCCGATTGGATTGTACATGACTCGGATTAGCAGAATTTTGAGCAGGAGCTTGATCTCTTATTGTTGGACAGTCTATGATATAATGATCACTTCCGCCACAAGCAAAACATAAGTTAGCCTGCCTGCGGCACTGACTGAAATGTGGTTTCTGACAATGCTGACAGACGATAGCCTTTTCTGAATTCCCCGGGCTATTAACAGATATAACCGGGACAAAAAGTCTACTCACTGACTGAGGCTTCAGTGTGAAGTTACTACAAGGAGCTGGATTATACGAAGAAGAACCTTCTTTATGGCTTTTAGACTTCTTCGATTTCCAGTGAGACTTGTCATCACTCTTGCGCTTCTTATCGTGACGGTAACTGCTTTTCCTTTTTTCTGCGGCTCGAAACTTGGATTCCGTAGCAATAGCTCGATTCACCAGAGTTTGGAAGTCCGTGATATCCAGGGCGGTAAACATCAGACTCAGCTCATCATTCAGACTGTCAATGAACATACGCCACTTTTCTTTCTCTGTCTTGATGTACTTAGAACCATACTTGCAGTACTTACAGAAATTAGCCACGTACTGCTCTATTGGTCGACCCGCTTGCTTCAGATGCAAGAAATGTTTTCTTCGATCGGCCAAGTACTGTTCACTAATGTATTTCTTCTTGAATTCTTCTACAAAGAATTTCTTTTTAACAGATTCAGCTGGAGCGGTTAGTGTTGTAGTCTCCCACCAGTTCAAAGCTTCATCAGCAAGTAAGGCAACTACGCATTCGAGCTTATGCTCATCCGAGCACTGAAGTTGCTTAGTCAGTATCTGAGTAGTTCTTTCTAACCAATACTCAGCTTCTTCTGGTTTCTCTTCATTAGTGCCTGAAAATGTATAAGCTCGATGCTGAGCAAGCTTTTCAATAAGAGCTCTGCTAGGGGTAGCAGCTACCGGAGCAGGTTGTTCATGTCTCATGTTCGTCAAAAGCTGATCGAACATTTCTTTCATACTCAAAAGGCAATCTCTTTGAGCATTCTGAACAGTCGGATTATCAGTGTTCGTCTGAGGCTGAACAAGAGGTTGTTGTCGAGTGCTATCTTGCACATGAGGTTGTGGTCGAGTACTATCTTGCACAGGAGGGTTCTCTTTTACCGGAGGGTTTTCTTTCGTACGGATAACCTCTAGTATCGGAGGGTTTTCTTTCATACGAACACTATCTTATACAGGAGGATTTTCTTTCACATGGACACTATCCCCTTCACTTGAGGATCTTCGAGGACTTTCATCGTCTCGAGCTAAACGTGTCTCTTTCATTCTAATTCAGATCAAGCAAAATCAGAGTTAGGAACATAATTACAAGAAATTCAATGTATGATCCCTAGGTGGCTTGACTCAACTAACGATGCACACAGAACACATTCGAGGTCTTTAGGACCTGTAACCTAAAAAGCTTTGATGCCACAAAATGTAACACCCCTAACCCGGGTTAGGAGTAAGGGGCGTTACCGGAGGTCGAAAAACGGAAAATATCGGAAACAATAAACCATTCTTAATTAAGTTATTCATTTTAATGCGCATGCGGAAAGTGGGCTAACACAAAAACTTTTTCTAAACATAACCGACTAAAAAAAATTTCTTTAATCTTACTTAACAATTTACAAGCCAATTTAAAATTTTCCTATTATCATTATCGAATCCCAATTTCAGATTTATAACTTATCCATTCGGCCACTATGCTTTCTATTTAGTCAATTAGTTCAAATCATAAACTAGTAAATTACCAAATTACTATCTCGAATACAATTATATCAAACATGCCGAAACTTAAACTATTCAATACCATGCCACTCGAAACTTTGATTAAGTAGTCTAGGTGATTTTCGAATTAAACCAATTACCAATGATTAATTTCATCAATTTTGCATACAAGGCATATTAGATTTCAACACCATGGCATTCGATTTCTTTTAAATTAGATCATTACAAAATATCAAGTTTTATATGCCCCTAACTATGTCAAGCTATTAACAATGAACAACAAAAAGAATCGGCAAGACCACTAGCTCAACTTACATTTATATACAACAAAATAATGAGGCTTCCTACTTAAATACAAACCATGATTCTAGCCTCCTAATCAAGCATCAAGGAGCATGTAACTTCAAACACCATCGCAGACTTAAGCTACGACCAAACAAAACAAAACGAATCCTTACGCAGACTTCGAAGCTACCATCTAGGAGTCTAAAGATAAGACTAAGATCATACATATTTATGAACTTGTAACTTGATCCAATCGAATGCTAGCTTTAAGGTCCAAGCGATCCTGCTAAGGTTGGGAAGAAGAAAACAACGGAGCGTTAAGTACAAATAGTACTTAGCTAGGTAATGTTAAATCTAATTCATTCTTGAACTTTTAATGTGATCAAGCATTGAGTTTACTTAGCTAGGTTTATTAACATCCAAATTTCACCCAACTAAGCTTATGAAAAATCAAATATACATAGTATCATGCATAACATAAATAACCTTCATAGCACATGCTCGTATACATAACAAACAACATTAATTTATCACATACTTCCATTTTATTCGATCAATACCATAATTCAATTCAATTTCCAGCATACTCAATCTCATGCTTAACAATTGAATTAATCAAAATTCATGCCAATCAATTCATAGCATCATTAATTTATCAAAACGAAATCACCAATTTTCCATGAGCATATCATTCGAATAGGTCTCAAACCATTGACCAAAAATCAGGAATTATTAAACTTATCACATCCCAATTTCCATGTATTCGAACAGGGCCATTGCCCATTTTACATATTTTCGGACTTATAAGCATTTCATATGCATCATATCATAATCAGAAGGACCAATGTTCACATAATTTATCATTTCATTTCACATCATAACATATCAAGTCATACAAACCATTTATCCACTTCATAAGCTATACATAATTTAGCAAATTCCATTTAATTTAATTAGGTTACATTGTATTTTATTTCATTGCCCTAGGTAGAGTAGACGTATAAGATATTCAAGCCATCAAGATGGTACCAAGTACCTAACAATGGCTGCACGAAGCAACAAGCAATGGTTGCACAAAGCAACAAACAATGGATGCCCAATAGCATCATGTGTCTTGAACATCAATCAAGAACACCTTATCATAATCGAAGAGTAACCAAGGTACTAACAATGGTTGCACAAGGCAACAAGCAAAGGTTGCACGAAGCAACAAACAAGAGAGCTCAGACTCTAGGCATGCCGTACTATCTAAAACTTCTAATCGACTGAGGGCATTTTATTCTTGTTAAATTATTATTCATTACTTCATTTAGCATATACATATTTCATAATTCAATTTGCATGCTCTTTCAATCACATAGTGGTGCCAATTCACATAAATCATGTTAATTAGTTTCATGCTCCATTCGATCACATCATCATACACGGCAACAACTTCGCATATAGTCACATGCATTTTAAGCATAGCAAAAGTACCATAGGGCAGTCCACATGCACATACAATCGAGCATCATCAAGAATTCATGTTCATGTATATTCGCATACAAAATATCATGTAGGGTAGTCCACATTTACACATATTTAGACATTAGAAAAATCCAATCAAGCATATAAATCATGGCATTTAAATCACATAAAACAATCCGCATTTTCACACATTCAAACATTAACCAAAATCTCAAATCATGCATCCATTTTTCCTTTGATCTCCTTCCCTTACTAAATATATTACCGAATATCAATTAGGTCCAATTTCATGCATTGAAATCATAAATTACACCAATAATAAGGTGGTTCAGACACTAGTCCCAACCCTAATACAAAATTACACTCACAACTCCTTAAGCCTGATCTTGTATTAATATGCCCTTGTTTCTTCCCTTCGATTGATCGATCCTAGCTTCCTCCAAAGTTTCTTCACAATTCCGATCTTAATTCTCAACATAAAACGAATACACACTATATTAGGAAGTCATTCAATCATAATTACTCCTCAATTTCAAACATGAACATACATTTTCAAATCTGATTTTCTATTAAACTAGTTGAAGGACTAGTTAATGTTTTAATCATATCTTTTTAATTACTACTCCAAAATTCACTTATAATATACCCTTAGAAAGGTATTAAACTCAATTTTCTACTCATGTAAACCTCATATTTTTATCTTATTCGAGTAAACACAGTTTATTACTTAAATATACCCTTTTCGATAAATCTGAGCAGCTTGTACTGTCCAACTTTAAAAATTCATATCTCCTAATTTACATACTGGAATTGAGTTCGGTTTTCTCTCAATGATTCTGGACATACTAAAGTTTATACAGTAAAAATTTCAATTCAAAATACCTTAGATCCAATTTTTGTTGAATTTCCAAAGTTACAGCTCATGACTTGTATTCCACTGGAAAACTTACTTATTTATCACCTTTAGCTTAAAATTCATCTAATTACATCATTCAAAGTCTAAATTCACTTATGGCATGACTTATACTATTCTTCCATGAAATTTTACAGTCCATATTAACTTTTAATTTCAACGGTCAAGTCCTCAATTTTACCGATTTTCCAGTTCAGTCCCTAATCTCCATTATTTTTGAATACATGTCCACTTTTAGTTCTAATCGAATTTTCCTCTTTTTAATTCGTTTTTTTTTTCAGAAAATAAAAGTAATTTCTCATAGAATCCTTATTTCTCCACAACTTTCTCCTAGTAAGAATTTTCTAATTTAATTCCTAATCATATTAATTTTCCAATCATCCATGACTTTACACTTTCTCTCAAAACAGTCCCTTTATAAATCTATTTATGATTTCTCAAGTAGTTTTTCAAGGATTTCATTAGCTCAACTTATTATATTCATCAAGACTCTCATATTTTCATGTTTATACAAATTTTAAGTTTGCGTGCATGGTGTTACATAACTGAATAGCTACAAGGAGAATAGAACTTACTTCTTGATTTTCTTGTTAACACTAGCTACCCTTCTCAAATCCTAGCTTAATCCTTTAAATTTGCAAGCTAAACCTTCACCATTTGAGCTTCAAAACTTTCAGACCTTTGAGCTTCTCTTCTCTCCATTTTCTCTCAAACCTCACGGCAACAAGGAGGAGAAATGATGGAGAGAAGACACCCTCCCTAATTTGGGGGATTTGGTAGCTTCCAAAATTACTCAAGTGTCCTTTAACCTTTCTCTTTTATCATCATTTTACTAAGGGCAGCCATAAGGACTTTTAGTTTTTAACATGCAATTTTCAATCAATATAATTATTTTAAATTGGTCATCAAAGTTCCTTTGCCATGCTTTTTTTTTTAATTTCCCAATTTGGTCCGATTTCCACAAGGAAATGTACCACTTCTTAATTTCTTTTAATTCTTTTAATTTCACACTTTGGATCTTGTTATTACTAATTTGAATCTACTAATTATCACTCAGCTAAATTTCTTAATTCAAAAGCTTAATTGCTTTTTAATTCGAATTGGTGCAATAGTTGCCAAATTAAGAAATTCAAGGACCAAATTGAATAATACACTTAATTGCAAACTCAATTGCTTCTAAGAATAAATAAATTAATTAAATTTAACGGCTTTAAATCCTAGGACGGAAATGTGGGTGTTACAATGTGTGCTTAGTTGGTGGTTATTGCTTCGTTGTATGTTTAGACCGTCTCGTATGCTTATCTATAGTTGTTGGGTGAAGTATGTAAGTTGGTATGTTGCTAGTCGAGTCAATAAATGCATCTAGAGTCGGGTCCTTGTGTTTTTAGATGCCAAAATGAGACTTGCATTGCAGGGCGTATCGGTACGCCCAAGGGCTGTATCGATACGATCCTTGCCTTGGGGCTCATTTTGGGCATAGCGTACCGATACACGAGGGTGTATCGATACGCCAAAACCTCTCTGGAAATCTGAGAAATTGACGAGATTTTGGCATATTGGTACGGGTCCTAAGGGTATCGATACGATCTTTGTAGTTTGACCGAGAGAACTTGATCGTTGAGGGCGTATCGGTACGGTCTTGCTGTGTACCGATACGGTCTCCCTGGGTTGACTTTAGGGCGTTGACCAGGTCCAGGCGTATCGATATGGTCATCTAGAGTATCGATACAACCCGTTATAAAAGTTAAAATGGGCTGTTAATTTGCATGTCTTGGGTGTCTTGCATCCGTATATGTTCGTTGCGTGTCCTATCACATAGGATTTAATAAAGGCATCTAGAAAAGATAAAGGAAAAAATAGGGTTGCTAATCGAAGTGGGACCTTAACGGGTTCGCTTTGGTTTTCCCCGTATAATCCGTTCGGACTGGTCAATCGTCCAGACTGGAACGAGGGGGTTACATGTTGTAGTAGTTCAGCCCGAGGGAGGTGGGCCAGCTAAGGTGTATGCACACCGTGAGGACAGGAATGACACAAATGTGAATGCAGGTAATTTCTCGTTACAGTCTTTGACCTTGCTTTCCTTGATTGATTCCAGTTCTCTGCATTCGTACATATTGAGTGAGCATGCAAGATTGCTAGATATTCCAGTTGAGATATTAGATGTGGGTATGAATGTCATTAGTTCCTTTGGTGAGACAGTTGTGGTCAGAAATATGTACATAAGATGTCCTTTGATGGTTAAGGGTCATATTTTTCCCGCGGATATGATGGAATTGCCGTTTTATGGTTTCGATGTAATATTATGCATGGACTGACTTGTAGATCATAGAGCTAGGGTAGATTTTGAGACAAATCGGGTGTCCTTGAGACTTTCAGAGGATCACGAGGTAGTAATAGTGGGCGAGAACGTTAAGTTCTTATCCAATTTAGTTTCAGCCTTAGAGGCTCAGAAGTTATTGGACGTGGGTTGTCAGGCGTACCTAGCCTATGTTATGAATCTGAATATGGATGAGGCATGACCGCGAGACATTAGAACAATTTGTGACTTTCCGAGTGTATTTCCAGAAGAATTTCCTGGTTTGCCTCCAGATAGAGATGTAGAGTTTGTTATTGAGACTTATTCAGATTCAGCTCTAGTATCGATTGCACCGTACCAAATGGCTCCTAAAGAAATGAAAGAGTTGAAGACACAACTTCAGGAATTGATAGACCGAGGGTTCATTCGTCTGAGTAATTCACCTTGGGGTGCACCGGTGTTGTTTGTGAAGAAGAAAGAAAACAGTTTGAGAATGTGTATCGACTATCGACATTTGAATAAGTTGACAGTGAAGAACAAATATTCGTTGCTGAGGATTGATGACTTGTATGATCAGTTGAGAGGTGCTTCAGTGTTCTCAAAGATAGATTTGAGATCCGGTTATTATCAGTTGAAAGTAAGAGATCAAGATGTACTGAAGACAGCTTTCCGCACTCGTTATGGGCACTACGAATTCATAGTGATGCCCTTTTGTTTGACTAATGCACCAACATCTTTTATGGACATGATGAATAGAGTGTTTCACGAGTACTTGGATCAGTTTGTGGTAGTGTTCATTGATGATATTTTAGTGTACTCTCGTACCGAGGAAGATTATGATCGGCATTTGCGTTTGGTGTTACAGAAATTGTTAGACAATCAGTTGTATGCCAAGTTAAGCAAGTGTGAGTTTTGGATTAAGGAAGTAATCTTCTTAGGCCATATTGTATCATCCGAGGGAATCTAAGTGGATCCCAAGAAGGTTGAGGCAGTTGTGAATTGGAAACCACCGAAGACAGTGACCGAAGTATATGGTGAGAAATGCAGTGGTCGAAGACAGTGACATAAAATTGACTGCAGTGGTTTTCTCTTTGAAAGTTTGGAGACATTACTTGTATGGTGAGAAATGTACAGTGTATATGGATCACAAGAGTCTGAAGTATATAATGACACAAAGAGAGTTGAATCTTAGACAACGTATGTGGCTAGAGTTACTTAAGGACTACGATCTCACGATTGAGTACCATCCGTGTAAAGACAATATAATGGCCGATGTTGTAACCCCCTTAGCCCGGTCTAGACGGTTGACCCGAACCGAGGTGATTACACGAGGAAAATTGAAGCCAACTCTTAAAGTTAACTCTGATTGACAACCCTTTTTTTCTTTTATCTTTTCTAAGTGAAATATTAATCCTATGTGACCACCCAAGAACATAGGAAGAAAAGGCACATCGATCGGAATTCAATTACGGGTTTAATTGCACAAATTAGACATTTAGGGACCAAAATGTAAATTTTGTAAATTACAAGGACCTCGTAGATTTTAAGGTTACCAATATTCAATTAGTCCTATTTCATGCCACTCTGTCAATTATCAACTCAATCAGACATTCCAAACTCATTCAATTGCATTTATAAACATCAGGGGCTAAAATGTAACAAAATCAAACTTATAAAGATGACGTTTAACAGAATTAACGGTCGCGTATCGATAAGCGGGATGGCAGTGACAAAAGTCACGGATAGCGTATCGAAACGCTTCCCCGCGTATCGGTACGCCCTTCAAGCTCGTACTGAAACACTTCACTAATGTACCGAAACGCCTATGCAGAAAAGCTCACATTTGGCCTATGCGTATCAATACGCAAGCCCGTGTATCGATACGCGTACCAGAACTGACCCAAAATCAGCCACAAAATCACTTCATACTTCAACAAATCATACATACATGCTATTGGCATCCACACAAGCATATAGGCATGCAATTCCCAACACTTAACAGCATTTGATTGACCAACTCAAGCATAGCAAAGCAATTCATAAAGCATGCTTATGACACAAACCATGAACATACCAAAAGATAAGGTAAAGCCCCAAAACAACCATAGAGACCTCTTGCAAACCACATAAACCAAATGAAACTTGCAACAACCACATGGAGTTCAAAATTACATCTCCCAAAACTAACCATAGATCCCCATTGCCAATTATCATTACTAAAGTATACGTAAAACGTCACCATACTTGAGCTTTTCAATTCCTTGGAAATCCTTAGCCTCCTTGCTGCCCAAGAGTGTCTTAATTATCTGCATTGTTGGTAAAAGAGTGCATAAGCACATTTGCTTAGTGAGGCAAGCTCTAGGAAAAACCAATGCAATAATGCAACTTTAAAATTCATTCCCAAAAACCATTCTCAACAACATGCTCTTTCTATCTCATGCTTGAAAACCCTTCAAAGCAAATCTTCATTTTAAAAATCACATGTACCTTCAATCTAACTCATGCATTTAACCAATGCAAATCTCATGGCAAAGCCATACACATGCTTAATGTAAACAAAAGCATTTCATAAACCACAAGTCTCATATGCAATTTTCATAGCATAAAACATCTCAACATTTGGTACATGTGAAACAAATAAAATTTCATATATTGGCATTTCATATTACATCTTTACTCGGATATGCGGATTAGCTTGACATAAGGCCAAGTCCTACCCCAGTGGAATCTCTCATCACCGGATTCTCATGGTGGTATCTCTCTTCGCCACAAAGCTTGGGTGTTTCACCAAGACCTACCCCGATGGTATCTCTCATCATCGGATTCTCACTTTGGATCGGGATGGCACTACCCCCATTGCCCGACTCCAAAGAGCACGTATGAATTTTTAGTTTATAGTGCAGTTTCATCCTATTGGTCGACCAATTATATTCGGTAATCATCTCATCATTTATGCCAATATATTGTATTAAAAACATCATCTCACCTACTATTTTGATGCAACATTTCTCAAACCTTTCTCATCTCATTTCAAAACCATAATTCATGCTTTGCATTTAATCAAAATCTCAACACTCTTCACCAAAACATGCTATCTCATGGAATCAACACATAACATCATTTCATGTTATAAATCATGCATAAAACAGTAGGAATTTGTCTATCTCAAAACAAGAGCATGTTGAAAGCATTTAGGAGCATCAACCATATATCGAAAGCAATTCTAGTCATACTTACTTCCGGACTTAGGATGGTGTTTCAAACCAATCCTAAATCCCCAAACCTTGTTTCCTTGTCCCTCAAGGACTTCTAAAACCATTCGCACCCACCGATTATGTTTCGCTTGCTTGCCGAAACGATTCCTAGGCTTCCAGCACTCCGGATCAACACCAAAAGCGTCCGAAGATGTCTCCCATGTTCATTAAACATAAGAGCAGAGGATTAATGCATCATCATGCATTGAAATCACCAGCTACCCATTCACACTCGCTGCACTACTAAAAAACACCATTTCGGCTATACGAAATAACCAAAATCACCTCCAAACTTTCCCAAATCAAAGCCAGAACAAGATCTATCAATTCTAATCATTTCTAAACCTCAATCAACACCAAAAATCATCACAAACACGTCCTTATACCTCCAGCAATAGCAGATCACCAAAACCACCCCAAAAACCACAAATCTAACATCTCAAACTTAGGAATCCAAACCTATTCAGGATTTATTTGTTAAAACCTCATTTTCAACATCAAATATCATCCAAAAATACATTAGAAATCAACCTTAAAACAGAGCTTAACATAGAAATACGAAAATCACCAAGATCTCATCAAGAATCTTGAAATTAACAACCATTTCACATTGATAACATAAAAACAACTTAAAAACCATCAACAAAGGATTGATAACTTGGGAATTTCAGTAAACAACTGATCATTAGAGGAGAAGGACGAAGCTTACCTCTAATGGCTGATTTCTCCTCAATTTGGGCAAGATTTCTTGAAAATCCAAAGTGAAAACAAAAGGTTTTAATGAAGTAAAGATTGGAAATCCTTAGGAGAATGAAATCTCAGCAAAAGAGATGAAAACCATAGATTATTTGGTGAGGGAAATGTGTTTGGCTGAGTGGAAGTTGAGAGAAAATGAAAAGAGGGAAAAAAGTATCGTAAAGTAGTTATGAAAAGTCAAAATAGAATTTCTCTCTTAATTCCTTTAACTAAATCATTATTAAAACTCCCAAATTAAAGAGAAATCTGATGAAAAACAATTTGGTAAAATTAGATCCTTAAAGATTCAAATTTCCAATCCTTTACAAAACAGTCACTAGTCAACTTTTGCAAAAATTGCAATTTGGTCACCACACCAAAATGTAAAATTTCCAAATCACATTTTGTAAAATTGTTTTCACCATAACCATTTATATAATAAATGAGGATTTTTAGTTATTTTTCTATATTTTTAAAGCATCCTGAACTAGGTGTTCCCTAAACCTACCTTAAAGATTCGAACCGTTCTCGATCGGCCCGATTCAACCTCTAAAACATCTAGGCCCAAAACTAGGGCGTTACAGATGCTTTGAGTGGAAAGGTATTATTGGAATTACGAACTATGGTTGCTAGATTGAGTTTGTCCAAAGATGGTGGTTTAGTGGCCGAGTTGCAAGTTAAACCTTCGTTGCTTCAGTTGATCAGAGAGAAACAGTTGCAAGATAGGCGGAGGGTAAACCGATTAATTTATGTTTTAGTAGTGATAGAGTCTTATGTTTCAAGAGTAGAGTAGTTGTTCCGAAAGATGTAGACTTGAGACACACCATCCTAACTGAAGCTCACAGTAGTCCGTTTGCTATGCATATGAGAAGTACGAAAATGTATCACGATTTGAAAAATGAGTATTTCTGGGTTGGTTTGAAGAAAGATGTTTCCGAGTTTGTGAGTAAGTGCATGGTTTGTCAGCGAGTTAAAGCCGTGCACCAGTTTCCTTCAGGTTTGTTACAACCGTTGGGAATTCCCGAGTGGAAGTGGGAGAGAATTGCCATGTATTTCCTATCGGGTTTGCCGTTGACACCTTCTAAGAAGAATTCAGTTTGGGTAATTGTTGATCTTCTTATGAAATGTGCGCACTTTTTGGCCGTTCACACTACTTATACTCTAGACAAGTTGGCCGATTTATATATCAGTGAGATGGTGAGATTGCATGGTGTACCGAAATCTATAGTTTCAGACAGAGATCCGAGGTTCACAACTAGATTTTGGGAGAGTTTGCATAGTGCTTTGGGTACTCGACTGAATTTCAGCACTTCATATCATCCTCAGATCGATGGTTAGTCGGAGAGAGTCATACAAGTGTTGGAAGACATGTTGAGATGTTGCATTATTGAATTTCAGGGTTTGTGAGAGAAGCATCTACTGTTAGTAGAGTTTGCATATAATAACAATTTTCAAGCGAGCATTCAGATGGCACCTTATGAAGCTCTATATGGTAGAAAATGCAGAACACCTGTTTGTTGGGTCGAAGCGGGACAGAAACTGATACCTTTGCCTGATATGCTTAAGGGTACTATCGAGAAAGTACAGTTGATTTGTGACCGTTTGAAGGCAGCTTCGGATAGACAGAAATCTTATGCAGATTTGAAAAGAAGAGAAATAGAGTATGTCATGGGCGACAAAGTGTTCTTGAAAATCTCACATTAGAAGAAGGTGATGAGGTTTGGTAGGAAGGGTAAGTTGAGCCCGAGATTCATTGGTCCGTATGAGATAGTTCTGAGAGTGGGTCCCGTTGCCTATAGATTGAGACTGTCGGCCGAACTAAAGAAGATTCACGACGTGTTTCATGTTTCGATGATTCGGAGGTATAAATCAGATCTGTCACATGTTATGCCAGTTGAGGAGATAGAATTGAATCCGGATTTAACCTACGATGAAGAACCAATTGAGATTTTGGCTTCGAACAACAAAGTGTTGTGAGGAAGGACCATTGAATTGGTTAAGGTTAAATGGCGACACCGAGGAGTGGAAGAAGCCACTTGGGAGAGGAAGGATGACATGAGAAAACAATTTCCGCATCTCTTTCCGCCAGGTAAATTTTGGGGACGAAATTCCTTAAGTGGGGGAGAGTTGTAACGCCCCGAGTTTAGGGCCGGGAGATAATCGGATTAGTCAAGCCGAGTCGGGTTAAATTTAATTTGGAGAAAAACTATTTTTAACACACCTAAAAGTGTTTTAAAAGAGAAAAGGGAAAAAAAGAGATTTTGTAATTCTAAAAAGGGTTTTTGAAAGATATCATCTTCTCCAACTTGTTTTTCACGTTCAAAAACCTCTCCTAACCCCCATTTCACTATTCCATTGCCCCAAGCTCTCAATCCAAGTGATTTCTTCAAGGTAAATGGCTCCTTAACTTGGTTTCATCTTCCTTGAGTCATAAATGTTGAGATTTTTGCAAAACCTATGGTTTAAACATGTTTTGATTTTTAAAGTTTGGTTTGAAATGAAAGGAAGTTTATGGGTTTTCGTTTGGGTTGACTATGACTGAGTTTGAGTGTGTTTTTAACTTTGTTTTATTGCTAAAATAACATGAAAAGGATGGGTTGCTATGGGAAACTCGAAATGGGTATTGTGGGTGATTTTGGGAGTTGAAAATCTTGAGTTTTTGGATGGGTTTTGGGTCTAAATGACAGCTGAAGGTTTGATAGCTTTGGGTTGATGTTTTGGAATGTAAAAAGATAGACTTTTGACGGTAAATTCGTTGGGTGTGGCTGTAAGTAGTTTGAGACTGAATTGAAATGTTTTGGGTGAAGTTTGGGCTTGAATCGATGTGTATTGTTGCAAGATTGTTGAGTTCCAGGTTTTTGCTGTGTTTGTGAGTGTATTAGTGTTCTAATGTTCAGTTTTTGGTTGCTCAAAAGAGAGGAATCAGATTCGGGCTTCGTGGACGAAAATATGTGTAGTTCGGAGGCTTGATTCGGCATCTTGAACATCATTTGTGTGTTGGCTGGTGAGTGGATCGATTTTAAAAGCCTTAACGTGGTTAAGGGAATGTTTTGGGAGTTTGGATTGAGCTTGAAAGGCCAATCCAAGCTAAAGAGTAAGTTTTAAAGGTTTTATGCAATTAATCTGTGTTTTATGATTCTTGATGCAATGTGAACATGTCATGTTGATAATGTGTTAGTTTGCATTGTTATACATGTTGAGACTTATGACTTGTGTTTATACTTGCATCGTGAGTACATGCCTTGCATGGAAGTTTGGACATGGTAAGTGGTTCAAGCATCTGTAATGCTTGTGGTTGTGAATGAGTATATTGACACGTGTTAAGTTGTTACCAGATATAATTGATCGATCAATAGGATTAGAGTGCACTCGAGGCAGAAGTCGCGCGTGGCCTTAGTGATGTTAGATTCCACTAAGGAGGAGTACGGTGATGTGAGGTTCCACCGAAAGTTATGTTTTTTTACTAGAAGGGTGAGTACGGTGATGTGAGATTCCACCGGAAGTGTCTAGTGGGTTTGAGAAACTATCCGTATATCCGAGTAAAAACGATGAATGTCAATATACCAATGATGCTTTAATTATCATGTTGAGCATGTTGTTGATTTCTTCTTTTATGATTATGCATTGTTGGTTACTTTGTTTGCGTTATGAGAATGAGCATGTGGTAATCATATGGCTTGTGGTTGCATTCGGTAAATGCACGTGAAGGTAAATGCATGTTGTTATGTGTTCAAGCATGTGGAAATGATTTGAAAATGGTTTTGGTTTTCAAGCAAACTAATGTTTTAAAACTGCATTGTTGTAGCTACCGTTTTGAGCACCGCTCACTAATGTTAAACGCTTACGCTCTCTTTTCCAACAATGCAGGCCCTTAGACCTTCGGAGCAGCTCGAGAAACAAGGGAGAATCCAAGGGAGTTTGGTTTGCTCAAGTATGAGTTTAGACTTCAATAATTAGTATTAAGCAATGGGATAGGACCTTTATGTTTTGAGGTGTTGTTGGCATGTCTTTTGCTTTAGACAAGTTTGCTAGGTTGTGTTTGGCTTGTAATGCCTTTTACCTTATTGACTTATGCTTTTGTTTAGCTTTTGCCTGTGTTGGTGAATGCCATGTATGTTTGTTTTCTCTAAGAATCTTGTCTTGTTGGTTGTTGCATCGTTAAGTGTTTAAATTGCTTTATATGTATATCCATGGATGTCTTGTGTTATATGTGTGTTTGTATGTTGCTTAAATGCTTGCTATATGCCTCTAGTGTTGAGCCCATTGTGTTTTTGTAGCAAAAACCTGTTTTTTAGGGCAGAGAGTATCGATACGCTCAAGGGTGGTATCGATACAGACCCTTGTTTTGGGCAAGGCGTACTAGTACGCGAGGGCGTATCGATACCCAAAATGCTTTATGGAAATATGAGAAATTGATGAGATTTTGGCGTATCGGTACGGGTCTTGAGAGTATCGGTACAGTCTTCGAAGTTGACCAAGGGAAACTGACGGTTAAGGGTGTATCGATACCAGCATTGAGGGTATCGATACGGTTTCCCTAGGTTTGACTTGGGGTGTTGACCAAGTACAGGCGTATCGATACGATCCTTTAGCGTATCGATATGACCTGTTGTGAAATTTAAAAAGGGTTATCTTAATTGCCTATTTTGCTTATTTTGTATCCATGTGTGTTTTTCGCTGCGTGTCCTCTCACATAGGATATAATTAATGCATCTAGACAAGATAACTTTAAAATAAATTTTCTAGGGTTGCTAATCGGAGTGGAGCCTTTGCGGGTTTCGCTTCGGTTTTCTCCGTGTAACCCGTTCGATACGATCTGGCAGCTAGGCCGGGTCGAGGGGGTTATACGAAAACGCGTTCAATTAGGTTCTTTAGTTCGCACATTATAGCAAATTAGCTCATTGACTAATGTTGACCATTACTATGTTGACATGGCAGTCAACTGTGCTGACATGGCAGTCAACTATGCTGACATGGTGATCCACGATGCTGACGTGGCAGTGCATGTGTGATGATGACATGGAAGAGGGGTTGAATTGATTTTTTAAATCGAATTCGAGGACATAATTGATTTTTTGGCCGAGTTCAGGGGCATAATTCATTTTAATTGAAAGTTTGATAATTTATTTAATATTTAAGCTAAAATAATAATAATTAAAAAAATTATTAAAATTTTAAAAATGAATAAATAATTTGTTTAAATTTTGAATTAATTTAATCGATTTATTTAGTTTTTGAATAAAATTAGATAAATAATTTAGTTTTTCAAGTTGAACTTTTACGAATGGAATATACGAAAAATCGATTGACAAATTGATGTAAATATCCTTCGAGTTCCTGATTAATTTTAAAACAAGCAAAGTGAGAACTCTCACGTAAAATCAAAATATGTTGGGATTTATATGCTTGAATTCCTTCAACCGTTCTAGCTCGCCAAGTGGTGGAGAAGTTGGATATTTGGGTGTTTTAGTGGGAGGTGAAAAATAGGCAATAGACACAGATTTATAGTCGTTCGACCTTCTAACAAGAACCTACATCCATTACCTTAGATTCCCACTAAGGATTTCAACAAATCCACTCTTGAATTTCTTCCCCTTTTCTAGGCTAAGGAGACAACCTTTACACACTCAAAGCTTTCTAACCCAAAGCTTGAGTAAACCCTCTTTACAAGAGAAATTAGAGCAAACTTGAAATCCCTCACTAGGTAGATAGTTTGCAATCTTAAGCTCAGTCACCCAAACCTAAACACTTGAGCAAATTTGACAATTTAGGCTCACAAGTGTTGTCTATAAAATGAATGAACAATTTTAAGCCCTAAAGACAATTTGACATCATATAGTTGTTGACAATTAAAGCATTAGTCTTCCCTTGATGCTTGGAGGTCCCTTTTATACTCCCAATTGAGCTTGTAGTCGTTGAGGACCGTTGGGGTTGTTTTGGAGCCGTTGGAGACTTTATTTCCCACCATTAATGCTGTTATGCAGTTGTCTGTTTCGGAACAAGCGACCCCGTTTCGAAATGACCTTCTTCAGAACTAGCCGTTGAAGTCTGATGCAGCAAGCCGTATCGAAACGCCTCTGGCCATTTCGAAACTCTCTCGATCCATATCGAAACGGTAGAAACCACGTTTTGGAACGAGTGACAGTTGAGCTGTAATTTAAAATGTCATTGGGAAAATAGCTGTTGGGGAGGTTTTGACTGTTGGGCGTATCGAAACACCAAATGGGTGTTTCGAAATGAAAACCCTCCGTATCGAAACAGACAAGCCTTATTTCGGTACGGGTTTTGGCAGTTTCAAACTGTTTCGAAACATGTCCCCCTGTATCGAAATGGGTACCTTGAAAACCCTAGTTTTGCTACTTAAAAACGTTTTAAACCTTGTCAAAACCATTTAAAAACATCCACAAACTTATTTTCAAGTTGTTTGGACTTAAAGACATTTTTGAAATCTTTTCAATTTAGTCCAAAACTATTTTTCAATTATTATATCAAAACATTAGTTCTTCAAAATATTCTTCAATTTAAAAAAAATCCATAAACTTAATCAAAGTAAATAAAATATTTTAAAAATTATTGAAAATAAAAACTAATATAAAAAATTAAAATGTATTTGAGATTAAAAATGATAAAATGTAAATATAAAAATTAAAAAATGTTTATAAAGTATTAAAAACCGAACACTTTCATCGAAAAAGTCTTTGACTTCGTCAGTCTGAGTATTACAATTCATTAAACAAATTTTTAGTGGAATCAACATAGTATTAAAGTAACAATAAAACTCATTTTTTCGCTTTTCTACATCAAATTTATGCTCATTAATATTAGTATAAATTTGATCTAGAAAAATGAAGGAAACTTTTGTTTTTTTTTCTACTTTAACACAAGGATGATTCCATTGAAAATATGCTCAAGGAATATTAGTAGGCTTAGCATAGCTAGAAACAGTTGAAGACTTTTCTGATGGTATATAAATATTTTAAAATTTAAAGTTTTTATATTTATAATTTTTCATATTTATAATTTTATGTTTTTACTTAATTTTTAAATTCATTATAGTATTTTTATTTTTTTAATATTTTATGAGTATTTAAATATTTTTAAATTTTTAATAATTTATTATTTTTTAGCTTAAAGATTAAGTAAGTTATCACACTTTCAATTAAAATGAATTATGCCCCTAAACTTGGTAAAATATTTAATTATGCCCTCAAATTCGGTTTAAAAAATCAATTCAACCTCTATGCCACATCATCATCACACATGCACTGTGACGTCAGCATCATGGACTACGACGTCAGCATAGTTGATTGCCACGTCAGCACCGTAACGATCAATGTTGGTCAAGGGGCTAATTTGCTGCAATGTGCGAACTAGAGAACCTAATTGAACGTGTTTTTGCGCGAGGGACAACAATGCTAATTTGGGTCGAACTCGAGAGCAATATAACTCCTTTAGCCAAATTTATTTTTCTTCTATTTAAATTTTTTATCCTAAATACATAATAGTTGTCAAGACAATAATGCATATAATAAATGATGGAAATGCAATGGATGATAATAGAAGATATTATTATTATTATTGTTGTTGTTGTTGTTGTCGTCGTCGTCGTCTTGACAACTGCTTTGTATTACATAGTTAAATTAAAAAATAAAAATATTTAATTTTGTATTATCCAGTTAAATTTTTTTAAAAAATATTTAACTTTTTTTTCTAACTGTTATATCATGTGTAGGGTCAGATCCAGAATTTGAGGTGAGAAACAAATATAAAATTTAAAAAGTGGGAAAACTCATAATTTTTACAATTATTTCAATATATATAAAGAAAAAAGTAAAAAAAAATCTTGCATGAGAGGATAAAAACTTCTCACATTATCAATGCATGTAACCTCTAGACTCGTCTATGCGTTAATACGGGCATAGGAAGTCACATTAGGGCCACCGGAGGGACCCATGTTAAAATTTCAAATAAACAGATTGTTAAACCATTTAAAATCATAAATCAAGTTTTGAGTTAAAATACAATTTCAGAAAACATTTAGACAATGAAACAAAACCATGATAAAAGTTTCAGACTCAAATATAAATCAAAACGTGACTTACATGCCCCCTAATTACACATATACCATACTCCGCGAGCAAGTCGAAGAAACTCCCATATGGAGAATCCCATAATAGTTTCCAGAAAGACTTACCCTAGGCCCGTCAGGTGTAGGAGCTTACATAAAGGCTTACCATAGGCCCATTGAGCGTAGGAGCTTAGGTCCAGAAGGACTTACCAGCACTGAGCCTACAGATCTTCATTCATATCCTAGATAATATACCCCAGATGATTTCAGTTTATATTCAGAAGAAAGTATTACAGAAAATAGATATCATATCTACTTTTATACTAGAAGACAAATGTAAAATTTATTTTATTATTATTTCGTATTCAATGTCATATATCGGATATATTTTTCATATCAGAGGTCAGAAACCAGGGAATTGCTTTCCTTTCGTATAACAATGCCATACTTTTAATTTTAACCATATGGTATTGGTTTAGAACAGAAAGTATTTACAGATACATGGTACGCTCTTTATGACCCAATTCATTTCTCAAGGGTACTTGATAGATATTAGAAAGATGACATTTGATGATTGTGGACTGATTTCAGAACGAGGTCCCTACGAATAGGGGAGTTCGATAAGATGTATCGAATCAACATAAGAATTTGATGCATCAGGGTCATTGGGATTTCAGATATATCATGAGCAAAATCAAACGTTACAGCCTACAAGGGTATTATGGTCATTTTGACCTTCCAGGGTAAATTGGTAATTTAGACCAACAAGGTATAAACGATTATACACAGGATGCAGGAATTCTAGTTGCTCATTAGGTTTCTGAATCCTTTTGAATTAACCGTAACCCATCAATACATTGCTTACCCCTCAACCGAATAGATACGTTATAAGTATTCATTTCTTAAAATAGACTTCATTACAAGACAAAGCAAGACACCCTCACAATCAACCACTAAATGAGCTACGAAAAATCGAACATCAATTCAAGCAGTAATTTTCGAGTATTTGAACATGTGCATTGCTCCTGAACTCAAATCGTATCATCAAATGTACCTTGAACATGTTACTCTTACTGTTAACTATGTACTTTCCCCCAAATAAATGAATATGCCTTCGTATGGTATTCTTCCAAGTCTCAGAGGCATCTTCATGTCATTTTAGTATTTAGAGATATTTCAGACACTTCGGTGCCCAAAGGTGGTTCACTTATTCTGAATCTTTCGGTCCTTTCTAATCTTTCGTTCATCACCAATCTCGAAGGTAAATTTATCATTTTGGGTAGTTTGGCGTTTAGCATCCGATGGTATTTCAGTCTTTTTGGTCATTAAAATCATTTCGATCAATCCAGCCTTATCAATACTTTAAGATCCTTTTAGTTATTTCAACTTGTTAAATCTTTGCACCATAATAACTAACCCAGACATACGAATGGTTTTCTGTAGACTTATCTTCATAGACTTATTGAGAATTCAAGAAATTCCAAGTACTTACAAAATAATTGCCTTGTTAACCACTTACTAAACTTAAGAGCCTTTCAGTCTATTAAATTTCTCTTTCGAATAGTTTGGTCGTATCCAGATTACCATTCTTTTATTGCGTGAACAATAAACTTAAGCAGAGTTGCAAGTACACTAAATTATAATCAAGTGTAATTTACCGAATACCAACATATCCATAAAGCATACAAGAGGTAGTAATGTATTACCTTAACTTCGAGCTGCATCGATTGATTCATGATACCCCATTCGATTGCACTCAAACTCGAATTTGATGTTCCATCACATTTTGAATACAGAGATACATGGATACCTTCAATAAAACAATACCCTTAATCAATCCTCATTTACATTGCTTTTATACTGAATATTTAACTCATGCACTCTAAGGTTCAATGTAAGATTCAGAGGCTTTCGGGTCAGAATTTTGCAAAACGGGCTTCAAAAACGGACTCAGAACGTCAAAAACATAAAATATGACTTTTCGGAAAATTTGACTTTTTGGGTTAAAGTCAACGCTGACATCATGCTATCGTCAGCGGTCAAAGTCAAAGTTGACTTCAAGGTCAGGTCAACGCTGATGTCACACTGATGTAATTGGTCAATTGGGTTGACTCGGTTGAGTCAACTCCGGAGGATTGACTCATTGAGTCAACTCGGGCGGGTTGACTCATTGAGTTGATTCGAACGAGTTGACTCACTTAGTTGACTCAGACGGGTTGACTCGGTCAACGGGTTAACGAGTCGAGCAGACGGGTCGGGTGTCAGGTCGGACATACGAATCTGGGCTCGGTTCCAGTTTAGGATTAGACCGGGTTGGGTGTTACGGGCTTGGGCTTGATCATGGGTTCAGATCGATTAAGTCGGTTCAGACCGGCTTGAGCTGTTTGGGTAGAACCTGAACCGGTTCGCTTACCAAGAAAATTCAGTCGTCAGAGAACCATCAGAAATGGTCACCGGAACACGAGAAACACGAAATCCTGCCGGATTTCGAAAGCCAGTCAGTCCAAAAATTCAACCCATACACTGAATAACTCAATCAAGTCAGAAAAATTCACCGAAATTACCTAAAAGTTCAAAACTTCACTGGAAAACACGAAGCTCCGACGAAGCCCCTCCCGACGTCAGACAAAAGATCGGTCGGTTGGTTTTGATCGCCACTTCGTCCGAAGCTCAGATCCGGTGGCTGTGTCTCGAACAGACTGTGGACAGGGCCGGAAAGCGTAGGAAACAGAGGCGTGCGATTTGAGGTTTTTGGCCGAAACTTCCCAGCGTGAATCGCGGCGGCCGGCACGAGTTCTCGGTGCGTAGAGAGTCAGGCCTTGGTCGGGGAATGGCGGTAAACAAAAGAGCGATGGTGGTGTTACCCGCAAGTGGCAGACGGTGGCGAATCGAGGCAAAAACAGGGGCGACCCTTAGTTGAGTGGATCGAATGATCGAACTAAACCAAGAGGGGGGTGAATTGGATTTTTAATGTTCTTGGTGGTGGAAATTGCAAATAAAAAGATAGACAAGGAATTTTAGAATGGTTCAAGTTCCAAATGAACTCTACATCCACTACTTTAGCTTCACTAAGGATTTGCAACAATTCCACTAATTGCTCTTCACCTTTTCTAGGCTAAGGAGGTAACCCTTACAATTTTCGTTCAAATTTTCTACCCAAAATTTGACCCAATCCTCACACAATTGAAACAAAGAATTTGTTGGCTATACAAGTATCTCTCAATACATAAACTAGCTCAATTACAAGCACTCAACCCAATTGAAATGATAAGAATGAAAAGTACAATTGGGGTTACAAGACAATAAAGGGATTTAGGCATAAATGCTTGGATTTGATGTTTGGATGTTTGCTTTTGGATCAATAGTTGTTGCTGAAGCTTTTAGAGGTCCCTTTTATACCTTCTCATTGAATTCTAGCCGTTGTGGTTGTTGCATTCATCAATAGAGCCATTGGGGGTGTTATCTCCCCTCCATAAATGCAGTCTGCAACCAACCGTTTCGAAATGCCCGATCCTGTTTCGAAACAGACCAAAATAGAAAGAGTCGTTGGGGTGCATTAAAGAGCCTGTATCGAAACGGTCAGACCTGTTTCGATACGCTAAGAGCCGTTTCGAAACTTGTTTCGAAACATTTTGCCACTGTCAAGGGTCGTATCGAAACGGCTTGAGCTCGTTTCGATACGCCTTAACGGTTTGTTAAAAATCAGTTAAAAACATTCAACGATCATATTTTTCAAATCAATTTAAGAACCGTTTCGAAACACTAGATGTCATTTCGATACGGTGTCTTTTTGTTCTAAAGCCGTTTCGAAACTTGTTTCCAAACACAGGTTGGCAGTGTTGAAATCATTTTGATACCTGTTTCGAAACATGGACTCACAGTTTCAAAACTGTTTCGAAACGCCTTAGGCCGTTTCGAAACGGTGACTCGAAAATCACTGTTTTGGCTTTAAGAACACTTAGAAAATATTTGATAAACTTAGTTTTTAACTTAGGCATATTCTTTAAAACATATAGGGATGTTTGAGGACTTAAAAATTCGTTTTCACATTTTCAATTTAGTCCTTAGGTTCTTTAGTTATATCAAAATTAAAATATCGGTTTCACAATCTCTCCCTTTTTGATATAACAAAACCAAAGTTAGAATTTTTAAGAGTTTTGAAAGTTTTGAATACATTCTAACTCCCCCTCAATTTAAGATAGGTATTTAAAGTTTTAAAAGGATTTAAATTTTAAATTCAAAGTTTAAAACTTAAAAACACTTTAAACATTTAAAACAAATTTTGGCTCTTAGATTACTTCTCCCCCTTTTTGTTAGATCAAAAATAATAAACAAGGCTCAAAGAGAAGAGATAGGGTTAAAAGCAATAATCAATAAGCAATAAGCAACAATAATATTAATTCATAAAATTAAAATATCCAAAACATAAATCTTAAACAATAAGTTCAAAGCATAATCCCAAATAAAATCAAAAGCATAGGTTCATAAAACATAATGGAAATAAAGATGCAAACTTAATCCTAAAATGCATAGCTAATATGATATGTCATGAGAATCCTAGGCCTCGTCGTCACCATCATCATCTGAGGACTCATCATCGCTCTTGACTTGAGAACGACGAAACTTCATCCATTGGCCATAAAAGGTAGAGAAGGACATATCCATGGCCGAGTGTTGATTCTCAAGGGATTTGAGTCGATCCTCTACATTTTGCAAGCGTGTATTGATAGCACTAAAACCCGAAGCCATGTTAGTGTCCATGGAGTTGAACCGTTCGGTGAGGAAAGTCATGAGACCTTCATTGTTCGCAACTTGAGCTTGTGGTTGCGGTTCAACGGGAGGAGGAGGAGGTGCTTCCCTATCAACACGTTCCCAATGTCCATTGTTTACATAGCGAAAACCGGACTTACGGAGAGAGGACTCACCAATTTTTGACTTGCGGGGTTCCGGAGAGTCGTAGGTGCAATCAAGATTAAGCTTGCTAAAGATGTAACTTAAAACCGATCCATACGTGAAGGATTTCAGGGCATCGGTGTCACGAAGCTTAACATTATTGACTATCTCGAAAAATATGATCTTAACAAGATTAGGGCGCTCACCACGACGAAAACACTCAAGCCAAAAATAGTCTACTTGACGAATGTGAGAATATTTACCTTCGGAGGGGCGAAGGAACCATGAGACCATCAAATGGAGGAATCTATCGTGCGCATCCAAGGTAAGCACCAAACCGGTGTGAGAACCAAAGTGACTCTCATTCTCAATTCCTTCGTCCTTAAGAGAAAACGTAAACTCCAAGAGAGGGATGTTAATGACAATCCGCTTCCCCAAGATAGAAGACTCAAGGCCAACAACTTCGGAGTTGTCTTCATTATTGATAAATTGAGCATTGGAGTAAAAGAGAAGTACCATGTGCTTGTAGCAAATGTTCGGGATGCTCAAAAGACCAAGGAAACTCCATTCTCTCAAACGGTCGAGGTAACGAAAAAGAAAGCGCTCGGAGTCAAGAAACTTGAGATCAATAACACGCTCACGACGAACTTCGTACTCCTTGACATAGTTGAAACGCTCCCTCATCTCTTGAGTTCGAAGAGTTTTTTGAAATAGCTGAGTGAGATTAGGACGAATACTTGATTCACTTGCTTGACCGGTCTTACGCTTTTTGCTAACGTTCTCCGTAGACATCCTAAAAATATAAAGCAAGCAATTTAAAAAAATTAAGTGTATGCATGGGATTTCTTAATTCAATCCAATGGTAAATCCCACTCAGGTTTAAAAACAATTTTTAAAAATAAAGAAACAAAACAAAACAAAAAAATTTAAGAGAAAAATAATAAAAAGACAGTACAGAAAAATACGAATGAAAATTTATATATTCGAATCAAAAAATTGAAGATTTTGAATTTTTTTTACAAGATTTGAAAAACCCAAGTATCAAAGTACATAAACTATACAAAATTAAAATTTTCTAACCTAAGATTCGAATATAAATTGAAGGAAAAAGAAAAAGATGAAAAATACCATAAATTGGGATTTTGGATGAATAGAGGAAAATCCTTGCACAAGATTGTTGAAGCTTGCTTAGACTTGTGTTTAAGAGAAAACCCCCTCAAGATTTGGTGAAAAACAAAGAGGTTTAGAGGGTTTTATAGGGAAAAATCGATTCTAGGGTTTTTAGGGTTTGGGAGAGTTTTAATTAAAGCATAACTTTATCATTAAAAGCCCTTTTTAAAGCAGTCCGCGAACCCGTTTCGGAACGGTGTCGACCGTTTCGAAACGCGGGCATGAAATTTTGACCGATTTTTCAACTCCAGCTGATCGTTTCGATACGGGTTTGACCGTATCGAATCCCCGTTGACTCGTATCGAAACTTGTTTCGATACACCCCTTGGCAGTAGCCAAAACGTTTCGAAACCCTTGGAAGGCGTTTCGAAACGCCTTTCTCTCAGATAAAAATTTAAAGCATCCGTATCGAAACAAGTGGACCCGTTTCGATACACCTGGGCCTGGAAGTGCAGATGAGGCTCTAAAAGTGCAGAAAAATGAAATTTTCTAAGGCCTAACATGCATGAATGACATGAATGAGCAGGAAAAACATATGCAAACATAAACATACTCCCCCTAGCTATAGGCATGGATGAAATTAGGAGTAAAAACACATAAACATGGAATTTCACAAGATCAAGCAATTTTAAGCACAAAAGTGGTTCTAAAAGGTCAAGATAGGCTAGCTAGACCTAACTCTCTCCTAAGGGACCAAAAACGCTCTTTGTCTAAAGGTTTTGTAAAAATGTTCGCTAATTGATTTAAGGTGTCAACATAATCTATAACCACATCTTCTTTAAGGACATGATCTCTAATGAAATGATACCTTATTTCTATGTGTTTGGTTCTAGAGTGTTGGATGAGATTTTTTGTCAAACATATAGCACTAGTGTTATCACATTTAAGGGGTATGGTTTCAACTTTAATACCATAATCTAAGAGTTGTTGCTTCATCCAAAGGACTTGAGCACAACAACTCCCTAAGGATATGTACTCGGCTTCGGTGGTAGATAAGGCTACACTATTTTGTTTCTTAGAGAACCAAGATATGAGCATACTACCTAGGAATTGACAAGTTCCCGAAATACTCTTCCTATCGATTTTGCATCCCCCATAATTCGCATCCGAATAAGCATGAAGGTTGAAGGTAGAGTCTCTAGGGTACCAAAGACCTAAGCAAGGAGTATCTCTAAGGTACCTAAAGATTCTCTTAACGGATATAAGGTGAGACTCTCTAGGACTAGCTTGAAACCTAGCACACAAGCAAACACTAAACAAGATATTCGATCTACTTGCGGTAAGGTAAAACAATGATCCAATCATAGAACGGTAAAGCTTAGAGTCGACACACTTACCTCCTTCATCTTTGTCAAGCTTTGTAGATGAGCTCATAGGTGTGGCTTGAGGCTTTGCATTCTCCAAGCCAAACTTCTTGAGCATATCCTTTATGTACTTTGCTTGATTGATGAAGGTGCCATCCTTCTTTGGCTTGATTTGGAGTCCCAAAAAGAATGAGAGCTCCCCCATCATGCTCATCTCAAATTCACCTTGCATTAGCTTAGCAAACTCTTTGCAATGACATTCGTTAGTAGAACCAAAAATAATATCATCAACATAAATTTGTACTACTAAGATGTCATTTTTATACCTTTTTATAAAAAGTGTAGTGTCCACCTTGCCTTTTTCAAAACCCTTTTCAATTAAAAAGTTTGAAAGCCTTTCATACCAAGCTCTAGGAGCTTGTTTTAAACCATAAAAAGCTTTAGTGAGTTTGAAAACATGATTTGGAAATTTTGAGTCTTCAAAACCCGGTGGTTGTTCCACATACACTTCTTCATTTATAAAACCATTTAAAAACGTGCTTTTAACATCCATTTGAAAAAGCTTGAAATCATGATAACATGCATATGCAAGCAACATCATAATGGCTTCCATTCTAGCTACGAGTGCATAAGTTTCATCAAAATCTATTCCCTCTTCTTGAGTGTAACCTTGTGCCACTAGTCTAGATTTATTTCTCACAATGTTACCACTCTCATCTAGCTTGTTCCTAAAGACCCATTTAGTTCCTATGGTAGATTGATTACTAGGCCTATCAACTAATGTCCAAACGTTACTTCTCTCAAATTGATTTAACTCTTCTTGCATAACGATAATCCAAAAATCATTTTTCAATGCTTCTTTTATATTCTTAGGCTGTATGCATGAGATAAATGCAACATGATTCATTAATCTAAGAGAAGATCGAGTGGTTACCCCCTTAGATGGATCACCCAAGATTTCACCATCTTTGACATAGTTGAACTCCCTTGGGTAGCTCACTTCCTTTTCCTCAAGAGCCAAGTCCTTCAAGGCTTCAAGAGGAGGATCTTGTGTGTCCTCTTCTTTTGTTGGAATCTCTTCCTCCTTTGAAGTTTGTCCTCTATCAAATGCATTTATGATTCCTACATCATCATCATCACAAGAATCCTTCCTTGGAAGGAGGTTATCATCGAATACAACATGTATAGATTCTTCTACTACTAAAGTTCTCTTGTTAAATACTCGATAGGCTTTAGAGGTTAAAGAGTATCCTATGAAAATAGCTTCATCACTTTTTGCATCAAATTTACCTAAGTTGTCTTTTCCATTATTTAAAACAAAACACTTGCAACCAAAAGGGTGAAAATAGCTAATGTTAGGCTTTTTAGATTTTAAAATCTCATAAGGTGTTTTCTTTAAAATTGGCCTAATCATTACTCGATTAACAATATAGCAAGCGGTGTTTGTGGCTTCCGCCCAAAAATATTTAGGTAAATTATTTTCACAATGCATGGTTCTAGCCATTTCTTGCAAAGTTCTATTTTTCCTCTCAACTACCCCATTTTGTTGAGGAGTTCGAGGAGCCGAAAAATTGTGGCTAATACCATTTTTATTCAAAAAATCTTCAAACCCTAAATTTTGAAACTCGGTTCCATGATCACTTCTAATATATGAAATTCTAAGTTCAATATCATTTTGGGTTAGTTTTGAAAATGTGATGAATTTTTCTAAAGCCTCATCTTTAGTACTTAAAAATAGAACCCAAGTAAATCTAGAAAAATCATCAACAAGTACAAATGCATAAGATTTACCACCCAAGCTCATAGTCCTAATTGGCCCAAATAAATCCATATGGATAAGTTGTAAACATCTACTTGTAGAAACATCATTAATGGATTTAAAGGAAGACTTATGTTGTTTACCCTTAGAGCATGCATCACAAATTTTATCGTTTAAGAATTTAATCTTGGGTAAGCCTCTAACTAGATCAAGGGAAACTAGTTTTTCTAAAACACTAATGCTAGCATGTCCTAGTTTCTTATGCCACAACCATGCATCATTTTCATTTTGTGCAACTAAGCATGCATGAGATGTATGTATGTCATCTAGATGCACCATGTATATGTTCCCTATGCGATGACCTATGAGCATAATATTATTAGATTTAATGTCAACAATTTTACACCCATTTTTATCAAATAAAACATTAAATCCTTTATCACACAATTGACTTATGCTCAATAAGTTATGTTTAAGACCATCGACATACAAGACATTTTCAATGAGAATAGTAGAGTGATTATCTATGGAGCCAATACCTTTAATGTGGCCTTTGGAGTTGTCACCAAATGTCACCACTCCTCCACTTTTTGGCTTTAGATCCATGAATCTACTCTTGTCTCCGGTCATGTGCCTTGAGCATCCACTATCAAGGTACCATGAGTTTTGACTTTGTGCTTTGGCCTTTTAGCAATGCTCCCCTACAAACAAAGATATTAAGCTTTTGTTTTTGGTACCCAAATCATTTTGGGTCCATGAGTGTTAGCTCTCAATACCTTGGTTCCCTTAGGAATCCAAGATGACATAGCAACAATGTTATTAGATTTTACAAGTTCCTTAGGAACTCATACACTTCTAATCCTTTTAGTTCTACTATGTCTAGGAAAGCTACCTTGTTTGTAGTAATTAGTCTTTTTCTTAGGTTGGTTTGTTTTTGAAGATTCACCTATTTCATGCTTCACACTACCAACATTTTTAAAAGACTCTTTGATCTTATTTAGCTCATCTAACACCTTTTGGTGTTCATTATTACATTGAGATAAAAGATTATTAAGGTCAATATTTTCATCTTGAAAAAATTTTAGTTCATCTTTCAACCCTAATATCTTTTTCTCAAATTTTAAATTAGCTTGAGAGAGTGGGTCATTTTTATCATTTAGTTCCAAAATATTTTTCTTATTCCTAATGACCGACTCCTTGTATTTCTCAACTAATTCATCATAGACCTCTTGCAACTCATCATATGCATCATTTAATTCATCATATGTAAAATCTAAAGATGATGAGTTAGAGGTTACCATGGAGGAATCTTCCTCAAGTGCCATGAGGCAAAGGTTGGCCACTTCTTGTTCGTCATCCTCGGATGACTCCTCATCACTCCAAGTCGCAAGCTTGGCTTTGAGCTTCTTCTTCTTCTCAAAGCCATTCTTCTTGAGTTGAGGGCACTCCGAACGTATGTGGCCGGGTTTATTGCACTCGAAGCAAATGATTTGATCCCTTGCATCTTCTTTGTTTTTACCTTTGAAGTCCATCTTCCTTTGAATTTTTCTTCCCCGGTTAGACCTCGTAAAGCGTGAGAATCGTTTGGCTATCATAGCCAATTCTTCTAGCTCATCCTCCTCACTAGAAGAGCTCTCCTCAAGTAATGAAGCTTTGAGAGCTATTCTCATCTTCTTCTTCTTTTCAACCTCTAGCTTTTCTACTCTCTTCTCTTCCTTCTTCTTCTCTTCTTCCCTTTCTTGCTTCATAATCTCATGAGTAAGGAGAGAACCCACTAGCTCATCAAGCTTTAAAGTCTTCAAATTTTTAGCTTCTATGATGGCGGTTCTCTTCCCATCCCAAGATTCGGGAAGTGAGTAGAGTAGCTTCCGGACAAGCTTGTCTTCCGGTATTGTCTCTCCAAATCCTTTGAGCCCATTGACTATGGTGGAGAAACGATCAAAAATCTTGGACACCGTCTCATCGGGCTCCATCTTGAAATTTTCATAACTAAGATTGAGGATTACAATCTTAGTTTCCTTGACATCATTGGTTCCCTCATAGGTAGTCTCAAGAGTGCCCCACACTTCTTTGGCACTCTCAATGGATGATACTTTGGAGTAGATGTCCGGACCGAAAGAACAAAAAAGCATATGGAGAGCTTTGTCATTTATTTGGATCTTCTTCCTTTCTTCTTCACTCATCTCCACCTTTTTCTTCAAAACCATCTTCCCTTCACTATCTTGCTTCAATGGAATGTTAGGGTCATCTTCAATGACATCCCAAACCAAGTAGTCATTAGACTTGATGAAGAGACACATTCTATTCTTCCAAAACGAATAGTTGTCACCATTGAAGAAGGGTGGTTTTGTAGTGGATTGAGACTCATACATGCTCGAACCGGAGGTAGAAGCCATCTCTTGATTTTTGGATGATCACACTCTTCCTAGGAACTCCTCTTGTGGTTGTTAATCCTCAAAGAGGTAGGCTCTGATATCAATTGTTGAGTGGATCGAATGATCGAACTAAACCAAGAGGGGGTGAATTGGATTTTTAATGTTCTTGGTGGTGGAAATTGCAAATAAAAAGATAGACAAGGAATTTTAGAGTGGTTCAAGTTCCAAATGAACTCTACATCCACTACCTTAGCTTCACTAAGGATTTGCAACAATTCCACTAATTGCTCTTCCCCTTTTCTAGGCTAAGGAGGTAACCCTTACAATTTTCGATCAAATTTTCTACCCAAAATTTGACCCAATCCTCACACAATTGAAACAAAGAATTTGTTGGCTAAACAAGTATCTCTCAATACATAAACTAGCCCAATTACAAGCACTCAACCCAATTGAAATGATAAAAATGAAAAGTACAATTGGGGTTACAAGACAATAATGGGATTTAGGCACAAATGCTTGGATTTGATGTTTGGATGTTTGCTTTTGGATCAATAGTTGTTGCTGAAGCTTTTAGAGGTCCCTTTTATACCTTCTCATTGAATTCTAGCCGTTGTGGTTGTTGCATTCATCAATAGAGCCGTTGGGGGTGTTATCTCCCCTCCATAAATGCAGTCTGCAACCAACCGTTTCGAAACGCCCGACCCTGTTTCGAAATAGACCAAAATAGAAAGAGCTGTTGGGGTGCATTAAAGAGCCCGTATCGAAACGGTCATACCTGTTTCGATACGCTAAGAGCCGTTTCGAAACTTGTTTCGAAACATTTTGACACTGTCAAGGGTCGTATCGAAACGGCTTGAGCTCGTTTCGATACGCCTTAACGGTTTGTTAAAAATCAGTTAAAAACATTCAACGGTCATATTTTTTAAATCAATTTAAGAACCGTTTCGAAACACTGGATGTCGTTTCGATACGATGTCTTTTTGTTCTAAAGCCGTTTCGAAACTTGTTTCGAAACACAGGTTGGCAGTGTTGAAATCGTTTCGATACCTATTTCGAAACATGGACTCACAGTTTCAAAATTGTTTCGAAACGCCTTAGGCCGTTTCGAAACGGTGACTCGAAAATCGCTGTTTTGGCTTTAAGAACACTTAGAAAATATTTGATAAACTTAGTTTTTAACTTAGGCATATTCTTTAAAACATATAGGGATGTTTGAGGACTTAAAAATTCGTTTTCACATTTTTAATTTAGTCCTTAGGTTCTTTAGTTATATCAAAATTAAAATATCGGTTTCACACCCTTGGTTCTCGACGAGCCTTCAATCCAATCTCCACGGTGAACGACAACTGTTCACCGCGAGTGGTAGGTGGAGTTGTGACCGGAGTGGAGCAACAAATCCACCGGTTTTGGCGATGCACCTAATGGACTGGCGGTGATGGCAGATCGGAAGGGGAGACGGTGAGGGGAAAGCTTGAGAGCATTCTAAATTATCCCTCTCCAGATTCAGATTCGAAAGGTCATTGACTTTTGGGTAGGTGAGGAGTCAGAGTGATTTAATTAAGGTTAAAACGGAACTTTTCTACTTCAAAATTTTTCCCAAACCAAAACTTGATAGATATGAGCACATAGCTCAAATGGTTAAATTGCAGGTGTACAAGACCAAGGTCATAGGTTCAACACCTTTTTTTTTTATTTCACAATTAAGGTTAAATTGCACAATTAAGGTTTTTTTTCCATTTCATTTTCCCTTTTTTCCCACTTTACACCATAAAAATATTGTGGGTGTTACAATGCAGGTTCGTCTCAAATCACGTGTCATCTCAACAGATAGATGACCACTTTAATAGTTAGATGATTTGGTGGATGGATGTAGGTAGATAGCATTGCCCAAACAATAAGTTGATTGACAAAAGTTGTGAATAAAATACAAATCGCATTTATTAGTGGCAAATGCTAACAAATAAATATTTATGATAATAATAGTGAAATACTTATAAATAGGTTTTAATTGTATGGGTACATAATGTTTATTCAATTATGCAATTTGAGTTGAGTATGATTATAAATAATTACATTGTTTTGAAAAGAAATCAGTTTATTATGTGTTCTTCCAATGGATTCAATATAGTGCTAATAAAATCGCTTATTGTTTAGTAAAATCAACTTTATTATAGGCAAATCATGCTATTTGGGATATTCTTTCTATTTTGTCTGAGTTTGTTTTATTGCAATAATATGAGTACGAAGATTATGATGAAAATTCCAATAAAGGAGGAAGAAGAAGGGATACGATGATAAGTAGAAAAAATCTATATTATTTATTCAGCGAAGGGTAACAATAGCTTCTCAAAATTTTATATTTATAGACATAAGAATATATATTTCATATAGAACTTTATTTCTAATGGAATCTATTAAGGGGTTCCAATAAAAATGAAGTGTTATTATTCCGTGAATTATGCTCGAGTAGTTTATCTGTATAATGTATGTTATTAAATGGTTAAAATTAATTAATAGATGTTATCTTGTAATTACATTAGACAGTTAAAAAAAACTAAACCTTAAAAACTTAACTAAAATAAGTAAAAAAGATAAAATTTTAACTAAGAAGGGGTCGCTCTCATAATGAATCGTGCAAAACACTCGATTTGAATTAATTGACCAATGAGTCAAATTATATAGTTATAAAAATAGTAAAACTTACCTAACTAAAAATTTATATAAATTTCTTCGAACCATGTACGACATTGTTAGGGGGAGAGTCACGAATCCCGAACATGGACCATAAAGTGGACATGTACTTTACTCAAAAAAATTATAGTCATGTTTGGCAATTAGCGGATAGCTGATGGCGGATTACAATAACTAATAGCTGATAGTTGATTGCATTAGCTGATTTGACTAGCGAATTGTATTAGCTGATTGTATAAAAGTGTTTGGTAAAATTAACTGATAGTTGATTGATTATTTAAACAAACAAAATGACATATAAGGACATGATTATAATTGATGATTGTTTGAATAGTTTATTAGTTATCAATATTTTGTATCTATTAACGATCAAAAAATATTTTGTATCTATTAATATTAATTAGATTATAAAAAATAATTTTTTAATACAACAATACTAAGCATATTTGAAGATCTATATATTAATTTATTATTTATATAATCATTTTTAATATAATTTAATTAATTATTAAATTTAAATAAAAATATAAATGTGTGAGAATAAAAAGAAAAACAATAAGTATTACTTTACAAATGTCAAAATATAAACACGTGAGAGTGAAAAATTAAAATAGAAAATGTTAAATTTAGGCTATTTGGAGATATTTGATAATTGTTAAGGGTAAATGAGTCTTTATAACTATTATGTCAAACCGCTAATTTCAAAAAGCTCCTATTAGCAGCTTTTTTAAAATTAGAGGTTTCATCTCAATCCGTTATTTCAACCCGCTATTCACCAAATATTCAAATTAGCAGATTTGTCCGATCAAACTTCTAATTTTGGCTCAAGCCACTATTTACCAAACATGACCTATATAAATTTATAATATTTTAACTGAAAACAACATTAAATTAATTAATCAATTTTGAATTAGTTGGTCGGATACCGATGATTTAACAAAAAAACAACGACAACATTGTATTGATTTAATTTGATCCCAACAAAATGAAGAAAAATAAAAATCCTCTAGATAATTTACCATATTTGTCCTCAAATGCATCTTTAAATTGATTTAGTTAAAGGCTTTGCTTGGTAAAGGATGGAAATGAAGAATGATAGAAAATTTGTTAATTAAATGGTAGAGATTCATAACCACCTTTTTATTTTGAATCGTAACCATTTGATTAACAAATCTTCTATCCTTTCACATTTTCATTATTTATACCAAACAAAGTCTAAAAGTTAAGAAATCTTTAGAAAAGATCTTTAACGTGATTTGGCTTAAAAATAAGTAAGAGCTCACTTATCCTATCCCACAAAAGGGAACATGGAAAGGGAGACCTAGGATCGGACAACTGAGCGACGATCCAAATTTGCCGCATGCATCGTACAAAAACGAATCTCTTTTACCCAAAACTGATCATCAGAGCTGAGCGAGGAGTCCTTAGCAATCAGATAAGCCACCTTGTTTGCCGACAGTGCGGTATATTAAAAGGAACATTTTCTGAAGAAATTTGCCCTTTTTTTTGTTTCGCAAATGAGAGCACTTGGGTCTGAAAAATCTGGTGATGATGATTGTAACTTTTTGATTACCGACAGCGAGTCACCTTCGACAATGATAGAATGAAAATCTAAGTCAGTAAGGAGGAGCACCGCATGAAGGGCCGCAATTGCTTCGAACATGAATGCCGAGGACACATGGTGAGAGAAACGCCGGCATGAACCCATAATATCTCCTGTAGAGTTTCTAATGACAACCCCTGACCACAATGTTTTGTCAACGCAGGAATAGCTCGCACCAAATTTTACCTTCATCAACAAAGGTCCAGGGGCTTGCCACTGAGGAGACGAATGGACAGGAGCACTCTGCAATTTTGTAAGAGAGCCTCAATTTTCTTGCAATAGAATTTTATGAAGGAATTTGCTATAAATTCTTATCATTATTAGTTATTTTACTTTACAATAGAATATATTAGAATGTATTAATTACATTCTTAAAAAAATAAATTGTAAGGTGTTTAATAGAACTAAACCCTATACCCTAACCATTGACCCTAAATTCTAACCCTAACCCTAAACTCTAACCATAAGCTCTAAATCTTAACCTTAAACTATAAGCCCATAAATCTCAACCCTAAACACTAAATCTTAAGCCCTAAAAACCATAAACTCTATAAATCACACATTAACACTAAATCCTAACCCTAACCCTAAACCTTAAACCCTAACAAGAAAAACACAACAACACTAAAACCCTAAAACAATAAACTCTAAACACCTAAACCTTTTTACATGATTATTAATTACATTAAACACCTTAAATCAATAATGTTTAATATTTTAGGAATGTAATTAATTACATTCTAATAAATTTCATTAAAAAGTAAAATAACAATTAATGACAAGAATCTAGTAGTTCTTATATATAGCCTTTAGGGGCTGTGTATAGAAAAACCCTTTTTATGAAAGTAACAAATTTTTTTTTTTGCGATTGAATTATACCCTCATGAAGTTTTTTATTCCTCGCATACCATAGAGCTCATATAGTAGTCACTATCTCTATATAACGATTAGTAGGCGGAGAATCAAAGATCGATGAGAGCCACTCCTTAAAGGAAAAGACTAACACAGTTTGTGGCCAGAAAAAACCCAATAAAGACCAAACCATACTTGCTTTCTGGCAATTACACGTAACATGTTCTATAGTTTCACTTGCTAAATTGCATACCAAGGATCATTGGCAATTCTACGATTGAATAGACTAAATTTGGTAGGAGTGAAATGTCATATAAAACGCCAAACCTGTAATTTTATCTTATGAGGGCATGGGATGGCAAAGGCGTTTGAATAAGATGGAGTCTGGGTGGTCCAGTTGAGAATGATCAAGGAGAAGTTTGTAGCCGCTTAAATGATTTGAATTCAAGCATCTCTATTTATAAGGTGTACTATATGTTATCAAAAGATTAAAAAAGTTATGAACATATACTATTTTGTAATCACTTTAAGATTATTAAAAAAAATTCAATTATCGATTTTTATGTTCTAAATTCCATCAATTTCATTTTCGGTTACTTTGTGAATGGACCACGCTTTCATTAATGTATGAGATGATAATTGACAGGGTAAGTGTTTTATTTATATGTTCCATTATGTTTATCCAAATTCCAACCACCAATATTTATGTTATAAATTTTATCAATTTCATTTTAATTACTTTAATATTCGGTTTGGTTTGGTGGAAAAATGAATGATAGGAAAAATGGACAGAAAAAAAAATCGAGTATGTTTAAAGAAAAGAAAAGTAAACAAAAAGCAAACGAGAGAGATGTTTATTTTTCAAGAATCTAAGTTTGCTTAGTGATTAGGAGAGAGATCATTTTTCATCTTTACGTGTATAAACAAATCACTAAGGAAAAGTTACGAGAAAATGAAGAAATATATGTTCAAAATATGTTTTTTCAACTATTCAAAAAAATATAATATATTTTTTAAAAGTTTAATTTTATTTTTTCTCGGTTTTTTAGTTATACCAAGAAATAAATGGGAAAATATATTTTCTTTTAACTTTTTCATCATTCTTGCCCAACACATTAATAAAAATAAAAATTAGTTTTTTTTTTCTTTCCACTTTTTACCCCTTTAATTTCCCATCCTTTCAAATTTCAATACACTAGTGATTTGTTTTGAAGTCATGAACTTCTATTTTGAAAAATGGAATAAATTGTATGATAAATATATAACAATTATAATTAATTCATTAAATTTATGGTAATTTGTAAAATTTCTAATTTAAAATATTTTTAGACATAGGTTTGTTTTATAAAATTCAATGCGTGGATTTTCTCTGAATTTATTTTGAATCCTACATTTTGGATTTGGTCAAATTTAACGGTCTTTATTTAATTAAAGAGCGGAGAGAAAAGAAGATTAATTGTGTTGAATTTCGCATTATTACAATTTTGGGAAAATCATGCATTTATCACTTAATCAAATGTTAGAATGCAAATGATCAGGGATGCATTGAAAGTGGGTTAAAGATTGTTATATTTTCCGACATTTTAAAATTTTATATAGTTTAAATATTTTTTATCAATAATTTAATTTTGTACTCTTAAAAATTTATTATTTTACACCTCTAAATTTTAATATTTTTTATAGTCGTAAGGTGAATACAATGTAATATATTTTCATACTTTTCTTAACCTTTTAATCTTCCACAACTCTTAAAAATTTGCATATATAATATAAAATTTCGTGTCGGTGGCTACAAATAACAACTTATTAAATAAAAATATAATCCTTTTGAGTATTCAAATGACATACATGTTTCGATATTAAGTAAATACGGATTTGTGCACTCAAGGTAATTTAGGAGGGAAATTAAACAAAAAATTAGGTCTCATTATTATTAATTTATTCAGAAAGATTAATTTTTGCCATTTTTTTACAAATTATAATCAACATAAGAGTGCAAACTTGACAACACAGCCCACATATCAAGCCTATCCACAAACCCTGAATAAATAAACACTAATTATTCAACCTTAATTATTCAAGACACTTCATACAAATCACAATTTTCTTTTTGAATGTTCCTTCTTATGGACAACTTCATATGTCAAGCACTGGGCCACTTTAACACTTGGATGTAACTATACTTTGTAAGGATTTAATTATGATTTTAGTTTGTTTAAATATGTATTGTTTATGAACCTGGTTCCAATGGTAAAGGGTGGATTGTTCTTATGAGGTAACCTGAATTCGAGCAGCGTACTCTGTAAGTGTACGTAAGTTTCAAGATATGAAACCGGACTAAGATATTAAGAAAAATTTAAGGATAAAGATTTAACTTATTACTAAACAAGAAAAGAGATAAGAATTAAACAGCTTGGGTTTCATTATTATTCTTGTCTGAAAGATTTATTTTTGTCCATTTTTTATAAAATATAATCAACATAAGAGTGCAAGCTTGACACGATAGACCACATATTAAGCCTATCCATAAACCCTGAGTAAATCAGAAAAAAAAGATAATTAATGTGGGAGAAAAGTATGATAAAACTGTAATTTTAAGAAAAAAATATTAGAATAATAAACTATAATGAAATAATTTTCTCACCTTAACATAGAGTCTAAACTTAAATCCAAGAAGAATCGCAATGGGCATGCCAATGAAATAAAAAGTTCCCAGATTAGCCAGTACTACTAAGTTTTGCAAACCGCATCCCCTCGCAACCCCTGCAACATAGTTTTGAATTATGTTCGATAACTTCATATACAATACCAAAACATGAACATGGCATGTATATATGAATTAGACAATGTGTTTTGAACCTGATAAGACGCCTTGTATGGCATCAATCGCTATTGAGACGATAAGCAAAGGCGTCATCTCTGCAAATTTCTTGATTATTGAATGGCTATTGCTGAAGAAACCAACCCAAATATCATGTCCCAAGCCTAAGTTTAGGGCCACTGCAAGTGCAAGAAGGACAGAGAGCTTTAGAGTCACGGTCATAGCATGTTTTGCCTTCTTTGGATTTTCTGCTCCCAACTCATTTGACACTCTTGTGCTGTGAAAAATATTAAAATTTTGATTTATCACTATCCATGTATAATTTTGATATTTTTCATAGGAAAATATGATACTTCAGTGAACTTAAAAGAATTGAATATAATTATGTATTATATCTGATAATTATACTTGAAAATGAGTAAAATAAATCGAAGTCGGTACAAGAGAACTAACCTTGCTGCAGCACTAAGGCCATATGTGATCATGTAGGCAATGTTTTCGGTATTCACACTGCAGAGAACGGTAATCTGCCTTGATTAGAGCTCGGTAAAGATGGAAAAGAGAAATATATAATGAAAAAATATTTTTATATATAGAAAGAGAAGCCTACCATACTGCAATCAAAGAAGTTGTTATTTCTGGGTTCGGCATCAAACCCGCTAGAAACACAAGAATCTCGAAAGCCCAGCCCTCCAAACTAGCAGAAGATTTCATCTTTTAAAGAATAATCCATATATATATATATATATGTGTGTGTGAGTGTGTGTGTATAGTATGGAGAAGGAATGGTCGGAAAATGCTCACCAAAACATTGCTGCGGAAGGAAGGGCTAATTTCAAGCTCCTTATGATGTAATGAAATGACTGAGAAGACAATCCTTGCCATGTGTTCTTAAATTTGTTGCCGAAAACGACATACATAGCCAACAAAAGCAATGATATCCATATGGAAATCGAAGCCGCCATAGGAGCACCCTTGAAACCGAGACTTGTTTTATTTACCAGACTGTAAACAATCCCAAAATGGATACCCAATGGAATGACAGAAAACAGGACCAAAGGTGTAACAATGCTTTGTGTCTGAAGAAACCTCAAGATGTTCTGCAGGAAACCAAAAGCAAACAAACCAGGGATCATATACTTCATGTAAACAGCAGCCGTTCTTGAGATTTCAGGATCTTGATGAAGCAGAACAAGTATTGGCTCGGTGAAGAACCATAGAATCGATATAATAATGGAGAAAAAGAAAGAAATCATGCAGGAAGCTTGAAGGTAAATCCCCAGCATGTTGTACATTCCAGCACCAAATCCTTGACCACAAAGGGTCTCCAATGCTCCGCTTAAACCAACCTGAAAACAACGGAATACGAAAAATTTCAGACAAGAACATGAACATCAATCAGGTTAAGGTTAAATTAAGAGGTTATACCATGAAAGCAAAACCAGTAACGGCGGCCCACGAATTGGCAAGAGTTGAAGCAGCAAGCTCGACCTCACCAAGGTGGCCAGCAAACATGACAGAAACCATAGTAATCGAGGAGTAAAAAACATTGGACAACACCACTGGCACTGCAAACAAGACTTGAACCTTAGCCTCTTCGAAATCCATAACTTTTTTCCACCACCTTCCATTGGTTCCCCGTGAACTACAGCCATTAGCAGCCTCTACATTCAATGGACCTGCCATTGTTGTAGTTTTAAAATAAGGCTTATCTCGCTTCTAAGATGGTTGGTGTTCACCGGATACTAGATTATATAATATTTATATTAAATGTTTGTTTTGCATTTTGTCACCTATAAAATATAATATTTCATTTTCCTTGAAATTTGAATTAGTTGGGGATAGTGTCATAATTGGCACCTCTACTTAATTGAGTGTTCAATGTAATACTTTTACTTTTGGTTTAAATATGATAAAAATTAACATTCAATCTTTGCTCTATATATTCCATTTAAAAAGAGTTATTTTTCAATTGCTAAATATAGTGTTTGCAATTTGCAAATGGCGAACTACATTGTATTTTTTGAATAATAATTAGGGGTAAGCAAAACTCGACTCGATTCGAAAAAATTGAATAACTCGACTCGAGGCGAAAATACTCGACTCGTCTTGACTCGACTCGAAATTTTATAAACTCGAATGACTTGAATAAATTTCAAATAAAGTTTAAGTTGTAAAATGGAAATTCGAATAACTCGAAATTTTTAGTAATCAGTGGATTTGTTTTTGAGTTCGAGATGAGTCCCTCAATTTTTTATGATATATACATACTAATATATAAAAATATGAAGAAATATTGTCACATGTGAAAAAATATGAAATATATATATGTGCATATCTTATATGATTAGAGAAAATCGTTTAAATTAGAATCAAACCGTACTATAACATGATAAATAATTATAATTAAATTTTTATAGGAACTCGAAAACTCGACTCGACTCGAATTTTTTAAACTTGACTCAAATCGAAAAAATTTCAAATAAAATTTAAGTTGTATGATGCGTCAACTCGAATAACTCGAAATTTTTTGACTCAACTCGATCGAACGCTCACCCCTAATAATAATAATGACGATGTTAGAAAGTCAAACTCAAACTTGCATGACGAACATTAATGTCATATAAAAATAACAATAATGCAAGGTAGTTGTCAAAGCAATAATACAAGCAGGGGGTTCAAATTCGATCGAATAGAGTTTAGTTAAAATTTTCAAATTCATCAAGTTGACAAAATCTTTTGTCATCCGATTTCATTTAATTTTTTTTGAGTCAAGTTGTTCGAATTTTTTTTTCAAATTAATTACAAATATTTATAATGTTATGATATGGATTGGTTTTGATTTAAACGATTTTCTATAACCATATATGGTATACATATATATTTTTTCATATTCTTTTTCACAAGCGTGAGTATGATTTATAATGTTATTTAATAAATCAAATATTATCTAAAATTATATAGCATATTTATAAAATTATTTTTTAAGAAAGATTTTGAGGAATAAAATATTGATAGGAATATATAGAGTTAAGAAATTGATGGAAAAAAAGAATTTGAAAAGAGTTATAGTCAAATGACTAAATTGAATAAAATATAAAATTGATAGACTAAATTGTCAAAAAAATTATTTTCAAAAACAAATTTAAAGTAACATATATATTTGAGTTATTATATTTTATTGTTCAAATTTTATTTGAAACATCTTGAGTCAAATCTAGAAAATTTATTGGCTAAAGGGGTTATTTTACCCCCGAATTCGACCCATATTAGCAATGTTGTCCATCACGCAAAAACACGTTCAATTAGGTCCTCTAGTTCGCACATTATAACAATTTAACCCCTTGACCAACGTTGACCGTTACGGTGTTGACGTGGCAATTAACGTTGTTGATGTGGCAGTCAACTGTGCTAACGTGGCAGTCAACTATGCTGACATGGCAGTCCACGATGCTGACATGGTAGTGCATGTGTGATGACGACGTGGCAGAGGGGCTGAATTGATTTTTTAAATCAAATTCGAGGGCATAATTGATTTTTTGCCGAGTTCAGGGGCATAATTCATTTTAATTAAAAGTTTGATAACTTATTTAATATGTAAGTTAAAAAATAATAATTTAAGATATTATTAAAATTTTAAAAATAGATAAATAATTTGTTTAAATTTTAAATTAATTTAATCGATTTATTTAGTTTTTGAATAAAATTAGATAAATAATTTGATTTTTCAAGTTGAACTTTTATAAATGAAATATACGAAAATCCGATTAACAAATTGATGAAAATATTCTTTGGGTTCATGATAATTTTAAAATAAGCAAAGTGAGAACTCTCACATAAAATTAAAATATTCTTCAATTTAAAAAAAATTTCATAAACTTAATAAAAATAAGGGTTAACTACTGGAATGGTCACTTATGTTTTCCCCCAGTACAGAGTTGGTCACCGATTTTCAAAAACGACCAGTAAGGTCACCTACGTTTTTGATTTGTAAACTTTTTGTCACTGAGACGTTTGTTACCGTTAAACTTAAACGGGAGGTTGATCTAGCACAATAAAAAAAGGATAAATCACTTAGATAGTCCCAAAACTATTACTTCACTTCTATTTTGACTATTAAAATAAAAATAATTTGTATAATTTTACATTTAATCATCCATATTTACAAGTTTTTATTTCTTCTTCCCTCCACCATCAGCATCCATGTAGCATTCTCCGCCTCAAGCGAGTTTGATTTGACATAACGATGGTTGAAGGTGCTGCCACTGTGCATGTCAACTTTGTGATCGTCTTTCAGGTGAGCAACAAGAAAGGGAATATCCCCGACGACTGTGCATTCTAACCCAGCATAAGGGCAACTATATGGTCTATAAGAACACCATGACTCGTGTTTTAGCTTGCTGTAATATGGATAAATGCCTATGCACCCGTAACTTTGATATTTACAGGGAAGCTAGATGCAACAACCTTCTCCAATGCAAGACATCTAATATTGCCAAGCTCATGCCTTCATGTGGGGTACCGATTGTGAACCAGAGCATAATGTCTGTCCATTTGAGCACTACAGAGAGAAAGAAAACGAACAGTGAGTTTTACAATTATTTATGTTACTGTTGTTGGGGAAACCGGGTTATTTCCCACACGAACGTAGCTTCAAATCTGAGCTGAAATGTCGAGATCGAAACTACCGAAATTTGCACAGCAGACAAACCCGTCAACTATTGAATATTGAAACCCAATGGAAAACCCCAATAATAAGCAATCGAAATAAATAATGGAGAGAACACACCAAATTTACGAGATTCGACGAAAATGTCGTCTACTCCTCGGGCAACAACCACCGGATGATAACTTCACTAATACCAAAATGGTACAAACAAATGGAATTCCTAAGAATTCCCAAATATTACAAATGGGAGAAGAGAAACAAATGGAAGAGATGGTATGGATGTTGGGATGGTTTCAAATGACAAATGCTAGGCCTATTTATAGTTGAGCTTTAAGGACTAAACTTGTAAATAGCCTAAAGTTTAGGGACCAAAAAATTAATTTCCCCATTAGTAATTTCAACACTTACTGCTGGGCATTAATTTACCACATCATTTTTCTCCATTCGGTGCAGCCATTCACATTTTTCTCCTTCAATTGTTGCACCAATCTTCTGACAAGTTCAATTTGTCAATTCGGTGCCCACAAAGCTTGACTTTTCAAGCCACAAATTCAACAAATCTCCACCTTGGCTTGAATTCATCAAGCTTCTCAAAATCTTCTTCTCCCCAAACGTTATCTTCTGCAGTGCCTCCAAATACGCTCACGAGCGCCATACACCCGAAGGTGCTCAAACTTGCAAGATGTTAATCAAGTTCAAACAATGATTGAACTTGATTGATGTTACCACCTTGGTCAACATATCTGCAGGATTTTCTACCGTAGTAATCTTCTGAAGTAGAACCTTTCCTTCTTCAAAGATCTCCCGTACAAAGTGATACCTCACGTCGATGTGCTTGGTTCTTGAATGGTAAACTTGATTTTTCGCTAAATGAATAGCACTCTGACTGTCACAATAGAGACTAACGTGACTTTGAACAACTTCCAAGTCTTCCAACAATCCGTTAAGCCAAATCGCCTCCTTAACAGCCTCTGCAACTGTCATGTACTCTGCCTATGTAGTTGACAAAGCCACCGTTGATTGTAAAGTAGACCTCCAACTAACTAGGGCTTTTGCTAGAGTAAACAAATACCCAATAGTAGACCGACGCTTATCCAAATCACCAGCATAGTCAGAATCAACATATCCAACCACAAACTGACCAAGTGTTTCATCTTGCTCAAACACTAAACCAACATCTACGGTTTGTTGGAGATACCGTAGAATCCATTTCACAGCTTGCCAATGTCCTTTTCCAGGATCATGCATGTACCTGCTCACAACTCCAACTGCTTGTGAAATGTCAGGCCGCGTACACACCATCGCATACATCAAGCTCCCTACTGCATTAGCATATGGAACTTTTGCCATGTATTCTCGCTCTTCATCAATTTTAGGAGATAATTGAGAACCGAGTTTCAAATGAGAAGCAAGTGGGGTACTTATATGTTTTGTGCTTTCATTCATGCCAAAACATTGTAATACCTTTTTCAGATATTGCTTCTGAGTCAAACAAAGCTTGCCTCTCCGTCTGTCTCTACTTATCTCCATGCCGAGAATCTTCTTGGCCTCACCTAGATCTTTCATCTCAAACTCTTGATTCAACTGAGCCTTCAATTTGTCTATCTCTTGTTGACTCTTTGAAGCGATCAGCATATCATCAACATACAAGAGGAGATAAATGAAAGATCCATCTTGTAGCTTTCGCAAATACACGCAATGGTCGTATTTGCTTCTTGTGTACTTCTGCCTCCTCATAAAGCTATCAAATCTCTTGTACCACTGCCTCGGAGATTGCTTCAATCCATATAGCGATTTGTTCAGCTTACAAACCCATTTCTTACCACCAGCATCTACATATCCTTATGGATGAGTCATATAGATCTCCTCTTCCAAATCACCGTGCAAGAAAGCCGTCTTTACATCGAGTTGAGCTAGCTCCAAATTCAACTGTGCTACCAAGGCCAACAATATTCTAATGGAGGAATGCTTCACAACAGGGGAAAATACTTCGTTGTAGTCGATTCCCTCCTTCTGAGCGTAGCCTTTAGCTACCAACCTTACCTTGTAGCGAACATCTTTCTTGCTGGGAGATCCGTTTTTCTTTACAAACACCCACTTGCATCCAATTGCTCTTTTACCTTCTGGTAAATATGCCAAATCCCAGGTGTTATTCTTCTGGAGAGATTGCATTTCTTCATCCATGGCACTTTTCCACTTGTCACTTTCTAAGCTTTGCATTGCTTCTTGATAAGTGGCAGGGATATTATCATCAACAACTGGAAGGGCATAGGCCACTGTATCTGTAAATCGAGCAGGTCTACGAATTTCTCTCCTTGGCCTTGTAACTGCAAGTGGTTCTGGTGTCTCCAATGGTTCTTGGGTTTGAACCTCTTCATCTTCTGATTCCTCCATTGGAGTTGGAGAATCAGTAACATCAATTGCTGGACTAATCACCGTCTCTTTAAAATCCACCTGGTTTGGAGTATACTCCACCTGTTGTGGAGTACTACTTGTCTGAACAGCTCCATTTGCTACCTTCTTCAACATGACAGATTCATCAAAGGTAACATCTCTGCTACAAATTATCTTCTTTGTGTCTAAGCACCAAAGTCGAAATCCCTTCACTCCATGAGTGATTCCCATAAAGATAGCCTTCTTTGCTCTAGGATCAAGTTTTGACTCCTTCACATGATAATACGCAGTGGATCCAAATACATGTAAAGAATCATAATCTGTAGCGGGTACTCCAGACCATAGCTCCAACAATGTTTTTCCTTCAATCGCCGATGACGGTAGACGATTTATGAGATGACCAGCATATGTCACAACCTCAGCCTAAAATGGTTTGCCCAACCCAGCATTGGACAACATACATCGAACTTTCTCAAGTAGTGTTCGATTCATACGCTCTACCACCCCATTCTGTTATGGTGTATGTCTAACAGTGAAGTGTCGAACAATACCATGCTCCTGGCAAACGTCAAAGAGCGGATCACTACTATATTCCCCTCCATTGTCCGTCCTAAGCCGTTTGATCTTCTTGCCAGTCTGGTTCTCGATCATATTTTTCCACTTCAGGAAAACTTTGAGCACTTCATCTTTAGACTTCATTGTATACACCCAAACTCTTCTGGAAAAGTCATCAACAAAAGTTACAAAATAGTGTTTTCCTCCCAACGACGTTGTTTTGGAAGGACCCCACACATCTGAGTGAACATAATCCAAAATACCTTTCGTATTATGGATAGCGGTGCCAAATTTCACTCTCTTCTGCTTTCCCAGAACACAATGCTCACAAAAATTTAACTTGCAAGCCTTTGCACCTTTCAACAATCCTTGCTTTGCCAAAATTTGCAAGGATTTCTCACCAGCGTGTCCCAACCGCATGTGCCACAACTGAGTAGAATCCAATTTGTCTCCACCGGAAGCTGCTGCTACTGCTCCAATAACTGTACTACCTTGGTAGTAATACAAGTTATTTTTCCTGATGCCCTTCATTATCACGAGTGCGCCTGATGTGACTTTCAAAATTCCATCTCTCATAGTGACAATCGAGCCTTTAGATTCCAAAGCTCCCAACGAGATGAGATTTTTCTTCAAACTAGGCACGTATCGGACATCAGTCAAAACTCTGGTTGATCCATCTTGATTCTTCAATCGGATTGAACCTATCCCAATCGTTTTACAGGCGTTGTCATTGCCCATATAAACAACTCCTCCATTTAGTTCTACTAAATCGAAGAACCACTCCCGATTAGGGGACATATGATAGGTACAACCCAAATCCAATATCCACTCGTCTGAACGAAATGATGATGATGAAGCAACCATTGATATTTCAGAGTCACTAGTATCATGCTCTGCAACACATGCATCTGGAGCGGCTTTTCCTTTCTTCTTCAGCTTCGGGCAATCTTTCTTCCAATGACCTTTCTCATGACAAAAAGCACATTCATCTTTCCCAAGTCTGGACTTTGACTTTGATCTCCCTCTCATTTTTTGGCTTTTGGCTTTTCGAGCGACCTCTTACCACCATGGCCTCCGCTGCATTGTACTTGCTCTCCATCTTGGTTTTCTTTCTGAGCTCATAACTATACAAAGCAGCAGTTACTTCTTTAAGGGTCACCTCATCCTTTCCATGAAGTAACGTTGTTTCAAGGTGCTCAAATTCATCTGGAAGGGATGACAACAACATTAGAGCCAAATCTTCATCTTTGAAAGTTTCATCCATGCCTAACAGATCTGCCACTAACTCATTGAAGGCAGTGATGTGTTCATTCATACTGGTGCCTGGTTGATAATCAAATCTGAACAATCTTTTCTTCATGTGAAGACGATTCTGAGAGCTTTTCTTTAGGAAATTTTCCTCCAACGCTTTCCACAGTTTGCTTGCAGAAGTCTCGTTCTTGTAGGCATACTTCTGCTCCCTGGAAAGACAAGATCGAATCGTACTGCACGCCATACGGTTGATTGTTCTCCAATCTTTCTCCACCATATCTACGGGTTTTTCTTCCTCAATGGCAATGTCTAGACCTTGTTGAAATAAAGAGTCTAGCACCTCGCCTTGCCACATGCCGAAGTGACCGGATCCATCGAACAACTCCACCGAGAAGTTTGCATTTGACATTATCCTCCTCACCGGTATAGAGGAAGAGCTTGATGCCCCATCTGATCCGTCTTTTGCCATGGCAACGAATAATATTCAACAGCACGAACTGGATATTGAAACACTGCACCAGGTAAGTTCCCAGGAAAGAGAGGTGGATCACACAGATCGCTTAAATACCAAGTCTTTCCTAGCCAGAACTTTCCTAGACATGCACTGTCACAACACCACACTTCTTTGCAGCAACCGAGAGACCGGGATAACCTTCACCGAAGCTCTGATACCAATTGTTGGGGAAACTGGGTTATTTCCCACACGAACGTAGCTTCAAATCTGAGCTGAAATGTCGAGATCGAAACTACCGAAATTTGCACAGTGGACAAACCCGTCAACTATTGAATATTGAAACCCAATGGAAATCCCCAATAATAAGCAAGCGAAATAAATAATGGAGAGAACACACCAAATTTACGAGGTTCGACGAAAATGTCGTCTACTCCTCGGGCACCACCACCGGATGATAACTTCACTAATACCAAAATGGTACAAACAAATGGAATTCCTAAGAATTCCCAAATATTACAAATGGGAGAAGAGAAACAAATGGAAGAGATGGTATGGATGTTGGGATGGTTTCAAATGACAAATGCTAGGCCTATTTATAGTTGAGCTTTAAGGACTAAACTTGTAAATAGCCTAAAGTTTAGGGACCAAAAAATTAATTTCCCTATTAGTAATTTCAACACTTACTGCTGGGCATTAATTTACCGCATCATTTTTCTCCATTCGGTGCAGCCATTCACATTTTTCTTCTTCAATTGTTGCACCAATCTTCTGACAAGTTCAATTTGTTAGTTCGGTGCCCACAAAGCTTGACTTGTCAAGCCACAAATTCAATGTAACCCCCTCGTCCCGGTCTGGCTGGATGACCGGTCCGAGTGGACTACACGGGGAAAACCGAAGCGAAACCCAAAGGGTTCCTCCTCGGTTAGCAACCCTATTTTTTTTCCTTTTAAACTAGTCACAAACGAACCCCCAACCACATTCAAACGCCCAAATTTTAATCTTAACTAGAGGCATATTAATTCCTATGTATATATCTCTTTAAAAGGGGTGAACAATTCAAATAGTGCAGTTTTGCGCAGAAGTTTCGAAACCTTCACCAAGGGTTTCGAAACTTTTGCTGGCAGAAACCCCTCGAACCCATTTTCACCAAAGGTTTTGAAACCTTGGGGAAGGTTTCAGAACCTTTGACCATAGTTTCGAAACCTACCCCAAAGGTTTCGAAACTTTGGCTGGCAGAATGTCCTGGAACCAAATCCTCACCAAAGGTTTCGAAACCTTGGGGAAGGTTTCGGAACCTTTGACCATGGTTTCGAAACCTACCCCAAAGGTTTCGAAACTTTGGCTGGCAGTGACCCCTGGAACCAAAATTCTCTGCAAAGGTTTCGAAACCTTACCCATGGTTTCGAAACCTTAGTGCAGGGGATCACTTACTGCCCAACTTATGGACTTCCTAACCATAGAAAAACATTAAGATCATGCATGGACATAAGTAGAAGCTCAAAAGAACCAAGGGCATGAACCAACAACTACAAGACTCGCACACACAACCATTTCAACAAGCATACATACAACAACCACAGTCGGATTTTAGCTTACAAGCATTGGGTATACGTGAATCATACCTATCTAGACTTCAAGCAATATCACAAGGAACATACTTAACAAGCATAGGCATCACACACATGGTAGTCAAGCTTAAGGCATGCATAGTCCAACCTCATACAAATTCAGGCATAAACAAATAATCCACATAAGAATCATAGAACATAATCCATGAAGCAGAACATAACACAACATAGGTTTAACAATTTCGAGCATAACTTCCTAGGGAGTTTGACCCCAACTCCTAACACTCTATACCCCATTGTCTAGGCATTATTACAAAAGCAAACCATACTTAAACTTGCTTGAGAACTCCAAAAGCTCCTCCTTCGCCCGCTCGCCTCCCGAACTCTAACGATCTGCACGTTGGAAACAAAGAGCATAAGCATCTAGCTTAGTGAGAGAGGCTCTACAATTCACAACATGCAGTTTTTCAAAATACGAGTTGTATGCAAGAAAACTATGGATGCACAAGGGTCTATCTCAACCACTACTCTTGGTTTGCTCAAGCACAACCAACATACACTTACGGTGGGACTACACATCACCGTTTCGACTAGTGGATTTCCAATGGGACTACACATCAAAGGACTACCCTACTAGTCACTACCGGTGGGACTACACATCACCGTAGTTTAAACCACCATCACGTGAGGTACGAACTCAACTCGACTACACAATTAACAACTCAAAATGCACTTAACGATTACGACATATATGCATTCGACATATCACAACAACATGGGAGTAGAGAGGCTTACACACGGGTTTAGGTGACCCCTCAAGGTCCCACCCAAACCCCAAAAGGATCCATGTCGAGCATGATGCATAAATCAACAATTCTACTCACCGTTGCTACCCAAGAGAAGATCGAAGACCAAGCTCAAGACTCCGAATTCCCCGGATTTGCCCCCGAAGCTTCTCCGACCAAAATTCTCGCCTCTAACCAATCCAACACCAAGAAAATAATCTCAAGTCAGTCCATGTTCTAAAATACTCAACCCTGATTACAAACCAATTACAAGATATCAATTTTCACATGGAGAACAAGCCCAAAATTCCAAAATCCGAGCAGCCCTCAAGCACCCCTTAAAACCATTGATTTCAACCTTCAAACTACTCCCTAAAGCTTCCAAAACAAAGCTTTCATATACCCCAACCATTGGCCCTCTCATTTCTACATAGAACACCCCCATATTTCAATCCTAAACCTCCCAAAAACCTCCCCAAAACCTCATTTCGGGAATCACCCCAAACCTTGTAAAAATCATACCCATTGGACCCATTTAGGCTTAAAATGACTCATATCACTTCCATAAATCAAAAACCTAAGTTAAGAATGCTAAAAATGACATTTTTAATCAATATTTCAAAACACCCAAGTTACAAAAATCATGGGTTTTCTAGGAAATAAGGGTACGTACTCGTAGAGGACAAAGAGAGCAAGTCAAAAATGGCCTTACCTTTGAAAAACCTTCAAGATTGGATGAGTTATGGAATGGAATAGTGCTCCAAAGGGGAGGTCTCTTTTTTGTCGATGGAAAAAAAATGGGGAGTAGAGGGAAGAAGATGACTAAATAAAACATTATTTAGGTTGATTTAAAATTAAAGGTCCAAAGACCTAAATACCCTTAATAAAAAAGGAAAACCACAATAGGTGCCACCCATGGCCATGTGGGCTTGTTTAAAATATGGTCCAACTAAATTTTGTTGTCTTAAAACCAGAGGCCCAAAATTATTTTTAATTACAAAACCGGACCCGGAAATAATATTAAATTATTATTTTTCACCCGACCCCTAAACCGGGGCGTTACATTCAACAACTGTTTATACCCTTCCATATCAAATTAACAGCACATTTATCTAAACAAATTAATTAAATAATTTAAACTACAACTAGCTTAAAGGTAAAGCAATGCTCAATAGCTAGAGTACAATAAGAGCTCAACGATAAACACATGGAGCCTTTTTGACTAGGCAATGTGTAAGGTAAGGCTTAATGGCAAGTGTGCACAAAAATATATTCATCTTGTACATATAAATTGTTGGGTAAAATATCATTAGGGATGATATATAACGAGTAAGCTATGTTGTCCAGACTCTTCATTGTTCTTAAAGTAACCGTGTCCGACACTCGCATAACATAATAAGTAAGGTTCCCATGAATATCAAGAGATTTCCCCAGACACAATAATCATTTTTAAACAATTTCTTGAAAGTAATCATCAACTGCAACGTGTTATATGACCAAACCTGATGAATTGGTGGGTACATTGCGTTTAAACATGGCACTCCAACAACTCGCGCACACTGTAGTGCTACACACAACCACATTTGGTTTTGTAGCGGGTTGAGTAGGATCATTCATAGGTTCACCATCCAAAATGTCATCAATAACCTCATGCTTGCTCTGCAAGTTGACACGCGTCGTATAGTGTCAAAAATAAATCCTTAAACTCAAATAAATAAGAATAAAAATAGTATAGCGAGAGTAAGGGTCGATCACAAAGAATAGGTGTTCTAACACCCTTTCGTTCTGACTTAGACCAAGAAACTTGTAAAAATAAAAGTGGGGGGTTTAGAGAAGTGATTTAAGTAATAAAAAATAATAAGAACGAAAAATAAGTATTGAAAATGAATTATGGAATGAATTAGCCTCAAGCTGCACTTTGCCACGACATACTCGATCACCGAAATGGATTTGTCTTCAACTTTCTTGCCGGTTACAGTCTACAAGGCCCAACCCTTGCAACTTACTTCTCGTTGGTAAACTCGACTCTCAGGGCAATCTTTGAAATCATGCTTTAGTTGGTTAGCTACAACAATCGATGCTAACTCAAGTCTAAATTAATGCTGGAGAAGCCCGTGCTCGGATAATCGTCTCGATGAGAATTGTTTCCGATTTTGATTCCCCTTAGTGGACCGCCACTAAGTTTGTTCTTAGGGAGTTGAATTGGCTACAAGCTTTTCCTCGTCCCAATAATGGATCTAAACCACTTCAACCCGATGCGCGCTCTCGGAATGAAACAATTGAGATTCCTAAAGATTAGGCCAATTGCCTAATCAATTTTATAGAGAATCTAAAAAAGAATTGTTGAAGGAATGAAGAACTTTTCTAATCTCACGAGTTTAGTCGGGTTTGGCGTTGCTTTTGGCTAAAGAAGATTTAGTTAAGCATGGTTGGTGAAGAAACCATACTTAAGTAAATAATGAAAGAAATGGAGAAAAATAGAGAACTTTATTAAACTCAAAGGTAGAAGAGAACAATGAGCAAGTGATGATCTAACTCACCCCCAAAGTAGGGTATTTATAGTAGCTGAAAACCCTAAAAAAATAAAATGATAAATCTCAAATTTAATTTAAATTATATAAGATAATTATCTCAAGTTTGAATTTTAAAAATTAAAATCCGGATGATAGGCTATCTGATAAGCAGTTTGATAAGCTATCACTACTGCTGACGTCAGCTTCTAGAAGATGCTGACGTCAGCTTCTAGAAGATGCTGACGTGGCGCCCAGTCAACATTCATGCCCATGAATCCAACATTTTCTGCAGCATTCCAGCTTATTTCCAGCATCACGTCCCATGCATGAAATCAACATAAAACAGCCCAGTTAAGTCCATCAAACTTGTATTTACTCGAAATAAGGACCAAAAACACAACCAAAATAAATACTCATCAAAACCCCCATCACTTATCCGATGCTTGTCCTCAAGTATCAAAAATTTAAGTTCAAATCCTCATCCTTAAACATCTAAGTCCCTTAGCTTACAACATGAAATAATCACTATAACTCAACAAGAAACTAAGCATGCAAAAAATTTAAGTAAGATGGCAATAAGAATAAAACCCACAACTTATTAATAAAGCAAGGATCACTTAAGTGTTTGCTAAAATTACTTATTGTTCTAAAAAAATATCAAACTAAGCAAGCATGCATAAAATTTGAAAAGAGCTCAACTCTAAACCATAAATGCAAAAAAAAAATTCATTGCTAGAACCAGTGATAGGCACTTCTAGCTTTATTCTGCTAGCCGGTGGTAGGCACCTCTAGCTTTTTTTTCTTCTTTTTTTTTGAGCTAGAGCCAGTGATAGGCACCTCTAGCCTTTATTATTATTTTTCTTTCTCATGCAAATAAGGCTAAATATGAACTTCTCACAAAAAAATTAAGCATACAAGCATTAATTCAATAAATTTCAAGAAACAAGAGTAACAAAGCAATCCTTTAGTGCACCCTTTTTCTATTAACAAGTATGCAACATAGGTTATGCCATCAAATAAAATTCATCATGCAAGCAAAGTTTCTAGCAAGTCAAAGTTTTTTATTGCCACAAAGTAAGCATAGGAATATATCAATCTAAAGAAGAAGGATTATCATAAAATTAAGCATAAGACTAACATCAGACAAGCATAAAGAAAATTTGACAAGCATATCTCCCCCTCACTTAATGCATTTTGTCCCAAAATGATAACTAGAGTAAAAGAGAGGAAAGGAGAGACTTCCCTGATCAATTGCGGCCTTGTCTGAGAAGATGAGAGTTGGCCGAGCAATGTCTGGTTCGAAGGTTGGGGGCTTTGCGTGCATGAGGAAAGAAGGGTAAGATGATGACTGTAGAATAAAGAAAAGGTAGGGAAAATTAAGTTAGTTTTTTTTTTAATTTTTGAAATAAAAGGATAATTAAAAATTTGTAAAAGGATAATTTTATTTTAAATTTTTTAGATATAGGTGATAAAGATATATATATATATATATTGAAATATATTTATATATATATATAGATAGATAGATTAATGATTTAAAAGATATATAAAAATTTAAAATAAATAATAATTTAAGATAATAAAGATAAACCACCAAGGGTTAAATTTAAAAATAAGATAATAGATAGAAAGATAAAGATATATATATATATATATATGTATAAATATATATTTAACTTACGTAAATCTAAATATATATATATATATATATAATAAATAATATAAAGACCAGATAAAATAAAATAAAATTAAAATAAAGAAAATAAGAATAAATTCGAAATTGAAAAATTAAAATAAAGAAATAAATAAAGAAAATGGGTTGTCTCCCATCTAGCGCTTTATTTAATGTCGTTAGCTCGACGACCTGTGTCGCCCAGACTATAGACACTACGACAAATACTTCTTCTAGTTCTTGCGCTTTATCCAACTGAGTATTTCCCTACGAGAAATTTTGCGATTATGAAGTTTTTTACTGGAAAAATTTCTCTTTCACTCTTCAATTTATCTGGAGGTAATTTTAACTCCAAATTCAATCCATGCAAAATGAAAGAAAACATTTTAGATTTCAACGGAGTTAGGCGTAAATCAGAATGAACAGAAGAAACATTTTTCAACTCCTTAATTCCTTTGCCGTGATCCTTCAAATCCTTGTACAAATCATCAACAGATTTAGATTCTATAAATTCTTCAACGGCGGGCTTAATAACATCTATAAAATTTATACTAGCAACATTATCAGGATGTCACATCGCTTTGTAAACATCAAATTTTACGATCTCACCATCAAACTCCATTGTAAGAATCCCGCTTCTTACATCTATTTTTGTATTTGCCGTACTAAGGAATGGACGGCCAAGAAAAATTTCTGAAGACGAGTTTGATCGGTCGTTTTCCATATAGATTACGTAAAAATCCGCCGGAAAAATAACCTCATTTACCTGCACCGAAACATTCTCGAGCACTCCTTCAAGGTATATTACGGATCTATCGGCCAACTGCATAGTCACTTTTGTATCTTTTAGAGGTTCAGCAGAAAGTGATTTATATAAAGATAAAGGCATAACATTAATTGAATCACCTAAATCACACATGGCTCGTTTAATACGAACCTTGCCGATTTTACAAGGAATTGAGAACATACTTTGGTCTTTTAATTTTGGTGGTAGCCGTTGCTGAAAAATTGCAGATATATTTTCTCCCAGGTTTACCTTTTCAATCCCGATAAGTCGCCTTTTATTTGTGCAAAGATCTTTCAAGAATTTTGCGTATCGAGGCACTTTCTTGATTACTTCCAGAAGTGGGATGTTAATTTCCACTTTCCGAAAAACGTCCAAAATTTCCTTCTCTTCGGCTTGTTTATCTTTCTTCACTAATCTCGATGGGAAGGGAGGTGGCACGGCATAGGGGGATGGTTTAAGGGTCGGGTTCAGTGTATCTTTTTCAACGGGAGATGTTGTCTTTTCTTTACCTTTCTTTTGAATGCCTTCCTCTGTGGCTTTTGGTTCGATGATGGTACCGCTTCGTAGAGTGATGGCATTCACACTCTCTCTTGGATTGGGCTCCATTTGAGAAGGTAATTTCCCTTTAGATTCTAAGTGACTTACCGCTAACATCTGTTGAATTATCTGTTTGTCAATTGCTTCAAAGTGAGCTTCAGTCTTTAGTTGAAATTTTTCTTGGGCTAGCGCTAACTTTTCAACAATTGACTCCAACGATGGCTTCTGCGGTTGATATTGTTGTGGTGCAATTGGTTGATAAGCTTGATTTGGCCTCTGGTTTTGCGCGTAACCGAAGTTTGACTGGTTTCTCCATCCCTGATTATATGCATTTCCTATGGCACTGGCTTGAGCGATATCATCTTCCTGAATCATCGGACAACAGTCTGTCGGATGTTCTGGACTAGTACAGATTCCACAAAGTCTAGCTGTTTTCCTTTTATCTGCAACAAGAGTCTGCACTATTTCAGCTAATTTATCAATCTTATTTTCTAAAGAAACTGTACTTACCTCGCGAACCCTTCGAGATGGTTCGCTAGATTGATTAAACCTTTGCGAGTTGGCGGCCATGGTTGATATCAATGTTTTAGCCGCTGTTGGGGTCATATTGACTAGAGCTCCGCCACTTGCCACATCCACTACTTTCATATACATGGGCGTCAATCCTTCATAAAAATACTGAAGGAGGGTTTGTTCTGACAATCCATGTTGTGGACAATTTGCACACAAGTTTTTAAACCACTCCCAATATTCATATAAAGATTCAGATTCTTTTTGTTGAATGCTCAGGATGCTGCGCCTTATTTCGCTCGCTTTTTCCGCATGGAAGAACTTGTCAAGAAAGAGTTTAGCCATGTCAGTACAGGTTGTAACAGAGTTTGAGGGTAAATCAAATAACCAATCTTTTGTGATATCTGCTAAAGAAAATGGAAAAGCTCTAAGTTTAATTTGGTCATTGGATACTCCTTGAGGCTTTGTGCTTAGACAAACCATGTGAAATTCTTTCAAATGTTTGTGAGGATTTTCCGTTGGGAAGCCGTGAAAAGTAGGTAAAAGGTGGATCAAACCCGTTTTTAGCACGAACGGTGTTTTGCCATTTGGGAAGGTTATACACATTGGTTGCTGGCCATCGGGTGCCGTATTTAGTTGGAGAATAGTTTGATTTTCGTCTCCCATTGGATCTGGTTCGAAGTTCAACTCTGCTTCGGATGTGATCTCTAGATCGCGTTCAAATCTTTGCTGGCGTTGTTTGTTTTTCTTTTCCCGAAGTGTTTGTGCGTACAACTTTCGGGCTAGTGCTTCGATTTCCGGGATGAGTTCAAATTGTTTTCCTGGATTGCTCCTGGTCATAAATCAAATGAAACAATATTAGTACTTTACCGTATTCCCCGGCAACGGCGCCAATTTTGACACTAATGACACACGTCGTATAGTGTTAAAAATAAATCCTTAAACTCAAATAAATAAGAATAAAAATAGTATAGCGAGAGTAAGGGTCGATCCACAGGGAATAGGTGTTCTAACACCCTTTCGTTCTGACTTAGACCAAGAAACCTGTAAAAATAAAAGTGGGGGGTTTAGAGAAGTGATTTGCGTAATAAAAAATAATAAGAACGAAAATAAGTATTGAAAATGAATTATGGAATGAATTAGCCTTAAGCTACGCTTTGCCACGACATCCTCGATCACCGAAATGGATTTGTCTTCAGCTTTCTTGCCGGTTACATTCTACAAGGCCCAACCCTTGCAACTTACTTCTCGTTGGTAAACTCGACTCCCAGGGCAATCCTTGAAATCAAGCTTTAGTTGGTTAGCTACGGCAATCAATGCTAACTCAAGTCTAAATTAATGCTGGAGAAGCCCGTGCTTGGATAATCGTCTCGATGAGAATTGTTTCCGATTTTGATTCCCCTTAGTGGACCGCCACTAAGTTTGCTCTTAGGGAGTTGAATTGACTACAAGCTTTTCCTCGTCCCCAACGATGGATCCAAACCACTTCAACCCGATGCGCGCTCTCGGAATGAAACAATTGAGATTCTTAAAGATTAGGCCGATTGCCTAATCAATTTTACAGAGAATCTAAAAAAGAATTGTTGAAGGAATGAAGAACTTTTCTAATCTCACGAGTTTAGTCGGGTTTGGCATTGCTTTTGGCTAAAGAAGATTTAGTTAAGCATGGTTGGTGAAGAAATCATACTTAAGTAAATAATGAAAGAAATGGAGAAAAATAGAGAACTTTATTAAACTCAAAGGTAGAAGAGAACAATGAGCAAGTGATCTAACTCACCCCCAAAGTGGGGTATTTATAGTAGCTGAAAACCCTAAAAAATAAAATGATAAATCTCAAATTTAATTTGAATTACATAAGATAATTATCCCAAGTTTAAATTTTAAAAATTATAATCCGGATTATAGGCTATCTGATAAGCTATCACTACTGCTGACGTCAGCTCCTAGAAGATGCTGACGTGGCGCCCAGTCAGCATTCATGCCCTGATTCATGCCCATGAATCCAACATTTTCTGCAGCATTCTAGCTTATTTCCAGCATCACGTCCCCTGCATGAAATCAACATAAACAGCCCAGTTAAGTCCTTCAAACTTGTATTTACTCGAAATAAGGACCAAAAACACAACCAAAATAAATATTCATCACAAGTCATCAAAAAATGGATTCACAGATTCCATGCTGGTTTCTACGCACAATCTAAGCTGATAATGTTAAACTCATACATTTTGCTTACGAAGAAGATGGTGGGGGAGAAGAAATAAATTTTTTTTTAAATATACATGATTAAATGTGAAATTATACAAATTGTTTTTATTTCAGTGGTCAAAATAAAAGTGAAGTAATAGTTTAGGGACTATCTAGGTATTTTATCTTTTTTTATTGTGCCAGATCAACCTCCTGTTTAAGTTTAACAGCAACAAACGTCTTAGTGTCCAAAAGTTTACAGATCGAAAAAGTAAGTGACCTTACTAGTCGTTTTTGAAAATCGATGACCAACTCTGTACTGAGGAGAAACATAAGTGACCATTCCAGTAGTTAACCCTTAAAATAAATAAAATATTTAAAAAATGATTGAAAATAAAAACTAATATAAAAAATTAAAATGTATTTGAGATTAAAAATGATAAAATTGTTGTGAATAAAGTAAAGAAGAACAAGAGAGACAAATAAGAGCAAAGATGAGAGACAAAGAGAGAGACTTTTATTATATTCTCAATGTAAGATTGTGTACAATGCTTTCTTCAAAAGTCTATATTTATAGGCATAAGATGGAAACCCTAATTCTAATGAGTATTAAACCCTAATAATAAAGCCCATTACAGTCTCATTTAATATATAGGTATCCACAATAAATAAAGATATTCATAACACTCCCCCTAGATATCCATAAAGATAATGTGCATCGTTAAAACCTTACTAAGATAATAACCCTGTGGGAAAAAATTCTTAATGAAGGAAAAAGAGTACACACATCTTTGATACGCATAACATGTTGCCTCATTAAAAACCTTACCAGGAAAACCTATTGGGACAAAACCTCGGTTAAGGGAAAAAGAGTGCAATGCGTATTTACTCCCCCTCATAAAAATATCACATAAGATCTTTGAATCTTCATAATTCAATCTTGAATATAATCTTCAAATGTTGAAATAGAGTATGCACTAGTGGAAAAATCTTATAAATTATTGCTTGAAATGATTCATCAAATACTATTCTTCTGAAGATCATGAGGGACGAAACTTTAAAGAGATATGTTTCGTTTTATCACATTTGATGTATCCACCTTGAGATATAAATTCTGCATTATCTCTACATATGATAGCTTGCATCTTATCTTGTGAAAGCAATTCACATATCTTCTGGATATGTTTAGCCAAACACATATTTCGGCTTTGCCTCATGCATAACAATTATTTAAAGGCAATGGTCTCGTAGCACTCAGATAGTATTTCTGGACCAGCTAAGATACGATGCTTCCAGATCAATTAATGTATATATGGTGCTTTTAGACCAAGAATATCATCACCTTTTTCTCGAGGGCGGAATGAATCTTTGTTTACATTAAGAGACCTAGCAACCAAATAATGATCAACGAATATGCATTATGCATGTAAAGTCTCTTTAAACATTTTTCTGTGTATGCCGATTGCTGCACAAGGATTCCATTGTTAAGGAGATATCTTCATGAGTCTCAATGAATCGCCAACATACAGAATAAAAACAAAGACAAATCCAGAGCTAAACTTCTTAATAAAATGCTCCGGAAATTAAATCATTCTTATAGCCTTCTGCTAATAAGTATTCAATGGGGCGATTATACCAAATGTGCCCAAAATATTTTAATCCTTAAAAAGATATATTCAATATAATTGAATAATGTTCTCGAGAACTTGAATTAACTGCTTCTGCCAGTCTAAATCCTTTCAGAAGCTTCATGCAAATGTTGTTATCAAGAGGCTCATACAAATAAGATGCAACAACATCAATTAGGCGGAAACTGAGTTATTTCATTTATTTTCAGACTATCTAAAATTAACTACATCCACCACCAAAGAATATATTTTACTCATAATCAATTTCATATCTTTGTGAGAATCTTTGTGCAACCAAACGAGCTTATATCTCGTGATTTCTCCTTTTGATTTCTTTTTCTCACAAAGGCTAATCAATATCCACGAGCTTTACACATTTCAATATACGGGCTATAGGCCCAAATACTTCTCTTTTCGAAAGAGATCTTAGTCTCGCCTCAATTGCCTCTATCCATATTGACCAATCATTTCTTTGTTTACATTGTCCAATTGACAATGATTCATGATCCACATCATCAAATAAAATCTCTAGTGCTATATTGCATGCAAATGTATTATCGGCGTCGATTTGATTTCAGTTCCACTTATTACCAGGCATGACATAATATATTGAGATCTCTTTATTATCAGGTACATGAGTCATGTTAATGTCTATATTGGAGACCTTTTAATCTCTTCTTGAGATTTTCATAATTCATTGATTCCTCGATCAGACCATCATAACTATAGCTCCCTTCCTTTTTTTTCAAGGATTTTTATCTTTGGAACCTACTTGTCTACCACGCTACAGGCGTAAGTTAAACTCATTAGCAACTAGAGTTTGTCCTTCCGGGACATCAAATTTAAATGGAGCATTCATAGCTGGTATATGTGACTTAGTCACTCTATTAGGGTCAACAAAATCATCTGGCAATTGATTTGCTAAATGAATTATCATTTGAACTTATAATTCACATTATTGAGTACGTGGATCAAACTAAGATAATGATAATTCATTTCAATTTATTTCTTTTTCCATCTATTTTTTATCCCCTTAATGTTGGGAAAATTGACTCATTAAAATGATAGTACTAAATCGAGCTGTAAATAAATTCCCTATCAGAAGCTTAAGATATTTAATTATCAAGGGAAATTTGAATCTGACATATATTCCCAACCTCCTTTGAGAACTCATCTTTGTGCGTTGTGGTGGAGGAATTAGAACATATACCGCACAAAAAAAATCTAAGATGAGAAATATTTGGTTTGACCAAAAACCATTTGTAATGGGGATAACTTCTGATAATTTGTTGGCTTGATGCGAATTAGTGATACTACATGTAAAATGACATGTCACCAGCATTATAAAGACCAATTGTCTTTATAAGGTAATCTGGAAAATGTGCTCATAATTTTATCAACTGAGCAAGTAGCCTCGCAAACACCAAGTTACGGGTTGATAACAAGGATACATATGACCATCTATTCGATGCATCGATTAAAATCGTAAAATATCTAGATGGACTGTAAGAAAGGTGTATGGGCCCACATATATCACCTTGTATCCATTCCAGAAAATTAATAGATTCACAATCTATCTTAGCTGATGATGATTGAATAATCGATTTGCTTTGATAGCAAGTATCACATGAAAAACATTACCTTGAAGAAAATTTTAGTTCTTCAATAATGACCACATGAAAGTGTCAACAAATTTTTGCATCATAATTAAATCGGGATGGCCTAACCGGTCATGCCAAATAATAAAGTTATTAGTAAATTTCTGATTTACAATAGCATGAGCTTCAATTTGTACTATTTCTTGTGTAGTACAATATGGATGACAGTGCATATATTTTTTTCAAGATTTTATTATTGCCTTGAGTTATACTCGTAATATTGAGATAGCCGGTATCCCCTTGACTAATATTCTCATTATATTTCTGTAAATATCTTTAAAACTTAATAAGTCTCTTTGCGAATTTGACGAGTATAATGCACTATAAATATGGAATAAAGTTCCATTTAGCAATAATATATTTGCTCAGTCGGAGACATCTGTGATATTAGTACTTTCGGATATAGTACTCACATTATTCCCTTGCATTTTAAATGGGAAAATATGCATAGTTATGCACCTTTCAAAATGTGTTTTGTTTTATTCACTTCGAGGAATGAAAAATATGTACTTTGTATCATTCACTTCGGGGAATGAAAAATATTAAATAGAGCACATCAAATCAAATCGGTTATCTATCAAAGATAAACCCTCAAGAACTTATTGCTCTTACGAAGCATTGATATTTTAGTACTTTGAGAAATAGTACTCATATTTTTCCCTTGTATTTAAATGGGAAAATATTTCTTACGCTTAAGTATAGTATGAGTACTTGCATTGTTTGCTAGGCATAAATAGCCACAATTTATTGTATATTTTATTTCGAAAGTAATCATATTCTTCAAAGAATAAATTAACATAAAGCATAAATAAATAATATGTAAACCAAGTTAATATAAAGTAAATTAACATAAATAAATAATAAAATTAACATAAAACAAAATAAATAAAAGATCAATTATTCCCTTTAGAGGTTATAAGGGAAATAAAATAAATGACGAATTATTCCCTTCAAGGGTTATGAAGAAATTAACAATATCCAATTGAGTTGGACTAACAATGCCATAATTATTTTCGCCATAAACAAAACTTATTTATATTTCCTTTCATTTATCATTCATGATTATGGATAAAGTCCATAATACTTTGGCGTTTGACAAGTACGAGACCAATGGTTTGTACCATCGTATTGATAACATAAAGATTTTGATATGATATCTATCATTCTTGTCATCCTTATAATCCCACTTTCGGTGGATATAAACATTCTCAAAAGGATCATCTTATCCATGTCTATTTTTTATGGCCTCAATCGCGACCACAATTGCTAATGTGACATTTATTTTTTTCGCTATAAAAATATCACATTCACTTCAGGGAATGTAGCGGAGGCTAATAGGTCTTTAAAACCTCATCAGTGATACTCTGGCACATAACTGAGTTTTATTCACTAAACATATAGTGAAATATCATGTTTCCATTCACATCAAGGAATGAAACAAATCCAATAATCGCATGGAATAAACATCATGCTTGCATTCACTTCAAGGAATGACATAAGTCCAATAATCACATGGAATAAACATCATGCTTGCATTCACTTCAGGGAATGCCTCCCATAATTTTTTTTGGATCAAGACGATTTTCGTAACTTGAACTTGGGAGAAGTCTATAGTCGAATTTTCGACACAAAAATAATATTGCTTTCAAGCAAATATAGACTTTATAACAATCATACTATTAAAGAATAAAAATAAAAATAGAGTTTACCGATATTGATTTTCCTCTCAAGGACAATGGAGATATACATGACCAAGACAACTCCTCATAATCTCTTTTGTCTTTTCAGACCATTTAAAGATATCATGTAAAACTCAAAATATGGTTAAAATACCAACTTTAACAAAAAAAAAACATAAATGTAATAACTACAAAATAATTGTCATTCTTAAACAAATAAGCAACCATAAGGATGTATAAAAAAGAATGATTAATCAATCGCTATATCAAAATATATGGTAGATGTAGTTACCAATATCTTGTTAAAATCTTTTTCGGAAATTGTCGACAAGAACCACGGTAATTGAGTCACTCTATGGCTACACTAACACCAAACAACCAAAGATTTTTTAAAAAAATTAAAAGTCAAGTTAAAGATCAAAGAAAGAAAGATAATCGATAATTAAAATATAATTGAGGGAGAATAACTTATCTTTGATTCATGCTAGTATCAAATTCTTTTCAATAAATCCTTTAGGATTCAAACGACAAAACACCCCAGTTGGTTAGAGTCTCGTGCTGATAACGTGTTGTGAATAAAGTAAGGAAGAACAAGAGAGATAAATAAGAGCAAAGATGAGAGACAAAGAGAGAGACTTTTATTATATTCTCAATGTAGGGTTGTGTACAATGTTTTCTTCAAAAGTCTATATTTATAGGCATAAGATGGAAATCCTAATTTCAATGGGTATTAAACCCTAATAATAAAGCTCATTAAAGTCTCATTTAATATATGGGTATCCACCATAAATAAATATATTCATAACAAAAATGTAAATATAAAAAAAATTAAAAAGTATTTATAAAGTATTAAAAATTGAACACTTTCATCGAAAAAGTCTTTGACTTCGTCAGTCTGAGTATTACCATTCGTTAAACAAATTTTCAGTGGAATCAACATTGTATTAAAGTAACAATAAAACTCATTTTTTTTTCACTTTTCTACATCAAATTTATGCTCATTAATATTAGTATAATTTTGATGTAGAAAATGAAGGTAATTTTTGTTTTTTCTACTCTAACACAAGGATGATTCCATTGAAAATATGCTCAAGGAATATTAGTAGGCTTAGCTTATCGAGAAACAGTTGAAGATTTTTCTGATGGTTTATAAATATTTTTAAATTTTAAGTTTTTATATTTATAAATTTTCATATTTTTAATTTTATGTTTTTTCTTAATTTTTAAATTCATTATAGTATTTTTATTTTTTAATATTTTATGAGTATTTAAATATTTTTAAATTTGTAATAATTTATTATTTTTTAGCTTAAAGATTAAGTAAGTTATCGAACTTTCAATTAAAATGAATTATGCCCCTGAACTTGGTAAAAAAAATTAATTATGCCCTCAATTTCGGTTTAAAAAATCAATTCAGCCCCTCTGCCACGCCATCATCACATATGCACTGCCACGTCAGCATCATAGACTGTCACGTCAGCATAGTTGATTACCACGTCAGCACCGTAACGGTCAATGTTGGTCAAGGGGCTAATTTGCTGCAATGTGCGAACTGGAGGACCTAATTGAACGCGTTTTCACGCGAGGGACAACATTGCTAATTTGGGTCGAACTCGAGGGCAAAATAACCCATTTAGCCAAATTTATTTTTCTTCTATTTAATTTTTTACCCTAAATACAAAGTAGTTGTCAAGACAATAATGCATATGATAAATGATGGAAATGCAATGACGATAATAGAAGATATTTATTATTATTATTGGGGCCATCATCACGCTGACTGGGTCCAACAATGGATGACACGATATGGCAAACGACCGCCCATCCTCGCACCCATTGTGAATATGACCATGGCCGTCACTTTCGACTATATGCAGTGGTACCAGTAACATAGGAAGCCGCATATACTCACTTTCGAGGAGCGCGAGCGAGAGATTGAGGTGCCTCCCTAAAATCGCCCGCGCCCCCAACGTCGAGCCAGCTATAGCCAGAGCCAGTCGACGCAGCACGGTCCGTGACAACGTTTCAGAATTTGAGTGGTCCTTCCACGTTTCAGCAGATGAGGCCTCCACCCGAGTTCGGCTTCACGGATTCCTATCGTCCCTTCATGCCGACGAGTGGTTCTCCGGTGTTCGATGTTCCACCGTTGGCATCACAGTTCGACTACAGCATTGTCGAGCATACGCCGCCGGGCAGCTTGTTCTCCACCCGCCCCGGTCCCAGTAGTGGTCCGCATTTCGAGGACGTTCATGGAGCCGATGATGATGATGATAAGAACGACCCTGAAGCACATGACATTCAGAGGAATCTATCACGGGATCGTCGTGCACCCCGTTGCGGAACGGGTGGACATAGACATCATTAGTACGAGGGGGGTTGCATATATATGTTTTAATTATGTTTATGGAAGACATTATTTTTTTATTTTGAAATTACAGATATTTTATTTTGCCTTATTAATTTTTTACATACTTTTTAGAATTTTATATTTAATTTCGCTTTTTTGGATAACTAATATTCGATTAGTAAACCAAGCCTATCACACCTTTTTAAAGGCAAAATCATTCAAAAAAACAAGCTACAATACCGTTTTCGACGCGAATTTTAGTCGGTTTAGAACGAACCAAACTTGGCCATATTGGTGTCAAATGAAAGACACGTTCCAGTACTACGAACCCAAACTGAATGTTTACTAAAAATATACGATTAATAAGTCCGAAATATTGCTCGAACATGCCTATCGACGCTTGGTCTTCTAGTCCGATTTCCAAAGAACTCGCTTTCTTCCGATAAATTCAGCCGCCTCTTCAAATTCTCAGGGAACTCGTGTTTCACAAAACGTGAGTTTTTGTTAAGTTCGTTATTCTGAAAAGTGTTGCCACGTATGAAGAACTCACTCTCTACATAGCGCGAGTTCGTGTCTCGTTATTCCCAAAATGCGAGTTCTTCATACGTGGCAGATTTGGGGTCATTTTTCTAAATAAATGTTTGTTGGGGCTATTTTTCTAGATATTAAATAAAAAGGATTTTTAATATAATAATGCCAATAGAACCTAACCAACGGTCTGAGTAGAAAGAATATAATATTCATTTATTCTTTTTGAATAAAAGCCTACTTCATTTATTAGATGCAAAGGAAACTAATACAACTGAAAAACAACAAGAAACTGAAACGATGAAAAAGTAAACAAAGTCCAGAAAAACACCCAAATAGAAAACGCAAAAAAAGAAGCCGGAGAAGACAAAATCTCCAAAATCAAATAGCACTGAAGATGTATCCGTTGATGGTGCAGGAGAAATTTGTATACCCAGGAAGGTTGATCATAAATGCAAAAGGGAACATGGGAAGGGAGACCTAGGATCGGACACCTGAGCGACGATCCAAATTCGCCGCATGCATCGCACAAAAAAGAATCTCCTTCACCCAAAATTGATCACCGGAGCCGAGCGAGGAGTCCTTAGCAACCAGTAGGAGTGTTCATGGTAGATTAACCGTACCGTTTAGCTTAAACGGTTGGTTAACCGTTATAGCGATTATTATTCGTAACTTAACCGTTACTAATTATTGAGAAACGGTTAACAGTTAAATTTTTAAATGGTTAACCATTATAGTGGGTAACCGTTAAGGAACGGTTCGGTTACAGGTTAACCTGTAACTTATTACGATTTTCTTTTTAAATGTACATTATTTCTTTTTTAGAATAATAAATATATCTCTCCGATAAATATTGTATTAATTTTTTTTTAAAAAAATAACTTAAATAGAGAGATTTTAAACACAAACTTTATATAAATAAAGTACCTATAAGTTAACCATTAACCGTCTTTTTTAGCGGTTCGGTTAACCGAAACCGTTTAACCTTTAACGGTTTGGTTAATTAACCTATAAAATGAACGGTTATACCAGTTAACGGTTACGGCTAACGGTTACGGTTTATTTTTCACACCCCTAGCAATCAAATAAGCCACCTAGTTTGCCGACAATGCGATATATTAAAAGGAACATTTTCTGAAGAAATTTGCCATTTCTTTTGTTTCGCAAATAAGAGCACTTAGGTCTGAAAAATCTGGTGATGATGATTGCAACTTTTTGATTACCGACAGCGAGTCAACTTCGACGATGATAGAATGAAAACCTAGGTCGGTAAGGAGGTGCACCGCATGAAGGGCCGCAATTACTTCGACCATGAATGCCGAGGACACATGGTGAGAGAAATAATAGAGTCTATTTGTAAATTGTAAATTATTGCTGAGTTGTCAAGATACCAAGAGTTAGTTATATCAACTGTATTATATTATATAAACTAAGCTTTGGTTTTGTATTAATTAATTACTTTTATCGTTTTAATAATAATAATAAAAGTCTTTTGTTTTCTCTCTCTCTTTCATTTTAGGTTTCCAATCCCCAATTTAAGAAGTTTAAGAAATCCTAAAAATTCTACATGATATCAGTTGATTTCTCGTCTGCTAACGGTTCTTCCACCAACGACCGTTTCTTCCGCAACGATGACCCGTCTGGTAAATACTACATTCACCCAAACGAGAACCCAGCCCTCGTCCTTATCTCGTCTTTGCTTGATGGAGGCAACTACCATAGCTGGGCTCGGTCAATGAGAATGTCTGTCATCTCCAAGAACAAGAGGAGTTTTGTTGATGGATCGATTCGTGAGCCAAGTCGAGATTCGCCCAAATACAAAGCGTGGCTGAAGTGCAACAATCTGGTATTATCTTGGTTGCAGCGAGCATTGATTCCAGAAATCGCCCAAAGCTTGTTGTGATTTGATACGACCTACGATCTATGGAATAATCTTTTCGACCGATTTAACTAGAGAGATTTGGTACGAGTTTCGGATTTGCTTCAAGAGTTCTACTCTTTGCAACAAGGTAATGCATTTGTTACTTCCTATTACACGCAGCTGAAAGTTGTTTGGGATAAAATATGCAATTTTAGATCTCTTAAATCTTGTGATTGTGATGCTGTGAAATACCGAAATCAAGATTTTTTGCTTTGGTTTCTTCGAGGATTGAATGATGGTTTTTCAATACCTAAGTCTCAACGTTTAATGGTGAAACCAGTTTCAAAGATTAAATGTTTTTGCTTTAGTGATTCAGCATGAGAGATCCCTAGTTTCTGTTCTTAATGTCTTGCTAGCTGATAAATATCATGGGAAGATTGCTGAGTCTAGTACTAAGTCTGACAATAGGATTGTCAATAAAAAGTTTCCTAGTGCTGGTTCTTCAAAGAGACCGTTGTGTATTTTTTGTATAGAAAGCACAGATTCCCACCTGGTTATAAGAATAGAAATCAGTCTAACAGAGTAAATCAAGTAGGGATGCTTGTTGTTGATGGTCCTTTTGAGAATAGTAAACATAGTCAGGAATCTGGTTCCCCTGTTGTATTCACTAAGAAATGTTATGAGAATTTGTTGAATATGCTGCAAGAGAGGTTCGTGTCTGCTCAGAATCCTTATGTTCAGAGTTCTTCTGTTACTGATTCAAAGGTCAATGCTCTTTCTTCTGTATTTGACGTTACAACTGGTGATGCAAGTAATTTTTCAGTTTGTTGTTCATCTTTTTTATGTGTTAATTCTTCTTAGATATTAGATTCAGGTGCTACGGATCACATATGTAATAGTTTATAATTGTTTGATTCTTATTATTCTGTTGATAATAAGTTCATAAGGTTCCCTAATAATGCTTTGGTTAGGGTTAGTCAAATAGGTAATGTTAAGATTAATAACTCTTTCACCTTGCATAATGTGTTCTTTATTTCGGGATTTACTTTTAATATTATTTCAGTATCTCAACTAACTAAATCTTCTTTTTTTGTTCTTTTTCTTTTGATTTTTGTTCTATACAGGACATGTTTACATGAAAGATGATTGGTATAGCTAGGAATATTAATGGCCTTTATCAGCTTGATGCTAATGCTTCTGCATCAAGTAACACTGTTTCCATTTTTTTTTCAGTTTCTTCATTTGAGTCTGCTGTTTGTGTGACTTCATCTGAGTCTTTTAGAAAGTGGCATTCTAGGTTAGGCCACCCTTCTGCGAGAAGAATGAAGTATTTTGTTGACATTAATAAAGAGATTTCTTTACCTAGTAATTTTGTTTGTGAGACTTGTCATCTTGCAAAACAGAAATGTTTGCCTTTTCTTACTAGTACTACATGTTCAGAATTTATATTTGATTTGATACATACTGATGTGTGGGGCCCTTTCCCAGTCAAAAGCCTTTATGGTCATATATATTTTTTAATAATAATAGATGATAAAAGTAGGTTCGTGTGGATTTTTCCAATGAAAGTCAAATCTGAAGTTAGAAACTTGCTTATTCAATTCTATCAGTTTTTAGAAACTCAGTTTTCAAAGAAAATAAAGTGTGTTAAGTCTGATAATGCAAACAAGTTTGAATTAACTGATTTTTTCAAGTTAAAAGGAGTTATTCATCAAAATTTTTGCACATATACTCCTCAACAGAATAGCATTGTAGAAAGAAAACATCAACATCTTCTCTCAGTAGCTAGATCCTTAAGAATACAAGCTGGTTTGCCTTTAGTTTTTTGGCTTGATTGCGTGATACATGCAGCATATCTTATTAACATTACACCTACATCTATTTTACAAAAAAAACTCCTTACGATCTCTTGTATATTGTTCCTCCTAAGTTAGGTCATTTAAGAGTATTTAGCTGTATTGCTTATGCTTCAATTTTGCCCAAGCCTAAAACTAAAATGGATCATAGAGCAACTAAGTGCATTTTCATAGGCTATCCTAAAAATATTAAAGGTTTTAGACTATATGATATAGCTACCAAATTTATTTTTGTATCTAGAGATGTAACTTTTGAAGAATCACAATTTCATTTTAAAATAAATAACAGTTCTAATAAACTTGTCCTTCCAGCCTATGAAAATAATATTCATATTGAAGAAGAAGAATTTGTTGATCCTATTTTGATAACTCTTTCTAATAATTTTGGTTCTGTTAATTCTGCACTTAAGACAGTGCAGTCAATTCTGCCAACTGATTTGTGCAGCCAAATCAGGCCATTCAGATTCCTCAAGCTCAGACTGGCCACTCACAACCTGCTCAACCACTTTCCAGACCAAAGAGAAATGCTTGTTTGCCTTCTAAATTTAAAGATTTTCAGGTAACTGTACCAGGCTCTAGAACATCCCCTCATAGTATAAATAATGTTATTTCTTATGATGCTTTATCTTCAACTTATGGTGCTTACATTAATAGTGTAGATATTCTTTCTGTACCTAAGTCATATAGTCAGGCTATTAAACATACTTGCTGGAAAGATGATATGACTGAAGAAATTAAAGCATTAGAGTTAACTAAAACATGGGAATTAGTTACTCTTCCTCATGGAAAGAAAACTATAGGATGTAAGTGTGTTTTTAAAACTAAATTAAAATCTGATGGGACACTCGAAAGGTATAAAGCAAGGCTTGTAGCCAAAAGATACACACAACAGTTTGTGGTTGACTTTTTAGATACCTTTAGTCCAGTTGCTAGAATAACAACCATTAGGACTTTATTGGCTGTTGCTGCTTCTAAAAAATTGAATTTACATCAGTTAGACATTAATAATGTTTTTTTTACATGGTTTTCTTGATAAAGAGGTTTATATGGATTTGCCCCCTAACTATAAATCTGGCTTAATTTGTAAGTTAACTAAGGGTCTTTATGGTCTTAAGCAAGCCAGTAGACAATGAAATGAGAAGCTTGCTTCAGCCTTGATTCAACAAGGTTTTAAGCAGGCTTGTGCTGATACTTCTCTTTTTATTAAAGGATCAGGTCCTACTTTCATTGCACTTGCTGTCTATGTAGATAACATAGTGTTGACTAGTCCCAATGAACATGAAATATCTTCTATTAAGAATTTTTTGCATGAATGTTTCAAGATTAAAGATTTAGGACCTTCGAAATATTTTTTGGTTTTTGAAGTGGTTAGACCTGGAAAAAAAAATTTCTATATAAACGTAAGTATACTTTAGATTTGCTTCAAGAAACTGATTTTTTGGATTGTAAACCTGTTTTCACTCCTTTACATGCGAAAATTAAACTGTCTAAAAATGATGGAGTTCCTTTAACAAAAATTACTTCTTATCGAAGACTTATAGGAAAGTTATTATATTTAACAAACACAAGACCTGATATTTCTTTTGATGTCCATCATCTTTCTCAATTCCTCTCTGCTCCTACTGATATATATATATATATATATATATATATATATATATATATATATATATATATATGCAAGCTGCTCATAGAATTCTTAGATACCTTAAAAGATCCTCTGGACAAGGCATTTTCTTCCCTGCTGATAATAACATTAAGATAAATGCTTTATGTGATTTTGATTTGGCTTTCTGCCCTGATTCAAGATGATCCATTACTGATTTTTGTGTTTTTATTGGTCCAGCTCTTGTTTCCTAGTGTTCCAAGAAGCAGCAAACAACTTTTCGTTCTTCAAGTGAAGCAGAATATCGTGCCTTTGCTTCTATTTCTTGTGAAATTCAATGGCTAACATATTTACTTTCTAATTTACAACTTGTTAAGATTTCCCCTGCCAATCTCTATTGTGATAATATGTCTGCAATTCGTATTGCAGAGAACCCCGTGCAGCATGAACGAACTAAACACATTGAAATCGATTGTCATCTTATTCGCGAGAAGCTACATCAAGGATTGATCACTCCTTGTTTCAACACATCATCAATTGGCAGACTGTTTTACAAAGGCTTTGCAGCCATCTTCTTTTCTCCAAACTATATTCAAGTTGGACATACATAATATATATGCTCCAACTTGAGGGGGCTAATAGAGTCTATTTGTAAATTGTAAATTCTTCCTGAGTTGTCAAGATACCAAGAGTTAGTTATATCAGCTGTATTATATTATATAAACTAAGATTTGATTTTGTATTAATTAATTACTTTTACCGTTTCAATAATAATAATAATAAAAGTCTTTTGTTTCCTCTATCTCTCCTATTTTGGGTTTTCAATCCCCAATTCAAGAAGTTCAAAAAACCCTAAAAATTTTACAAGAAACGCCAGCATGAACCCATAATATCTCATGTAGAGTTTCTAATGACAACCCCTGACCACAATGTTTTGTCAACACCTTGGTTTTAAAAGGTGCGAGGCGGTCCGAGGTGTAAAAAGTTCCTAAAGCTGAGGTTGAGGCGAAGGTGCTCGTCCTTCGTAGATGATGCGTTTTTTTATCTTAAAAATTTATAAATCAATTATATAGTATATTTTATACTTAAAACATGATAATTATATTATAAATGTTAGAAGATTAAAATATTTCAATTATATGTAAATTTTAAAAGTATTAAAAATAATATATATTAATATTTTATAAATTATATTATTTGAATATGTAATTTGAATATTTTATTTAAATAAACAAATATTTAAAAATAAATCTTATTTTATTGTATTGATTTATATTAAAATTAATATTAATTTCTTGATTAGAATAAGTATCTGGATAACAAAATTAATAATAATAATAATAATAATAATAATAATAATAATAATAATAATAATAATAATAATGGTAAACTACATAAATGACCACCATACTATTGTAAAAGTCGCGATTTGACCACCCTACTTTTTTCGAAGCAATTAAACCATCATACTATTAAATTGGGTGCAATTTGACCACCAACCGTTAGAAGTTAACGGCAGAGTGACGTGGTAGTTAAAAAATAAGAGTATAATTACACATTTGATTCTTACTATTTACACATTCTTTCAATTAGATGTGATGAAAGCTCAATTAACCTATCCCATGCAATGGACTAACTTTTATATATTGTTATAATATGGACTAACTTTTATATATTGTTATAATATGAACGACCATGCTTTCATTAATGCATGAGATGATAATTGATAGGGACAGTGTTCAGTTCATGTTCAACTGCCAATATTTTATGTTCTAAATTTTATCAATTTCATTTCAATTACTTTAAGTGTTTTGATTTGAAGCCATGAACTTGGATTTTGAAAAATAGAATAAATTGTGTGATAAATATATTTGTAACAATTATGATATTTGTTGAATTTATGGTAATTTATAGCCACAACCAATTCTCGTGATCATCAGACATGCTCGCCACTTACGTAGGAACCAGTTGGGCATAAGACAAGGCCGTGACATAGGCAACCAACGGGCCAAGAGCTGGGATCCAATTGTCAAACCAAAAGTCGACATGAGTACCATTTTCAACGATCTGAGTCACATTGTTACGGACCATTTCCCATACAATGCTAAAGCCCTTTCAGAGATAAGAGCAATTTTGATTACGCAAAGATGGCGGGAGTGTCTCAAGACATTTGTACTTCGTGCGTAAGAAACGTACCCATAGTGCATTTGGTTTAGCTACCAATTGGAACGCCAATTTCATGAGGAAAGCCTCATTTTGAGCATCAAGCTTTCAAAATCCAAGATCTCCCTGAGATAAAGGTTGGCATACAACCTCCCAGCAGACAAGATGAACACCCCCACGATCCGAAGTGATACCCCAAATGAATCGGCGAAATAATCGTTCTAATTCAAGGCATGTAGATTTCGGTAAAAGAGTGGACTACATAGTGTATGAAGGAATAGCCGCTAGAACTGACTTAGCTAGCATGATACGGCCAACCAAAGATAGAGATTTTACTTTCTAACCACTAAGCTTCCGTTGCACCATCTACACCAAGTACTGATAAGTTACGGCTGTTACACGCTGATGATATGGACTAACTTTTATATATTGTTATAATATGGACGAAACATGCTTTCAATAATGCATGAGATGATAATTGATAGGGTCAGTGTTCAGTTCATGTTGAAATACCAATATTTTATGTTCTAAATTTTATCAATTTCATTTCAATTACTTTAAGTGTTTTGATTTGAAGCCATGAACTTGGATTTTGAAAAACGGAATAAATTGTGTGGTAAATATTTTTGTAACAATTACGATATTTGTTAAATTTATGGTAATTTGTAGAATTGTTAATATGAAATGTTTTTAGACATAGGTTCATTATATAAATTTCATTGCGCAGGTTTTCTCCAAATTTATTTTGAATCCTATAACGTGTGGATTTGGTCAAATTCAAAAGTCTTTATTTAATTAAAGAGTGGAAAGAAAAATAATAATAAATTGTATTGAACTATTTACACAATTTTGAAGAAAACAACGTGCATTTATCACTTAATCACATGCTAGAATGTGAATTATTAGGTTGAGAGCGTGTTAAGGGATGGTCATGCTACCAACATGGGTTGGATTCTGGAATAACAAGGCACATTTTTAATGAGTTAATTTTAAGTTCGAATTGTTAGAACCAAAACATAATAGATATGAAACCTAAAACCCAGGATCTATCATGTTAAATCACCGAGAACAATCAATCGAATAAACTGAATGCAGAAGCGTACCTGAATTCATTGATAGACTAAAAACCTTGAATCTTGATGTTGAAATCACAAATCTTTGGTATTGATCTTCCAAGAAGATAGGTTAGCCCTTGTCGTAAAAACTCTCAGACGGGGACAAGAGTAATACAAGTTAACCTATTTCTTGGGGACCACTACCTCATTATATAGTTGATTATTAAATCAACTATTAAATATTTATCTCTGCCCCTCATTGAATTATAAATATATCTTATTGTATCTACACTTTAATTTCCATGACACTTTAATACCTATGACACGCCTAACATAATTGGTCACTTGATTTTGTGTCATACTTTATAATAGCAACATACATTTTACATATGTGCCCACAATTGCGGATTTTAATCCAACAATCCCCCACTTGAGCAACATATGTTTCCTGATAAATGTACAACCTTATGAGCTCAAAAATTTGCTAGTATATAATAGGCATTCTATAACAATCATGTCCATCAATTATATCTATATAGCATCAAAGCGATGATATTCGCCATATCAATCATGAATGGACCCATCAATGGTCACGTATACAAACATAATCAAATGACATAGATTAATCATGGATGCGTAGCATGGAAAATTACATGAAATGTGAACCGAACATGTCTATTTCTAACTGGTCCTGCTAAACCTTACTGAGATCAACTTTACTGAATTCAGAGTGTGCATAAATTAAAAGAACTTTATTTCTGCAGAAAAATCTTAAAATATCCTTAAACTGAAGTAACCGAAATTGTGTCTAAAACGAATGAGCATTTTTCAAAATTAAAAACTCCCACTAAAACCGAATATCCTTAAATAACATTACACCCACATGAGTAGTGTGCTCATGAAAGACCTAGGGTGACAACTTCTTAATATGCGCGCAATTATGGAGTTTGTACCAACATGCTCTATAGACACACAATCACTCTGAATTTTCTTTAATAACTAGGAACTTAATATTTATATGCTTTAAATTTGAAGTGTTCTTATTGTTTATAGAATAAATGAATGCATATTTATTGTCACAAAATAACTTAAGTGGTCTTTCTATTCAATCTATAATTTGTAGCTCATGTGACAAAATTCTTTTGCATCAACATTCTATTAGAATCGAAGTCTGTAAACCTAATGATCTCTAACTTACCAGAACTCCGACATGTGATCAAGTAATTTTTTTTGTTCTCTGAAGATATCTCATAACCCCATTGGCTGCTATCCAATGGTCCATAATATGATTCCTCAAATATATGTCTAACATTCCAACAATGTACACAATTTCCGAACGCATACATATTAATTAACAAACGAAGCAAGTTAAAAAGAGGAACAACAAAAAAAATATAAAAAATAATTTCTGTAAATGAAATTGAAATAAACTGGAAAATCAAAGATAATAGAAACCAAAGGAAAAACCAGTAACCAATCAAAAAACTTAGACCGAGGCCTGTGCTATCACAGTGTCCTTAAAACAGATTCGTCCCCTCCCGGTGCTGGAGTTACTATGGAACGTCTGTCTCCCAGGATACAATGGTAGAATACAGCCAAAGAAGCAATGCAACCTTGACTGCAACGGCGAACTTTACAGAAGCAGAACACTATTAACAATCTGGCTAGAGGATTTTTTGGTGTGTTTTGGATAAAAACACGAGGCCTCCTTTTATAGTGTTCATGTAGGGGACATGATTAATTACATAATTAATCTGCTAGTTAAGTTTCTGAAGAGTTACACTTTCCAGAATTCAAAATGATAATTATCACAGAATTGATCCAAATAAAGTGGAGGTTACAACCAGCTGAAGGGTCTGTAACTCCATAAAAACGGTGGGTTAATTCTATAGTTTCTGTTGGAAAATTAAGTCAGGAAAGAAAAAAATTGTTATTTTGAAATCCAAGTCCAAAGCCCCAAGGACCAAGGCCCATCTTTGATTTTTATATAATTAAACTATGACTAGCCCAAAGTATCTACTCCAAGCCTTTGTCTTGTTTCCAACAATAACATGAAGAGTTTCTACATATAAAGCTTTGCAAATCTATGTTCCCAACAAGTTTGGGACATTTTACTTTCCATCTCGTTTTTTCCAACATTATGGGTGTTACTTTGAGCAACAATTTCTCATTCACCCATTGAACATTTTGAGCATGTAAATATACACATTTCATCTACTCTTGTAGTAGATTAATAATCCACTCAGTCTCAAATAATTTGACTAATGGAACCTACTCAAATTCAAGCTCAAAAATGTCCATGTACCATATCATTTTTCTAACAATACATACTTAAGCATAAATTAGATTCTCAATAGCTTATGAATAGAGAATCTTTTGAATTTTATAAATTTTAAGGTTACTTTTAGGGCACTAAGTAAGACTAAATTTGTCTTCTTTAGCAATATGAGTATCAATTGATTTTACTCCCACTGAACTTGTAGTATATACAATTGTCAACCAAATTTATCTCAAAACCGAATGAGATAATCAACATGAAATTTATAATTTCATTAATGAGAGTCCTACTTAAGCTCATAGATAAATTTCTTTAATTTACAGATCATTGATTTTGTATCATTAGACACAAATCTATGATTGTACCATATAATTTATTTCTTCAATGTCGCCATTGAAAAACACAAGCTTAACATCCATCTTATATAACTTAAGATTAAAATAAGCAAAAAGCGTCATGATTATACTGGAAGAGTCTTTCAGTGAAACTTGAGAGAATGTCTCTACAAAATACAAGACGTACTTTATACTTATCCACATTACCATTTCCATCCTTATTGGTTTTAAATATCCATTTACAACCAATTGATTTGCACCTTAAGGAAATGAGATAAGTTCCTAAACTTTATTGTTTTGCATAAAATTATACTCTTCTTGAATGACATCAATTCACTTGTGAGAGTTAAAACTTTTATGGTCTGATAAAAATGATTGAGTCATTTTCTATCATTCCATTGTTACCTTATTTTCTTAAAGAAATACAATATAATAATCCGGAATAGTATTTCATCTTCCTCTCGTGGACCTCTTTAATGACACTTATTTTTTAAGGTTGTTGAGTTTGTTCTTCTGAAACAATTAACTTATCTTGAATGAGAGTTGTTCAACATTATTTTGCTGAGGTACTTGATTTACTTCTTGATTAATGATAGGCGTGAAAACCTAAACATCATCAAAAGTGATAGTATGAATTAAATTATAATTCAATTTTTCCTCAATAACAATGCACCTAACCTTATTTCTCCCTCCAAACTCAACATCCTAAAAAAAGGTTATAAATCTCTCCTTAATGTAATCTTAATTGTGGGATCATAAAATTTACAGCCCATGAATCACTCAAAATAACCGAAATAATTGCTCTCTTTTAAAGTTTAATTACTTCACATATGTCCTAACTTATACAAAAGAATCAACACTTTGTAACTTATTGTTGTTTCTTTTGACTAAGACCCTTAGTAACTTTATTTTAATATTTACTTTTATTGCCTTTATTCTTTAGAGACACTAACTAAATGAGCACTAATTAAATTAATACTTTTACACTTATAATGCTTCAACTTTTCTTCCTCTAGAACATAATGAGAAATGAGCCCAAATAGAGTATATTTCTCCTTTTGAAAATTGTAACTTGAATTGGTTAAATTGTATAGGAAGTAGTGCCAAAAAACACAAAAACAAACAATTGTTAGAAAGTTCGATCTTATGTGCCTTAAATTTTGAAGCAATATAAAGAATTTTTATAATCTACTCTCTCACATTTCCTTGACCCTTATACTTCATAGACATCAAAGAAAGCATAACTGATGTCATCTTAACCTTAATGTTTTGGGTAAAACATTTCTTAATTTCGTCAAGGAAACCCTTAATATGAATAATCTCTTTAGATTTGTGCTCCTAAGGACATCTAGAATGTTGTGTTTTATGATCATTAGACTCATGCGATTTGAACGATCTCACCTCTCAAAATACCTTTTATGGGTGCTTACTGCAGTGAGAGGTGCAAGTTTTTCATTCCTTAGTGAAAAGTTTATGTTCATACAACCAAATACTATATGTAAGTGTATTTTCTATTCCTTGAAATTTGTTTCACTAAACATGAGTGTAGAATGTGTTTAACATATATTGTGACAACAAAGACAAATTACCTAAATATAAAACAAAAATAAAATAAAATAAAACAAGCTCACATTAATACTCATGAGTAAACAAATAAATTCAAAATAATGACTAGTTCCCCTCAAGATACCAAGCACAACACTAATATCAAGTCTTTGGACACTAATATTAACTGTAAGCGGTACTCTTGTTGTAGCAATCAAACATTGACAATAAACTATGTCAAACAATAGGCTAATCTTTGGACTAACGTATTGCTCACATAAAATACCTTATAATCGTCACACATTTATCGCCACAGTTGTCGTTGTAATTCTGCCAAATATTAACTTTCCTTTGGGCCAATTAATAAATGCATGAATTACAAAAACATATAATTATCTTAATATTTTAAATAAACTAATCTACACAAAAGCAGTCACTTTGGTGACATTATGTTTCAATTAATCCATTAAAACATTAGACATCCGAAGCCAAAATATGAATTTAATTGTTTCAAAATATTTATCTTAATTTTATCTTTCATTAAACTTAAAAGATAACCAAAATGATAATAAATTTGAATAAAGGTAAACCTCGTATCAAGATACCGAACACTCCATTAATGTTTTATCGTTGGACAAAACATTAACTTGTAAGTGATATCTTGGTATAGTAACCAAACATTGATAATAAGAACATGTCAAACAGAAATCTTCCTTTGGGCCGATTTATTGCTGACATGTAAAACCGAATAATTATCACATGTTTATTACCACAATTGCACATGTAATAATATTAATTATTAACCTTCCTTTGGGCCGATTAATACTAACATAATCCGACTTACATGTACAAAAATTTCTATATTTTAAAATAAAATAATTTTCACAATAGAGGTCACTTTGATGACTTAATGTTTCAATTATTTTATCTCAACATATATAATATAAATATACCGATATTCAAATTAAAAATTTTGTAACAGTCAAAACTGAAATTTCTGATAACACTTAAGTTTCCGAAGTAACCTAAAATAAGGTTGTCTAAATGTGGCTATCAGAAATCGAAAAAACAGAAATCTTTGACTGTTTCTCAAAAAATTCCTTAAGCATGCATTTGTCAAAATTAAAGTCGAATTCAAAACAACCAATCTTTAACTAAAAGTCAAAATTAAAAGTATCATATAAATAAATAATTCATATAATGATCGCATGAAACTTTAGTATATCCACAACAACCTAATTATCAAACTGAATAAGATATGAATTTCATAAGATTAATGGCATGCTTTCCAAAACCAAAACTTAATGCGTATATTAATGCCAAACAAAACACGGTTGAAAGCCAAACAATCGAGGCCAAAATACAACAACTGATATGTATATCTCTAATTAATACTGCATAAAGATTAAACCCCTTAAGTTTGCATCTAAACTGTCCAAACTTGATTTAAAAAAAATATAGGCCCTTGACTTGCGCTAAACTTAATTTTGAACAGAATTTTAAGAGCTGAATTTGCAGCAAATATAAACCAACCATAAAATTAAAAACAAAAACCTGAAATATCAATTGCTTTAATATGAATTCCCAATTGCTACAATGTGAGATTTTCGTGAGTTGAATTCAACTCATTATTAAAATTAACATTTATAACGTTAATCTGAAGTTGTAAAACCAACAACGGTAATTGAATCCCACAAATTAAATTCGATATTATTGTAGCCATTATTATAAGAAAGAAATTAATGCGTGATTCATTTAATAACCAATAGGTTAATGTTTTGTAACTTAAGAGTAAAGAGAGAACTGAATCATTAATAACCATAGGTAAAACCAAACTCTTAAATTAATTAACATCAACATAAAAAACAAACAGTATAATACCCTAACAAAATTCTCAATTCTTAAATAAGGATATGCACAGAGCCGCTAGAAATAATCAAAACCATAAACACATCAAGGGTTTTAATCGATTAATCAACGAATCGATGGTAATTATCATAAAACTTTAAATTTTTATTCATAAGAATGAATCAATTCAAAATAGAGAATATCATTAAGTTCTCAATGATTAACATGACGAGTCTCTGATGCCACAACCAAAACATAATAGATAAGAAACCTAAAACCCATGATCTATCATGTTAAATCACCGAGAACAATAAATTGAATAAACTGAATGCGGAAGCGTACCTGAATTCATTGATAGACTAAAAACCTTGAATCTTGATGTTGAAATCACAAATCTTTGGTATTGATCTTCCAAGAAGATAGGTTAGCCCTTGCCGTAAAAACTCTCTGACGGGGACAAGAGTAATACAAGTTAACCTATTTCTTGGGACCACTACCTCTTTATATAGTTGATTATTAAATCAACTATTAAATATTTATAACTCTGCCCCTCATTGAATTATAAATATATCTTATGGTATCTACACTTTTATTTCCATGACACTTTAATACCTATGACACGCCTAACATAATTGGTCACTTGATTTTGTGTCATACTTTATAATAGCAACATACATTTTACATATGTGCCCACAGCTGCGGATTTTAATCCAACACGGATTTTAGAGACGATATTGTTAGAAGAGAGAGCCACGAATCCCGAGCATGGACCATAAAATGGATATGTACTTAACAAAAAATATGGTCGATTCTATATAGTTTATATTTTCTATTAATGATCTAATCCCACCACTACAACAAAACATGTTTTTAGCCATATAGTGGAATTTTTTACGCCGCTAAAAACTCTAATGGGACTAATAAAACACCACTGGAACCAGCGTCGCAAACATTTGCGGCGCTTTTGTACAAAAAATGCCGCAAAAGATCATGTTCTGCAGCAGTGTTTGAGAAATTACCTTTTCTTTAGCGGCATTTGTACTTCTAACAGCGCAATACATTATGATTTCTAGTGGCGTTTTGTTTGCAAATGTTGTTGTTTGATGTGATTTTTAGTGGCGTTTTTTTGCCACAAACGCCACTAATTACCTGAACTTTAGTGGCGTCTTTGTTGGTAAACTCTGTTGTATGTAATTTTTAATGGCGTTTTTTACCACAAACGCCTGAATGGCCAATATATTTTGTGGTATTTAGTGAAGTATGTAACCACAAACGCCGTTAAGCTTAACTGCCTTTCGCAAACATCATTTTCAAATAAAGACTACCCTAATTTAACCTGCAACATTATCCAATAACATCAAATTTGAAAATTAATTAAGACAATTAGGTAGAAATACTTAACAACAAAAATAAATCAAAGTCTAACATTAAAGTGAAATGTATTTCAACATTGTTAAGTAGAATTAATAAAAAATATGAACTTAAAAAATCAACTAAGATGACAGATTCCATGGTTAGTTCTGCTTTATCACTATCATCATTTCTTGAAGTTGATTTTGGAGCTTCTGATATGTTGTTTTTTTTTTCACTTTTTTCTCTGCTTCTTTCGCTTCTGCTTCGACTTTATATTGATTTTTTTTGCATCTTCATGGGTTAATTGTTGTTTTAAACGATTAACTTCTGCATGGGAAATCTGGCTCTGTGATGGCATGTACTGAAACGAGCTAGGTCCATAATACTTTGTTGGGGTAACAAATGATCATTGGCAGCGAACCTGACTATATCTTTTAGGACTCAAAACTTCATCAATAACTTAATTTTCGATTTCATTCACATTAACAGAACCATGAGTTGAAGCTGTAGCTTCATACTCCGTACTCTTATCTCTCAATTTCGCCTGATAATCAATTAAAAATTTACTCTTAATGGTATTGAACCCATAACCTAGTGAAAATTGTTAACTCCAATTCCATACTCTTAAAATTTTATAAATTTATACCTTAAATTTTTAATATAACCCATAAAAATTTAAAGCCACAATCCTTGCAAATAACGACTTACTAATCAAATAAAATTTTAAAAAAATAATGATATATTAAAAAGGAAACTTACATCATAATCTTTCTTTACTTTTTTTTCTAGAGAAAGGAAGAGGGTATTCTTAGTGACGCTTGAACCCATGACCTAAGGGAAATGAGAAAATAAAGATGAACAGTTTGGCCAACATACCGAATATGCTTGCTCATATTCTTTCTTTACTAAAACAATAGACATTAGGATAATGATATATTTTTATTTATTTAATCAGACAAAAATGAAATAGTTGTAATTTTAAAAACTTAATGATTGAAAATATATTTGTTATACATTTTAAATATGGGAGGATTTTTTGAATTGGGATACATAGTTTACTCAACTTAACGTATATTTTGAATTTGAATCTAAGAAAAAAAACAATCGGAATACTAATACAGAGCTTTATTACTCTTCTCAAGAGAGAATGAATGGAATGAAATCGATACAAATGAGGGAGGAGCTCTCTATTTATAGTTGAGCTCCCTCCCAATCAATGGTCTAGATCGATTTACATGGATGGCCAGGATTAGCTCAAATCCTTACAAAATCACCTATCTATGGAAAGAGTATCAAAATCCTATCTAATTACATCCATTAGTAGGAAAATTTTCTCGGATAGGTCTCCACACCGAATATGGCAAGATTCCTCCACAATTCCCTCTGATATGTTGTCTCCCGCCATGTTTTGCCAACCACATCCCCTTACAACTCCTGCAACATGGTGCAAAACCTGATAATTTCATATTGTTAAAGTATAGCCTAGAAACTATAATCAGTTAGCTGGTTGTTATGGTTAGTCAAGTTTGTTAACCTAGTTTAACAAACTAACCGTTGTATAAGCCTTGTATATAAGCAAGGGTTTGCCTCTATAGAAAATCACCCCTTTTCTGATTGATTCTCATTCAATAAACTCTTTCATATTCTCTTTCTATTCTATTTGCTTTTCTAACATGGTATCTTTCACCAATGATTCGTGAGGAACTTTTGCTATCTTTCCGCTTCTAGTTTCCTTCCCTATTGTTCTTACTTCTTCTTGTTCTTTCCCTTTGATCCAAAAATGCCAAACAAGTCCCTTGTTCAATCTTCTAGTTCTACTGACTCTTTGCCAACCGGGAAAATGTTCATCAACAAGAAAGTCAATATCATTCTTGATGAGATGAACTATCTTTTATGGAAGCAACATGTGCCTCTTATAGTTCGTAGTCACATGCTTGAGAAGTTGATGACTAGTGCTATTAAGCCTCCTCCTGAAATGGTGGCTGGAGATGGTGAGGACCGAGTGTTTAATGAAGCGTATGAGATTTTCATTGAGCAAGATAGTGCGCTTGCGTCGTGGCTTCTTTCCACGATAAGTGCACACTTGCTACCTTAGTTTGTTGGTGCAGAATCTGTTGCTGATGTGTGGAACACTGTAACCAAGTTTTTTGCCAATCGTTCAACCACAAGTATCATGGGTCTTCATTGTAAACTGCGCTCTCTTTGAAAAGGGGATGAGAGTATGCATGCTTACATTACTCAGGATAAAGAGGTTTGTGATGCGCTTGCGGCATGTGGAAGTGATGTGTCTGATATTGAGCAAATCACAACCTTGTTGAATGGCTTTCCTTCTAAGTATCAACCCTTCATAGATGTAATAACGATCGGTTGTGAGCCGTTTTCTTTAGATGGTGTCAAGAATGTTCTGATTGATACATAGGCTCAACTGCGAGGATTCAATTCTCAGAATCTTCATAATCTCTTACCAATGAGTGCTCATGTGGCGTAAGTTCAGCAAGATTCTCGTCAACAGTACAATGGTGGACGTTCTGGTAGTCGAGGTCATGTCCATATGAGGTTGTAGTGCCAGTTATGTGGAAAGAATAGTCACTCTGTTGATCGTTGTTGGCAACAATTCAATCAATCTTTTCCAGGAGTCTTGGCAAGCTCAAGCGAAAAAAATGATTCTAGTTCTGGTAGAGTTCAAGCTCATGTGGCCAATCTTGGATCCGATCACTGGGTTGTGGATTCTGGTGCTACACACCACCTGACGCCAGACGCTTCTAACTTGTTCACCATCTCAGATTACACAAGTCCAGGTAAACTCATAGTTGGTAATGGGCAATCTCTTAATATATGCAAGACTGGTCAATTTTTTCTTCTTTCTTCCTCATCGTCTAGACCCTTGGTTATTGATAACTTGTTTCATGTTCCTACTCTTACTAAGAACCTTCTTTTGGTGTCTAAGTTTTTCAGTGACAATGATGTCTTCTTCGAGTTTCATTTCGATCGTTGCTTGGTTCGAGAAGAAGCTAGTGGCAGTTTTGTAATACTCCAAATCCTAGCCTAGTTAAAATCCTAATTTAATTAGGAAGAAAAGTGTAAACATTTGGATTTAGGAATAAAGTATAAGAAATGAAATTATATTAATAAATTAAATTATAATAGATATTAAATACATTAATAGGATTAATCAAATAATTAATATTTAATAATACATTACTTGGTTATAAAGTGAACCAAGTGTCAGCACAATCTCAAATTGAGAAAGTGGGACACTTGGCCACCATTAAAACTACACAACAAGATTAACATGTTGTGTCATCACCTCCCTTAACTCATAAACCCACCGAACACATAAGGAAAAGAAAAAGAAAAGGAATCTGGAGTTTTAGAAAGCTTAAGCAAGAATAAGATTGAAGGTTTGAAGCTGATAATTTAATTGTGGTTCATGCATGATTAACAAGATAACCATGTAAGTCTCCTTGTGTTACCCGATTTTTGTTTATTTAATTTGGTTGATATAGAAGCTTAAAAATTCTGGAAATTTATGAATTTAGTTTGTGATTATCTTAACTTTATGTTTGATTACAGATTTGTTAAATTTAGTTTAAGAAATAGAATGAAAAGTGGTAACCGAATGCTCTATAAGTACACAGATTCAGTCTACTGTTTATGAAAATCTGGAAATTTGACTATGATACAATTCAAATTGGAAATTTTTATGTAGGAGAAAGTTGTTAGAAATTGAATTTTCTAGTGGGTAGAAGTGTTGTATTGGTAAAAATTGTAACGCCCTGAGTTTAGGGCCAGGAGATATCAGATTAGTTAAACCGAGTCGGGTTAAAGTTAAATTGGAGAAAAACTATTTTTAATACACCAAAAAGTGTTTTAAAGGAAAAAAAGGCAAAAAGGGGATTTTTAATAAAAGAAACAAGAAAAAGGGTATTTTTATCAAAGGCCATCATCTTCTCAAATCCCTTTTCACGTTCAAAAACCCTCCCCAAACCCTATTCACTATTCCATTGGTTTCAAGATTCAAAACCAAGTGATTTCTTCAAGGTAAATGGTTCCTCAACTTAGTTTCATCTTCCTTAAGTCCTAAATGTTGTGATTTTTTCAAAACTCATAGATTAAACATATTTTGATTTTTAAAGTTTGGTTTGAAATGAAAGGAAATTTATGGGTTTTCACTTGGGTTGATTATAGCTGAGTTGAGAGTGTTTTTAACTTTGTTTTAACACTAAAATAACATGAAAATGATGGGTTTTTTTAGAGAAAACCCGAAATGGGTATTATGGGTGATTTTAGGAGTTGGAAATCTTGAGTTTTTGGATATGTTTTGAGTCTAAATGGCAGCTAGAGGTTTGGTAGCTTTGGATTGATGTTTAGGGATGTTAAAGGGGTAGATTTTTTATGGTAAATTCGTTAGGTATGGCTGCAAGTAGTTTGAGACCGAAATTGATTCTATTTCAGGTGAAAATTGGGCTTGAATCGATGTGATTAGATGCAAGGTTGTTGAGTTCCGGGTTTTTGATGTGTTTGTGAGTGTATTAGTGTTCTAATGTTCGATTTTGGGTTGCTCAAAACAGGTGAATTGGATTCGGGCTTTGTGGACGGAAATCCAGGTAGTTCGGAGGCTTGATTCGACATCTTGAACATCGTTTGTGTGTTGGCTGGTGAGTGGATCGATTTTAAAAGCCTTAACGTGGTTAAGGGAGTGTTTTGGGAGTTTGGATTGAGCTTGAAAGCCAATCCAAGCTCAAGAGTAAGTTTTAAAGGTTTTATGCAATTAAATTGTGTTTTACGATTCTTGAAGGCGAGTTGAACATGTTATGTTGTTATGTGTTGAATTGCATTGTTATGCATGTTGAGATGTGGGACTTGTGTTCATACTTGCATTGTGAGTACATTCCTTGCATGGAAGTTTGGACTTGGTAAGTGGTTCAAGCATCGGTAATGCTTGTGGTTGTAATTGAGTATATTGACATGTGTTGGGTTGTTTCCAGATATAATTGATCGATCAATAGGATTAGAGTGCACTCGAGGTAAAATTTGCGCATGGCCTTAGTGATGTTAGATTCCACTAAGGAGGAGTACGGTGATGTGAGATTCCACCAGAAATTATGTTTTTACTAGACGGGTGAGTACAGTGATGTGAGATTCCATCGGAAGTGTCTAGTGGGTTTGAGAAACTATCCGTATATCCGAGTAAAAACGTTGAATGCCAATATACCCATGAATGCTTTAATTCTCATGTTAAGCATGTTGTTCATTTCCCTCTATTATGCTTATGCTTATTGCATTGTTGTTTACTTTGCTTGCATTATGAGAATGAGCATGTGGTAAGCCTATGGCTTGTGGTTGCACTCGGTAAATGCACGTGAAGGTAAAATGCATGTGGTTATGTTTTAAAGCATGTGGAAATGATTTGGAAATGGTTTTGGTTTTGATTTTCAAGAGAACTATTGTTTTAAAACTACATTGTTGTAGCTACCATTTTGAGCACCACTCACTAAGCTTAAACGCTTACGCTCTCTTTTCCAACAATGCAGGCCCTTAAACCTTCGGAGCAGCTCGGGGAACAAGGGAGAATCCAAGGGAGCTTGGTTTGCTCAAGTATGGTTTAGACTTCAATAACTAGTATAGAGCAATAGGATAGGACCTTTACGTTTGAAGTGTTGTTGGCATGTCCTTTTTTTCTTAGACAAGTTTGCTTAGATGTTTTGGGCTTGTATTGCCTTATGCCATGTTGATTTATGCTTTTGTTTGGCTTTTGGCTATGTTGGTGAATGCATGTATGCATGTCTCCCTTTAAAATCCTATCATGTTGAATGTTGCATCGTTCGGCGTTTAAAATGCTTCGTATGTTTATCCATGGATGCCTTGTGTTATATGCATGATTGTATATTGCTTGAATGGTTGTTAAATGCATCTAGTGTCGAGTCCTTATGCTTTTATCAGCTAAAACAAGTCTTACAGTGCAAGGCCTATCGTTACGCTCAAGGGCAGTATCGATACAGTCCCTTGCTTGGGCCTTGTTTTAGGCAAGGCGTACCAGTACGCGGGGGCGTATCGATACGCAAAATGCTCTCTGGAAATCTAAGAAATTGACGAGATTTTGGCGTATCGGTACGGGTCCTGAGGGTATCGGTATGGTCTTTGTAGTTTGACCTTGGGAAAGCTGACCGTTGTGAGTGTATCGATACAGTCTTCCAGCGTATCGATACGGTCTCCCTAGGTTGACTTTGGGGTGTTGACCAAGTCCAGGCGTATCGATACGGTCCTCTAACGTACCGATACGACCTGTTATAAAAGCTAAAAAGGGAGTCTTAATTGTCTGTTTCGCGTGTTTTGTATCCATGTGTGTTTTTCGCTACGTGTCCTCTCACATAGTATACATTTAATGCATCTAGACAAGGTAACTTTAAAAGAAAATATTCTAGGGTTGCTAATCGAAGTGGAGCCTTAACGGGTTTCGCTTTGGTTTTCCCCGTGTAACCCATTCGATGCGGTCTGGGGGCTAGGGCAGGTCGAGGTGGTTACAAAAATGATGATAGGTTGCTGGAAAATTAATCTGGAACAAGACTGGTCACTTTTAGAACTCAATTGGTGTTTAGGGACTATTTTGAGATAATTATAAAATTTCGGTACTAAAATAAACTAAATGAAGGCTAGAAATAATACCTAAATAATAGAGGAAACATAATTGATTAGTTTGATGAGTCAAAATTGGGTTTATAATCATATTTGAACTAATAGTTAGACTAGTAAGTTGTTAGATGTAAATCTGGGCAGTTCTGGAAAATGGGATAAATGGAGGACTACATTGAATGTTACATGGACTAAAATTTACTGGAAAATTAATTAAAAATAGGGGAGACCTTAAGATAAATGATAAATGAATTGTAAAGCTTGGTTGATAAAGGTTTAGAGTGTTTAAAGTGGTTTAATGGCAATATTGGTGAAATATGAGTAATCTGGAAAATTGATTAGTTTAGGGACTTATCTGGACTAATTAGGGACTTGTGAGGACTTGAATAAACAGGGGGAAAACAGTGTAATCAATGGTAAAAAGGACCAAAATAATCTAGTAAAGGTCCTAGGTTGAAAAGCTCACCAAAAAGGGTTCAAACATAAGCTGGCGGAATTGGTTCTGGAAAATGACCTAACTTTAAACTTAAAACTATATTGATGTAGAAATGATAAAAATATGTGCCATACATGGTTAGAAAGTTAGTTGAATTATATTTTTAGGGGTGTAAATTAATTGAAAATCCAATTTGTAGATTAAAAGTTATGGTCAGAATACTACAAGGTGTCCAAACTGCCTAAAACAGGGCAAATTAGTGTATAATGTGAATATGCTTACTTATATGTGATATGTGGATTTTTTTTAATGATGTCTTTATGTTATTTATACATGGATTGATAGACCAAGAGGTAGAAGAAGCTTGTGAAGGCACTAAAGTGGGGCAGCAAAGGAAAATAAACAAGTGAGTTGGCATCCAAGATTAGCTTGGAGTTTTTGTGAGTGTAGCTATTATTAGGGTTAGGACTTAGGTCCTAACCAAGCTTTAGTATGTTTATAATGATCTTAAATGCTGCCATGAAAATTATCTTACACTATACTTGGTAATTATCTAAAGGGAATGATGATATTAAACTACAAATGGTAAACATGTGATGATATGTGGACTTGGTGAATTACATGTTGTGAAATCGATAAATTGATTTTGATATAACTAAAGAACTTAAGGACTAAATTGAAAATGTGAAAACGAATTTTTAAGTCCTCAAACCTCTCTATATGTTTTAAAAAAAATGCCTAAGTTAAAAACTAAATTTATCAAATGTTTTCTAAGTGTTCTCAAAACCAAAACAGTGATTTTCGAGTCACCGTTTCGGAACGGCCTAAGGCGTTTCGAAACACTTTTGAAACTGTGAGCTCATGTTTCGGAACGGGTATCGAAATAGTTTCAACACTGTCAACCCGTGTTTCGAAACGAGTCTCGAAACGGCTTAAGAGCATTGAGACACCGTATCGAAACGACATCCAGTGTTTCAAAACGGTATTCAATCAGATTTAAAAATATGACCGTTAGAAAGTTTTTAAATGATTTTAAACAAGTCGTTAAGGCGTATCGAAACGATCTCAAGCCGTTTCGATAAGATCCTTGATAGTGGCAAAATGGTTTCGAAACGGGTTTCGAAACGGCTCTTAGCGTATCGAAACAAGTCTAACCGTTTTGATACGGGCTCTTTAATGCACCCCAATGACTCTTTCTATTTTGGTTTGTTTCAAAACAGGGTCGGGCGTTTCGAAACGGTTGGTTGCAGACTGCATTTATGGAGGCAAGATAACATCTCCAACGGCTCTATTAATGAATGCATCAACCACAACGGCTAGAATTCAATGAGAAGGTATAAAAGGGACCTCTAAATGCTTCAGCAACAACTATTGATCCTAAAGCAAACATCCAAACATTAAATCCAAGCATTTGTGCCTAAATCCCATTATTGTCTTGTAACCCCAATTGTATTTTTCATTCTTATCATTTCAATTGGGTTGAGTGCTTGTAATTGGGCTATATTGTGTATTGAGAGATACTTGTTTTAGCCAACAACTTCTTTGTTTCTATTGTGTGAGGATTGGGTCAAATTTTGGGTTGAAAACTTGACCGAAAATTGTAAGGGTTACCTCCTTAGCCTAGAAAAGGGGAAGAGCAATTAGTGGAATTGTTGCAAATCCTTAGTGAAGCTAAGGTAGTGGATGTAGAGTTCAATTGGAACTTGAGCCACTCTAAAATTCCTTGTCTACCATTTTTATTTGCAAATTCCACCACCAAGAACTTTAAAAATCCAATTCACCCCCTCTTGGTTTATTTTGATCATTCGATCCACTCAACAATTGGTATCAGAGCCTACCTCTTTGAGGATTAACAACCACAAGAGGAGTTCCTAGGAAGAGTGTGATCATCCAAAAATCAAGATATGGCATCTACCTCCGATTCGAGCATGTATGAGTCTCAATCCACTACAAAACCACCTTTCTTCAATGGTGACAACTATCCGTTTTGGAAGAATCGGATGCGCCTCATCATCAAGTCCAACGATGACATGGTTTGGGATGTCATTGAAGATGGCCCCTACATTCCATTGAAGCAAGATAATGAAGGGAAGATGGTTTTGAAGAAAAAGATGGAGATGAGTGAAGAAGAGAGGAAGAAGATCCAAATAAATGACAAAGCTCTTCACATGCTATTTTGCTCCTTTGGTCCGGATATCTACTCCAAAGTCTCATCCATTGAGAGTGCCAAAGAAGTGTAGGATACTCTTGAGACCACCTATGAAGGAAACAACGATGTGAAGGAAACCAAGATTGGAATTCTCAATCTTATTTATGATAATTTCAAGATGGAGTCTGATGAGACGATGTCCAAGATGTTTGATCGCTTCTCAACCATAGTCAATGGGCTTAAAGGATTTGGAGAGACTATACCGGAAGACAAGCTTGTCCGGAAGCTACTCTACTCACTTCCCGAATCTTGAGATGGGAAGAGAACCGCCATCATAGAGGCCAAAAACTTGAAGACTCTAAAACTTGATGAGCTAGTGGGTTCTCTCCTTACTCATGAGATTATGAAGCAAGGAATGGAAGAAGAGAAGAAGAATGAAGAGAAAAGAGTAGAGAAGCTAGTGGTGGAAAAGAAGAAGAAGATGGGAATAGCTCTCAAAGCTTCATTACTTGAGGAGAGCTCTTCTAGTGAGGAGGATGAGCTAGAAGAATTGGCTATGGTAGCCAAAAGATTCTCACGCCTCATGAGGTCCAACCGAGGAAGGAAAATTCAAATAAAGATGAACTTCAAAGGTAAAAATAAAGAAGAAGTGAGGGATCAAATCATTTGCTTTGAGTGCAATAAGCCCGGTCACATTCGTTCGGAGTGCCCTCAACTCAAGAAGAAGGGCTTTGAGAAGAAGAAGAAGCTCAAAGCCAAGCTTGCTACTTGGAGTGATGAGGAGTCATCCGAGGATGACGAACAAGAAGTGGCCAACCTTTGCCTCATGGCACTTGAGGAGGATTCCTCCATGGTAACCTCTAACTCATCATCTTTTGATTTTACATATGATGAATTAAATAATGCTTATGATGAGTTGCAAGAGGTCTATGATGAATTAGTTGAGAAATACAAGGAGTCGGTCATTAGGAATAAAAAAATTATTTCGGAATTAAATGATAAAAATAACTCGCTTTCTCAAGCTAATTTAAAATTTGAGAAAAAAATTTTAGGGTTGAAAGATGAACTAAAATTCTTCCAAGATGAAAATGTTGACCTTAATAATCTTCTTTCTCAATGTAATAGTGAACACCAAAAGGTGTTAGATGAGCTTAACAAGCTCAAAGAGTCTTTTAAAAATGTTGGTAGTGTGAAGCATGAAATAGGTGAATCTTCTAAAACAAACCAACCTAAGAAAAAGACTAATAACTACAAACAAGGTAGCTTTCCTAGACATAGTAAAACTAAAAAGATTAGAAGTGTATGAGTTCCTAAGGAACTTGTAAAATCTAATAATATTGTTGCTATGTCACCTTGGATTCCTAAGGGAACCAAGTTAATGGGAACTAACACTCGTAAACCCAAAATGATTTGGGTACCGAAAACAAAAGTTTAATAGCTTTTTTTGTAGGGGGAGCATTGCTACAAGGCCAAAGCACAAAGTCAAAACTCATGGTACCTTGATAGTGGATGCTCGAGGCATATGACCGGAGACAATAGTAGATTCATGGATTTAAAGCCAAAAAGTGGAGGAGTGGTGACATTTGGTGACAACTCCAAAGGCCACATTAAAGGTATTGGCTCCATAAGTAATCACTCTACCATTCTTATTGAAAATGTCTTGTATGTCGATGGTCTTAAACATAACTTGTTGAGCATAAGTCAATTGTGTGATAAAGGATTTAATGTTTTATTTGATAAAAATGGGTGCAAAATTGTTGACATTAAATCTAATAATATTATGCTCATAGGTCATCGCATAGGTAACATTTACATGGTGCATCTAGATGACATACATACATCCCATGCATGTTTAGTAGCTCAAAATGAAAATGATGCATGGTTGTGGCATAGGAAACTAGGACATGCTAGCATTAGTGTTTTAGAAAAATTAGTTTCCCTTGATATGGTTAGAGATTTACCCAAGATTAAGTTCTCAAACGATAAAATTTGTGATGCATGCTCTAAGGGTAACCAACATAAGTCTTCTTTTAAATCCATTAATGATGTTTCTACAAGTAGGTGTTTACAACTTATCCATATGGATTTATTTGGGCCAATTAGGACTATGAGCTTGGGTGGTAAATCTTATGCATTTGTTCTTGTTGATGATTTTTCTAGATTTACTTGGGTTCTATTTTTAAGTACTAAAGATGAGGCTTTAGAAAAATTCATCACATTTTCAAAACTAACCCAAAATGATCTTGAACTTAGAATTTCTCATATTAGAAGTGATCATGGAACCGAGTTTCAAAATTTAGGGTTTGAAGAGTTTTTGAATGAATATGGTATTAGCCACAATTTTTTGGCTTCTCGAACTCCTCAACAAAATGGGGTAGTTGAGAGGAAAAATAGAACTTTACAAGAAATGGCTAGAACCATGCTTTGTGAAAACAATTTACCTAAATATTTTTGGGCGGAAGCCACAAATACCGCTTGCTACATTGTTAACCGAGTAATGATTAGGCCAATTTTAAAGAAAACACCTTATGAGATTTTAAAATCTAAAAAGCCTAACATTAGCTATTTTCATCCTTTTGGTTGCAAGTGTTTTGTTTTGAATAATGGAAAAGACAACTTAGGTAAATTTGATGCAAAAAGTGATGAAGCTATTTTCATAGGATACTCTTTAACTTCTAAAGCCTATCGTGTATTTAAAAAGAGAACTTTAGTAGTAGAAGAATCTATACATGTTGTATTCGATGATAACCTCCTTCCAAGGAGGGATTCTTGTGATGATGATGATGTAGGAATCATAAATGCCTTTGATGGAGGACAAACTTCAAAGGAGGATGAGATTCCAACAAAAGAAGAGGACACACAAGATCCACCTCTTGAAGCCTTGAAGGACTTGGCTCTTGAGGAAAAGGAAGTGAGCTACCCAAGGGAGTTCAACTATGTCAAAGATGGTGAAATCTTGGGTGATCCATCCAAGGGGGTAACCACTCGATCTTCTCTAAGACTAATGAATCATGTTGCATTTATCTCATGCATAGAGCCTAAGAATATAAAAGAAGCATTGAAAGATGATTTTTGGATTATGGCTATGCAAGAAGAGTTAAATCAGTTTGAGAGAAGTAATGTTTGGACATTAGTTGATAGGCCTAGTAATCAATCTACTATAGGAACTAAATGGGTCTTTAGGAACAAACTAGATGAGAGTGGTAACATTGTGAGAAATAAAGCTAGACTAGTAGCACAAGGTTACACTCAAGAAGAGGGAATTGATTTTGATGAAACCTATGCTCCCGTAGCTAGAATGGAAGCCATTAGGATGTTCCTTGCATATGCATGTTATCATGATTTCAAGCTTTTTCAAATGGATGTTAAAAGCGCATTTTTAAATGGTTTTATAAATGAGGAAATGTATGTGAAACAACTACCGGGTTTTAAAGACTCAAAATTTCCAAATCATGTTTTCAAACTTACTAAAGCTCTTTATGGTTTAAAACAAGCTCCTAGAGCTTGGTATGAAAGACTTTCAAACTTTTTAATTGAAAAGGTTTTGAAAAAGGTAAGGTGGACACTACACTTTTTATAAAAATGTATAAAAATGACATCTTAGTAGTAAAAATTTATGTTGATGATATTATTTTTGGTTCTACTAACGAATGTCATTGAAAAGAGTTTGTTAAGCTAATGCAAGGTGAATTTGAGATGAGCATGATGGGTGAGCTCTCATTCTTTTTGGGACTCCAAATCAAGCAAAGGAAGGATGGCACCTTCATCAATCAAGCAAAGTACATCAAGGATATGCTCAAAAAGTTTGGCTTGGAGAATGCAAAGCCTCAAGCCACACCTATGAGCTCATCTACAAAGCTTGAAAAGGATGAAAGAGGTAAGTGTGTTAAATCTAAGCTTTACAGTTCTATGATTGGATCATTGCTTTACCTTACCGCAAGTAGACCGGATATCTTGTTTAGTGTTTGCTTGTGTGCTAGGTTTCAAGCTAGTCCTAGAGAGCCTCACCTTATAGCCGTTAAGAGAATCTTTAGGTACCTTAGAGATACTCCTTGTTTAGGTCTTTGGTACCCTAGAGACTCCACCTTCAACCTTCACGCTTATTCGGATGCGGATTATGGGGGGTGTAAAATCGATAGGAAGAGTACTTCGGGAACTTGTCAATTCCTAGGTAGTATGCTCATATCTTGGTTCTCTAAGAAACAAAATAGTGTAGCCTTATCTACCATCGAAGCCGAGTACATATCCTTAGGGAGTTGTTGTGCTCAAGTCCTTTGGATGAAGCAACAACTCTTAGATTATGGTATTAAAGTTGAAACCATACCCCTTAAGTGTGACAACACTAGTGCCATATGTTTGACAAAAAATCCCATCAAACACTCTAGAACCAAACATATAGAAATAAGGCATCATTTCATTAGAGATCATGTCCTTAAAGAAGATGTTGTTATAGAGTACGTTGACATATTAAATCAATTAACGGACATATTTACAAAACCTTTAGACAAAGAGCATTTTTGGTCCCTTAGGAGAGAGTTAGGTCTAACTAGCCTATCTTGACCTTTTAGGACCTCTTTTGTGCTTAAATTTGCTTGATCTTGTGAAATGTCATGTTTATGTGTTTTTACTCCTAATTTTATCCATGCCTATAGCTAGGGGGTATGTTTATGTTTGCACATGTTATTCCTGCTCATTCATGTCATTCATGCAAGTTAGGCCTTCAAAAATTTCATTTTTCTGCACTTTTAGAGCCTCATCTGCACTTCCAGGCCCAGGTGTATCGAAACAGGTCCACCTGTTTCGATACGGATGCTTTAAATTTCTATCTGAGAGAAGGGTGTTTCGAAACGCCTTCCAAGGGTTTCGAAACGTTTTTGCTACTGCCAAGGGGTGTATCGAAACAAGTTCTGATACGAGTCAATGGGGATTCGATACGGTCAAAGCCGTATCGAAACGGTTAGCTGGAGTTGAAAAGACGGTCAACCCTCGGTGCCCGCGTTTCGAAACGGTCGACACCATTCCGAAACGGGTTTGCGGACAACCTTATAGAGGGCTTTTAATGTTAAAGTTCTACTTTGATTAAAACCCCTCTCAAACCCTAAAACGATTTTTCACTATAAAAACCCTCTAAACCTCATTGGTTTTCACCAAATCTTGAGGGCTTTTACTCTTAAACAAAAGTCTAAGCAAGCATCAACAACTTTGTGCAAGTATTTTCATCTATTCATCCAAAATCCCAATTTAAGGTAAATTTTCATCTTTTTCCTTAAATTTATTTTCGAATCTTAGGTTAGAAAATTTTAATTTTTTATAGTTTATGAGTTTTGATACTTGGGTTTTTCAAATCTTGTAAAAAAAAATTCAAAATCTTCAATTTTTTAATTCGAATATATAATTTTTTATTTGTATTTCTCTTTACTGTTTTTTTAAATTGCTTTTCTCTTTTTTTTTGTTTTGTATCTTTGTTCTTAAAATTTGTTTTTAAACCTAAGTGGGATTTACCATTGGATTGAATTAAGATCTTCATGCATACACTTCAAATTTGTTTTAAATTGCTTGCTTTATGTTTTTAGGATGTCTATGGAGAACGTTAACAAAAAGCGTAAGACGGGTCAAACAAGTGATTCGAGTATTCTTCCTAATCTCACCCAGCTGTTTCTCAAAAGTCTTCGGACTCTAGAGATGAGGGCACGTTTCACTTATGTCAAAGAGCTTGTCGTTCGTCGTGAGCGTGTTATTGACCTCTCGTTCCTTGACTCCGAACGCTTTCTCTTTCGCTACCTCCAGCGTCTACAAGAATGGGGCTTCCTTAGTTTCTTGAGTATCCCGGACATTTGCTACAAGCACACGGTTCTTATCTTCTACTCGAATGCCCAACTCATTAATGATGAAGATAACTCCGAAGTTGCGGCCATTGAGTCTTTTATCTTGGGGAAGAAGATTGTCATTGACATCCTTCTCTTAGAAGCTACTTTCGGTCTTAAGAACGAAGGCATCGAGAGTGAGACTCACTTTGGTTCTCACACCGGTTCAGTTCTTGCCTTGGATGCTCATGATAGGTTCCTCCACTTGATAGTCTCGTGGTTTATTCGCCCCTCCGGAGGTAAATTCTCTCACGTTCGTCTAGAAGATTACTTTTGGCTTGAATGTTTTCGTCGTGGTGAGTGCCCTAATCTTGTTAAGATTATGTTTGCCGAGATGGTGCACAATGTGAAAATCCGTGATACCGAAGCGATCAAGTCCTTCACATATGGGATTGTTTTAAGTCATATCTTTGGCGTGCTTAATCTTGATTGCACTTATGACTCTCCGGAACCCCGCAAGTCAAAAATTGGTGAGTCCTCTCTCCGCAAGTCCGGTTTTCAATACATCAATGGGCAATGGGAACGTGTTGATAGGGAAGTACCTCCACCTTAAGTTGAACCTCAACCACAAGCTCCGGTTGCAAACAATGAAGCTCTCACGGCTTTCCTTACCGAGCAGTTCAACACTTTGGAAACTAACATGTCTAGAGGGTGTTGAGTTGTGTGGTGCTCGATTCGTTCAACCGATTATGCTCACCAAGTTGTGAAAAGGTGGATTTTTGGGTGGAAGGGTAAAGGAAGCTAAAAAGAAATGTGACACAAAGATTTATAGTGGTTCGGTCTTCTAACAAGCACCTACATCCACTACCTTAGCTCCCCACTAAGGATTTCACAATCAATCCACTAATTGATTCGTCCCCTTTTCTAGGATTAGGAGGAAACCCTTACAACCGATCAAGCTTCTACCCAAAGCCTTGATCAAAACCCTCTTTAACAAAGAGATAAATAAAGCAAACTTAAACCCTCTAATAGGTGTTTGTTTGCACAATGAAGCACTCACCCAAAGCCTAAAACACTTGAGCAAATTTGACAATTTTGGCTCACTAGTGTTTGTCTATACAATAAATGACAATTTAAGCTCTAAGACAATCTTTGATCATTTGTTGATTGACAATTGAAGCATTAGCCTTCTCTTGATGCTTGGAGGTCCCTTTTATACTCCCAATTGAGTTTGTAGCCGTTTAGGACCGTTGGGGTTGAAATAGAGTCGTTTGAGCCTTTAATTCCCTCCATAAATGCAGTTCTGCAGCTCCCCGTTTCGAAACACTTGAGCCTGTTTCGAAACACCCTCAATATAGAAAGAGCCGTTGCAGTCTGTCAGGGTACCCGTTTCGGAACACCCCCTTGTCGTTTCGGAACGCGTTTCGGAACGCTATAAGCCCGTTTCGAAACGACCTGCATTTAAAAGTTAGTTGGGAAAGAGCCGTTGGGGTTTATGACCGTTGTGGTCAGTGCCACGTGGGCGTATCGAAACGGCCTAGCCCGTTTTGAAACGCTGGGCAAAAATGCTGTCCATAGAGAGCCCGTTTCGAAACACGTTTCGAAACGTTTTGGCTACTGGAGGCACCTGTTTCGAAACGCCCTAAGGTGTTTCGAAACACTAGGACAGTTTTGTGAAAATTGGCCTTTGAAAACATATAAAACCCTTTTAAAACATCCCTAAACATAGTTTCAAGTTATTTGGACTTTTGGAAATTGTTTTAAATACTTTTTAAATCAGTCCAAAATATTTTTCAATTATTATATCAAAACATTAGTTCTACAATCTCCCCCTTTTTGATATAATAAAACCACTTGAAAAATTGTTTGGGATTCTCCCCCTTTAACTTAAAAAAAAAGTGAATAAGAGATTAAAAATTTTAATTTCAAATAAGGCTCCCCCTTATTCATTTGAAAATTCAATTTTTCAAACCATTTCTCCCCCTTTTTGTTATATCAAAAAGATTTAAAACATTAAGTTCAAAAATAACAATAGAGGTAAAAATTTGACAAAAAAATGAGAATTTGGTTTTAAAATGGCTCCCCCTTACTCAAAGCATCATTGAAATGTTAGTCCAACATATATGATCATCTAGTTGAATAAACTAAAAAATAAAATAAATAAAAGCAAAACAACTAGATTTTTACCAACACTTGAACCCAAAGGTAGGATGTGAAGTCTTCCTTCTTCAAGTGTTCTTCCTTGTGTGTATGGAGCTCCCCCTCAATGTTTGACTTGTTGAACATCTCCATCACACCTACAATAGACAATCAAGTAACTTTTGGTATCCAAATTGCTTTGGATCCATAAACTTTAGTTGCACAAAATTTAGTCCCCTTAGGAATCCATTTTTCAATTTCATCCTTTTTAGTTGAAGTGGTTAGTCCTTTTGGGACCCAAACACTTCTAAAACATTTTCCATTCACAAATCTAGGGGAACTAGATTGTCTAACATAAAAATTTGATTTTCCAAGATTGTTTTTCTTTTCAAGCTCTTTGGAAATCAAATCTTTTTCTTCTTGAACATTTTGAAGCAATTTTTGTAAATCAAAACATTTTAATTCAAACTCTTCAAGTTTTGCTTCAAGTTCAAGTTTGGTTTTAGAAAGCAAATCATTTTGAATTGTTAACTTTGAAACCAATTTTTTGTTTTTCAAAATGTGGCTTTTAAAATCTAAAACCAAATCATCATAGGCATCTTGTAATTCATCAAAGGAATAAGAACATGAAGTAGATGAATTAGAAGTTACCCTTGAATCTTCTTCGATGGCCATAAGGCAAAGGTTGGCTTGTTCATCGTCGGTGGAGTCTTCATCACTCCAAGTAGCCAAATGTGCCTTCTTCTTATGGCTTGAAGTGCTTGCCCTCTCCTTTCTCTTAGGTTCTCGTTCAAGCTCTCTCAAGGCTTTCTTCATGAATGGGGCACACTTCTTGAAGAGATGAACTATCTCTTCTTCTTCATCCTCCTCTTCACTTGAGTAGACATGATTGCAAGTGGAGGATTTGAGAGCCATGGCACTAGCATTGATGCCAAGCCCTTTGATTTTCTTCTCTCCCATAGCTCTAATTTCTTCCCTTTTCTTCTCCTCTTCCTTGTTCTTCTTCATAATTTGATGAGTGAGAAGAGACCCCATAAGTTCATCAAGCTTCAAAATCTTCAAATTTTTGGCTTCGATGATGGCGGTCCTCTTTGAGTCCCAAGACTCGGGAAGCGAGTAGATGAGCTTTCGAACAAGCTTTTCTTCCGGGATGGCTTCTCCATAACCTTTAAGGCCATTGGTGATAGTGGAGAACCTATCAAACATCTTCTCGATGTTCTCTTCCGGATCCATTTTGAAGTTCTCATACTCCAAGGTTAGGAGCCCAATCTTGGTCTCCTTGACTTCGTTTGTCCCTTCGTATGTGACTTCAAACTTGTCCCATACCTCCTTGGCACTCTCACAAGAAGACATCTTCTCATAGATGGATGGACCAAATGCACAAAATAGAATGTGCAAGGCTTTGCAATTTAGCTCCATCTTCTTGCGATCGTCGGCACTCCACTCCGCTTTACTTCTTTGAGGCACGAACGGACCATCTTCAACTACATCCCATAGCTTGTAATCTCTTGATTTGATGAAGAATTTCATCTTTGTCTTCCAATGGGCGTAGTGGTCTCCGTCAAAGAAAGGCGGTTTGTCGATTGATTGTGCCATTTGAGCCGGTTGATGAACTAGTGATCGAGCTTGCCGGATCTTCTCAATAGGATGTGAATCCTCTTTGATTGAGCCAAGCTCTGATAACAATTGTTGAGTTGTGTGGTGCTCGATTCGTTTAACCGATTATGCTCACCAAGTGGTGGAGAGGTGGATTTTTGGGTGGAAGGGTAAAGGAAGCTAAAAAGAAATGTGACACAAAGATTTATAGTGGTTCGGTCTTCTAACAAGCACCTACATCCACTACCTTAGCTCCCCACTAAGGATTTCACAATCAATCCACTAATTGATTCGTCCCCTTTTCTAGGATTAGGAGGAAACCCTTACAACCGATCAAGCTTCTACCCAAAGCCTTGATCAAAACCCTCTTTTACAAAGAGATAAATAAAGCAAACTTAAACCCTCTAATAGGTGTTTGTTTGCACAATGAAGCACTCACCCAAAGCCTAAAACACTTGAGCAAATTTGACAATTTTGGCTCACTAGTGTTTGTCTATACAATAAATGACAATTTAAGCTCTAAGACAATCTTTGATCATTTGTTGATTGACAATTGAAGCATTAGCCTTCTCTTGATGCTTGGAGGTCCCTTTTATACTCCCAATTGAGTTTGTAGCCGTTTAGGACCGTTGGGGTTGAAATAGAGTCGTTTGAGCCTTTAATTCCCTCCATAAATGCAGTTCTGCAGCTCCCCGTTTCGAAACACTTGAGCCTATTTCGAAACACCCTCAATATAGAAAGAGCCGTTGCAGTCTGTCAGGGTACCCGTTTCGGAACACCCCCTTGCCGTTTCGGAACGCGTTTCGGAACGCTATAAGCCCGTTTCGAAACGACCTGCATTTAAAAGTTAGTTGGGAAAGAGCCGTTGGGGTTTATGACCGTTGTGGTCAGTGTCACGTGGGCGTATCGAAACGGCCTAGCCCGTTTCGAAACGCTGGGCAAAAATGCTGTCCATAGAGAGCCCGTTTCGAAACATTTTGGCTACTGGAGGCACCTGTTTCGAAACGCCCTAAGGTGTTTCGAAACACTAGGACAGTTTTGTGAAAATTGGCCTTTGAAAACATATAAAACCCTTTTAAAACATCCTTAAACATAGTTTCAAGTTATTTGGACTTTTGGAAATTGTTTTAAATACTTTTTAAATCAGTCCAAAATATTTTTCAATTATTATATCAAAACATTAGTTCTACAGAGGGTTTGGTGCTATGAATACCCGCTTGCAATCCGTGGAGGATCGTCTCCTTGCAAATAAGAATCGCCTCTCATCCCTTGAGAATCAACATGCATCTATGGACATGTCCTTCTCCACCTTTTATGGCCAATGGATGGCTTTTCGTCGCGCTCAAGATAAGGATGATGATGATTCCGTGGATGATGATGGTGACGACGACGATGAGGCTTAGGTTTCTCATGTCATCTCATATTAGCTATGCATATTAGGATTCAATTTGCATCTTTATTTTCATTATGTCTCTTGAACCTATGCTTTGATTTCTTTTAGTTTGAGATTATGCTTTGAACTTATTATTTAAGATTTATGTTTTGGATATTTGAATTTTATGAATTTATATTATGTTGCTTATTGCTTATTGATTATTTCTTTTAACCCTATCTCTTCTCTTTGAGCCTTGTATATTATTTTTGATCTAACAGAAAGGGGGAGAAGTAATCTAAGAGCCACAATTCGTTTTTAAATGTCTTAAGTGTTTTTAAGTTTTAAACCTTGAAATTAAATCCTTAAATATTTTTAAAACTTTAAAAACTCATCTTAAATTGAGGGGAGTTAGAATGTATTCAAAATTTTCAAAACTCTTAAAAATTCTAACTTTGGTTTTGTTATATCAAAAAGGGGGAGATTGTGAAACCGATAAATTGATTTTGATATAACTAAAGAACTTAAGGACTAAATTGAAAATGTGAAAACGAATTTTTAAGTCCTCAAACCTCTCTATATGTTTTAAACAAAATGCCTAAGTTAAAAACTAAATTTATCAAATGTTTTCTAAGTGTTCTCAAAGCCAAAACAGTGATTTTCGAGTCACCGTTTCGGAACGGCCTATGGCGTTTCGAAACACTTTTGAAACTGTGAGCTCATGTTTCGGAACAGGTATCGAAACAGTTTCAACACTGTCAACCCATGTTTCAAAACGAGTCTCGAAACGGCTTAAGAACATTGACACACCGTTTCGAAACGAAATCCAGTGTTTCGAAACGGTATTCAATCAGATTTAAAAATATGACCGTTAGAAAGTTTTTAACTGATTTTAAACAAGTCGTTAAGGCGTATCGAAACGATCTCAAGCCGTTTCGATACGATCCTTGACAGTGGCAAAATGGTTTCAAAACGGGTTTCGAAACGGCTCTTAGCGTATCGAAACAAGTCTAACTGTTTCGATACGGGCTCTTTAATGCACCCCAACAGCTCTTTCTATTTTGGTCTGTTTCGAAACAGGGTCGGGCGTTTCGAAACGGTTGGTTGCGAACTGCATTTATGGAGGCAAGATAACATCTCCAACGGCTCTATTAATGAATGCATCAACCACAACGGCTAGAATTCGATGAGAAGGTATAAAAGGGACCTCTAAAAGCTTCAGCAACAACTATTGATCCTAAAGCAAACATCCAAACATTAAATCCAAGCATTTGTGCCTAAATCCCATTATTGTCTTGTAACCCCAATTGTATTTTTCATTCTTATCATTTCAATTGGGTTGAGTGCTTGTAATTGGGCTATATTGTGTATTGAGAGATACTTGTTTTAGCCAACAACTTCTTTGTTTCTATTGTGTGAGGATTGGGTCAAATTTTGGGTTGAAAACTTGACCGAAAATTGTAAGGGTTACCTCCTTAGCCTAGAAAAGGGGAAGAGCAATTAGTGGAATTGTTGCAAATCCTTAGTGAAGCTAAGGTAGTGGATGTAGAGTTCAATTGGAACTTGAACCACTCTAAAATTCCTTGTCTGCCATTTTTATTTGCAAATTCCACCACCAAGAACTTTAAAAATCCAATTCACCCCCCTCTTGGTTTATTTCGATCATTCGATCCACTCAACACATGTTCTATGATATGTTAGAACATAAACATGCATATTGTCTTGATTGTTTGATTGGCTAATTGATGAAGTATGACATAAAATGATCCTTCTTGAATATGAATTATTGTTCACTAGCCTAAGGGCTTACCAATCTTGTTACATGATTATTGATCTCTTGAACACGCCTTGATACTTGAAAAGCTTGTTTACATGATTCATGATCCTTGATCACATAAATAAATGATGCTTTGGTAACTAGTGAGTCATAGGTAGGATGGAATGCCATAGAGTCTTGAGCTCATTTGTGTTGGGTGGTGTACGGACCGGGCTAAGGCCCTTTATTTGGCGACAGTAGGAGGGATGTGTGTTATGGTCTTTGGCGGCAGTAGGAGGGATATGACCGGATACTTGATTTGGCGACAATTTGGTTGGCGACTCGATTACCTAGACTCGACTATAAACCAAGGCTTAAACTTGAAATTGATTAAGTAATCTTGCTGTTTTGAACTTGTGTTCACACGTATTGAAATAAAACATTGATGCACTTGCTTATATGATATGCTATTCCATGAAATTGATTGATTGCTATTCATTTGTCTTCTTGGTGATAACATGTAATTGTAGATTGGAAAATCAGATTGCTATATGTGTTCATAAAACCTTGAGATGCCATGTTTAAATGATAGAATAAACTAAATGAAATGACATGAACTTATATCAAAGTGAGACCATTCGAATGCTAGTATTATACAAGCATGATTCATGTGAACCTAGCTAGGTCTTTCTTGAATTAAACACACTTCTTAAGTGAATAATCTTGCCTAGCTTAGGTTGCTACCTCACTAAGTACTTAACCGTACTTATCACTCTCGTTTTCATTCTTCCCAAAACTACAGGTTGATAGATTGCAAGCTATCCTAGTTGGAGGCAAGGCAAGACAAGCTAAAGCATCAAGTATGATAATGTTCTTTTGTAGACTCCTAGTTGGTGGGCATAGTGTTGTAGATAGATCACATGTTCTTGCATTTTGAACATGCAACACCCCCTTCCCGGTTTGGTCGAGAACCGGGTCGGAAGGTGTAACCGGCGATCGATACAGAAACCGGTGCAATAAAATTCCATTTTATTTTTAACATTTTCAACCAAAATGTACAATGACTCGATACTATCAATTAATTTAGTCCAATATACTCAGATAAGCAACGATAAACCATTCAGGGGCTAAACCACAACTATTTTAGGCTATAGGGACCAATTTGTAATTCTGACAAACTAAGGGTCCTTCAGAGCAATTGATTTTACCATTTTGAAATTCACTACCTTAAATTCATGTCTGTAAAATTTCATTCAATTCGGAGATCATTAATTCATTCAATTTAATCTTACAATATTCAGTGACTAAATTGTAAAAATGACAATCTATTTAATAGGCCCTTAACCAACTTAACTAACCCCGTATCGAAACACCCTAAGCTGTTTCGAAACGGGTGAACGATGGTCAACTCGTGTTGACTCTACCTTTAGACTATATCGATACAGGCATGCCCTGTATCGAAACGGGTTGATCTCCTTTGACTTTGACTTTGACCCGTATCGATATGCTATAAACCCGTATCGAAACGAGGGATTCCAGAGTCAAAATTTTTCGAAACGGCCATGAACCGTTCCGATACACCTTATTCCCTAGGCTAAATTGTGCTTACCCGTATCGAAATGCCATCACCCGTTTCGACACGGCCTGACCTGTAATGACAGATTTTTGCTGTTTTTTATTCGATTTAACCTACCGAACGATGTCCAAATGCAACAAAACTTTACACACAACATTTCAATGGTATAAACTACTACCATGCCAAATTTCATGATCATATGAATGCATTTACTATGTTTTTACCTTTTTGAGCTATGTATGCAAATTCCATCCATTTGAAACTTCACCAAAAGGCCATTTAGAGCTATATAACATATTAAAACTTAGGCAATACACCAACACATCAAAATAGACACAAATGACTAGTTCCACTACTTTGCCACCTTCCTAGGAGTTTATAAGTCAAAAACACATTACTTGAGACTTGTAGTGACTTGTCTTGCCTAGCCAAATCTGATCTTCCAATACTCTACCTTTCAACCTGAAATGCATGAGATGAGACACGTTAGGCATACATTGCCTAGTGAGGTAGTCATAAACAATATGAACAACATTATATCAAATATCAATATGCATAATCTCATGCTTATCAATGTCAAGCTACGCATAAATATACAATGTTTAGGATTTTCATTTCATCATTAATCCTTAGATTGAATCAAGATAGTGGATACATGAATTCCTACGCCTCGCCAAATCAATGAATGGTCTGATCCCTCCGCCTCGCCAATATGACCAATATCAATACACATCCCTCCGCCTCGCTAAATCAATATATGTCGTAGCCTTAGGACCGTAGTCCACCCGTAAACTGAGCTCATGAATTCTATGGCATGCCAATTGTATCCAATGTCTATTCAAATCCAAGGTTCCAATGTTCATATCCATTACAATAATCAATAGTATTCCAATGTCCGATGATTTCAATATTATCAATGAAAAAATATATGTATCTCATCTTCAATATATCATAATCCAATGTCAATATCAATGTCCAATGATTTCTATACAATAATTCAATGACAATTACTATATCAATGACAATGCAAAATGACGATATCAATGACTATATCCGATGTTCAATAACAAACTTACTGACACTTACCAAAGTGTCCGATTAACCATCCAATGCAATTTCTTTAACAACAATGTTAGTGATGTAATTTAAATTATCAAATAATGATCCGGGAAGGCCTTTCACCTAACCCGAGACTCCGACTACACTCACCTTGACAATACGAAGCTTTCAAGGCTCTCGGATAGCAATCCCATTGCTCTTAGCTTGAGATGGAGACGGTGAAACCTCTTTCTCCACTTCTTGAGCTAAAAAGTCAATATAAAACTATTAGGATCGATATTTCGATATCAAAATCAATACCCGACTTCAATAATAACACTTTCGATGAAATATCCATGGATGGTCAAAACCCTAGCTTAAGTTTTAGCTCGATATATCCATGGAATCCAACAATTGTTTGAGGATTATTTCTTACCCGAACGATAACAACGATTCGATATCTATGAAACAAAGAAAAACCAAGCTTAATATTCTCTCCAATGGAGGTGCTTGCTTGGTTAAGGAAGATGAAGATGACAAATATGGAGAGGTGTGTGCTTCCTAAAATGTCGGGTAAGTTTTTTCTCAATTCATCTTACTAAGTTTATGAGGAAAAGCTTTCCTCTTGGTGAAGCATCCTCACCAGATTCACCCACGTAGACATGTTTTAATTAAAGAGGGGCTAATCGCAATATTAGTCCCTCAAATCTCATCCTACTATCGTTTTGACCTCCAACTTACATTTTTCTTCAATTTAATCACTAAAATGTTTTCGATACTACTCAATAGGGTTCGATGGCAATGTTTTAGTTCAATAAGAGTTCAATATCAATAATTACTAGCCGATAAAATATTTAAACTTCATCAATGTAGAGTTTTTCGATCACTGGAACCACGTTCCGACTAGACCGGATTTGGGGGTGTTACAAAACCTATGTTTGGCTATGTATATATTTGAGATGTTAAGGTTTGTATAACTTGATAACATGACTTGGTTGGTAGCCTAGTTGATCTAGATATCTTTTGATGATGTGAGATAATCATGGTTGGTTGCTATGGTAATGTTTATATGTCTTAAAGCTTGGAAAGTGTTGAATGATGGATACATGCCTTAGTTACTTGTCTAGGGTGACTACTAGTTGCTCATATGCTAGAAACATGTCTTAGAAAGTCTTGATGTTTAATGTTTGGTTGTTGCCTTGAGAAGTGGATTGATATGTGCTAGTGAATCATGTTATAGGATCATGTTAGTGTGCTTGATTGCTTGATATGTGAAGTATACTTATTGAACATGTATAAAATTTATGATTGAGCTCATGAACCCTTGATCTATTTGAATGGAAGTGAATGGTTGAGTTATGTCTTGATTCATGTGTTAGGTTCATGATAGTGAATTTTAATCCTTGATGTTTATATGTATGCTTTTCGAATGGATATAGGAGGTTAGGCTAATCACATGTGTTGTTAACTTATTCAAATAGAGCATACCTAACTTGTATAATTCTAATTGAACCTTATAAATGTATTACATGTATAGAATACGAAGTAAAGTGTTTAAAAATCTTGATTGGAAGATAGGTATGTTTTGAATTGTATAGGAAATGATTATGATGTTTCTATGTTGATTCGAATGCTTAGTGTTTAGGAAAAAGAAATTTGTGTACTCTTGATATATGGTTCATATGAATTAGATGTGTATGCCATGTTGATTAGGTTATCTTAATGATCTCATGTTGTAATTTAAATGTGACATGAACATTGTTAATGAAACATGATGGATGTCTTAATTTGTTTAGAAGTCTAACTTATCAATTAGGGAAAGTTAGGCAAAAGTTTTTGATTGTCCATGTTTTCATGGCTTGAGTAACATTCCTTAGCCGGTTTGTGATGCATGTCGCATGGGAAAAAGCCACAAACTACCTTTTCATAGATCCATGACTGTGTATTCAATACCCTTTCAACTTGTGTTTACAGATCTTTGGGGTCCTTCTCATGTCGTGTCAAATGGTTCCTATTATTATGTCTCGTTTGTAGATTCCCGCACAAGATTCTGTTGGATTTATCTTCTCAAAACAAAAGATCAAGCTCTTGCTGCATTTCAGTTGTTTCAAAGCATGGTTAAAACTCAATTTGGTGCTGACATTAAAGAACTCCAGAATGAATGGGGTGGCGAGGAAGCACATGCATATAATCGAGTTAGCCTTGGTGTTGTTAGCTCAAGCCTCTCTTCCATTGCATTTCTGGTCATATGCAGTTTGTTCTACAGTTTTTCTCAAAAATAAGTTGCCCACTACAGTGTTGAATGGCAAATCTCCATATGAGGCTCTTTATCAAAAGAAACCAGACTACTCGTTTTTAAGGGTGTTTGGCTGCAAATGCTTTCCACATCTGCGTCCCTATGAAGATCACAAACTTTGTTTTCGTTCTCAACCTTGTACTTTTCTAGGGTACAGTTCTCAGCACAAAGGGTATATGAGCATGGCATCCAATGGCAGAATTTATATTTCGAGACATGTCCTATTTGATGAAAATTGTTTTCCTTTTGTAGCCAGTCCTAATCAAGTTGAAGGGCAATCCAAATGTTCCTCGTGTTCAACTAAGTTCAGGTCATTACCTGTTATTGCTGGAGCCAATGATATGTTCACACATGGTGTTGCCCCTGCTCAACAAATGGTCTGAAATGGTCCAACAGTGTCTCAGCAAGTGTTTCAAGGTTATCCAATGGATGTTGCATCCTCCCAGCAAGCAGCTCGAGATGATCCCAACAAGGAGCTCGGGATGATCCAGTGGGTAATCCAATTGTTACTACTTCTCAGCATGTCTCTCGAGGTGGTCAAACAATGTCTTAAGTTGATCTAATGGATGGTGCATCCTCTCATCAAGCAGCTCAAGATGCTCCAGTGGGTAATCTAGTTGTTACTACTTCTCAGCATGCTTCTCGAGGTGATCAAGTTGTTGGTTTTCCCTAGCAGATGTCTCAGGATGCTCCAGTCGTTGCTATTAATCAACAGATATCTCAGGGAGGTTCTTTGGAAAGTCCAGGGTCTCAAAACAACTTTATGGGTTCTACTAATAACTTTGATGCTGGAAATGTAGTGTCAGCTGCCCATACTGCCGTGTATGTCAGAAGGTGTGGTTCATATACCTGGTGTGTTAGGTCAACTAGATCTCAACGGGTCGTCTAGGGTGCAGCCAGCTACTGTTGGTGGTCATCATATGGTTACCAGAAGTAAGAATGGGATCTTTAAACCAAAAGCTTATTTGGTTACACAGATGGATGAAGAAATTGAGACGGTTTCAGTTCAACAGGCTTTTCAGTCTCCTAAATGGACTGAACCTGTGCTTGCTGAATATGATGCTTTAGGGAAAAAAATGACACATGGACACTTGTTACCCTCCCTGAAGGTCGAACAACGATGGGATGCAAGTGGATTTTCAAAATTAAAAAGAATGCAGATGGGTCGGTTCTTCGATACAAAACACGTCTTGTGGCTCAAGGGTTCTCTTAGGTACCTGGGCAAAATTTTCAGGACACATTTAGATCGGTTGTGAAATCTTCAACAATAAATGTAACCCCCTCGACTCGGCCTGGCCGATAGACCGGACCGAATGGATCACACGGGGAATATTGAAGTAAACCGGAAAAGTTTACCTCAATAAACGACCCTTTCTTTTCTTTTTATCTTGTCTAAATGCATCCTAGATTCCTATGTGTACGTACACAAGTAGCGGATATAAAATCAACACAATCGTCTTCCAATTAAGGCCGTACAAAGTTTAGGGACCATTTTGTAATTTTGATAAATTTTTAGGGCTTTAACCAAAATAAAGTCACCAATCTTCAATTATATTCATTACATGCCTACTGGTGAAATTTCAGCTCAAAAAGACATACAGCTCATTCAATTGCAGGTGAGAAAACATGGACCAAAATGCAAGAAAAAAGGACTCAGGGCAATTCAAATATAGGCCCAACGATCAAGTGTTTCGGAACAAAGGACCCTGTATCGAAACGACCGTTTTGAAACAAGGTTGACCGTTTCGATACATGGGTACGTTTCGAAACCCCAAGAGACACGTTTCGATACATTAGTTCACAGAGGCAAATCGTTCCGGAACAAGCCTCACTGTTCCAAAACACCATGCCCATTACAGGCCACCGTTCCGAAACAAGTAAGGGCGTTCTGAAACGCCTGGGCCTGCAACTTTCCAAAAAGATGGTTTAAACCACCTTTCTCCCTCCGAAACCATCCAGTCACATGTCCTAACATGCATACAACTTAAATACACAACAACGACCACATAAACGAAGCACAAGCATCATTATAGCATCATTCTTGCAAACTATGGAACTAAAGGCATGCTTCCTAGATGTCAAATACACCAAAACGCTAAAACCACAAGCACAAACCAATACTCAATGGCCATTTACAAATCCAAATATGCAACATAAACTTGCTCAAAACCAGAAATCAACAAATCAATAACATTCAATGCATCGGACACCCCCATTGACTTTATTACACTAGTCCAAGACCAAAACTTACCTTCAATCAAAATCTCTCATCGATCCCTTCCGAGTGCTGCCTCCCAGATAAAATTGGCTGCATTGATGAGTAAAAAGAGAGCATAAGTATACAAGCTTAGTGAGGATTGCTCAAACCACAAACATCATCAATGCACAAAACTGTTTTCCACTCTTTTCAATACCATCATGCCTTTCTTAGCAAAACATGCACTTTATCATCATAACCATTGTATTAAACATCATGCAACATGTTCCAAACAAATTCAGCAATTAAACCATTGCTACTCTTTTTCCAAGCCTTTCTAGCATAAACACCATTATGCTAAGCTTAAACCAAAACATGCATCTTTCCACAATATGCATTAACATCATTTTCACAATAACTCATTTCATTATATTGGCTCACAAGTGATAACAAAAATCTCAAAAAAAAGTATCAGATACACGGATTACCAAGGGATGTTTCACGCCCTTCATACACTGTACCGACATCTTAAGGTTCACACACGAGAGCGACCCTCCATCGTTGTGACACCAGTGGTGGAGTATTCAGTACAATCACAATCCCTCAACACCATTCATCGATAGATGTATAACGCACTAACGAGAGATGGGACACACACAAGGTTCACACCTGGTAGCTACCCTCAACCGTTGCAACCTTAAACAATCCTCAATCGTTAGGGTACTTGGATGGAGTATTCGGTACAATCACAACCCCTTAATATCAAAGGCGACTTGTTTATAGTGCACTCAATCCTATAGCCAGCTAACTATATCATATTTCATTTATAAAAAAACTTTAATCAACATCACTTGCCAATATAATCCATATCTCATGCATACCTCATTGTTTTTACAAAGCATTCATGATAAGCCATAAACAAGCATTAAACTATGCTTCAAACCTCATGCGTCAACACATGCATACAAGGATCACTTACCTAGTGCATCCTTAAACCACATGGCATCATCAACCTCATTTCACATATTCAAAACATTCTTTAAAAAATAGGTAAATGCAAATAAAACCAAGTGCATTCAAAATTCACAATAGCACAATCAGAGAGAGAGTTTCACTTTACTTACTTTCGAACTCGGTAAAGCATCTCAAGCTCTTACTAAGTTCCCCAAACCTTTTCTAAAATGTTTACACGCTGAAAAACCAAGTTCCACTCACCGACGCGAAACCGCGCCAGCCGACGCACAAATCAACCGTCCAAAGCTTCCACAAACGCGTCAATTGTTTCCGGAACACTATCCCCTATTTTCAACACATCAAAATAGAGGCTCAATGCATTAGAATGCATCCAAAACCCCATCACACACAAGAAATCCCGCAGCCCTGCTCTAAAGCAACAAAACACCCATCCGAAACAACCGAAAACTCAATCGATTGCCCTCAAACCTCAGCCCAACCATTACCCAACTCATCCAACACATTCTAAGCATTAATCAACATCCAAAAACAACCTAAAACCAACCTTATACCTCCAAGAACTCTAAAACCTCAAGAACACCTCAAAAACTCTACTAAAAACACCTCCAAAACTAAGGATCTCTAGGATTTCGGGATTAATATGATCAATAATCATTATCAACATCAAAAACCTTCCAAAACATGATTGGAACACAAATCAACTGATCTATAATAAAACAATTACAAAAATCACATTTAAATCTCTTCTTTCATCAAAATTTCGGCATTTTCTTCAATCAACACTAAAACCTCATTTAAAACGTAAATCAAGACTCAAATACTTGGGAATTTCATTGAAGAACCTTGATTAAAGAAGAAGAACGAAAATTACCTCAATCCTTGCTTTTCTTCTAGTTTGGCAAGTTTTCACTCTATGAATCAAAGGAGATTTTGAGAGAAATCTTTGAAAATTGAGTTCGAAATCAAAGAAAGATAAGAGGAAGATGAAATCTGGAAATTGGGAGGAAAATAGAGTGTTTGGCTGATGAGAGAAAATGAGAAAAGAGTAGTTACATCAAAAATGATTTCCAAAATAACTAACTCTCTCTCTCTTTCAATTTCCCTCTAATTTTAATTAAAACATTTTAAATACATGCCAAATAAAAGAAAATGATTAATTGCATGAAATATCCCTAAAGATTCTAAGATTTGACTCCTCTTTTAAAAATTACACTTTTGCTACAGTTTTCAAACTCTATATTTTGGTCACTATCCAAAATGTTCACCTTCCAAAACCCATTTTGCAAAATTGGCTTTACCAAGCCATTATATATGATTTTAGAGATTTTTATCATATTTTTATCCTATCCCGAACCCCGATCTGCATAAACCACCTTTTAATGGTTCGAACAACCAGCACCGGTTCCATCGGTCCAACACGACTCACCCAAAACATCTAAGCCCAAAATCGGGACGTTACAACTCTCCCCCACTTAGGAAATTTTGTCCTCGAAATTTTACCCGAAGGAAAAAGATGCGGGAATTGCCTTAACATGTCCGCTCTGCTTTCCCACGTGGCCTCTTCAACTCCTCGGTGTTGCCACAACACCTTAACAAGCTCAATCGTCTAGCAACGAAGAACATTGCTACTTGAATCCAGAATTCTCATCGGTTCCTCATCATAGGACAAATCCGGATTCAACTCAATTTCCTCTACCGGCATCACATGCGAAGGATCCGATCTATACCTCCGCAACATAGATACATGAAACACATCATGGATCTTTTCCAACTCGGGAGGAAAACTCAACCGATAAGCCATAGGACCAACTCGCTCCACAACCTCATAGGGTCCAATAAACCTCGAACTAAGCTTTCCCTTACGTCTGAACCTCATCACCTTCTCCCAAGGCGATACCTTAAGGAACACGCGATCTCCAACCACGAACTCAACCTCTTTACGCTTTAAATCCGCGCAAGACTTCTGACGATCCGACACAGCCTTCAACCGCTCACATATGAGCTTTACTTTTTCAGTTGTTCCCTTAAGCATATCAGGCAAGGAAAACAACTTCTACCCGGCCTCCGCCCAACAAAGAGGCGTTCTACACTTTCTACCATACAAGACCTCATACAATGCCATTTGAATACTTTCCTGAAAACTATTATTATAGGCAAACTCAACCAACAGCAGATGCTTCTCCCAAGAACCCTGGAAATTAAATACACAGCATCGCAACATATCCTCAAGCACCTTGATAACTCGTTTCGATTGCCCATCCGACTGAGGATGATATGAAGTGCTAAAATTCATCCGCGTACCCAACACCTAATGCAAACACTCACAGAACCTCGTGGTAAACATTGGATCTCTATCCGACACTATGGATTTGGGCACACTGTGCAACCGCACAATCTTAGTAATATACAATGTGCACACTTCATAAGCCGATCTACAAACACCCATATTGAGTTCTTCTTCATTGTTGTTAAAGGTAGCCCGGACACGAAATCCATCGTAATTCTTTCCTATTTTCACTCTGGTATCCTCAAAAGCTGTAACAAACCAGAAGGAAACTGGTGCTCAGCCTTCACCCGAAGGCAAACCATACACTTGCTAACAAAATCCGCCACATCCTTTTCAACCCCACCCAATAGTACTCACCCTTTAAGCCACGATACATCTTTGTATTACTAGAGTGCATAGCAAAAGGACTGCTATGGGCTTCAATCAAGATGGTGCGCCTCAGCTCAGCATCTTCCGGCACCACTATTCGACTTTTAAAACATAGAACTCCATCATCAATAAAGCAAAAATTTGTAGCCTTTCCATCAGCTATATCCTGAACGTGAGGCACCAACGAATCATCCAACAACTGTTTTTCCTTAATCAACTGAATTAAGGTGTGTTTCACCTGCAATTCTGCTATCAAGCCGCCATCACGCGATATACTCAAACGAGCAAACATAGCCCTTAACTCAACAGCCACTTTCCTACTCAAAGCATCAGCCACAACATTGGCTTTTTTCGGATGATACTCAATGGTCAGATCATAATCCTTAAGCAACTCCACCCATCTTCGTTGCCTAAGGTTCAATTCCTTCTGAGACATAAGGTACTCCAAACTCTTATGGTCGGTGTAAACCACACATCTTTCACCACAAAGATAGTGTCTCCAAATATTTAGAGCAAACACCACCGCCGCGAGCTCGAGATCATGCGTAGGATAGTTGCGCTCATGCACTTTTAGCTGTCTAGACGCATAAGCTACAACCTTCCCACCTTGCATCAATATGTAACCCAAACCAACGTATGACACATCATTATACACTACAAACTCCTTACTCGATTCTGGTTGAATCAAGACAGGAGCTTGCGTCAAAGCCTCCTTCAACTTCTCAAAAGCTTGTTGCCTAACATCCGTCCACTCGAAGAGAACATTCTTTTTCAACAACTTAGTCAAAGGGGCAACTGTAACACCCCAAAATTTACGCCCAAATTGTAAACCCTAGATTTGAAAAATCCCTAATTTAGAAATATAATTTTAAAATCCCTGAATTCAAAACCCTTTTTATTTTTGAATTTTAATTCTTAGAGAACCCTTCGACAAACCTTCGGTAGTAACCAGCCAAGCCAAGGAAACTACGCACCTCCGTCACTGACTTAGGCATCTTCCAACTCATCACCGCCTCAACCTTATGTGGATAAACTCGGATACCTTCGGCCGACACCACATGTCTAAGAAAAACCACCTTCATGAGCCAAAACTCACACTTGCTCAACTTAGCATAGAGTTTATTCTCCAACAGCAATTGCAACACAATCCTTAAGTGCTTGTCATGATCCTCTTCGGTACGTGAGTACACAAGAATATCATCGATGAACACAACCACAAATTGATCCAGATACTCATGGAACACCCTATTCATCATGTCCATAAATGCAGTCGGTGCATTTGTCAAACCAAACGGCATCACAAGAAACTCATAATGATCGTACCTAGTCCGAAAAGTTGTCTTAGGTACATCCACATCCTTAACCTTAAGCTGATAGTACCCAGACCTCAAATCTATCTTTGAAAACACCGAAGCACCACGAAATTGATCGAACAAATCATCGATCCTCGTCAAAGGGTACTTGTTCTTAATCGTCAACTTGTTCAGTTGTCGATAATCAATGCACATACGCATGGTACCATCCTTCTTCTTCACAAACAAGATCGGCGCAGACCAAGGTGAAATACTCGGCCTTATGAACCCTCGGTCAAGCAACTCCTGGAGCTGCGTCTTCAACTCCTTCAACTCCTTAGGTGACATGCGATAAGGAGCAATGGACACCGGAGTCGTACTCTCATACAACTCTATACCAAACTCAACCTCTCGGTTTGGTGGCAAACCAGGCAACTCTTCTGGAAAACACCTGGAAACTCGCATACGGTTTGTATGTCTTGAACACGCACTTCCTTCGTACCAGGATTCATCACATATACCAAGAAAGATTCACACCCCAACTTCATCATCTGACTCGCTTCAAGAGCCGAAATTGCATTAGACAAGAACTTCACGTTCCCGCCTATGATTACTACCTCGTAATCATCCGCAAGCTCCAGGGTGACTCGCTTAACATAAAAACTCACCACAGCTCGGTGCTCAACCAACCAATCCATTCCAAAAATCTCATCCAAACCGTAAAAAGGTAATTCCATCATATCAACAGAGGAAACATGACCTTGAACCGACAACATGCACCTCATATACCATATCCTCGTAACAACAGTTTCACCAAAAAACTAGCTACTCACACTCCACGTCTAACACCTCTGAGGCGAACATTCGAGTCACAACTTCCAAAGCAACTTACAACAACAGGCGCGAAAAGCTATACGCCATCGATCAAACGTGGACAAGCTCGCCTAACATGGTCATATGATCCACCCACTTAATAGGTATCAAACGTTACTCAAGCCTCATATGGTCAGCAAAGCCACAAAAGCCTACACCTCACGAGCTGTACGAGGGCAATCCCTCCTCAAGTGCTCACGTGAACCACACGTCCAACAGCACTACAACCTCGCCACAACCCATGCAATATTCCTAAAACATGACCATTCGTACACTGGCTACCACTAACTAGAGTTCACAACTCATTTCCTAGCGCTTGAACCTCTCGCACGAGCTATTAAACTCGGGTTCCGCTAAAATACCTCGCCCGTATTACCAACACGTCGACAACAATGTAGCCAATAAATCCATAATTATGGCTTATCAACATGCATCAATCCATAAAGGTGCCAACACAACGATGTCTCGTATCCACTTCCAATCCAGGAGCACACATGCCCAACTAATCAATTTGTACTTTAACTCATTCACACATACGATTTCCAATCCCAAATCACAGGTTCACATTTCTCAAGATCCAAGTATCTAAGCCCAGATACTTCTCATTTAAATCAGTTCAAAAGAACTCTCAAAACACAACATCAGGTTCTATGCCCACAACCACAGTTGTCCACCAACTAAACACATCTCTACACAATCGAGATACAACTCATCTTTACACTATGGCATCACTACACTCCATTTATCCCACAATATTATTCATACAGGTCATCCACTCCCTGGATACCTCCGGTGCCAACCTTCAAGCTCAACTTCTACTCGACTTGCGTAAGCGCTAACCACATCTTACAAACATCCACCAGCTAATGTAGTCACATGCACATTAGCATTAACAACTTCACAAGCTCCAAACATCGCCTATATACCTGACGCCATGTAATCCAACACTTACCCAACCAACACAGGTTATACTTACATCAAGGCACATCAAGGCGTCTAGCCCCCATGAGACTTTACACACTCCTCTATTCCTTGCTCAAAAGAAACAATAATCATACCAGATTGCTACTCTCTCCTCGGTCTACTGTGCTATTATTTAATGCATGATAACAACTTACAAAACAAACAAAACAAATTGCTCAGGCCAGCTCCAAGCAAGGATCCAAGACTTTGATTTCAACTTAAAACATATCACTAGGTAATAAGGCAATGGGCATCCCAATCCCCCCCCAGCATAGCACAAATCATACTACAAGCATATCTCAACCATCATGCAACTCAAGCATCAAGATTTAGCCCAATCAACCATCATAACAACTTGTATTCATATTCAATTATCATATAAATCACGTTTCCATCACATACTTAGCATTGACATGCTTTAATGTTCACCAACCAAAGAATACATCATCAAAATACACATGATTACAATAGTGTCACTTACCAACAACTTACCATCATCCCAACTTTTTATAACCTGGCTCTGATACCACCAAATGTAACCCCCACGACCCGGCCTGGCCGATAGACCTAACCGAACGGATCACACGAGGAATATTGAAGTAAACCGGAAAAGTTTAACTCAATAAACGACCCTTTTTTTCTTTTCTTTTTATCTTGTCTAAATGCATCTTAGATTCCTATGTGTACGTACATACGCAACGGATACAAAATCTACACAATCGTCTTCCAATTAAGGCCGAACAAAGTTTAGGGAACATTTTGTAATTTTGTTAAACTTTAAGAGCTTTAACAAATATAAAGTTATCAATCTTCAATTATATTCATTACATGCCTACTGGTGAAATTTCAGCTCAAAAAGACATTTACAACTCATTCAATTGCATGTGAGAAAACAGGGACCAAAATGCAAGAAAATAGGACTCAGGGCAATTCAAATATAGGCCCAACGGTCAAGTGTTTCGGAACAGAGGACCCTATATCGGAACGGCCGTTTCGAAACAAGGTTGACTGTTTCGATACGCGGGTGCATTTCGAAACCCCAAGAGACACGCTTCGGTACATTGGTTCACAGAGGCAAATCGTTCCGGAACAAGCCTCACTGTTCCGAAACACCATGGCCATTACAGGCCACCGTTCCGAAACAGGTAAGGGCATTCTGAAACGCATGGGCCTACAAACTTTCATAAAAGCTGGTTTAAACCACCTTTCGCCCTTCGAAACCATCCCGTCACATGTCCTAACACGCATACAACTTAAATACACAACAACGACCACATAAACGAAGCACAAGCATCATCATAGCATCATTCTTGCAAATTATGGAACTAAAGGCATGCTTCCTAGATGTCAAATACACCAAAAGGCTAAAACCAATTACAAGCACAAACCAATACTCAATGGCCATTTACAAATCAAAATATGCAACATAAACTTGCTCAAAACCAGAAATCAACAAATCAAAAACATTCAATGCATCGGACACCCCCATTGCCTTTATTACACTAGTCCAAGACCAAAACTTAACTTCAATAAAAGTTTCTCACCGATCCCTTCCGAGTGCTGCCTCCCAGATCAAATTGGCTGCATTGATGAGTAAAAAGAGAGCATAAGTATACAAGCTTATTGAGGATTGCTCAAACCACAAACATCATCAATACAAAAAACTATTTTCCACTCTTTTCAAAACCATCATGCCTTTCTTAGCAAAACATGCACTTTATCATCATAACCATTGTATTAAACATCATGCAACATGTTCCAAACAAATTCAGCAATTAAACCATTACTACTCTTTTTCCAAGCCTTTCTAGCATAAACACCATTATGCTAAGCTTAAACCAAAACATGCATCTTTCCACAATATGCATTAACATCATTTTCACAATAACTCATTTCATTATATTGACTCACAGGTGATAACAACAATTTCAAAAACAAAGTATCAGATACACAGATTACCAAGGGTTGTTTCACACCCTTCATACACTCTACCGACATCTCAAGGTTCACACACGAGAGCGACCCTCCATCGTTGTGACACCCGTGGTGGAGTATTCGGTACAATCACAACCCCTCAACACCACTTATCGATAGATGTATAACCCACTAACGAGAGACGGGACACACACAAGGTTCACACCCGGGATCTACCCTCAACCGTTGCAACCTTAAACAATCCTTAATCGTTAGGGTACTTGGATGGAGTATTCGGTACAATCACAACCCCTCAACATCCAAGGTGACTTGTTTATAGTGCACTCAATCCTATAGCCGAATAACTATATCCGATTTCATTTATAAAACACTTTAATCAACATCACTTGCCAATATAATACATATCTCATGCATACCTCACTGTTTTTACAAAGCATTCATGATAAGTCATAAACAAGCATTAAACCATGCTTCAAACCTCATGCATCAACACACGCATACATGGATCACTTACCTAGTGCATCCTTAAACCACATGACATCATCAACCTCATTTCACATATTCAAAACATTCTTTAAAACAATAGGTAAATGCAAATAAAACCAAGTGCATTCAAAATTCACAATAGCACAATCCGAGAGAGAGTTTCACTTTACTTACTTCCGAACTCAGTAAAGCGTCTCAAGCTATTACTAAGTTCCCCAAACCTTTCCTAAAACATTTCCACGCTGGAAAACCAAGTTCCACTCACTGACTTGTGAAACCACGTTAGCCGAAGCACAAATCAACCATCCAAAGCTTCCACAAACGCGTCAATTGTTTCTGGAACACTATCCCCTATTTTCAACACATCAAAATAGAGGCTCAATGCATTAGAATGCATCCAAAACCCCAGCACACACAAGAAATCCCGCAGCCCTGCTCTAAAGCAACAAAACACCCATCCGAAACAACCGAAAACTCAATCGATTGCCCTCAAACCTCAGCCCAACCATTACCCAACTCATCCAACACATTCTAAGCATTAATCAACATCCAAAAACAACCTAAAACCAACCTTATACCTCCAGCAACTCTAAAACCTCAAGAACACCTCAAAAACTCTACTAAAAACACCTCCAAAACTAGGGATATCTAGGGTTTTGGGATTAATATGATCAAGACTCATTATCTACATCAAAAACCTTCCAAAACATGATTGGAACTCAACTCAACTGATCTATAACAAAACGATTACAAAAATCACATTTAAATCTCTTCTTTCATCAAAATTTCGGCATTTTCATCAATCAACACTAAAACCTCATTTAAAAACGTAAATCAAGAGTCAACTACTTGGGAATTTCATTAAAGAACCTTGATTAAAGAGGAAGAATAAAAATTACCTCAATCCTTGCTTTTCTTCTAGTTTGGCAAGTTTTCACTCTATGAATCAAAGGAAATTTTGAGAGAAATCTTTGGAAATTGAGTTGGAAATCAAAGAAAGATAAGAGGAAGATGAAATCTGGAAATTGGGAGAAAAATAGAGTGTTTGGCTGATGAGAGAAAATGAGAAAAGAGTAGTTACATCAAAAATGATTTCCAAAATAACTAACTCTCCCTTTTTCTTTCAATTTCCCTCTAATTTTAATTAAAACATTTTAAACACATGTCAAATAAAAGAAAATGCTTAATTGCATGAAAGCTCCCTAAGGATTCTAAGATTTGACTCCTCTTTTAAAAATTACACTTTTGCCACAGTTTTCAAACTTTACAGTTTGGTCACTACCCAAAATGTTCACCTTCCAAAACCCATTTTGCGAAATTGGCTTTACCAAGCCCTTATATATGATTTTAGAGGATTTTAGAGATTTTTATCATATTTTTATCCTATCCCGAACCCCGATCTCCCTAAACCACCTTTTAACGGTTCGAACAACCAGCACCAGTTCCACCGGTCCAACTCGACTCGCCCAAAACATCTAAGCCCAAAATCGGGGCGTTACAATAAATGTGATTTTAGCCATGGCAGTGTCCAATAAGTGGTGTTTGCGACACGTTGATGTGAATAACGCCTTCTTGAATGGGGACTTGACTGAAGATGTGTATTTGAGGCAGCCTTCTGGATTTGAAAAACAAGCATCTGATGGTTCCTTGTTTGTTTGCAAGCTTCAAAAAGCTTTGTATGGATTGAGGCAGGCACTGATAAATTGGTATTCTAAGCTTAAGGCTTTCTTGCTGGCGATTGGATTTAAAGGATCTCATGTTGACAATTCGGTGTTCATCAAGAAAGAGGAAGATAATGTTACATATATGCTGGTCTATATGGATGATATTATCGTAACAGGGTCTTCTAGTGAAGATGTTGAAAGGGTTATTTGTGAACTTGGATCGAAATTCTCCCCTAAGGATTTGGGTGAGTTGAGTTTTTTTCTTGAAATAGAAGTAAAAAGACTTGGAGATACCTTAGTCTTGAATCAACGCAAATATGTTTTTGGAACTGTTAGCCAAAGCTCACATGGAGAATGCTAAACATGTATCTATTCCCATGGTAACATCTCCCAAGTTAACTAATGATGTTGGGAATCCTTTGGCAAATGCTGGTGAGTAAAGAAGTCTAGTGGGAACGTTGTTATATGCTTGTCATACTCCTCATGATATTGTTTATAGTGTTCATAAGCTAGCACAATTTATGCATTCACCTTGTGAAAAGAATTTGGAGGCTGTGAAACGTGTGCTAAGATATTTGAATGGCACCTTGGACTATGGCCTTGTTTTTTCACCTACAGAAGGACCATGCAAGTTGACTGCATTCTCAGATGCAAATTGGGGAGGCAATGAAGATGATAGGCGCTCTATAACAGGAAATTGTGTCTACTTAGGAGACAACTTAGTGATGTGGAATTCTAGGAAGCAAAAGACTGTTTCCAGATTCACTACAGAGGCAGAATACAGAAGTTTAGCAGATGTGGCTTCAGAAGTGACTTGGGTAGATGTGTTGTTGGGTGAAACGGGAGTTAAAGTATCTGAAGTTCATGTCGTGCGGAGTGATAACTTAGGGGCCATTGATATGAGTGTTTATCCAGTGTACCATTCTAAATCCAAGTACGTTGAGCTTGATGTTCATTTCGTCCGAGAAAAGGTGGCAGCCAATCGCTTGAAAATGAATTATGTACCTGCAACATGTCAGATTGCAGATAAGTTTACTAAACCACTATCCAAAGTATATTTCAGCATGTTTCGACAGAAACTTGGTGTGATGTCTATTGCTGAAGTTGAAAGTCGGGAAAGCAGAGAGCATGTTAAAATATAACCTAGAAACTATAATCAGTTAGCTGATTGTTATGGTTAGTCAAGTTTGTTAACCTAGTTTAACAAACTAACTGTTGTATAAGCCTTGTATATAAGCAAGGGTTTGCCTCTATAGATAATCACCCATTTTCTTATTGATTCTCATTCAATAAAATCTTTCATATTCTTTTTCTATTCTATTTGCTTTTCTAACATATATATGATATGAGAACATAACACAATTTATGAAAAAAACCCAGAAAAATCAGAATTCTCTCTGATAATTCCCCCAACTTCTCCTTTTTAACATAACACTAAAGGTTGTTCCTTTATAAAGAAAAAAACAGTAGTTGGGTTTTTGCTTAAACCGGAGCATTAAGAGGAATCGATGAAAATTCAGAGAGAGAAAACCTCTTAATTGAAGAGATTTCTGAGTTTAGAAGTGTCTCTATTTGAGAAACTATGTAGAGAGAATTATTTTTAAGGCTTATATTACAAATAAGTATCTAAAGTATATCATTTTTCTTCATTTATGTATTTAAAATATTTTTTATGAAAATAAGTATATAAAGTATACTTTTTTGGTCAACATAGGTACATAGAGTTTTTTTTTGTCAAAATAGGTATCTAATGTATTTTTTAATCAATGTCACATGTCAACTTTTAGGAACCTAGATGGAAAAATTATATACTTTAGGTACATATTTTGATCAAGAAATGTTTTAAGTACCTATTTTGACAAAAATGTATACTTTAAGTACTTATTTTGATAAAAAAAATACTCTAAATACTAAATAAAAAATTTGATATACTTTAAAACTTATTTATAAATAACATATTTTTTTTGAACAACGTCAAACGAGCATCATTCAACAAAGGAAACAATACAAATAGACACAAAACAAAAACAAAAAAAAACACAAAACAATTGGAAAAACAGACACAAACCAACTGAAGCAACAAATAAAGAAACAAAGACAAAAAAAAAACAAGTCGACACACAACCGACCAAAACAGAAGGTGAAACAAATTCCAAACAAGACAATTACAACAAAATCGAGGGGAAATAGAAGCAGCCACCATCGGTGAAAGCTAAGGCGACCGCGAAACTAGCAAATCCATAGGTCACCATTTGCATGTCGTTCTAGCCTCTAGGAGGCATCAGAGAGTAGAGTCAATTGAAAGAAATGCAGAGAGATTCGTCGAGTAAATCATCGCGTCAAATTTGAAGTTGTCGATGTTTGAAGGAAAGGCGAAGGCACAACCCACGGCCACGACCACCGCCGATATAAACGTAGCATAAGGAAAGCAAGGAAACGTTGAGACTTTTCACCACCCTTGTCGCACCTGCAAAAGAAGAAAACACAAATCAAAACAGAAAAATTAAAGGACAACAAAAAACAAAACAATTGTTGAGGAGGCACCACCTGACCCCCTGACCACCGTCGAACAAAACGAAGAAAGAAAACTTAAAATTTTATTTATTTTATTAAAATTACAACAAGTTAAATTTGTTATTATACCAATCAAAATTATATAAAATTAAAAAACATTAACTTTATATTTAATTGTCCTTAATTAGTCATTTTTAAAATTAACATAAATCAAATTGTTTCTATTTTAGAGAATAATTTATTGGATTTTAAAATCAAAAGAGATTTCATTAACAATAAAATAGAAAATATAGTTTATGAATAGAATAAAATAGAAATATTAGATGACCTACAAATAAATACTAATTTTTTATTTATATATAATTGAAAAAAAAAATGTATATTTTAAAGTAGCGCCAAATTAATCCATAAAACTGCATTGTGGGAGTAGGGTTAGATTTACGTAAGAGCCAGTGAGAATAAACCTTCAGAATAAACCTTACAAAGGCCGATCCAAAAGTGAAGAAGCCTCATCTCTTGCCCACATTATTTGTTATGACGGGTGGCTTTATTTGTTATGCGTTGGCTCATGGTCATGGCTGGTAATTTTATTTCTTATGTGCTGGCTGTAGGGATGTAAATGAGCGAGCTTGTTTGATAAATTGCTCATAAACGGTTTATATAATGTTTGTTTATTAATTTAAATAAATGAATATAAATAAATTTTTTACGTTCATATACTACAAACAGAGGCATGTTATGTTCGTTTATGGTTACGAACAAGCTTGTTTATCGACTCGTTTACCATGTTCTTTTTTTTTATTATTTTTTTATATTTTAAATATAGGTGAATATATGAATTAAAATGAATATAGGGTGACCTTTGGAGTTCATATTGCGAAGCCTAAGAAACTTAAAGTCTAGTGGTGTAATTTCATTATTTTGATGGACATTAATCGAACGTGTTCGCAAATATTAAATGAATATATTCGTGAACTCTAAACAAACAAATATCTTTAAAAATATAGAAATAAACATGACCGAACATAAACACCTTCAAAAATATATTCCCGATTCGTTCAAACCAATGACCATGAACCAAGCCTGTTCCCCTACAGACTACAGTATCAGATCTAATTCCAAGTATCGTCCTTTTCAGCGCCCATATTATCACCTTATACAGTAGAATTAGCCCATAATATCCGCAGACAAGCAGATGAGATCACCTCATAATACAATCATATTATATTCAAAATTATACTATCCTTTTCTGGTCGTGTATTCAAAAACTATCAAATGGGTTCTTATTTTTCATCGATTCCGAGAAGAAAACCTGGTCCTTTTCCAGCCACGAAAACCATTATCAAAACCCTGGCAAAGTATTTCTACATGCTTTTGGAGCACTTAATGGCCACTTTGTCTGCTAATTAAACAATAAGCATCTTAGCTTTATATTCATTTCTCTTAAATATTTATTGTTTAAATACGCATATGCATATATTTATCGAATAAATCATGTTATCTCATATCAGTGAGGGTTTTGGAGAGGAGCGAAAGAAACGACCGCACAGGGCCCCAAGAAAAGAAGTGTCCAAATGTGTTATAGGGAAAATAAAAAAAATTTAATTTAATAAATTGTAAGAAAAAATATGACCTTAAAGAGGGCCCACAATATATTTTTTTACTAAGATAAAAATATTTTTTTTAAAAAAATCTTATATCTCTTTGAAATATAAATTAAAGGGTTTTATTTTAATAAACTGCATATTACCCCGTAAACCTTTAAACCGCCCATGTCTCATATTTTCATTGATCAAATTCGATGAACAATATTCTTTTTTTTGGCTAGAGATTGGCGCACCGACAAAAGTTGTAATTGATTAAAAGTAATAAAGTATATGCAAGTTGCATATACCATAATTAAAGTATATACGTAATTATGGCAGTATACAAGTTGCATGTGCAAGTTTCGAGAGAAAATGTTAGAAGAAGACCAAAGTCCATTTTGGCATATGGCAAAATTAAAAGTATGAATATAATATTAACCCTCTTTCTATTTTTTTTTAATTACCAAGTGGGTCGTTATAAATAGCTTTGCTTCCATTCACATCCCCAAGCAACTCAAAGCTTTTCAATTTTCCTCCACCATGCTGCCACCGATCTATCTCTTCTTGTTTACCATCTTTTCCGTCGCTAAAGCCACGGTTCCACCTTCGGAGACATTTCAATACGTCAATGAAGGAGAACTGGGACCTTATATCATCGAGTACGACGGGAACTATCGAGTTCTAGATCCTTTCGCAGCCCCATTCCAGCTCTGTTTCTACAACACCACCCCGAATGCATACACCCTAGCGTTGCGTATGGGGCTGACGAAATCCGAATCGTTGTTCCGGTGGGTTTGGGAAGCGAACCGTGGGAATCCGGTTAAGGAAAACGCTACGTTGACGTTCGGACGTGACGGAAACCTTGTCTTGGCTGACGCCGATGGTCGGATCGCTTGGCAGACGAATACGGCTAACAAAGGTGTGACGGGGTTCAAGTTGCTCCCCAATGGGAACATGGTGCTGCATGATGCCAAAGGTAATTTTATTTGGCAAAGTTTTGATTATCCGACCGATACTCTCCTAGCCGGCCAGTCCCTCCGGCTCGGTGGTGCAACCAAGCTCGTGAGTCGAGCCTCTGCTCTCAACAACTCGGACGGTGCTTATAGCCTGGTCATGGAATCCAAATCCTTGGTTTTGTATTACAAGTCCCCGAATACCCCAAAGCCGATTCTTTATTTCAATCCTGAATTTTGGGTGAATGTCAGAAAAGGTCCTTTAGAATATGTTAAGTTCGATTCCAGTCCTGAAAACGACGAGGGTACTGCCTATGGGCTAAATCTAGAGTACCATTCTAATTCCTCATACGGAGGGACAATGAGGATCGGAAGGCCGAACTACAACAGCACGTTATCGTTTCTTCGACTTGAAATGGATGGAAATATTAAAGTATACACATACTATGACCCTGTATTCGACGGTGCATGGGAAGAAACCTTTACTCTTTTCACTAGAAATCCATCATGGGACGATGAATGCCAATTGCCGGAACGATGTGGGAAGTTGGGGCTTTGCGAGGACAGTCAATGCGTGGCTTGCCCGACGCCAAACGGGCTGATGGGTTGGAGTAAAGAATGCGATGTGAAGAAGGTACCGAGTTGCAATGAGAAGGATTTTTATTATTACAAGCTTCAAGGGGTTGATCATTTCATGACTCGTTACACCAGAGGGAATGCCATAAAAGAAGATGAATGTGGGAAGAAATGTAGCAAGGATTGCAAGTGCTTGGGTTACTTTTACCACCACCAAAGTTCAAGGTGCTGGGTGGCTTATGATCTTAAAACCCTTACTAGAGTTGCAAATTCAACCCATGTGGCTTACATCAAGGCCCCAAAGTAGTGATGAGCTAGGCTTAATTTTAGCAATTTCCCATGTGGCTTTGTGTTTCTCCTTGTTTTTCTTTTATCCAATAAGATCAAGTAAAAATTATGTTAGAGCGTGTTTCCCATTTTTATCAATGGTTTTAATATGAAAAATGAAAAGAAATTGTTGAAATTTGAGAGCGAAAAATTATAAATTTCGAATATAAATTAAGGGATAGAAATCCGCTGCCCTTTCGGTGCCCACTTTAAAAAATGTGGATTTAGGATTTACGGTTAGGGGTTGTGGTTAAGATTTAAGGAATTAGGGGTATGTTGTATTTTTTAGGGCGTGGGATTTAAGTTTTAGGATGTGGAAATTAAGGTTAGGGTTTAGAATTTAATTTTTAATTATTTTTTTAGTGTGAGGCATAGAAGGGGGCATGGTTAGGGGAAGAGGATTTTTGTTCTATATTAAGGGGATAAAAATTCTTTACCCCTTTTCAGTGTCCTTTTTATGCTTCAACATTAAAAAATATTAAAAATTTTAATTTTAATCTCTAACCTTAAAATCTAAATCCTAAACTCTACACCCTATACCCTGAAATTCCTAAACGCCAACCACAAACCCTAATCTTAAACCCTAAACCTAATTTTTAGTGTAGGGTCATACATAAAAGCACCGAAAAGGGACATATAATTTCTATTCTAAATTAAGGATGTAATGATGGGATTAGGGGTGGGAATTGGGCGGAAAATATCAAAAAACTGTGGGGATTCGAACCGACGGGGATGGGGAATAACCGAAATCTTCACCCACGGGGACGGGATGAGGGAAGTTTATTCACCAAAGCTCAAATGGGGATGGGGACGAGGATTGCCATATCTGAACCGTGAGAAAAAACGAACCGTAACCGTATAAATAACTGTGGGAAGTTTACAAGATTTTTAAATATATATGTAATTAACTCTCATTTATCTATACATCTGTATATCTTTCTATCTTATTATCAATGTTTCAATTCATCAAGATATTTGTGCATTTTGTTTAAATTTTATTAAGTTTGGGTGACTTCTCTAGTAATTTACCTTTTTTGTTAATTAAGAGAATATAATTTATTTATCTTTCAATTTACCTTATTCCCCTTCGATCACATTTTTTAAAGCGTATTGAATATATGACTTGTAAATTAAATTTGATAATATATTTTCGTTGGTAAAATTGTAAATTTTGTTTGATTTTGTTGAGGACGGAGATTCTCCAAAAACTGTGGGGATCGATGGGTATGGCGACGGGACCACGAACATTGGTGTTAACTCCACTAACCGTGGGGATCCAACTTGTTTAAAGTTTCAGATAATTGTGGTCCAACTCCCAACTAAAAGAGAAAAGAAGCCACCATTGCTTGTTAAAATTCCTTTTAATTATGTTCGAGAAAATTGTTCTTAATCTTTTTATCCATGTGAAGTTTGTCGCATTTTTTAATCCAATAAAATTAAGTGAAATATAATTACGTGCCCATTTTTATTTTTATTAATGATATTGATTAGAGGTGTTTAAAATCTATTGCCTCTAACTTAAAATTAGGTCCCAAAGCCTAACATTTGAATATGTTTTTTTTCTTTTTTTAAAATGTCATGAATCCGTGCATGCAATTGAGATGTCATCGTCGTTCGTTGGGGCCTAAATTTCAGTCACTCATCACGTTATATGGCCTCAAATTCAAGCACTTATCATGAAAATATGTGCATGCGTGACCCTTTTTGTTAAAAAAAATTCCGAATTAGTTCAAGTGATAAGTAATTTAATATCTTTTAAGCACGTCTTAAGTTTGAGGCGTTGTGTATGCAGAAAATTTTCGTAAGAGATTCACTTACCAAAACCAGGTGTGCCACACGGGTCGGTCTAGATTAATTAGTAGACATATTTTTATATTAATCTTTTATTTTTATATAATATACTAAATTGGAAACAATTACGTTGAAATACAAAATATATACAATTTCAAAAGGATATCATTAGTAGCCGGTAGGGATGGAAATTAGATGGGGAATATCTAAAAATCTCGAGGATCCGAAGCGACAAGGATAATGAATAACTGAAATTTTTATCCACGGGGACGGGGATGGAGGAAGTTTTATTACCGAAGCTCAAATGGGGATGGGGATGTGAACAATGATTGCTATATCTGACCCGTGGGGATAACCGAACCGTAGTCGTATAAATAACCGTAGGGATCTCAAAAAATCCGCAAAGATCCCGATATTTTACAATTTTTTTCAAAAATATATACTTATTTATCTATATACACCTAATAATAAAAAACTAACTATATTATTATTACTCTAACTTTCTCTAAAACATAGTCACACTCAATATTTTCAACATGTTTCTATCTTAGTTTTTTGGGATAAGAATTCCCCCCGAAAACTGTAGGGATCCAAAAATGGTATCTGGACGAACCTTGAACCATTTAATGGGATTCTTCAAAACTGTAACCACAATTGTTGGAGACAGAATGAGGAACGCAAAACCGTTTCCGCACACCCAGTTTCACCCCTAATCATTAGAATTAAAACTCAATTAGCAATTAGTTTTAAATTTTATCTTATTTACTTCTTTTAGGACATTATAAATTCTAAGAATAAAAACAACGACAAATAAATGAATAATTCCTTATTTAAATTAAGAAAAAGAATATTCCTAGAAAACAAAACAATTATTTTATTGTTTGATTGTTCTTCAACTTAAATTTAAGGTTTAAATAAAAAGTAAGAGCCTAAATTATATCTCTTTTGAATTTTAGGTACCTAAAGTTTTTTTTCTTTTTTGCTAAAAAATGTGCTTAAAATTTACAATGTTACAATTTTAGTTGTACAATAGTTAACTACCGTTAAAAAATTCGTTAACCAATCAATCTAGACACGTGACAATAATTTGAAATTTTAATTTATGAAGAAAAAAACCATTTTTAAATTTTTCAAAAAAATCCTAAAATTTTTAAGTTTTTACAAAACAATCTCAAAATCCCTAATTTTTCTCAAACTCAACCCCCCAAATTGCTACTGTTTCCGCCGTCGATCACCACCCTTGAGCATACCCTTTTGATTGTCGGACCTAGTCAGTCGTTTTCTCATTATGACGTCGTCGAAAACAACAAATCACATTTGACGTTCGACTGGCACACCATTTGTCGTTTCCGACGACACCGTGATGATGGAAACAGCCAACTAAGTCAGGTGACCAAAAAATATTTTCAGGGACGACGATCGGTGGTGAAAGCGGCGACGATTTGAGGGTTTGGGTTTGAAAATTTTAAGATTTTGGGATTGTTTTGTAAAAATTAAAAAAATTCAAGATTTTCTAAAAAATTAAAAAAAAAATTGTGTAAAAAATTGTTTTAAATTTTTATTTTAAAAAATTAAAATAAAATAAACATGCTAAGTGTCATGTTTTGATTGGTTAACATGTTTTTTAACGGTAATTAATTACCATACACTTAAAATTGTAAGGTATAAACTTCATGTACTTATTTTTAGCAAAAAAATACTTAGACAACTAAAATTCAAAAGAAATATAGTTTGAACACTTATTTTTTGCTTAAACTTAAACTTTAATTTCTTCACTATAATTTGTTTATTATTTTTTTCATCTATAAATAATCGTCTACTTCGTTCATGGTTCTCGTAAGTTATATATTCCCTATAGTTTGGGCACATAATCCGTTGCGCACAAAAAATTGTCACCAAACATGTGTTGTATGAAACGGCCAAGACATATGTTAATCAATGATTATATATAAAAAAATTCTATTTCTATAGATCTTTAAAATTTAAAATAACTAAATAAATAAAGTTATACAAACAAGGTGAATCAAATAAGTAAATAATAACGAAAATCATAAAAGAATAGGAATTACTCACTAGCAAATAAGTGACTAGGAGATATAGCATTGAGTACACAACTTTCATAGCACATGAAGCATGTATTAAACAAGAACAAATAGTGTTAGAAAGAAAAAAAATTGTTACCATGATGACACAATCTAAGTATTAAGTTGATAGCTAAATTATCAATTGTAAACTTTTCTTCTTTGTTCTTTAATCAAAATTTTGTTTCATCTAAAATTACTTTGTTTTTCTGATAAGGCCATTGCTTGCCATGCCTAGAAGTTAAGTTTAAGCATTAAAAAAAAAAGAAACATCATACTTGCAACAAAATTCAGGAAGGAAAAGAACGTGTATAAGTTGGGGTGTCTTCGAAATTTAAGCATCCCCTCGTGAACAACCACAAGTGCCATGTTTTCTACTCGGAAGTTTAATTCCTACACCGATGATTATGTATCGATCAATAATCCAAGAACATGCTAAATTGCAGTAGGTGTTACAGAATATTACGATGAAATGAAATTGAGAAGCAGCATATTATGTGTATGTATATTTATATATATACTCACAAATTTCATGTCTGTATTTGTGCACTCAAATAAGAAGCATTAGTAAGAGATTTTAAAGTGGTGTGCAGCATAGATGGTCATCTATGTTGTCAAAGATGCAATACTTACTGTAAGTCAAAGCAAAGCCTTGAACGCGAAGACGAGAGCAAAAGGGAAATGTAAAAAACCACAAAAGAGCACGTAAACAATGGTGACACTGATAGATCAAGAAGACTAAGGGCTGTGGGTTGTCGCCTTGTCGATGGAGGAATGATAAAAATAAAATATTCAGAAACGACTGAGAAGTGAAGAAAGTTGTCTTTTACGTTTAGTTTTAGGGTTTTTACTTTTGTATTTATATTTTTCTTATAATTTAAATGGATCAAATGAATGGGGTTTAAAGTTTAAAAAGGGTTTAATTTGAATTAATTTTTTATTCAGTTTGATTTGGAACAAATGGGTTCCATGTGGAAAACTGAATCCGAACCGAATTATGAGAACTGGATGTTCAAACCAACCCAAAAACCGAATCGCAAAATATCAAAAAGAACCAAACTGTATAGTATGGTTCGTGTCGATTTTTTAGTTTTCTCGGGTTCGTTGCTCAGCCCAAATCATAGGCTTCTTGTAACTCATCAAAAGAGTAAGAATTTGAACTAGATGAGTTAGAAGGTACCATTGAGTCTTCTTCAATGGCCATAAGGCAAAGGTTGGCTTGCTCATTGTCGGTGGAGTCTTCATTACTCCAAGTAGCCACATAAGCCTTCTTCTTATGGTTTGAAAAGCTTACTCTCTTCTTCTTTCTCGATTCATGCTTGGATTCTTCTATTTTGCTCTTCATGAATCGGGCACATTTCTTGAAGAGATAAGCTATCTCTTCTTCTTCACTATCCTCTTCACTAGAATCTACATGTAGGCATGTGGAGGAATTGAGAGCAACGACATTCATGTTAATGCCTAGCTCCATGATTTTCTTCTTCCTCATCTTCTTTATCTATTCCTTCTTCTTCTCCTCTTCTTTTTCTTTCTTCATTATTTCATGAGTGAGAAAAGACCTCAAGAGTTCATCTAGCTTTAAAAGTCTTGAGATTCTTGGCTTCGATGATGGCAGTCTTCTTTGAGTCTCATGACTTGTGAAGAGAATAGAGAAGCTTTCGGACAAGCTTGTCTTTTAGAATGATTTCTTCATAGATTTTGAGTCCATTTGTGATGGTGAAAGAATCTATCGAATATCTTTGTGATGTCTTTATCTGGATCCATCTTGAAGTTCTCATACTCAACGTTGAGATGACCGATCTTGGTCTCTTTTACTTCGTTTGTTCCTTCGTATGTGACTTCAAGTTTGTCTCGTACCTCCTTAGCATCTTCACAAGAAGACATCTTCTCATAGATGTTGGGGCTAAATTTACAAAAGAGAATGTGCAAAGCCTTGCAATTTAGCTCTATCTTCTTACGATCGTCCGCATTCCATTCCGCCTTGCATCTTTGTGACACGTACAGACCATCTTCAACAACGTCCAAAAGCTTGTAATCTTTGGTCTTGATGAAGAACATCATTCTTGTCTTCTAATAAGTATAGTTGGTCCCGTAAAAGAAAAGTGGCTTGTCGATGGATTGCGTTCATTCAACCGGTTGATTGAATTGATGTATCAAGCTTCCCGAATCGTCTCAATAGGATATTAATCCTCTTCAATTGATCCTCGCTCTGATACCAATTGTTAGGCTCGATGATCACTCAACTGTTGCTTGCCAAGTTGTGGAGAAGTTTGTGTTTTTGGTGGAAGCAAAGAGATAAACGAAAGACACAAGGATTTATAGTGGTTCGGCCTTCTAACAAGCACCTACATCTACTACCTTAGTGTTGGAGTATGCCCAAAGACCAATCATATGATGATTGAATAGACATACTATTTTACTAGATTTATCAAGTAATGACATTGTCGTTATTATCATTTGGTATGTTTCTGTGAATCAAACTAACCATTGGATAATAATGTACATACAATAATACGATTATTGTTAAATAGGATCCTTAGTCGAATATTATTACGGGTATGGACAGTGATAATATATAAAAACTAATATGTGGTTGATGACAAGCGTTGTCATTGACATAGAGATGTCAAAATCAACACATAAGTATTTGTTAGAGAACAACATACTGGATTGACCCGCTATGAGCATGTTTCTTGGGTAATTATGTGACAGTCACAACATTGCTCATGATAAACATATGTATAATCCTCAGACTTGAGATCAACATGATTTCAACATAAAGATTTACGTATTTTGACATAGTCAAACGTGTGTCATAACTGACTACATTATAAAGACTGATGATTGGATACGTGATGACCTATGTAGTGAAGTATGGTTGATCAAGAAAGGATTTGTCCCTCCTACATAATGGGAGAAATATCTTCGGCCACTTGATTGAGTGAGATTAGAAAATGCATGGCCATGCTCGAATATTATGATATGAGATATCATAGAGATTCGTTTATCATAATCTACTCAAGACATCAAGAAACACTAGATGTACAACGCAAGTGTGACTAACCCATGACTTGTGTTCATCTAAGATATAAAGGAAAAAAGGATGAAATACATAAAGGAAGTATATTCAGGAATTAGAAAAGTCAAACCATGACTTCATGCAACTTAGGTAGCAATGATGTATTGCTAGATGCCACTCATTGTTTGTAAAATTAGAACAGTTCTAATTTTGCTGCTAACGTTACATGAACCTACAAGGGTCACACCCTTCGAATGAAACGAACAAAAATTGGAAACTATACTCCCTATTTTAGGGAGGTTGCCGAAAATCCCCTATGGGATAAGGGAAATCGACAACTCCCTTAAATGGGAATAATATTGGATAAATATTGTATTTATCAAATATTATTTAGAGTATGGAAAATATTTAGAGACTTAAATATTATAGAATAAGATTCTAGAAATTTAAATATATATTTGGAATTTATATATTGTATATTTAATTCCAAGTTTATGTAGAATTAGATTCCACATAATTAAAAACATATATTTAAATATATTTAAATCCAAGTAAAGATAGAATGAGATTCTATATAATAAAAAAATATATTTGGATTAAATATAATGTATATTTAAATTCATGTTTTATGTAGAATAAGATTCTACATAATTAAATATATATATTTCATTTAATATTATTAAATATAATGTATAGTTAATATAAACCAATTTCAAGTAGAATTAGATTCTATGAATTTTGGTTGAACTTGGATTTAAGGAATTCAACTAGAATTAAGTCTCTAAAAACGATTTAAAGGGACAAGGGCTAGCAACCAAATCATGCCTCTTCCTCCTCTTGAAGATTTCGACAACACCCCTAGGGATTCCCCACTGGAATTCGACATATCCCAGAAAGCTCTCTGAGAAGCTGTTCGATATTTTTCTGGTGTTCTACTTGCCCCCTGGCAAATCCCTGAAGGTTCCCTTGCTCGATTGCAAGTCCCGGTTGAACTCATGGTCGATTTCAGACTCCCTCAGAAATCCCTGGAGCGATTTCGACTTCTCCCTGGAAGGTGTTCAAACCTGTCGAAATTTATCCCTAAGTGTTAGGGAGGCGGAAACTTTGTTCGTTTTGTTCGGGTGGACTCCGTAGAGGTCGTTGCGAACCTGTGACGATTCCGGTTTTACTTGACGTGGTTCTTCCGACATACCGTCGATTTTCCAGTTTTCAGAGTTTTAAAAGGTAACTCTTCATCTTTTCTCCCCGAATTTGTTCCTGTACACGGATCCTGGCTAGGTTACGTCGGATTAATTTTTCCGCTGCGCCACGGGGCGTGCCGACGTGACCCACAGTGGTATCAGAGCCACTTGTATCATACGAATTCAGACTTAAATTCTTGGGTGATGTTTATGTTTGAGGTGCATGTTGTTTGATTCAATTTAGATATTTATCATTTATCGTATCACACCTAATAAAGACTTATTTCGATTATCACTAAATGATTAAGAGTTAATCATAACTATGTTAGGTTGCTTCAATGTTAAATGTAACACGTTGAGACTAATAGTTAGTCTAGAGAACAAGTAGTTGTTCGTAGTTTCATAGATTTATGAAATCTCTGAAAGGGCTTCTAATTTGATAAAAGTTATCAAACTATCTTTCACGGTGAATCCATAAGAGTTATGGTTAGACGTTATGAAAAATGGATGTCTAGGATTGGCATCATCAAAGACCTGGTACTTAAGTGTGCCTAGTGCGCCACCTCTCTTTCATGTTGACCTACCTGGTGTATTTGTTCGTTAACGCAAATGGTTTATGAAACCTCGTGATCCTTCTTTGTCCCATTAACCGCAACATAGGGATAATCAGTTTAAAACTCTGTAAACACGTCGTTACTTTGTTCGCACGATGTTTGAAATGCATGTTAGATTGCACGGTGTTTGTTTTGCATGGTTATAGCCCATAGCCTTTATAGTTTTGGTTTTTATAAATACAGCTTGTGTGTCGTTCCTTTCTCTATCTTCTATTGTACTTCTCTTCTCATCTCACTCCCTCGCATGTAACGCGAGTTTCTGAAAATTGTAAATACTCATGGAGATAAAGCAAGAACCAAGGTAGCAGCGTGGTGGGCCTTCCCTGATGGACCGGGCGTTTCAGAAGCAGATTCTATCTTCAGTAGAATGGTCCTCCCATTGGCTTGGGACGGGTCGCCTTAGGTTAAGAAGGGCTATAATCATTGCATATCTATTTACTGCTTATATTTACCTTGTATGTGATGCAATGGATGTTTTATAAGCATGATTAAACATAGTTCTATTGATAGGATCAATGTTAAAATGATGAGATAATTAAGTAAATTCCTCACTATAATTCTAAGTTTGTTTTAACCATCCAATATTTACCCTCGTTAAAGCTTCGATTGATATAATGCGAGCTTTGCCAAAGCAATGTCACATTTATCTATCTTAGTTAAACGCGAAGAATAAGCTAATGATATTCGTCGGTTGAGATATTGGTATTGACTTAGTTGGGTTGTTCTAATAGGATTAAAAAACCTAGTGGTTAAAAGTTTTGGATAATCATAAGATGATTTAAAGAACAAGAGTTGTTCGCCAAAAGATGAGGAATTACACGAGATGTAATTAGTAAGGTGTTACTTACCTAAATAACCATTTCCTAAAAGACTGGCCAAAGCTGATTTAGGAATGGTGAAATACGGATCCTCACACACTAGAAAAACTATCGAAACGTTTTTCCGAAATTAAAACTAGAGGGTTTTTAATTTTGAAGAAAATAGTGGGAGTAAATTTATAGTAAAGACCTATCTATAAATTTTAAAATTTAGTAAAACTTATGTAGCATATTTTCTTTGTTGTAGAATTAATGGCAAATAATACTCTATCTCTGCGATCTATCCTTGAGAAGGATAAGCTCAATGGCATAAACTTCCTTGACTGGTTCCGCAATTTGAGAATTGTTCTCAAACAGGAAAAGAAGGAATATGTCATTGAAGAACATGTTCCTGATGAACCGGTTGCCACTGCTTCTAGAGCTGACAAAGACAAGTTTAAAAAACACATGGACGACATGCTGGATGTCGGTTGTCTTATGCTTGCCTCCATGACCCCTGAGCTTCAGAAGCAACACGAGGACATGGTAACTTATGATATGATTCAAAATCTCAAGGAGATTTATGAAGGGCAAGCTCGTCAAGAGAGGTACGAGACCTCTAAAGCTCTGTTTCAATGCAAGATGAGTGAGGAATCTCTCGTAGGAGCTCACGTCATCAAAATGATAGGCTACATCCAAACGTTGGAGAAGCTCGGCTTTCCGCTGAAAGACGAATTAGCTACTGATTTCATCCTGCAATCGTTGCCGGATAGTTTCAATCAGTTCGTCCTTAATTTCAATATGAATGAAATTAACAAGACGCTGCCACAGTTGCTCGACATGTTGAGAACTGCTGAAATCAACCTGAAGAAGGTAGGACCTAAACCTGTTCTGATGGTCCGCAAGGGCAAGAAGAAAGGTAAATCGGCAGCAAAGTCTAAAGGTGATGGTAAGACCAAAACTGGTGGAAATGAGGCATTGAAACCTAAGAAGGGAATCAAGAAGGATGGAAAATGTTTCCATTGCGGCAAGACCGGACATTGGAAGAGAAACTGCCCCACACACCTACAAGAAGTCAAGAAAGCAAAAACGAGTGAGGCATCAACCTCAGAGGCTTCTAAAGAGAAGGCATCATAATAGACATGGACCTGCGAATGGAAATAAAGCAAGAGTTGCTACATCATCCATTAGGACATGTGTTTTTGCTTAAATAGATTTGTTTTAGTTTTATAAGATTATTATTTTGTACCTAAGTTTTAGTTATCTTGTAAGGACAAGATATTTTAATTTTGAGATTATTTAAATAAATGTTATTCTTTTAATCTCTTATGGCACAACGAATCAATAATCTTTAAACTAATCAAATCAATAATATTTATAAGATAAATAAAACAAATGACTAATCTCAAACTCATAAAAAGTATTAAGGTGATTTGATGAGATCAAATTCAAGAATATTTAAAGTTTGATGAACTTTCAAAGAATATGGGATTGTCCCATAATTAAATCCCATAAGTGGAACGAAAAAGTCTTTGAAAGAGAATCAAATATGTTAGACATGTTTTGATTCAGAACAAGTCATTTTCGACTTCTTTACACACTAGAAAAACAACTCTCATACTTAATCGTTTTTTTTCGTAACGTCATATAAGATTTGGACTAAGAATTGTTCTAGAATACCTTTGAAGTTTTAAGGTTACTTACATGTTAAAATGTTTACAAAGTTCGAACCTTAAAAACTCCATTTGTTGTTTATCCTAACGAGAACAAAGCGTTTGTTTCTCAAACGAGAGTTTATCTTGAAAGAGATTAATTCTCACAAAGGGATATTATTTCTTCAACTTTAACGAGAACAAAATATTTGTTGCTCAAACGATAGTTCATCTCGAAAGAGAATACTTATCACTAAGGGATTTCATTTTTCAACGAGAACAAAATGTTTGTTGCTCAAACGAAAGTTTCTCTCGAAAGAGATTACCTCTCACAAAAGGAAAAAATGGAATTTGGAATGTGAATAAATTTTAGACAACAAATTTATGAACCAAAGATTGAGAATGTTCCACAAATGATCAAGGAACATTGGAACAAAACACAACCATTGTGTTGATCCTTAAGAGAATACCATATACTTGAGAAATATGTGTAACCCCCTTAACCCGGCCTAGACGTTCGACCCGAATTAAGAAGATCACACGGGGAAAACCAAAGTCAACCCGAAAGTCAACCTTGATTAACGACCCTTTTTTTTTCCTTTTTAATCTTGTCTAAATGCTCATTAACCCTAGATGTGTTCACACAAACATCATACTCAAAGATCACAACCATCAGAGAACATTCAGGGACCTAATTGTACAAAACACAACTTTAGGGACCAAACTATAAATTCTGAAAATTACAGGGACTTCACCCAATTAAAAGTTACCAATATAAAATTAGTCATGTTTCATACTTCACTGCCAAATTTCAGCTCATACGGACATCTCAAACTCATCCAATTGCAAAAACAAGATTCAGGACCAAAACGCAAACATTTCAAAACACATAACCGCCAATGTCAGCCCCCAACGGTCAGGTGTTCCGAAACAGGGAGAACCTGTTTCGAAACACGGGGCCGTTCCGCAACGCGTACCGAAACGAGGCTTGGCAGTAGCCAAACTGTTCCGAAACAGTGCCACCCGTTTCGGAACGCCCAGGCCATTTCAGGCACCCGTTCCGATACGGTAGCACCTGTTCCGAAACAGGTTGCCCAGACTGCAGCAACTTTGCTGGTTAAACATACTTTTGACCCACCAAACATGCTCCAAAAGCCACCAAATCACACCAACAAGTCATTCAACATATAGGGAACATAAATGCATCAAAACCAGATACATAACCACCCCTAGGTGCAACAACACATTAAACTCATTCAAGGCTCAATCATGCTTTTAAACAAGAAGCATAGCAATACAACTTAAGCATAGGGAGATTCAAACGTTGCAACATTAATCCACATGATTCAAAACCATAACCCAAACTTGTCCAACATACACAATCTCCTTTAACAACAACATAAGAGATTCTACCCCCATTGCCTTTATTAACTATAGCTATTAACCGAGACATACATCTCTAATGGAGTCCTCCTTGAATCCCTTGCTTCTCGCTGTCCAAACTTCAATTATCTGCATTGATGGACAAAAAGGAGCGTAAGCACATAATGCTTAGTGAGGAATGCTCAAAACCAAAACACCATCAATGCAGCGAATCATAAAACCACTTTTAAAAGCAAACTCGATTCGACAAACCAAAGCAATATTTGAAAACCCTTTTTCAACAACATGCTTTAAAATCATGCCTTGCACAAACATGAAAACCAACCCTTAGCTTAGGAAGCTAAGTAAACCTTTTCAAAACATAAACTTGCAAAACCATCAAATTAGCCATTCCATGCAAAAACACCATATGCAAAGCTAATTTCAAACCTTGGAAAACACTTCCACTTTACATCTTACCATTCTCATACTTGAATGTCATTTCAAAGCAAGAAACCCTTTTTAAACCATCTACTCAAACAATCCAACACATGCATTAAACAAATGCAACATATGAACCACATCATTAACAATTGCATCACATGCCCTTTTAAAACAAGTCTCCACAAGACTTCAATGCACTAAAGAGATTTCATGCACACATGCACCATTCTCAATAGATAATCAACACTTGTTCAAACCAACAAGTCAACATGCATTCATAATACATTTTACACTTTTCATGCAACCATGCATCATTTCAAGCATCTCATGCTTCATTATATTCAAGAACATCATATTGGCCTCCAAGTGATAACCAAATCCACTTTTCAACTCAACACCCGATCGGATACGCGGATCACAAGCGTTGTCCCCACGCTTCATACACACTACCAATCCAAGGTCTCCAAATGGACTTTTAACCACCATTTGACCTTACCATTCACAAGGTTCCCATGTATGGACTTTTAACCACCATACAACCTTAACTTTCACAAGGTTCCCATATATGGACTTTTAAACACCATATAACCTTAACATTCACATGGTTCCCATGTATGGACTTTTAACCACCATACAACCTTAACATTCACAAGGTTCCCATGTATGGACTTTTAACCACCATACAACCTTAACATTCACAAGGTTCCCATGTATGGACTTTTAAACACCATACAACCTTAACATGCACAAGGTTCCCATGTATGGACTTTTAAACACCATACAACCTTTGCATCACCGATTGGTAGTTGTATAACATCACTAACGAGATCCGGGACACCCTATACAAGATCCACACATGGACTTTACACCACCATTGTGATCTTAACAAGCACAAGGTCCTCAAATGGAATTTTAACCACCATTATTACCTTTGCTTAACCAAGGTCCTCGAATGGGATCTCATCCACCATTATGACCTTAACCATCTCGTTAGGAAACTTGGATGGAGTTTACCGGTTCACTCTTAACCACTCCACATCCAAGGCGACTTAATTCACGGTGCACCCAATCCTATAGCCGGCTAACTATATCCGATCAAAGAAACCAAGAACCACTTACATCACTTGCCAATATAACCATCTTACCACATTAATCCATTAATTCACAAGCATAATCAAAATGCAATAACCACCATGAACTTTAACCAAGAACCAACCATGGACTTTTAAACACCATATTGTTCTTAAATAAACAAGGCTTACACAAGGACTTTCAACCACCTTTGTAACCTTAACCATCACTTACCAAAATGCATTATTAACAACAATATTCCACTGTTTTAAAGCATCACACAAAGCCATTAAACAACATGCAACACTATGCATCAATTCCACAATTTCAATGTACAAAACCAAGGATCTCTTACCTCGAGCATCCTTCACATATGGCTTTCAAAACCAGCATTAAACCATGCTAAAATATGCTTTCAAAACAGAATTTAAAACATGCAAATCATATGCATTGCAACCATCAATCACAATTGCTTAAAAAGCCAATTCACAACACAACCAAGAGCGAAAATCCATTTACTTACTCTTGAGCTTAGCAAAGTTGTTTAGACTTAAACTAAGCTCCCAAAACCTTCAAACCTTGGTTTAAAAGCTGAAAACCCAACTTCACTCACCGATACACAAAACAAGGCTAGCCAACAAGCCTTCCAAGCATCCGAAACCTTCCACAACACCTCTAATGCTCACGGATCAACTTCCCCTGTTTCAAGCACACAACATCAGAGGATTAATGCATCATAATGCACTAAAAACACCAGCAACACAACTCAACTCGCTGCTCATTGCAAATCCATCATTTCGACTACCAAACACAACCGAAATCACCTCCAAACACTTCCAAAACTTAACCCAGCCAAGATCCATCACTTCAAACCATTTTTAAACATCAATGAACATTCAAAAAGGATCTAACCACGTCCTTAAACCTCCAGCTATAACAGATCACCAAGATCACTCCAAAAACAACCAAAAACTCAAGCAAAACTTAGGAAATTCAACCTATTCGGGATTGCATTGATTAAACCTCAATTATTCATCAATTTAACATTCAATTAACATCAATTTAACACCTCAACACACTGCCCAAACAGATCATACGAAAATTTCACCAAAATCAAGCAAATCTTGCATTTTAAAGCCAAAATCAAGATTCCAATTGTAAAACCTTTAATAAATCATAAATCAAGGATTGAGAACTTAGGAATTTCAGTAAAGAACTTAAAGTTCAGAGGAGAAGGAAGTTCTTACCTCCAAACTTGAATTTCTCCCTTTTTAGAACCAAAATCTTGAAAATCCACTTAGCAAATGGTGAGGTTTTGTTGTAGAGATGATTAGCAATCAATAGATAATTGAAAAGATGAATTTAGGTGACAAAATCAAAGAGAAAAGCTCTGGAGAAAGATGTTTGGCTTGAGAGAAAATGAGAGAAAATAGTTGAGAGAAAAGTTAGTTAAAACTAAAATATCTTCCCTCCACTTTGTTTATATTTAAAAACCTTTTAATTAATCATTTAATATATTTAAAAAATCTGGAGAAACTCCCATTGGGTAAATAGCTCCTTAAAGATTCAAAGTTTCAATCCTTTTTAAAACAGTCACGCAGTTTTCAAAAATTACATTTTGGTCACTAACCCAAAATGTCACCCTTCCAAACCTCGTTTTGCAAAATTGATTTCACAGTTCACTTATATATATTAAAAGAGGATTTTAGGACATTTTTCCATATTTTTAATGCAACCCGAACTAGGCTTTCCTAAAAATCACCTTTTATATTCGAACAACACTTTGACCGAACCGGTCAACGCCCAAAACTTCTAAGCCCAAAACCGGGGTATTACAACTCTCCCCCTCTTAGGAAATTTCGTCCTCGAAATTTCAACTGGCGAGAAAAGTACAACCACACTTCTCAAAGCAAACCGCAAAGCAACACAGGGGATTTAACCACCACTGAACACCCTCTTCACAAAACTCCACCCAAACTCAACACCACCACACACTGTTCCCGAAACTTGTTCACATAATGACTCCAACCAATCAGTTCAGCCACTATGTAACCCACAACCTTCACTGCTTCTAAAAACCTTTGCAAAACTACTCAACCTTTTCCAGAGATTTCCACAACAAGCAAGCATTCCCAAGCATCAACTGCTTACCCAAACTTCTCAACGAATGCTGGCATTCCATCACATCCGCCGCTATCATTACCATAACAACTCACCAGGACTACTCACCCAAAATCCAAAAATCACATCACAAAACCCCGACCTTGACTCCGCTAGCCGTTCCACACACCACCAGCTGATCTCCAAAAAGAATTCACTTACTCACAACCAGCCAACCACTTCTCACAAGAATCCGTCCAACCAACAATGACCTTCGATCTTTCATTACCTTTCCACTTCAAGCTTTGACCACAACACTTACCTTACAAGAACACCGCCCAACTTAAACATGCATATCACCATCTCAACTCCTCGAAGGTTGCTACGAACCAACACCCAAATAAACAACCTTTCTACTACCACATCAATGCCAAGATACCTCGGCACTCCGAGAACACATCCACTAACCTGCAACATCATCTAGCTTCCATGGAACCACCTATTCCACAAGCTACTCATAACCACTTGACCGATTCTAACTTCCATCGGCAAACTTCTTACCACCACACCACTAAACTCGTTAAGCATCAAACACTTTCCTTCTACCAACATACTATACCGCACTCACTATTACTAACAACTTGCTTAATACTCTCCACTACCTCTAACTTACACTCAGCACCAAAACAACTTCTAAAAACCCATCACCAACCTAACCCAACCACAACACTAACAGACTTGATTAGTTATTAGCAAGTGTGAACGTTCGTATGCATGGTCACCAACATGCCCTATCAATGCCTGATGTACATGTATGCAAAACCTCTAATGTCATGCCACATGTATGCATGGACCAGTACATATATAATATAACATATAACAAATGATTTTAACTACGCATGTATATCAGTTCACACCCACCAATAACATCCTCAGAGTCCTCTAAGAACAACCTCCTATTTCACTTTCAACTTGTCTAACTCCATCATTCTAGCAACCATTAACCACAAGATACCCACTAAAACCTCCTTCACATTTAAGATGTTTCAAAACAACAACAACATCTACTACCCCAACATGCTAGCAACAAGACCAAACTCACAACACAAGGAAACCCAAACCAAAACCAAACTAGGTTACTAAAACAAGGTTACCTGAAAACACCTCACTGCCCTGAAGCTTCAACAGACGAGCTCTCTTCCTTGTAGAACCATCATTCTCCAGCCGCACCGCTGCAGCATCAACTAACACCCTGAGATCACCACCATCTCCTTGCGGTAAAGAACCTTGGCTGCTCCGAGCCAACTTCAAACAATCACGTCTCATGTGTCCAGCAGACCCACATTTCCAACAGATTGCATTCCCCAATTTCTTCACAACTTTCTGCTCTTCCTGCCACCTTTGAACCTTGTCTCGGCCGTGCCCCCGACCCTTCAGAGACCCTTTTTGCTACCACTGAAGCTGATTTCACTATTTCAGGACAATCTCGCTTCACATGCTCTTTAGAACCACAGTTCCAACAAGCATCTGCGCCCCAACAACCTCCAACATGGCGCCTTCCACAACGGTTACATACCGGTAGCTGAGCTTCCACTCCTTGATCAAGCAACTCTCGCCCCAGATTTGTACTACCTTCACATTGCTTAATCCTTGGGAATTTCTCTCCAAGATACCTCTCATAAAAGGCAGACACAAAGAAATCCCAATCAATATCATGGATGTGCGATGACACCGCCACAAATGTCCACCAGGCACAAGCGTCCTCCAACATCAATGTGACAACACTTCCCAGCTTACATGCATAATCACAACCTTCCTGATCCAAAATCAGAACCACACAGGCCAACCAGGCCTCAAACGTCTCAGGTGTCGAACCATGATACTCCACAACACCCAAATCATGCAAACGCTGCCTCGACAAACCCACACATCCCACAGCCTGAGATGTTCCCAACACCTCCTGAACAACAGGTGATGAACTCTTCATCACAGAACCAACCTCTTCCTCCTGCCTTACCACCTCAACTACAGGCACAGAAAACTGAGACGAAACACCTCCATTAAAAGGTGAGTTCCACACCTTAACAACCTGCCCCAAGGCAGCAACCATCTCACCCAACTGCCATTCTTTCACCGATTTCACCATACTATTAACAACAAGCAATCACAACAAACAAACAAAACAATTAGACCAGCTTAAGCAAGGATTCAAACTCCAACTCCAACATAACACAATAGCTATATTAATAAGGCAATGGGTATCCCGAATCCTCCCCCTTTTACATGACATAACAGTCAACAAAAGCATGGATATCACAACATCAAGCATATCAACAACATATCCGATCATGCTTACATCAAACAACATCCACTCGCAACAGCATAACATTAACATATCATACCCATTACACTTTCATCATGCATAACATCAGCACACAACAACAGCATAAACCACATGAGCTCAACGAAGGTTCATAACCACAAAGCATGCTTGAAAACATCAACAATTTGCTCAGAAACACATGTTTCAACCGGCTTTCAACCATACATCAGGATATACATCAAACACATATCACAACAACTTACCGTTTTCCCCAAACATTTGCAACACAGCTCTGATATCACCAAATGTAACCCCCTTAACCCGACCTAGACGTTCGACCCGAATTAAGAAGATCACACGGGGAAAACCAAAGTCAACCCGAAAGTCAACCTTGATTAACGACCCTTTTTTTTCCTTTTTAATCTTGTCTAAATGCTCATTAACCCTAGGTGTGTTCACACAAACATCATACTCAAAGATCACAACCATCAGAGAACATTCAGGGACCTAATTGTACAAAACACAACTTTAGGGACCAAACTGTAAATTCTGAAAATTACAGGGACTTCACCCAATTAAAAGTTACCAATATAAAATTAGTCATGTTTCATACTTCACTGCCAAATTTCAGCTCATACGGACATCTCAAACTCATCCAATTGCAAAAACAAGATTCAGGACCAAAACGCAAACATTTCAAAACACATAACCGCCAATGTCAGCCCCCAACGGTCAGGTGTTCCGAAAAAGGGAGAACCTGTTTCGAAACGCGGGGCCGTTCCGCAACGCGTACCGAAACGAGGCTTGACAGTAGCCAAACTGTTCCGAAACAGTGCCACCCGTTTCGGAACGCCCAGGCCATTTCAGGCACCCGTTCCGATACGGTAGCACCTGTTCCGAAACAGGTTGCCCAGACTGCAGCAACTTTGCTGGTTAAACATACTTTTGACCCACCAAACATGCTCCAAAAGCCACCAAATCACACCAACAAGTCATTCAACATATAGGGAACATAAATGCATCAAAACCAGATACATAACCACCCCTAGGTGCAACAACACATTAAACTCATTCAAGGCTCAATCATGCTTTTAAACAAGAAGCATAGCAATACAACTTAAGCATAGGGAGATTCAAACATTGCAACATTAATCCACATGATTCAAAACCATAACCCAAACTTGTCCAACATACACAATCTCCTTTAACAACAACATAAGAGATTCTACCCCCATTGCCTTTATTAACTATAGCTATTAACCGAGACATACATCTCTAATGGAGTCCTCCTTGAATCCCTTGCTTCTCGCTGTCCAAACTTCAATTATCTGCATTGATGGACAAAAAGGAGCGTAAGCACATAATGCTTAGTGAGGAATGCTCAAAACCAAAACACCATCAATGCAACGAATCATAAAACCACTTTTAAAAGCAAACTCGATTTGACAAACCAAAGCAATATTTGAAAACCCTTTTTCAACAACATGCTTTAAAATCATGCCTTGCACAAACATGAAAACCAACCCTTAGCTTAGGAAGCTAAGTAAACCTTTTCAAAACATAAACTTGCAAAACCATCAAATTAGCCATTCCATGCAAAAACACCATATGCAAAGCTAATTTCAAACCTTGGAAAACACTTCCACTTTACATCTTACCATTCTCATACTTGAATGTCATTTCAAAGCAAGAAACCCTTTTTAAACCATCTACTCAAACAATCCAACACATGCATTAAACAAATGCAACATATGAACCACATCATTAACAATTGCATCACATGCCCTTTTAAAACAAGTCTCCACAAGACTTCAATGCACTAAAGAGATTTCATGCACACATGCACCATTCTCAATAGATAATCAACACTTGTTCAAACCAACAAGTCAACATGCATTCATAATACATTTTACACTTTTCATGCAACCATGCATCATTTCAAGCATCCCATGCTTCATTATATTCAAGAACATCATATTGGCCTCCAAGTGATAACCAAATCCACTTTTCAACTCAACACCCGATCGGATACGCGGATCACAAGCGTTGTCCCCACGCTTCATACACACTACCAATCCAAGGTCTCCAAATGGACTTTTAACCACCATTTGACCTTACCATTCACAAGGTTCCCATGTATGGACTTTTAACCACCATACAACCTTAACTTTCACAAGGTTCCCATATATGGACTTTTAAACACCATATAACCTTAACATTCACAAGGTTCCCATGTATGGACTTTTAACCACCATACAACCTTAACATTCACAAGGTTCCCATGTATGGACTTTTAACCACCATACAACCTTAACATTCACAAGGTTCCCATGTATGGACTTTTAAACACCATACAACCTTAACATGCACAAGGTTCCCATGTATGGACTTTTAAACACCATACAACCTTTGCATCACCGATTGGTAGTTGTATAACATCACTAACGAGATCCGGGACACCCTATACAAGATCCACACATGGACTTTACACCACCATTGTGATCTTAACAAGCACAAGGTCCTCAAATGGAATTTTAACCACCATTATTACCTTTGCTTAACCAAGGTCCTCGAATGGGATCTCATCCACCATTATGACCTTAACCATCTCGTTAGGAAACTTGGATGGAGTTTACCGGTTCACTCTTAACCACTCCACATCCAAGGCGACTTAATTCACGGTGCACCCAATCCTATAGCCGGCTAACTATATCCGATCAAAGAAACCAAGAACCACTTACATCACTTGCCAATATAACCATCTTACCACATTAATCCATTAATTCACAAGCATAATCAAAATGCAATAACCACCATGAACTTTAACCAAGAACCAACCATGGACTTTTAAACACCATATTGTTCTTAAATAAACAAGGCTTACACAAGGACTTTCAACCACCTTTGTAACCTTAACCATCACTTACCAAAATGCATTATTAACAACAATATTCCACTGTTTTAAAGCATCACACAAAGCCATTAAACAACATGCAACACTATGCATCAATTCCACAATTTCAATGTACAAAACCAAGGATCTCTTACCTCGAGCATCCTTCACATATGGCTTTCAAAACCAGCATTAAACCATGCTAAAATATGCTTTCAAAACAGAATTTAAAACATGCAAATCATATGCATTGCAACCATCAATCACAATTGCTTAAAAAGCCAATTCACAACACAACCAAGAGCGAAAATCCATTTACTTACTCTTGAGCTTAGCAAAGTTGTTTAGACTTAAACTAAGCTCCCAAAACCTTCAAACCTTGGTTTAAAAGCTGAAAACCCAACTTCACTCACCGATACACAAAACAAGGCTAGCCAACAAGCCTTCAAAGCATCTGAAACCTTCCACAACACCTCTAATGCTCACGGATCAACTTCCCCTGTTTCAAGCACACAACATCAGAGGATTAATGCATCATAATGCACTAAAAACACCAGCAACACAACTTAACTCGCTGCTCATTGCAAATCCATCATTTCGACTACCAAACACAACCGAAATCACCTCTAAACACTTCCAAAACTTAACCCAGCCAAGATCCATCACTTCAAACCATTTTTAAACATCAATTAACATTCAAAAAGGATCTAACCACGTCCTTAAACCTCCATCTATAACAGATCACCAAGATCACTCCAAAAACAACCAAAAACTCAAGCAAAACTTAGGAAATTCAACCTATTCGGGATTGCATTGATTAAACCTCAATTATTCATCAATTTAACATTCAATTAACATCAATTTAACACCTCAACACACTGCCCAAACAGATCATACGAAAATTTCACCAAAATCAAGCAAATCTTGCATTTTAAAGCCAAAATCAAGATTCCAATTGTAAAACCTTTAATAAATCATAAATCAAGGATTGAGAACTTAGGAATTTCAGTAAAGAACTTAAAGTTCAGAGGAGAAGGAAGTTCTTACCTCCAAACTTGAATTTCTCCCTTTTTAGAACCAAAATCTTGAAAATCCACTTAGCAAATGGTGAGGTTTTGTTGTAGAGATGATTAGCAATCAATAGATAATTGAAAAGATGAATTTAGGTGACAAAATCAAAGAGAAAAGCTCTGGAGAAAGATGTTTGGCTTGAGAGAAAATGAGAGAAAATAGTTGAGAGAAAAGTTAGTTAAAACTAAAATATCTTCCCTCCACTTTGTTTATATTTAAAAACCTTTTAATTAATCATTTAATATATTTAGAAAATCTGGAGAAACTCCCATTGGGTAAATAGCTCCTTAAAGATTCAAAGTTTCAATCCTTTTTAAAACAGTCACGCAGTTTTCAAAAATTACATTTTGGTCACTAACCCAAAATGTCACCCTTCCAAACCTCGTTTTGCAAAATTGATTTCACAGTTCACTTATATATATTAAAAGAGGATTTTAGGACATTTTTCCATATTTTTAATGCAACCCGAACTAGGCTTTCCTAAAAATCACCTTTTATATTCGAACAACACTTTGACCGAACCGGTCAACGCCCAAAACTTCTAAGCCCAAAACCGGGGTGTTACAATATGGATTTCTCATTATCCGTACATGGAAACACTCTTCTTTTTGGATCAAGATAAAGACTAGGTCTTATCAGAAAGCAATGGTGACCCCAAAATTCGAGAAATGGCTAAGAGCCGTGAGATATGAGATGGAATCCATGTCTAAAACCAAGTATAGACTTTGGTTACCTAAAAGGGTAAAACCTAAGAGGTATGGATGAGTTTTTCAAAAAGGAAAAACCAACATGGATGATATAAAACATACAAAGGATGATTCGTCGCTAAAAGTTTTCGACAAACTTCATAGTATAGACTATGATAAAGCATCTTCCTTGTAGCTATGTTTAATCCATCTTAATCTCACTTGTAAGTAGTTACATACGATGATTATAGAATCAAATAAAGGAATGTCAAAACCACTTTCCTAAGGGAAAACTTGAAACGGATGTGTACATGACACATCCAGAAGGTTTTGTCACTCCAGTAAACACTTGGAAGGTATGTAAGCTACAAAGGTCTATCCGTAGACTAAGGCAAGCTTCTCGAAGTTGGGATATTCATTTCAGAAGATACAATCAAAGGTTTGGTTTATCTAGAAACAAAGGGGAGTCTTGTTTTCAAAAGAGCTAGTGGGAGCATTGTTACTTTCCTAAGTATTGTATGTAGATAACATACTCATCAAAAGGAACTAAAGATCGCAATCCGTTTTGCATTAATAAAAGATACTGCGAGTTAGCAACATAAGACAATATCTAACTCTACAACATAGGCTGAATGTATTACAGTCGACATAGCAATAAAGAAGGATGTTTGGATCTAAAGGGTTCACTTCTGAACTAAGGGTTGTTCCCAGCATATTAGATGCTACATAACTCTGTTATGATGGAACCTTTGCGTAAGCAAATAAAAACCAGATCTCATCAATAAATCCAAACATATTCTAAAGTACTTACATCTTGGAGATGTGAAAGTATGCAACATACGCACAAAGTTGATAATTTTGTCAACTCCCTGACAAAGCTTTTGACACAGCAAAAGCATGTCAGTTACACTAAGCCATGTCGTATTAGATACGAGAATGATTGGTCTTAGTGCTAGTGGGAGATTGTTGGAGTATGCCCAAAGACCAATCATATGATGATTGAATAGACATATTATTTTACTAGATTTATCAAGTAATGGCATTGCCGTTATTATCATTTGGTATGTTTCTGTGCATCAAACTAACCATTGGATAATAATGTCCATACAATAATACGATTATTGTTAAATAGGATCCTTAGTCGAATATTATTACGGGTATGGACAGTGATAATATATAAAGACTAATATGTGGTTGATGACAAGCATTGTCATTGACATAGAGATGTCAAAATCAACACATAAGTATTTGTTAGAGAACAACATACTGGATTGACCCGCTATGATCATGTTTCTTGGGTAATTATGTGACAGTCACAACATTGCTCATGATAAACATATGTATAATCCTCAGACTTGAGATCAACATGATTTCAACATAAAGATTTACGTATTTTGACATAGTCAAACGTGTGTCATAACTGACTACATTATAAAGACTGATGATTGGATACGTGATGACCTATGTAGTGAAGTATGGTTGATCAAGAAAGGATTTGTCCCTCCTACATAATGGGAGAAATATCTTCGGCCACTTGATTGAGTGAGATTAGAAAATGCATGGCCATGCTCGAATATTATGATATGAGATATCATAGAGATTCGTTTATCATAATCTACTCAAGACATCAAGAAACACTAGATGGGCAACGCAAGTGTGACTAACCCATGACTTGTGTTCATCTAAGATATAAAGGACAAAAGGATGAAATACATAAAGGAAGTATATTCAGGAATTAGGAAAGTCAAACCATGACTTCATGCAACTTAGGTAGCAATGATGTATTGCTAGATGTCACTCATTGTTTGTAAAATTAGAACAATTCTAATTTTGCTGCTAACGTTGCATGAACCTACAAGGGTCACACCCTTCGAATGAAACGAACAAAAATTGGAAACCATACTCCCTATTTTAGGGAGGTTGCCGAAAATCCCCTATGGGATAAGGGAAATCGACAACTCCCTTAAATGGGAATAATATTGGATAAATATTGTATTTATCAAATATTATTTAGAGTATGGAAAATATTTAGAGACTTAAATATTATAGAATAAGATTCTAGAAATTTAAATATATATTTGGAATTTATATAATGTATATTTAATTCCAAGTTTATGTAGAATTAGATTCCACATAATTAAAAACATATATTTAAATATATTTAAATCCAAGTAAAGATAGAATGAGATTCTATATAATAAAAATATATATATATGGATTAAATATAATGTATATTTAAATCCATGTTTTATGTAGAATAAGATTCTACATAATTAAATATATATATTTCATTTAATATTATTAAATATAATGTATATTTAATATAAACCAATTTCAAGTAGAATTAGATTCTATGAATTTTGGTTGAACTTGGATTTAAGGAATTCAACTAGAATTAAGTCTTTGAATACTATTTAAAGGGACAAGGGCTAGCAACCAAATCATCCATCTTCATCCTCTTGAAGATTTCGACAACACCCCTAAGGATTCCCCACTGGAATTCGACATATCCCAGAAAGCTCTCTGAGAAGCTGTTCGATATTTTTCTGGTGTTCTACTTGCCCCCTGGCAAATCCCTGAAGGTTCCCTTGCTCGATTGCAAGTCTCAGTTGAACTCCTGGTCGATTTCAGACTCCCTTAGAAATCCCTGGAGGGATTTCGACTTCTCCCTAGAAGGTGTTTAAACCTGTCGAAGTTTATCCCTAAGTGTTAGGGAGGCGGAAACTTTGTTCGTTTTGTTTGGGTGGACTCCGTAGAGGTCGTTGCGAATCTGTGACGATTCCGGTTTTACTTGACGTGGTTATTCCGACATACCGTCGGTTTTCTAGTTTTCAGAGTTTTAAAAGGTAACTTTTCATCTTTTCTCCCCGAATTCGTTCTTGTACATGGATCCTGGCTGGATTACGTCGGATTAATTTTTCGCTGCGCCACGGGGCGTGCCGACGTGACCCAACACTTAGCCCCCGCTAAGGATTTTCAATCAATATCCACTAGATATTCTTCCCCTTTTACCGATTTAGGAGGCAATCGTTACAAACCTAGACTCAACCTAAGTCTAGCAACCAAAGCTCACAAACTGAGCTTTGGGAACACTCTCTAACAAGAGAAAATCTAGCAAACTTGAAAACCCTCACAAGGTGGATAGTTTGCACTATTTAGTTGACTCACTCAAACCTAAACACTTGGGCAAATACGACAATTTAGTCTCACAATTGTTGTCTATACAAAGAATGTATAATAAGGCACTAAGACAAATCTTTGATCATATTGTTGTTGACAATTGAAGCATTAATCTTCCATGGATGCTTGGAGGTCCCTTTTATACTTCTAATTGAGCTTCTAGCCGTTGTAGACCGTTGAGATTGAATTGGAGTCGTTAGAGTGCATTTTTCCAGCATTTATTACTGTTCTAGAGCTTAGCGTATCGATACTCGAATGATCGTATCAATACGGTCCTTGTTAGGAACTAGCCGTTGAGCTCTTTCAGCTAATGCGTATCGATACGCTTATGAGCGTATCGCTACGGTCTGTATTTTAAATAGTCTTTGGAAAAATGATAGTTGGGAGCAGTTAAAGCGTATCGGTACGCGATACAACCGTATCGGTACGCGAACTAGCCGTTGGGGAGTTTTAAAGCACTTTGTATCGATGTGACAAAAGCGTATCATTACGGTTTTGGCTACTAAAATTTTTCTATAGCTGAAACTCTAAAGCGTATCGATACAATATATATTGTACCGGTACGGTGACATTAAAATCATAGGTTTGGCTACATTAAAACATTTTAAGTTCTTCCAAAGCCTTGTAAAAACCCTTAAACATATTTTCAAGTTGTTTGGACTTACAAAACATTTTGAAATCTTTTTCAATTTAGTACAAACCAATTTTTTAGTTATTATATCAAAACATATATCTTAACAGTTTATTTTGGTATGGATCATCCGGATTATATTGAGTCAAATATTTTGTCTGATGCCATTAATAGTTAAATGAAATCATCTATAATTCCAAAAAAAGTTAATACTTTAGTGACCAAATTGAAGCAAAATACCAAATTTAATGATAATATTGAAGCAATTGAAAGTTTAATTGTCAAATTGAATATTTAACTAAAATTTAGTGACCATTTGTAAACTTTGTTCTTTATATAATAGGGTAAACTACTTCATTGACCACCATACTATTGGAAAAGTTGCGATTTGACTACATTAATTTTTTCGAAGCATTTTGACCACCATACTATTAAATTTGACTCAATGTGACCACCAGACGTTAAGACCTAACGGAGGGAGTGACGTGGCAGTTAATAAAAATTTAGATAATTATATAAGCATCTTACCTCCAGCAGGATTCAAACCCAAGACATTTGGGTTGAAGGTGTTGCGCACAAACCACTAGGCCAACACCATACTTGTGATATAATGTAAAAAGTCTAATATATATCTTAGTTTGTTGCTCATGCCATGAAAAAATAAATATGGATTAAGAAGACTCGAACATGACACTTTTGGGATGCATAAAAATATTTAAACCACTGAAATAGATTTAATAATTAAATTATTAATCATTTTATTTTTTATTAATTTTTAATTAAATTATTATATTAAAAATAAAAAATTTAAAATTATATTAAAAAATTATTTAATGAATCTAAACTCACGAACATAATTTAAATGAATTGATATAACTTTTAAATTTTTATTAACTTTTAATTTTAAACTCGTGAGTTTAGAAATTTTAAAATTTTAAATTATGTTCGTGAGTTAATTCACTTTCTTTTGCGGCACTTATGCCTCTCATTGGTTCTTAGGAATGTGCCAGAAAACGGGATCTTATACCATCTTCGTCCGAGCTGTTTTTGGTATTTGTTTGGCTGTGATCGCATTATTTGTTTGGCTTCAACTGGAAGGAAGCCGTCTTAATCTAAATCTTTGCAAATATACGGTTGATCTCCTAGTAAAGGAATTGCCGTATCCGAATGTGACGGAATTGCCGAATGATGAAATTTCTGCATTAATTCACTCTATTAGATCCCATTCCATGTTATTTCATCGAATGGGTCGATATCTTATTTGGTCAATTCTAGGTTTTTATTTTCTCGTGGCGTTATCTACTTTGGTTTATTTGGAAAAAGTTGGATGTGGTCCGTTGAAGGGTAGTTCTCGACAACTACTGCAAGAGGTTTCGGTCATGGCACATGAGTCATCAGATGCAACAATAACCATGGCACAGGAGTCATCAGATGCAACACGAACCAAGGCACATGAGTCATCAGATGCAACACGAACCAAACCCACTTGTGATGCCCTTGCATCGAAAACGTCCCATATTCCTTACAAGTTTCTCCCTCTCCCTCCCTTTCCACCGTATAAAAACCACTATCTAACACTAACACTTTTATTCTAAACACACAAGGAGCTAGTGAAAACACAAGAAACTTAAGAAGGCTAGAGGGCTTACAAGGAAAAGACATTGTATTGAACTTAGAAAGGAAACTTTACAAGAGAGATAACTTGTGTGAATTATGGGCTGATTTACCAATGTACATGGCTAGCCTATTTATAGGCTCCCACCTCCTCAATGGACGATAGAGATTGATTTGATCCAACGGCTAGGATCTTGCCTCCCAAAATATCTACAACACCTAGGATCATCTAGATAATTCCATACTTATCTAGTTATATCCTAAATGGTCTAAAAGCTCTATAATATTCTAGAGTATTCCGGAGATGTCTAGAGTTGTCCTGATCCTTCCAGACTTGTTCCGAGTATTCCTGGGTCTTCTAGGTCCCTCCGGATGAGCCTAGATTGTTGTGGAACGTTCTAGAACCCCCTGGATCCTTGTGGGAACGTTTAAGATGGTTGTGGGCCTCTCTAGGACGTTCTAGAACCGTCATTGGTTCTCCCTTGGCCTTAAATTGCCCAAGACATTTTACTTTGCCTTGGTTGGCCCAAGTGCACCTAGGTGGAGCACCTCGGTTGCTCTCGGTGCACCCCGGTGGGGCGTGACACTAAGATCTCTTGCTTTTACACCTGAGATATCTTCATCGTGTTTCATTGTAAAAGTTTTTAATTCTGTGTTCTTTTAATTATTCAGACATTGTATTTGAACGTACCAAACCCATTGACACTTTTGTCAGCATGATGGAAGTCGACCTGAAGATTGAAGTGAAGGAATCCCAGTTCATAAATAAATCTCTATCAGCACTGGGTGATGCCCTTTCATCGAAAACGTCCCATATTCCTTACAGGTTTCTCCCTCTGCCTCCCTTTCCACCGTATAAAAACCATTGTCTAACACTAACAATTTTATTCTTTCTGTGGAAAACCTGGAACTCAAAGCTCACACATATGTTACAGAGCTCTCTAGGTATGCTTCTGTCTGAAATTGATCCTCTTTTATCTGAAGCTGGTTAATCTGGAATGATTATAAAATGCAAGATTAAAAATTATGATTGGCCATATTTATGAAAGGCAAGATTGAAAATTATGATTGAAAATTATAAAGCTGGTTAATCTGGTATGCTTTTGTCTGAAGTTGATCCTCTTTTGTAAGCTCACACATATGATTGGCCGTATTTATGTTTGGTAGCCTAATGGAAAATTATGAAATGCAGGAGGAGATTGCAATATTGAAGTTGAAGGTGAAAGATTGACTGTCAGCACTTGGTGATGCCCTTGCATAAAAAACGTCCCTTATTCCTTATAGGTTTTTCCCTTTCCTTACAGGTTTTTCCCTTTCCCTCCCTTTCCACCCATGTTCTCGTTATTACTCAAAGCTTGAAGTTGAAGGTGAAAGATTGACTGTCAGCACTTTTATTCTTTGAAAATGTCCCTTATGCTTTTGTTTATATTACTCAAAGCTTGAAGGTGAAAGATCAACTGTCCGCACTTTTATTCTTTGTCCCTTTTCTGTGGAAAACCAGGAACTCAAAGCTCACACATATAGATTTGATGAAATATTTCTATGAACATTTGAGCTAGATTTGATTTGTTTGATTTCTGGTTCTAAGCAAGCATAAGTAATATAGATTCTGATATTTTTTTCCTGGTATTTCGTATTATTTTTTATTGCTTGGTATCTAATGTAGAACAGTCATCTATGGCAGTATGTGTCCAATTTTTTTAGCCTTTTAATAAGGTACACATACCGTAGTGCTCAAATTCAGGTCACCTGAATAAAATAAATCATCTTTTATGTTAAATTTTATGTTGTCATAATCAATACTGAGTTTCTTTTCCCGATAACCGGTTGCTCTAATGAATTGAGATCTTAAATCTCTTTATTAAGATTAAAGATTTAAATTTTAACATTGTGAGTAAAGAAAAATAAATTAAAAGGGCGTTTCTAGGAGTGTTTATCGAGCGAGTCGATCGCTAGTTGATTAGTGCTCGACTCATGTTCGTTAAAAAATCTCATTGCTTGACTCGTATTGTTGCTTGTTAAGATTAATAAAATTTTGTTCGACTCTTGCTCGTTAAAAATTCTCGTTGCTCAACTCAACTCGTTTTCCGTTAAGCTTGTCAAAAATTTTACCTTTTTTTTAATACATGTAAATTTAGTGATATTATTATAGCTTAATATAAATATAGAAATTCAGAATAAAAAATGTGAGGTTTGAGGAGATAAATAAACAAACTTGTCATGATCAAGTTAGATATGAAGTCGATATTCGAGTGTATGACTCTTTTTAGTTTCTCAATAATCTTTGATGAACAACAAATTAGAGAATGCCTTAGAAATTTCGTAGTTTTAGCTTTCCATCACAATTTTTTTACTGAAACTTTTTTATTTTCTACTTTTATACATAAAATAATAATAAAAGACTTTAATAAAAAAACACATTATAATTTAATTTCTTATTAATACAAATTAACTTTTTTTTAATTCTCGAAAAATACTAAACGTTTTAAAATTTTGAAACTAAAATTTTGAGTAAATTACCTAGCAATTTACTAAACGTTTTTTTTGAGTTTTTAAACTTTTTGAAACATAAATTTTTTAAGGTGGCCACCAAAAAAATATAAAAATAATTTAAAAAATAACGAATTGCTCACGAACTTACAAAATCGAACTTTGTTCGACTCGGCTCGCTAAGATCTCGAGTCAAGCTCGATTTCAAGTCGAGTTAACTCGAGTCGAGCGTTAACGAGTTTTGACCGAGTCGAGCTCGATTTGTTTGCAAGTTGCTCAACTCAATAAGCACCTTTAGACATTCTCATGTTAAACATCTACAAAATTCGATCTGAATTAATCTATTAATAAATCAGATATTGATGCTTAAAAAAATAATAAGTTTTTTTTGAACGAAATCAATATTCAATAATGAGTTTCCACGTGGATAGGATACGCTGATGTATCGTTCTATCCTCACAAGATTTTCCAAACTTAAATTCTATCTACTCATATAACTGTAATTTTTGTATAAATTTTTGTATTAATTCTAATCATAATATACTGTTTACATACATGTATTAATTTTCTCGACATTTTAATTTTAGGATTTAAAAATTTATGTTATAGTTTAAGGGTTTAGTGTGTAAGGGTAGAATTTAATGTTTATGATTAAAATTTACATATTAGGGTTTAGAGTTTAAAGTTTAGGGTTAAAGATTTAAAATTTAGATTTTATAGCTTAAATATGAATGATTGTGTAAATATTTTTACATAGCTTGTGTATCAAAATATAGTCATTTTTTATTACTACTGTAAATAGTGATATTTAAGTGAGTCATATTGCAGCAGTCTATTTATATACTACATTTTCATTTGAGTTTTTTTGTCCATCTTTGTTTCCCCTTCTGCTCTGCCCTCCTTTGTTTATTAAGTTGTAAGTCTTCTAAGTATCAGAATTGGGCTGTTTTTTTATGAATTTGTCAAGCTTGTTTTTTAAGTTTCCACTTGAAGTTGATTAGGTTATTTTGGATGTATTTTCTGTCATGATATTCATGTTATGAGGTTAATATTTATGTCCTACAACTGCAGAAACCATTGCTTATGACTTATGTTGTATGCTAGTTCAAAGTCATCATTCTTATTAGTTTTCTGTACATAATTAGGATTCTCGGTTAAGTTCTCTGATTTTCTTTGTATATCTCAAGAAAAACTACATTTAACATTGCTTTATAGCAGACTAATTACAAAGAGTTTAAACTAAATTAGGACTACTTCTACTCCTAGTATAGTAATTAGGATTAAACTAAAACTCTAATTATTAAAATTAATCCCTATATATACATGTCTACAATCTACATTTTTCTGAATCGAATCTGATATATAGGCTGTTGGAGTCTCAGAGAAAAGAGAAAATGGGTAGGGTGGTTTTAATCCTAACCTGAGCGGGAGGAGCGGCGGTCGACGGCGAGGGGCGACGACGAGGGGCGACAGGGGAAAGAAGAGCAGGAGCGGCTAGGGCACATATTTGGGGTTTTTTAATATTGCACGATGTTTAATTTGTGTCTGCCACTAACCAAACCCCTTTTGCGGCGTTTACAATAAAAAATGCCACTAACTCAACCCTTTTGCGGCGTTTACATTAAAAAACGCCACTAACCCACTATTTTTCTCCAAAAAAAAAATATCGCACGCAGACATGTCAAAGACACAATAACACCCTTACCCGAACTCAACTGGTCGGCAACAACAACACACAAGAATGTCCCTTGTTCTTTCCCACTCAACAAGGGAGGGGGAAACTTGGGTATAAATACCCTTTACAAGCCTTTTTCCCAACCCATGTGGGATATAGGCTTATGCCTTTGGTTCTCACTTTAAGTATTACCAACACTATATAGTGGTTTTGCCACTCCAACATTATGATACTTTTATTTTTTGAAAAATTCACGATGACAATACTTACAATGGTCGTGATTACATCCGTTATGTGACCGAAAATACAAATCTCTATATTGAACCTTTAATCTCATTAATTGTTTATCCGTGGTTACATCCGTTATGCGATCGAAAATACAAATCCCTATATTGAACCTTTAATCTCATTAATTGTTTATCCGTGATTACTTCTTTTTTTCGAACGAGTGTTTAAGAAATCTATGACGGCGATTGTAGCACTAAACGCCACTAACGCTACACCTATGGCGGCGTTGTAATTAACAAACGCCACAAAACGGCAACATTGGCGGCGTTTTACCGATAAATGCCACTAACATGAAACCTATACCGGCATTTATTGAAGAAAATGCTACTATATGTCACCTTATGGCGGCGTTTGTCGTAAAAACGCCGCCAATGTTGTCGTTTTGTGGCGTTTGTCTCAAAAACGTCGTTATAAGTGAAATGTTGGCGGTGTTTGTATCGAAAACGCCACGAATAGCGCCGCCATAGAACAAGCCTGGTGTAGTGCCTACACTAAAACCCTTAAACTTTAAATCATAAACTAAAACTCTATACTCTAAAATTAAGGCACTTGTGGAAACCTATGTGTGTATTAGATAATAATCAAATTGTTTATATATTTTTTAATATCTTCCGTAGCCGTTTTTATATGTTTTAATTACATAAAATTTTATAAAATTCTATTCATTTTTTTATAAAATTAATTATTAGGTTTTCGAAGAGTTTGAGATTCTAGCAATTCTAAAACTATTATGTTTGAATATGAGTTATTATTTGTAGGGTAAAAGTTTCATACATATTATGCAAAATAATTTTTACACGATCATGTATTTTTACCTAATAAAATATAAATCTTAAATTCCTAACTCTAACACCTTAAAACTTAAAACTTAAATCTTAAACACTAAATTCTAAATACTAACATTGAATTTTAAACCCTAAACCTCTAAACTTTTAACCCTAAACTACAACCATAACCTCACAATTAAAAGGCTTATACATGTGTATTAAAGTTTTTCTCTTATTTTTATTAAGGGTAAACTACGTAAGTGACTACCTAACTATTGGGTCTGACTTGTATTGACCACAGAACTACAAAAATTCAAAATTCGACCACCAACCATTTAATTAGACCTATTTTGATCACTAGCCGTTAAAATCAAACGGAAGGATGACGTGGCGGTTAATGAGAATTTATATAACTACAAATTTGGTCATTGTTAGTAACCTATTCTATCAATTTAAACTAAACTGGTTTGATTAGAAAAATAGAGAAGTTAAAGAATCTGACCCAAAGCATGTGTTGAAGAAAAATATTTATGAACGCTTATCCTTTGCTTCTGCTCCAGTAGCTGTTGTTTCTTTGTTTTTTAACCTCCAAACCCTTTTCTTTGCCTTTTTGATCTTCATAAAGAGACTATTGCAGTGTTTTAGAATGTTTTCATGGTTTCTGGTTTTCAAGTTGGGAGTTGCTGCTGCTTTTGATTCAACATATGTATGTATGTATATGGATTGCATCATTTAATTATCAAAAGAAATGCCGATGTTAACAAGCTCACGTGAAAGACTACACCTGCTTTGTCCGTGAGTGTTTTCAAGTTAACAAAGCTTTTTTATGCATGCGAACTCAATGCCAGATCTTATGTTTTGACAAAAATATGGTTTTTTTTATACTTTGCTTTTAATTTCTGAAGATCAAACAAATGGAACAACTTGTTTTAAGTTACTATTTTCTTCTTACCATCTTCATCTTCAACCTTTCTCTTTCCCCGTTGTAAAATCAGGGGATGCTGAAGCACTTTTAGCTCTGAAATCAGCCATTGATCCTTTCAAATCACTACAATGGCAAGGCACCCAAGTTTGTTCATGGAAAGGGATCAATAAATGCATGCACGACAGAGTTACAAAGCTTGTTTTAGAGCACCTAAAGTACTTGACTTGCTACATTTTATTGTACAAAGTGTTTGCTAAAACTAGAAGGTGGTTCTAACATCAAGGGGTGGTGGTTGTTGGCTCGCATACTGTCAGCTCAAAAACGTTTCGTGGATGGTGAAACTGTTCTCAATGCTGCCTTGGATGAAACTGGTAAATGGGATTAGGGGGATTATTGCGAACCAAAGCTAAGCTTCAAATTGCCCATGGATAAATAAAAATTAGGATCAAATTGATAGAATATGTAACTAACAGGGATTAAATGTGTAGTTATACAAATTTTCATTAACAACCCGTTCGATTTTAACGGTAGGTGGTCAAAATAGGTCTAATTAAATAGTTGGTGGTCAGATTTTGAATTTTTGTAGTTTGGTGATCAAAACAAGTCAGACCCAATAGTTAGGTGGTCAACCAAGTAGTTTACCCTTTTATTAATAAATGATTCAAAAAAATTAAGGAAAAACTACACGGGTGGTCACCCAACTATTATCCTTTTCATGTTTTGGCCACTCAACTAATTTTTTCATCAAAACTATCCCTCACGTTAGATACGTTTCCTATTTTGGTCCATCTCGTTAAAAACTAATAGGAACGGTGACGTGACATTTTTTAAAATATTTTTTAATCATTTCTCTTTTCTCCCCCACATTATTTTTGTTTAATTTTATTCAATCAATCATGTGGTGACACGTGTCTTCATCATATTGATCGAAGAAAACCGAAAGAAAAATCAAAACCACAACTTGCAAATGCTAGGAATCAAACTTGGGAACAATATCATGAAGGGGCAATGCAAGAACTAACTGTGCTAGACCAAGTTTTTAATTCAATTCTACTAACATTTATATTTATCATATATAAGTTAGCAAAAACACAAAAAAGATAGGGAGTGACTCGAACACAATACCTCATTAATAAAATTTTAAATATTTAACAACAAAGTTAAACCAATAAATTATGTTAATTTTAAGGCTAAACTACATAAATGACCACCATACTATTAGTAAAGTCGCGATTTGACCACATTACTTTTTTTCTGAAGCAATTAAACTATCATATTATTAAATTGGGTGTAATGTGACCACCAGCCGTTAGAGGTTAACATCAGGGTGATGTGGCAGTTAAAAAATAAGAATATATTAAAATTAGTGTTTCATAGCACAATGTTGTGTTTGGTGCAGTGGCTAAGCCACTGCCTTTGCTCATGCACATACTAAGTTTGATTCCCCCTAAGAGCACGTATGCTTAAATTTTTTTCCTCCTCCAATCAGGTGGTGACACGTGTCACCAATAAGGTGTTGACATGTGTCACCAATAAGGTGTTGACACGTGTCACCACCTAATTAAATAATTAATTTAATTTATTTATTTTAAATTAAGACTAAATTGAAAGAATGTGTAAATAGAAAGGACCAAATATGTAATTATACCCCTATTTTTTAACTGCCACATCACCCTGCCGTTAACCTCTAACGGCTGATGGTCACATTACAACCAATTTAATAGTATGATGGTTTAATTGCTTCCAAAAACAATAATATGGTCAAATCGCGACTTTACCAACAATATGGTGATCATTTTATGTAGTTTACCCTAATTTTAACTTAAATAATATTAAATTGTGTTCAAAATTAAAAATCAAACGATTTTTGTTTTCACTTTGTTCAATAATAACAAAACTAATTAAACATTTATTTATTTTTATAAAATTAATAATATTTATTTATGATAGAATATAGAATTTTAAATTATATTTAATAATTATTAAATGACTAAAAATTTAGATCTAAATAATTATTTTTAAATAATATTTATTTATTATTGAATATAAAATTTAAATTATTTAAAATAATTATTTAGATATTAATTTTAAATCATTTAAAATAATAAATAAATATAATTTAAAAGTTTATATTCTATCGTAAATAAACAATATTAAGTTAATTTTTAAAATAATTTAATATTTAATTTTATAAAAATAAATAAATGCTTATTTAATTAATTTTATTATTATCGAAGAAAGTAAAAAAATTAAATCTAGTTTAATTTTTAATTTAATCAAAATTTAGTTAAATATAATTTAATAACTTACTAGTTTAACTTGCTTGTTAAATATTTAAAATTTTATTAATGAGTTATTGTGTTCGAGTCACTCTCTACTTTTATATTTTATTTTGTTATTATCGAACAAAGTAACAAAATTAAATCTAGTTTAATTTTTAATTTAATCAAAATTTAGTTAAATATAATTTAATAACTTACTAGTTTAACTTGCTTGTTAAATATTTAAAATTTTATTAATGAGTTATTGTGTTCGAGTCACTCTCTACCTTTTATATTTTATTTTGTGTTGTTGCTAACTTATATAAGTTAAATATAAATGTTAGTAGAATTGGATAAAAAAATTGGCCTAGCATAGTTTGTTTTTGCGCTGACCCATCACGTTGTTGTGTCCAAGTTTGATTTCCAACAGATGGCTCTAAGGTGTGGTTTTGATTTTTCTTTGGGTTTTCTTCAATTAATATGATAGAGACATGTGCCACTACATGATTGGTTGAATAAAATTAAACAAAAAATAATGTGGGGAGGAAAAAAAAATTAAAAAATAATTTAAAAACTGCCATGCCAATGCTACCGTTAGTTTTTTTAATGGAGAGCGAGACCAACATAAGAAACATTTTTAACGTAAGAGATATTTTTGACAAAAAAAAAAGTTGGGCGACCAAAATAAAAAAAGGTAATAATTGGGTGACCAGCCATATAATTTTCCCAAAATTTAACTATTTATATTAAAAAAAATTAACATTGTACATACGCATCTATTAACCACTTGCCACACCATGTGCCACTATCCATCAGTTTAATAATCGACATATGTGATAACTTGATAAGCACAATTATTTCATTACTAAACAATTGACATGATAATAGAATATATTAATTATGACCTTAACGTCGTTTGCTAGTAAACACAATCAATTCATTAATAGAATTTGAAGTATGAGGTTAAATTTATTAAATTATTTCGAATCAAAATCAAATTAATAGAATGTGTAAGTTTTAGGTATTAAAATTGATATTATATCAAGTTGTTTGTTTAAATTTTAACTACATAACAATTTGTTTGTCATAAAATTTAAGTTAAATGTTATGTAAATCACAAAAATTTAATTGAATGGGTAAAATTATTACTTTTACGACAAAAGTGACATCTTTATATTAGATGTATAATTAAATTACTCGTGGCATAATTTACACTAAAATAAATTTAAAGCCCGGCAGCCATAGGTAAAATGTGTAGAAGAAGGCAACTCAGTGTATCAAAAGCCAAACCCCATTTCATAAACTCCGGTAACATTGCTCTATCTTCTCGATTCTGACAAGTTCATCATCCGATATGTCATTTTTTCACTCGTAAGTTCCTCTCTCTGTCAATAACAGTTCAGCTTTTCTGTAGATACGAATGGAATGGAATTATATTGCATTTCCTGTTGTTTAAGGCTTAATTTACCATTTTAAATTTTGGGTTAGTTTTGAATTTGGGTTTCAAATGCTATAGACATTTCCCCTCTTTTTTTTTTTTGAGTAACATTATCAAAATTTGCCCGTCTTATGGATGATACCTTGTTTCATTTGACTTCATCAGGAGATTGTATTTGGGCATCCACATTCAAGTCATGTTCCAGATGCCCTTTCGTGGCCTCTTTCCTCTGTGGTGGATTATTTGCGTTGCCAAACTACCATCAATTTGTTGTGAAAAATGCATTTCCCTCGTATTCATTTCGATGTTCCTTGAGCCTTCAGCCTGTTAGAGCTTTGCAAACTTCTCTGGGTGCAGGGGAAAGATTCATGTTTTGCAAATTTTGTTGGTCAGTCGAAACATGTTCAAAGCTCGAGTGAGGAGGCTCAGCTATATGGTTGTTATAGCTCTCAGGAATACTCGAATGGTGAAGGCTACAAAGAAGAGCAAAGGAGGAGGAAGATAGGACTAGAAAATAAAGGGAGGGTGCCATGGAACACAGGGTGGAAACATAGTGCTGGTAAAAATGCTCTAAAGTTCAACTTAATCACTTTGGTTTCAATCCATATGCTGTTAGTGAATTCCTGGTTTTAAATGTTGCATCTTGCAGAGACGCGATTACGAATCAAGTAAAGAACAATAGAAGCCTTGAATGATCCCAAGGTGAAGTTATATAAGACTGAAGCAATTTTGGGATGTTTTTATTTTTCCCTTGGATATTCTTGAAATAGGGGTAAGCACGCATGATATGTTGACAAACAAATAAGAGTTGTTCTCACTATATCAGCATTATCAGTTGCTAATGATGGGCATCAATTTTAGAAGAGTTCTAGCAGTAATCAATTTTAATATAGACTAGTTTTTCTATAGGTAGCGAAAATATGATATCATCATCACCATCTTTATTATTATTCTTATTGGTATTTCTGATGATTTCATTGAAAATTTGCCCATCCCTTGATTTCTAGGTTAGGAAGAAGATGTCTGAACATCCCCGTACAAAGAACTTAACAAAATTGTTTGCTATTGATGTTTCATTAAGCATCCGACATGGAATTGCTTTCACACTTTTGACTTTAAGAGGTATATTCAAAGCCCTTTAGACCTAAAAGCTTAATCAATTTTTTGAGACCAAACTAAAATTATGTTTGCTGTAACTCCATCTTCATACAGGCCAGCTAGATGTTGCATTAAAATTAAAAAATTGGACCAGCACCGAGCCTTATATGTGTATATATTATCTATAATATAATAACGGTGCTACAATATGAACTTTGATCATTGTGTTAGTGATTTTAATCATCCTTGGCTGAAAATGCACCCTTTAGTTGATTTCAATTTTGTTAGTCATTTTCAGCCAAGGATACATTAATCCAAGTTTGATAGGCTTTATTAATTTTTAGCAGAGGAAAGTGTGCTGAAGTTGCTGAGCATGAGCATTTTGATATTCTAATTTACAGTGCAAGTACTTCTCTGGATTGGTTGTGTTCCGAATTTGGACTTTTTGTTGCAGTGAGAGTATGAGTATTTTGATTACCTGTATTTTCTATTTCTTTTGTGATATACACCTTTTCTCATGAGTTGAAAGTAGGAGGCTAGTCGTTTGTTTCGAAATGTAGGCATGCATGATAATGGCAATAATGATAGAATATTTCTGTTATATCTACTGTAAAAAGGAGGAAATGACATCCAAGGATAAAGGTTTGGAGTTGAACTTTGTGTCAAATTGAATTGTTTGGCATTTTTGGCATGCGAAAAAAGTTTGCCGCCTTGCCAATCTTCTATATCTAGCTCATTGTTTTGAGTAGAAAGCAAAGAAGTGGGGATTGGGAAATGCTTTAGAAGCTTCACGAAAAGAGTGTATAGTTTTAACTGTATGTTAAGTTAATAAGAATCCTTCTATGAATTTATTTGCATATTTAAGAATTCATCTGAAATATTTATGCATGTCATGACGATATCCAATGTGGTGTTGCCACATTCCAAATTGGGAGATAAATCGAAACTATAGAAAACTAACAATTGCGGTATTGATTGAGTGTTATCATCGTTCATATATATAATATCAATTGATATGAGACAAGTGGAATGGCGGGTGCATTTATGACTTTTTCTTTGTAAGTCAACAAGATCACTTGGCAGTTATATTTGTGCATGTTGTCTTTAAAATTGTAAGCTTATCCAAAAAGTATTAGAGTTTTACTTAATGTGTAATTACAGTTTTTACTTGTTGTAAATAGTCTATCTAGAGTTAATCTCCTAAAAGGATTAGAGTTAAAAGTCTATTGTAAGTAGGACTCCTAATGGTACTAAAAGTCCTATTCTTTAGTCTTTAAATAGTCTGTAAACTAGTTGTAATTTTTTCATGACAGAATTCTTTTAATAACAGAAACTACTTTTCTGTTTTTCTTCTTGTTCTATTTCTCTACATGGTATCAGTCTAATTCGATCCTTATCGGAATTTGTTTATTCATGGAGAATAAATCGACATCTAGTGAGATGCAATTTTCACCAGATATTACTGTCAGTTTGGCAGATTTCTCAGAGGCAGGAAATTCTAGGGAATTTTTCTCTACTGCAGCAACTGTTTTCAGCAATTTTGCCAGGCAGCAAATGGATGAGCTTCAGAAGCTGTCCAGCAAGTTTAATGGTTCTGGTGAGGGGAGTGTTGCAAAGCTAGAGAATGAAGGTACTAAAAACCCTTCTTTACTTAATGCTCTTGTTTCTACCAAGGCTGCATCAACATGGATCATTGATTCTGGAGCTTCTGATCACATGACTGGTAAAAGGGAGTTGTTCTTTAAGTTTGAGTGTTCATCTTCTAAAGCCTTCATTAAAGTTGCTGATGGTTCTTTATATCCTATCGAAGGGACTGGTTCTATTTCATTAAATGACAACTTGGTTCTTGAGGATGTATTATTTGTACCTAAACTTGCGTGCAATTTAATATCAGTACACAAGCTTTCTAAGGACTTAAAGTGCTCTGTACAGTTTACTGATTCTACTTGTTTCTTGCAGGCACTGGATTCGAGAAAGATTATTGGTTGTGCTAGCTTGCAAAATGGTCTCTATGTTATTCATGGCCAGCCACAATCTGTTTTTTCCCATTCCCATTCCTGCCTTACTTCTTCTGGGCAGGTTGATTCTGTTATGTTATGGCATTTTAGGTTAGGTCACCCTAATTTTTCTTACCTTCAGAAATTGTTTCCTGCTTTGTTTATTAATAAATATCCTAATTCTTTTAAATGTCATATATGTCCTCTTGCTAAACAGACTAAATCTTTATATTTACCATCTACTTATAAATCTTCAAAACCCTTTACCTTAATCCATAGTGATGTTTGGGGTCCTTCTAAAGTGAAGAATGTTACTGGTAGTAGGTGGTTTGTGACCTTTATTGATGACCATAGCAGAATTACTTGGACCTATTTGCTCAAAGAAAAATCTGATGTTGCTCCTATTTTTGAGAGATTTTATAATATGGTTGTTAATCAATTTGGCAGCAAAATACAAATACTTAAATCTGATAATGGGGGAGAATATTTCACTAAGTCCTTGGGAGAGTTTTTTCAAACTAAAGGGATTGTTCATATTAGCTCTTGTGTAGATACCCCACAACAGAATGGGATTGCTGAAAGGAAAAACAGACATTTGCTAGAAGTTACCCGAGCCTTGTTGTTTACTAATAATATTCCTAAATATTTGTGGGGTGAAGCCTTGTTGACAGCCACATATCTTATTAACAGAATGCTTAGCAAAGTCTTAAACTTTAGGACACCAAGAGATGTTTTCTTAGAGAGCTATCCCAACTTTAAACCTATATCCTCTGTTCTTCCTTTCAAAGTGTTTGGTTGCACTGTTTTTCTAAGAAATTCTGATCCTTCTCGGTCCAAATTGGATCCTAGGGCTTTAAAGTGTGTTTTTATTGGGTATTCTTCACTTAAGAAGGGCTACAAATGTTACCATCCTCCTTCTCATAAAATTTATACTTCATTAGATATAACCTTTTTTGAACAGGTACCATACTTTCCTATGGCTGAAAATCAGGGGGAGAGTTGGGATGATTTCCAGCCTCCTAAAAATCAGGTTTCTCCTAATTTACCTTCTACTCTTGTACCTATTGATGTTTCTTTTGAACCTCAAACTTCTTTCAAACCTGCTTCTCCTTCACCTAAAAATTCCTCACCTAAAAATACAGCTCTGCCTTCTTCACCTACTATTACACCTACAATCCCTCATACTTCACCTAAATCTATTGTTCAGCCTCCTAACCAATTGCAGGTTTATACCAGAAAGAAAAAAGTTACTCCAGAGACTGTTTTGCAATCTGACATCTGCCGAGAATTGGACTTGAGTCCAGCTGCCTTTGAGGATGAGGGAGGTAATATTGTTGATGAAATTCCTTCTCACTTACTTGAACCTGAGTTTTTGCCTATTGCTAAAAGGAAAGGGGTAAGGCAGTGTACAAAACACCCTATCCAAAGATATGTTGCTTATGGAAATCTAATGCCTTCTTTTAAGGCTTTTACAGCTTGCCTAGATGGAGAACATATTCCAGATTCTATTGAAGAGGCCTTAAAAGATTCTAATTGGAAGAAAGCTGTTGAAGAAGAGATTAAGGCACTAAAAGAAAATGGTACTTGGACCATAACAGATCTCCCACAAGGCAAGAAATCAGTGGGATGCAAATGGGTGTTTGCCATTAAATACAATTCTAATGGAAGTGTGCACAGATATAAAGCAAGGTTGGTGGCCAAGGGCTTTACACAAACTCATGGAGTAGACTACAAGGAGACCTTTGCCCCTGTAGCTAAATTGAACACTGTAAGAGTTCTATTAAGCTTGGCTGTTAATTATGACTGGAAACTCCATCAACTTGACATTAAGAATGCATTTCTTAATGGGAAATTGGAAGAGGAGGTCTATATGAAGATTCCACCAGGTTTAGAATCTGAAGAGACTAAGCAGAAGGTTTGCAAGCTTGACAGATCACTCTATGGGTTAAAGCAGTCACCTAGAGCATGGTTTGATAGATTCACCAAAGTTGTTTTGACAGGTGGATACAAGCAATCGTTGGCAGATCATTCTCTATTCTCCAAGGTAACCTCCAATAACAAAAAGGTTATCTTAATAGTATACGTCGATGACATAATTTTGACAGGGGATGATGAGGAAGAAATAAACTACTTGAAAGCTTTATTGAGCAAGGAGTTTGAAATGAAAGACCTAGGAAAGCTCAGATATTTTCTAGGCATGGAGGTAGCAAGATCAAGCAAAGGTTTGGTTATTAACCAGAGGAAATATGTTCTGGACCTACTTAATGAGACTGGAATGTTGGGCTGTAAACCAACTAACACTCCCATGGATGCAAGTTTAAAATTCAGCAAAGAAGAGTCGAGTCCTAAAGCTGACAAGGGACTTTATCAAAGGTTGGTGGGAAAATTGATCTATTTATCACTGACCAGACCAGATATTGCTTTTCCGGTAAACATTATCAGCCAGTATATGACAAATCCTAGACAAGAACATATGGAAGCTGCTACTAGAATTCTGAGATACCTTAAGGGTACACCGGGACATGGCTTAATGTTCAAAAAGACTCTTGACAGATCAGTAAAAATTTTCTCAGATGCAAGCTGGGCAAGTGAGTTGACAGATAGACGGTCAACAAGTGGTTATTGTTCTTTTGTTTGGGGAAATCTAGTGACTTGGAAGAGCAAAAAGAAAACTGTTGTGTCAAGAAGTAGTGCAGAAGCTGAGTACAGAGCTTTAGCTCTTGGAATGTGTGAAGGAATTTGGCTGATGAAGCTACTCAAAGAGCTAGGAATGGTTCAAGAAGAGAAGTTCGAAGTGTTCTGTGATAACCAGTCTACTATACAGATTGCCAAGAATCCTATTCAACATGACAGAACCAAACATGTTGAAATTGATAGACACTTTATTGCAGAAAAACTGACAAATGGAATAGCTTCCTTAAACTATGTTCCTACAGAAGAGCAAGTAGCAGATGTTCTTACAAAAGCTCTGCCAAAAGCACTTTTCGATAAGTTTTTATTCAAGCTGGGATTATACAATGTATACCCACCAGCTTGAGGGGGAGTGTAAGCTTATCCAAAAAGTATTAGAGTTTTACTTAATGTGTAATTACAGTTTTTACTTGTTGTAAATAGTCTATCTAGAGTTAATCTCCTAAAAGGATTAGAGTTAAAAGTCTATTGTAAGTAGGACTCCTAATGGTACTAAAAGTCCTATTCTTTAGTCTTTAAATAGTCTGTAAACTAGTTGTAATTTTTTCATGACAGAATTCTTTTAATAACAGAAACTACTTTTCTGTTTTTCTTCTTGTTCTATTTCTCTACAAAAATGTGGCAACATTTGCCACTTCTTCTGGCTTTAATATCATGCATTTTGTGTGGAGAATAAATTTAATAGAAGGATAACCTAATTTTGGAAAGTAGCATTAAGTAATAAGGTAAAGGAAGAATGAGGCCATGGCTAATTATTGGTGTATACTTCGATGTTTTGTTGTTCCCTATGCTGCCTGGTGGAATGCAAACATTCCTTGAGCGTGGCTGTATCTTTACTGCATGTCTATTTGAGCTAATATGTTTTCCTTATTTGTGGTTAAATGGACTCATCAGCAAAAGACAATTCTAAAACTGGAGTCTTTGCATACCACTGGAAGTGGATGGGATCCCAATTTTCTTGATCTTGTGTTAAAGGTTAGTTAGTTGATGACGGTGATGTGCGACTAACACATTCTAAAAGCAAGAAAAAGATAAAGAGAAATAATGCTGTTTTACTCTTTCAATTTTTGTCTGTTTTATTTTTCCATGCATCTTAGCTATTGTTACTTTATATAGAACATGCTGTTTACCGATCATCATTCAATGGGTTATAGTGCCTTTTGAGTCTCAATGGAGGAACTTTTGGTAGTTTTCTTTGCTATTGTCTCATATGATTCCTTTATATAGAACATAAACATCTAACCCTAACATGCTTTTAGGTTGTTCGTCTGTTTTAGGTTTCTTTATGATTTTTCTATTTGGTTACTTATGGCTTGCTTTATTTCGTATTTATGGTTTTGTCTTCATTGACTTAATGTTCATTTGTGCTACCGCTTTATCGCAGAATTAGCAAATCTCATCATACCCCTAAAAATGTTAATATTTTTTTTAAGGTTTTAAGATTATTTAGGTTTTATGATTATTTAAGCATTTGTTATGGTGGAAAATATCTAATTCCTGATCTTATTGCTGGCATATAGATTAACCAAAGCGAAACTGCATTTAGAAGAGATGTCAATCAGTACAGATTTTGAAGATTTGCACGATGGTTTTGAGGGTTCACAAGATGAGCGCAGTAATTTTACGGAAGTTTTTGTTGGAAATGATACTGGCAGCACAGGTAAAAGGTGTCTTGTTGGAGCTGTTGATTTCGAGAATAGCAAGAATACAGAAGCATCGCACTGTTCTAACAGTGCAAACTCAGCTGTAACAAGCCGGTCCTGCTCAAAAAAGTTATGCCAGGAGGACACCAATACAACACATGAGAGTTGTGGTTGGGTTTCTGCGTTAGGAAGCTTTCCACTGGGAAAGTTTCCAGGGTGAAGCACAAAAGAAAAAGGCTTCGAGTGCACCATTGCAGCAGAAGGAAATAGTTAGTGGTTTACCCTCGACGCCTACAAATTCTGTTTGCCAAAGAGTCGCACTCCATTTGGTTGAATCCTCTTCTGTAGAAATGGACAGAAATGCTGAAATGGAAGAGATAGATGTTACTAAGTCCAGAATACAAGACTCAGATGCAAGTGAAAGGAAAGAAGTGGTAGTAGGTAAAGCTATAGCTTTCCCCGTCTCTCAGGAGAGTTTTGCATCAAAGCTTGTTGTTTCAAGTCCAGAAACTGCTGTAGAGAAGTTTGAGTCTCCTTTTGTGCCGAGGAAAAACGTAATTTATGTCAATCATTTGGAGGGGACGGTTCTGTTATTTCTGGGGTAACGCAGTCTAAGAAGGATCTTCATCCTCTTCTGCAGAGCCATGTTTTCACGTACTAAAAGGAGCAGGCTGGTCTATTGAGAGGCATAAAAGACCCAGTAGGAGTTATTGGGATAATCTTTATAGATCACCTGATGGGAGGCTATTTTATGAATTCCCTAAAGTTTGGAGATTTTGCGGTCAGGTTTTGTTGGCTAATAGATACTACTACATGCTGGAAAATGATGGTAAGAAATGGAACTGATATGATCCAGTTCTGGTCAGATCTATTAGAGACATTGTTGAATATCGAGAAAGAAGTTAACCAAACGAACCTTTCTAATGCATTGGCTCGACATTGGACTCTATTAGACCCCTTTGTAACTGTTGTATTTATTAATAGGAAGATTGGTTCATTAAGAAAGGGATATGAGGTTAAAGCATTAAGAAGTTTAGTTATTGAAAATAACAAGAAAAGTGATACTGTTTTGTCGCAGAGAAAAAGAGGTTCTACGAGAAAGTTCTCTTCTCAGGGAAAGATGCCAACACAGCACTGTGATTCTTCTCTGGCTGCTAAAAGTTCATTGACAGCTCCCGAGAGGAGTTTTGATTCCATTGATGAGCTCTCTGGCACTGGAAGTTTGTCAAAATTCTATGGTAAAATGAGTAGTGGGGCTGTAAAATGTCTGAAAGATGTATCTGATATGGCTGGCCAAGAAGGTACATGTTTGGTAGATACTACTAACAGGTTAGAAACTTTTGGTTGTGAGGTCAAAGGTTTGCATATGGCTTCATCACATGCTTGTGGATCAGATAGCACCTATGACCAGCAAGGTAGTTTTAAATGTATTGATCATGTTGCTTCTAGAGATGTTACTGACATGCTTAAGGGTTTTGAATCTGCTTCTCCTCACCAAGATAGCAACAAAATTTCTCCTATCTCTGGTAAACAAATGTCTTTGTGCAATGTGGAAATTCCTAATGAGATTCCAGGAGATGTATCAGTGGATTCTCTGGAAGAAAAAGATAAAACATCTGGAGCTCTAGATGTTGACAATGTCGGAAATCTTCCACAGCATTTACTGGATGACCATCCGAGCTACCCTACTTATAGCCTGATTCAGTCTGGGGACGGTGAAGATCAGTTCAAGAAGTCTGCTGAAGCTCTGAAGTTTGAAACAAATCATAAAAACTGTTCACAGCATGCTATCTTGGAAAAGAAGACACGCAGGAGATGTAGAAAGATATCTGAAATAAGGTTGACAACAGCATATCAGAGTGATGTTCTATGTTCTCCTCCTGATATGAGTGAACAAGATGTTGGCTCATGCCAGGCTGAATTAAATTCAAAAGAGGTCCAAGAATTGTTTAAAACTGAGGGAAGCCTAGAAAGGTCCTCATCTCTTGGGCCTTTCTTACATTATGTGGAGAAAAAAGGCTCGAAGTTTGAAAGGGTTTGTGGTAAGCGTGATGGTTCTGAAAGTAGAAAGAAGAAATCATCTAAATGCCAAATCAAGATGATGATCTGCTGGTTTCTGCAATTATAAGAAACAAAGACTTGAGCTTGGGTGCTACCAGATATATAATGAAGGCCTCTAAAGTTAGAGCTCAGACCAAGCCAAAAAGAAAGAGGGCCCGTCCCAGGTTGCTTCCTCGAGGAAAGGGTAAAGGAGGGAAGCATATTACTGAAATCAAGTTGTATAATGTTGGATCCAGAACAGTGCTGTCATGGTTGATCCTAGCTGGGGTCATTCCACTGAATGATGTCATTCAATATCGGAACCCTAAGGATGATGTTGTCATTAAAGAAGGTTTTGTTTCCTGGGATGGAATAACCTGCAAATGTTGCAACAATGTGCTATCAGTTTCCAAGTTTAAGATTCATGCTGGATTCAAGTTTAACCGTCTCTGCTTGAATCTTTACATGGAATCTGGTAAGCCTTTCACTTTATGTCAGCTACAAGCATGGTCTGCTGAGTACAAGACCAAAAAAAATGGTATCCAGAAGGTGGAAGCTGACGAAAATGATCGAAATGATGATTCCTGTGGTCTCTGTGGAGATGGTGGTGACCTGATTTGTTGTGACAGTTGCCCTTCTAGTATTCATCTAGCTTGCTTGTCTATGCAGGTTTGCCCTTTGCTCAATGTTCTTTTTTTGGCACTGACCTACTCCTAGCTCGTAACTACTAGTGAAAAATGATTCTTTTTCCCTTCTTATAAGGTTGTGTAATATTTTCTTTCTGTGTTTATGACTTGCTTTTGCTTCTCTATTATGGAGTAAATATAGAATACTGTGACTTTCTTTTCCCTCTTTCTTTCCAAGAATGTTGCTTCAGTATATTTTTGTTATTTTAGCTTCTAATTATTTCATTTGCTTCAATTTGTTGCTTCCAGGAACTACCTGAGGGTGATTGGTATTGTGTAATGGTCTAAAATTAAGGAAGCAGAACACTGTCGTTTGGCTCCTTATTAGTTTAAGTTTTGTTGCTTGAATAGTGAAACGCTGAGTTTTGGTTTAGGCATGTAGTTTGTTAAACGCTGTGTTTAACGGAATAGGGCTATATGGTTTGAAACTTTCTTTTTCATCAGTATCGAATGAATGAATGAATTTCTGGTTTCTCTCCCCAATTTCTGCTTCTGCCGTCTCCCTTTGCTCTTCTAATTCTCATCCCCTTATTAATTCTTCTTTTTTCTTAGTTTGAACTCTTACAAAGGCATCAGAGCCATCGATCACGACCATGGATGAAGGTTTCTAGTCATTTTTGTCTAAGTGCAGTGAGAATTTACAATCTATGTTCGATAGTTTTTTCAGCAATCGAACCCTCTTGGTTACAATCCACCATGCGATTTGGCCTATTACTCAAGACGTGTTGCATCAGGTTTTCTCACCTTTTGGGTCTGTGCAAAAGATTACTCCGTTTCAGACTTCGATTGAAGTTCAGTTCTTGATACACTTCCAAGGTTATGGAGCTATTGCAGCCATGAGTTCTCTTCAGGGCCATAACATTTACGACGGTTGCTGTCAGATGGATATTCAGCTTCATGACGATGTTGTGTTGACGGACTGTGAGCTGAAACAAGTCTCGACAACTGAAATTTTAACGGAGCTGGAGTTCAATGACAGTATGTTAGAACCACCACTGGTTCAAGGTGTAGTGTCGACAGGGTTCGCTGAGACAGAACATAAACTTTTGTTGTCAGGCTCTAACGAAGACAAGGTGTTCGACGAATTGTCTGTGATAACAGACATGGAGTTGGATAGTTTTGGTGACTCAACTATGGGGTTCCCAGAACCTCCGCGAGACAAGGCCCTAATTTTCAAGGGGTGTGGGCATTTAACTAGGGGCTTATTGGAACCATCACTGATTCAAGAAGTATTTTCAGATTCACTTAGGATGAATGAAGAGGTGGATTCATACACAACTAAGGTGTTTGAAGAAATGTTTGTGAGACAAGGTGAGGACCCAATGGCAACAAGACATATTGTCAAGTTTGTTGATGTCGATGATTTATGTCGATTTAGACTATTGCTAATGGAGAGGTCTCAAAATTTGTCTGTGTCAATGGCTGAAGATTCAAACGTTGCCATCTTCAAGGATTCTACTGTGCTATCGGAAGGCATTATGGACCATGCTGATTCGGATGACCAAATTCATGTACTTGTTTCTGATGAACCTACTGATGGATTTCTGTTTGAACTGCCATGAGACAAAGTCTCAATTTTTGAGGGGCGTGATAACTTGCAAGTTGGACCGATGAACATTGAAATGATGAACGCCAAATTATCTCACATGATTGATGAATCGTTCATGAGAAAATACCAGGAAGTCACTGATCGAGTGGTCCATATTACTAGAGAATTTGATTTTCAGCGTGATTACACATCGGTAGTTGATTCGTCTGAACTGTTTGAGGCATTAGACATATCGACAGCCGTAATGGATCAGGTAATGAAAAATGAATGTCAGTATCGAGTTCGTATATACAATTTTGATATTCAAAGAATTCCTTCTTTAGTTGTGAATTGCTTACGGCTATCTGCACCTGATTGTGGTTATAGATCTATATCTAGAATTGTTGATGTTGATGATCCTTATGGTTTTAGACTATTATGAATGGGGGATGGTGAAATGAAACTAATAGTTAGAACTGTGTATGGAGTATTTTGTTGGATGGAAAATTATGATGTTGTTGTATGGGATGATGGAGAACTATGGATGGAAGGAGAAAGTCGTGTAATGAACATATTTTGGCCATTTCTGTTACGAGCACTACTACCTAATGTGATTTTCATTGCTGACCTTAAAGGGTTTATAATGGGATTAGAAAGTTCAGTAGGGTCACAGTTTATTAGAAATGGCACAAGTGAAATGAGATTGGTTGATGCATGCTGTATTTTGCACCTCAGATTCTGTGGAGCTATACTTGTTGGAAAGATTAACATGCAAAAGATTGGAGCTGGAGTAAGTGAGACAAATCCCCACTACAAGCCTATTAGAAATCCCTATTATCCCAACAATAATGTTGGTGGTTCTTCAAATGGATCTACTGTAATTATATCTTCAGAGTTATGCCATGTTGCTCTTGGTGTAGATGGTGGAGGATCTGTGCGGATGCTTGCATCACTTTGTGGTGTTGTTGGGTTCAAACCAATTTTTGGGTGCATACCTTGCTCAGAATTAAGATGGGATGTGCGAGTGGCATGTAGGGTCTATGGTGTTTTCCATGGAAAAGAATATTTAAAGGCCCAACAAATTAGGTACTGCCTGATGCAGATTCATAGTAATATATTCGCAATTCCAGGAGTCATAGTTACTCCAACCGATGGTGCTCTTAAGACCAGTGAAGTTGGCTGCTTAAATGTGCTTTCCCTTGTGATTTTCTATATTGGTCAGAGGCCATGTGTTAGTAGATGTGGATCCACAATGGAGCTTTCCATCTCAGATTATTACAACCATTTTTTATGGCGGTTTTGTTCATACTTAAAGGAAGTTTGTGCATTTGGAATATGACCCTGTACTATTCAAATGTGGATACACTTTTGCAGTATATTGATTCTAGTGGCGAACGATGCAACAATGTCAGAATTTTTGATCCAGGGGGAAGGTTTATAGTAACGTCTATAATGACAAAGCTTGAGTATCTACGTACGTCAACGCGGTGCAAGAAAGTAACATCTGTTCGACATGATTCCTTCAGTTTCTTAACTTCTAAAATCAAGCTGAAAGCATCTGTGCAAGTTCTCAAGCCTAATTTAGCTAAGGTGAAAAGAGCTTGGAGCAATGTTTGGTCCAATCATTTGAAGAAAATTGAGGCGAAAAGAGCTTGGAGCAATGTTTGGTCCAATCATTTGAAGAAAATCAAGGTTTGGCTTTCCGTTTTTTTATATTTAATCCTTGAGGTCCTTAGTTGTAAAAAGTGCGCTTCAGGCGCGCCTGAGGCGTGAGGCGCAGGAAAAAACGCCTCCAATGGCTGAGGCGAGGCGAGGTACAAGAGGCGCGCGCCTCAAGGGCTTTTCGCCTGAGGCGTGAGGCGAGCGCTTTCGCGCTTCATGTAATTAGAAGAAAAAAAACGTGAAAAAGAAGAAAAACAAGGAAAGTTTGATTGAAGAAGATGAACAGGAGATGACTTTTGAAGAAGAAGAAAAGTCGTGTTTTACTTTTATCTGTTGAGTGGCAAAAGTAAGCCTTGGGGCCATCAAAATTTTTAAATATTTATTTAAATAAAATATTAAAATTACATATTCAAATAATACAATTTATTAATATTTTAATATATTTATTCTTAATACTTTTGAAATTTACATATAATTGAAATATTTTAATTTTTTAGTATTTATAATATAATTATCATATTTTTAAGTATAAAATATGTTATATAATTAATTTATAAATTTTTAGAATAAAAAGGCGCCTCACCTACGAAAGGCGAGCGCTTTCGCCTCACGCCTCGCGCCTCGGCTCTAGGGACCTTTTACGCCTTGGACCACCTCACGCTTTTTAAAACCAAGTTGAGGTCAAGGATTGTTTGAAGGAGGGAGTATTGTAATGGTCTAAAATTAAGGAAGCAGAACACTGTCGTTTGGCTCCTTATTAGTTTAAGTTTTGTTGCTTGAATAGTGAAACGCTGAGTTTTGGTTTAGGCATGTAGTTTGTTAAACGCTGCGTTTAACGGAATAGGGCTATATGGTTTGAAACTTTCTTTTTCATCAGTATCGAATGAATGAATGAATTTCTGGTTTCTCTCCCCAATTTCTGCTTCTGCCGTCTCCCTTTGCTCTTCTAATTCTCATCCCCTTATTAATTCTTCTTTTTTCTTAGTTTGAACTCTTACATATTGCTCAAATTGCACTTGTTGGATATGTGGGAATTTTGTTAATGATAAAGAGGCTTCAAGTTTGTTTGATGCATTCAAATGTTCCCAGTCTGAACACAAATGTAATTTCCCCCCTTCAGCATGTCAATTCCCGTAAAAGAGTATACTATTTGTGAAGAGGGTGTGAGAAAACAGGATGTTAGAAGTTATTTTAGGAAAAAAAATTAGTAGCTATTTTAGGAGTTTGATTTCTCTGATTTCTTCCCTAATTTCTTTTATTTATTAGGGGAACGGTACGTGTATATGTAGGAATCCTACCAGAAGAAATAAAGATCATTGAGTTTTTTCCTCAAACAACATACAGTGTACAGTTTCTTGACATATAATTTGGAAAATTAGTCTTATGTTAGATGTGAGGCAGGCTAATATTTCCTGTTTTGAAAGATTTTTTCCCTTTTTCTTTCTTGATTTAGTTTTCTCAAGTGAAAAAAACAAAGAAAATTTTGTTCAAATAAAATGTTAGTCTATTTTGTTTCATAAAACATTAGAAAAGTAAATCTACTTCTACGATCTAATGTAGTAGTTTCATTAAATAGCTATGGACATTATACATATTTACCATTTAATTTATTTTGTCTTTGTGTGTGTATTTATGATGCTTCTCTGGTGATTGTCAATTCTGATTTTCTGATTTATCACAATCTTTGTAAACAGATCATAAGGAATGCTTGAATAAGGAAAGCCAATCCAAAGAAAAGGTTTCCCATACTTGCCTTTGTGGGGAAAGCTGTGAGGAGGTATTTTTGAGACTCAAACTTCTTGACTCTGATTGTGTTGCAAAGATCCGTTGAATTAGCGTATAGAAAATGCCTTCAGCATTCTTCACATGAGTTCAATTCTACTCTTTATTAAATCAACAATTCAGTAGGTGTGGGATGGAATATCCCTTCCTCATTCCACTTCAAGATGAAGTTGAGCTGGATAGACCTGACTTCGCCCTGAAAGAAAACTGTCCTTTAAAGCTGCACTTCGATTGTATTCCATAAGCTGCATAATAAATGCTGTTTTTGCCGCTTTTGTTGGGTGATAAGGGAAATTTCCAACTATTATGTCTTTGTGACTATTTATGATCTTGTCTTCATGGCTTATTTCTTTGGTATGGTCTTGTTATTCTCTAGGTTATGTCGGTTTGAAGCTCTGTTCCTTATCTTGTTTGCTTACCACTTCGGATTTCAATTTTGTTCTGTCCACTAGGCTAACTTTTGTTTAGTTATACTTATTTCCATTAACAAATATGTTTGCATTTTTTGAACTTGACAGTGCATGCAATTCATATCAACTGAAGTGTTCTGTTCTGCCATTACAGAAGATCTTGGCTTTGAATGATCTATTGTACTTTAATTCTCACTATATAGCCATTTCTGTAACCTAAAAGGCAAACAATTTCTGCATAGATACTGACCATGATTGTAACACCCCTAATTTTGAATCGAACCCACAACCTCTTACATTTTCAGCTAGATGCCCAGCCAATTGAGCTAGGTAAGCTCTTGGTCTAGAATCACCCCAACTGATTTTTATTTAGATTCGAAATTATTATAATAATTAAATAATAAAAATATCTCAACCACCCCACTATCGAATCTGATTAAAAGAGGATCAATTATTTCCCAATGTTCAGAAACCCGTTATTTTTCCTCTCATCCCTAACCCAACCGCCACCACCGATCTGCCTCCACCGCCGCGTCGTGGCCACCACCGCCAGCACCAGCAAAACTGTCGCGCGGTCCCGATCAAACCCTAGCCGCCACTCGCGCCGCATCGTTGCCGTCCGACGGGAAGAAGGGCTTGAAAGTTCGCCTGGAAACGACAGAAAACCGCTGCCTCCGCCGTTCGCCTCCACCGTTCGCACCACCATCGTCACGATTGTTTTGGGTCGCGGGCAACGCTCAATCGTCATGGTCTTCCGCCGCCGCCGTCCTCTGTGAGCGCCTCTGTCGTCTCAAGCTGGGTGAACGTCGGGGTCGGGGTTACGGTTAGGCTTCGGGTGCGTGTCGCCGGCGTGTGACGGTCGGGCCGTGGCCGCCGTAGGTTCATGGATTGCGTCGGGGTTGGGTGCGCCACCGGGGAGGGTTAGGGTGAAGAAATTAGGGTTATAAGATTTAGGGATTTAGGGTTGGTTTAATCTGGGCTGAACCGAACCGAACCAATCGTTGGATCTGAACCGGATGGAGAGCGAACCGGTCGGTTGACTGAGTGGGATGACGTCAGCGATGACGTCATCTGCTGGTGCAATGCTGATGCAGGCTGACGTCAGCGATGACGTCATCACAGTCAATGATGACGTCAGCGATGACGTCAGCGTTGACTTTTGGTTGACTTTTTCGACCGAGTCCACTTTTATGTTTTTCGACGTTTCGGTTCCGTTGCCGCTGTCCGTTTCTTCAAATTCGAACCCGAAGTGCTGTTTTGGAGCAATTTTATATATTGAGCTCAGATTTTTAGTAAAGTGTTACATCGGAATTTGACTCAGATAATTTCGTGTTCAGGTGACGTGGACTCTGACCCAGAGATTTTACCTCCTCCTCCGCCGGGCAGACCTCCGGTGGCACAATCTTCGAGATCTGCTAGTAAGACATTTATTAAGCGTAATTTATTCGGATGTGGCATAGTAGGAAATCTCACATAGTGTCCTGTATTTTTAGGAGCTGATTCTATCCGACCTTCCGCTAGAGCTGAGCGTGGGAGACGTCACTATCGACGTTGACTATTTAGCTGCCTAAGGTGTGTTCTCTGTTTTGTGCTACATTTTTATGTGTTACATGATTTTGTGATTTGTATGATAAATATTGCATGACTCATTGGTATGTCATCCTGCTTTGTTATTTGATAAATAATGTATACTCGGATTTTATGATCATGTTATGTAACACATCGGAATCGGATTATTATGTACATGCATCTTAGTTATATAACAAGATTGCATTCGGACTTTGAAATCGGATTACATGTCATATCATTGGGTTGGTATATTGTACGGAGGAAGCTCAGCGACTTCATCCTTCGGGTTGAACTTCGCTTCGGATCAGTGGTTTCACCCTTCGGGCTGAATTCCGCTTCGGATTAGTGGTTCCACCCTTCGGGCTGAGTTCCACTTTGGATGGTGACGATGGAGAAAGTAGGTTCTAGGGAACCTTACTTTTTGGTGTATCGGAGATGGGTATTATTATTCATGTGCATCAGACATCATATCATTGTGATCCAGTTTTTGTTGTGTTTTCAGAAAAGTCTTTATCAGAAAATAAAAACAGTTTTGTTTTGTTTTTAGTTGCACTTTAGAGACACACTGAGCTTTTTAGCTGACTCCCCCTTAGTATCTGTTTCAGATTCCAGACTTAGGTTACGGTACTTGGAGGACTACGTACGATCAGTATTTGATATTTTTCTCAGTATGTTTCGTTTCGGACTTACTTAATTATTTAAGTATTTTCAGTATTTGATTGTAAACGTGGACTTTGGACATTTATTACTATTGGGATTTGATAACTATTTTGAGTACGCTTGTTTTAAAACGAAACAGTAAACGATAACTATTATAATTAAATAATAATTTTGGTACAGTTTTTCATAAATGATCTTACTTGAGGGGAAAGTTTCCAATTCGCCAAATTCAATTTATTTCAAAACCCTAGGTCAAAATAGGGGGTTACAATGATTCTTTAGCTACAACTGTTAAATGGTTGCTTTGTGCCTTGTGTCTTGTGTGGCCTAGCATTTTCCACATTATCCGTCTTTTAAGTTCTGAGGCAAGGTTCACTGGTATTTGCAGCTATACTCAGGTCTTAGTTCTCGTCTTGGGATGGTTAATCACCTCTTTAATGGCTTTTCTTGGATTCTTCTTAAATGTATTCACGAAGATCAAAAAGTTTACTCCCTCAAAGGCTTGCCCTGAAGGCAGAATGCAACTCAAAATTGGCTGTCGCTTTGTCTATCGTGGAAGAAAGCTTTCAGTCCATGGTTGATCCAAGAACGGGGGTAGATATGATACCCCAACTCTTGTACAGTTGGGGGTGAGTTACCCAGTTTTGTTGTTGTTGATAAATTTTCGTTTCATCTATTTTCTTCAATGTTATGGGCTTGGCTTTTACATTTCTACTCAACATTTCCTCCTTTTGCAGTCTTACTTTCAGTTTCATCCAGTGCTTAGACATAATTGCTTGTAATTTTTCATTTCCTGCTTGCAAGGCTGCTTATGATTCACGATCCTTTTGTTGTTTTGATCAGGTCGGATTTTGCACGCCTTGATTTTTCCGGGATTTATACTCTTGTCTTGGAGAAGGATGACTTGCTGATATCTGTAGCATCCATCAGGCAGTATTGATGTTGTACGGAGTTATTCGATATTTCAATACTTTCTTTAACAACTCAGTATGTTATGTTATCCCTTGTGTGTGTATATATATATATATATATCTTGGTGTGAGAATAGTTAGCATCTATTGTCTTTTTAGCTTTTGCTATGATGTTTTAAGAAATAGCAGTTGGAGTAAAATCTAAATACAATCAAGTGTACGAACGAGGATACAATCCTTTAGAGATCCTACCAATACATGGAAAAACTAAGAAAAAGTCGAATATATTTGTATCGCCACTTACACCCGAATCCGAGTAAATAGAGTATTAAGATAGTTTGAGGTGAAAGTACTTATCTATCAAGTTAAGCTTTCGAAAATGAAACCCAGATTCTCCGATTTAAATATTTTAATCAGTTTGGGACCTATTTGGTGAACATTTCTGTTTATTTACAGTCTTTCTCTGCCATTTGTTCTAGGATTCAAATATTAAATTAATGTAATTTTTTCTAATTTTTCCTTTGATTTTTTTTAAAAACATAAAATAATATTTTTTTTCTAAAAGAACTCCAAAGTATTGTTTCTTTCAAAAAAAACCCTCATAAATCTCTAAGTCAAGCATTAACACTAGATTCAAAAAATGCTTTTAAGTATTTTGAAATTTTTGAGGATTTTGGGATTTGGAAATATAAAGTTAGAGTTTGAGAATGTAGGATGGAAAATTTAAATTGATTTGAGGAGTTATAAATGAAGGCTTAGAGTTTAAGGTTTGAGATTTGAATTTTGGGCATTTTGAAAATTTTGAGGTTTTATAACTAAAAATATTTTTAGAAAAATTATACAAATTTTAAATATTATTTCATTATAAATATTTATATATTTTTCAATAATTATTACAATTATTTTTTATATTTTTTTTATTTTTTGTAAAAAATATTTTTTATAATTCTATACATATTTTTTTTTCACATTTAAATATTTTTAGATTTTTCTTGAATTTTAATTTTTTTAATTTTAAAATTTTAAATTTTAAATATATTATTTTATAATTTTTTTAATTTTTAAATAATTATTTACGAATTCGATGACGTGACATATCCAGAGTGTATCACGTGTCATTATTATATTAATTACTTTTGAATTAACGATCAACGTTACAAAATAATTAAATTAATCACAATTTAACTTTTAACGGTTTTATTGTTCGTAAGGGCTCAATTAACTTTTAACGTTACAAAAATAATTAATTTTTGGGTAAACAACATAGGTGGCCATTTAACTATGAGGTTGGTTCGAAATGACCACTATACTTTTAATTTTGGCAAATATATCACTAAACTATTTTTTTTGAGGAACACTAAACTATTTAATTGGTTCCAATCAGGCCACCAACTGTTAAAAGCTAACAAAGAAGATGACGTGGCTGTTAAATAAACTGGTATAATTACACATATGGTCTATATTATTTACACAATCTATAAATTTGGTCCTAATTTTAATTTAATAAAATATATTATTTATTTAATTAGGTGGTGACACGTGTCATCACGTGATTGAAGGATTTTATTTATTTTTATTTAATTTAATATATTTATTTTTCTCCCCCAATCAAATGAAGACACGTGTCACCTGATTGGAGGAATAAAAAAGCGAGCAACAAATCCGGCCTTGGGCAGATTCGAATCTAAGACCTACCAATATAAAACACGCATGCTTACTGTTGCGTGATTCGAGTGCTTCGCAATTTGTGCAAGTATACACGTCGCAAGTTATAGTATAGAAAGATATCGTCTCCACAGGGATTGGTGCTACTTCAAGAATCTATCATCTCGCACTGAAAAGTAAAAAAAATACAAGTAATAGTTTTGGGTTGAATAATCGACTAAACTAAAATAAACGAATGAACTAAAGAATTGAGTTGACAGAATGAGAGAATAGGTCGGATTATATTGCATTGTAGTGTGAAATTCGAATGAAATAGTCCTGGTTTTGCATGCAAGAGGAAGCTTGATTGCCTCGGCAATGGGCATAATGGTTGCCTCGGCAATGGGCAATACGATTGCCTCGGAAATGCACAAAGTAACTGTTTGGGCAATTGGTAGAGCGACTTCCAGGGCAAAGAATTAAGCTACTGCTCAGACAATTAAGTGACAACCTTCAAGGTTCGGCAAAGCGTTCTTCAATGGTTTCTTCTTATCCCTAAGTCGAAACTCTGTCAATGTGCAAGCCTTGATAATACCTCCCAGCGTGAACCAAGGGTGAACATCAACCGATATTGTGCCCTTCTTAGCCGTTGAAATTCGTACTTATTCCTTAGTCGAATTAGTTTTCACCAATTCAAGCAAAAACCATGCTTATTCGTTTCTTGAATCTAACTTTCCTAATATTAGACAAATGGATGCAATCACAATTTTCTCTCCCGATTCAATTGCAAGTAAAAATAAACACCAAGAATAAGCAAACCTTGAACTTAAATTGCATAACAAAAACCTAAACAAGATCCAAACGTTTTCTCACAACTACTAAACAAATAACCCTAGCCTAAGATAATTTAGTTCATAGTTGGGACTAAAAACAACACAAGATAATTTCCCAACAAGAACATCAACCGGAAAACAAAGAACAATAGAAGAATAGGGCTGCCTTGATCTTCAACTTCCTTACCGATTTTTCTCCCTTAATTCGACTCTCCTCTTGGCTGTGCATTCTCTTCTTTTTATAAGAGATTGGTTGGTTATATTCATTCTAGAGGAGGAAGTTAAGTTGGAATTAAATGCTATAAAATAAAAGAAATAAATTCCTTTTTATTTTATTATTTTATTCCCCCTATAACTCATCTTATCTTCTTGAAATTTAATCACTTTTAAACAACTCAAGGGACTTCGACTTCTCCTAGGAATTCTTGTGGCTTTCGACTTGTAAAAAGGATTGAGTCCTTGTTGAAATCGGCAACTCTTGGTTGTGAAGAGTAGCAACTTCTTTATGTTGAAATCGGCAACTTTTTCTTGTCTTTTATTGTCGCGGCAATACTTGCCCGGGCAATTAACCTGCACACATCGAAACATATACCAGAGCAACATCTTTTCCACCAAATAAGTAATTAAAGATAATCAAGCATGGAAAGGAAGAAAACAATGCAATTATGCATGAATGGCTAATAATGCAACCTAAATGAGCCTAAGTTTAACAATAACTGAGATGAAAAAGGGTAGAAAATTAGTACTTTTACACACTTAATACACCCACAAACTCGAACTATTGCTTGTCCTCAAGCAATGCAAAACTATCAATTACCTGCCAAGACTTTAATCAAACGAGACATGCTTGATACTTGCCTTCAAACTTCAGAACCATGGCACAATTTAGGGTGAGTGTTCGAATAGCATGAATTTTCCCAAAACCAAACTATAATGCTCATGATCATGTGTGTGCGTAGTTGTGCGCAAGTTGGTTATCAAGAGTCTTATGTGAACAATAGGTTTTTATTACTTTAATTTCCAGGGCATTTATTAATATATAAATCATGGCGTTTTTAGGGCTTCAGCTCTTCACAACTACTTTCCTAGGCTTGAAAATAAGATTGGAGCAAACAACGAACCCCCGAGCCTATTGAGTAAAGTCATCCCGTGAAGACTTTCATCTACTCATGCTAAATTGTCCTTCACATTTAATGTTTTCAATTTAAATGGACATGTTATAGCAGCAGAGTATCCTAAGCACATGATTTTCATTTAATTTGACTAGAGCTTGTTTCGGGCACCTATAGCTAGAAGCTTAATTCTTTTAATTTCCCTCAATTTCTAAGTAACCTAATGTTCACTAAGCTTTTATTAATCAACATGCCACAATTGTGTCAATTAACTTTCAGCATCATAGTAAAATTCTAAGTCCTTTTCATGCAAGCCTCAAGTTAAAGGTTCTTTCAATTAAGTGTAGTGCCAAAATTCATCTTGAGAAATTCAACAAGTCCTAGCAATTAGATTTAATTGAAAGCATGACAAGTACATATGCAATTAACTAAGGATAGATGCAACTAAACATAAAACTAAATAAAGACAATTATCCCCCCAAACTCGAGAAGAGCATTGCCCTCAATGCATGAAAACACAAAAGTACATAGAAACAAAAAGTGAAAACGAAAGAAACGAAGTTACAATGACTCGGAGAGGTCCTTGTCTTGAATTATGAGTTTCCTTCTCACAGTTTGCTTGAATCTCTTGCTTGCTCGAGGTGGTTGATGGCATGTAACGGGTGTAGGAGCCAGTTTGTTTTTCACCTCGTCATCATCGTCCTCCTCAATGTCGATTTCCTCAGTGGTGGAGGCCTTGCATTTTGCTGTGACAGGGATATCAGGATTGCTTTGGGTCAGACGGCGGATTACTCGTCCGAATCGGAGGATTCTGACCATGTCATGGTGTGGCTTGGCTCAGTTAATGGTGCCTTGCCTTTGTCATCCTGGGTTGGTGGAGCATCTTCGGTTGGAATTGCCGAGGCAGTAGCAGTTGGCGTTGTCGAGGCAGTTTTGGTGGGTATTGCCAAAGCAGGGGCTGTAGGCATTGCCGCAGCAATTATGTCGACTGGAAAAATTAGGAACCTTACCCAGTTGTCTGGGTATTTCTCTAGGATCACTCGGATGATGGCGTTGTTGTAATCATTCATATACCTCATAAACTCCAACTACCTCTTCTCCATGGTCTCTAGCCGATGTGCAAGTGGCCTAATCATTGCCTCGAGTGTTGTCATCTTCGGTTCACCCGTATTGGCGTTGGTGGGGGTTGTTGTCACGGCTTTGCCTGAAGATGTTGTCGGGCCAATTCCTTTGATCGGAGTGGACCATGGCTCGACTTCGGAGACTCTCATGATCTTTAAATATTGGGCTCTCATCCATCCTTTCCTTTTCGGTGTCTTCTCGTCAGCTGAATCACTTTCCACATGTTGTTGCTCGCACAATCCATTTATGAGACTTGGGAAATAGAGTTTCCCCTTGTCCTTTAGACTACATTGAGACATCTCATTGCATATGATAGATCTAACATTTATAATACGATTATGCAATATATAATGAATTAATAATAGTCTAGGCTTGTCAATCGTGGTGTTGTGTGAGGTTGGCATTAAGCATCTTTTGACAAAAGTATTCCAAAGTTTTGCCTCGGGCTTAAGCCTTAGGCAGTTTATCGTTCCTTTGAATGCCCTATCGTTCCATATTTTGCCGGCAATGGTAAGCTCTTTGAGAATGTCATCATAATCCCCCGGCATGAGGTTGTCAATGAACTCCTTGTGTTCATCTTTCAGGATGGTTAGCCCATAGAAGAGGTTGATGGAGTCGGGATCAACCGGAATGGCCTTGCCGCGGACAAATACATAGGGGTTGTTCAGGTTGGGTGAGTGGGCATAGAATTCCCGAAGCCAACTAACATTGCCCGACTTTGGTTGGTGGCAAAGGATTTGCCATTTTTGCTGCTCCACTATGCGGAAGACGAATGGCTCCAAACCGAAATCTTGGTGTGATGTGGTGTAGAAAAACCCTTGCTCTTCCATGACCTTTCGGTGGGCAAACTTTGCCAAAGAATCTTGCCTTTATTGCCGGCGTGGCATATCTCTTTAAGGACGGCTCTTGGCTTGTTTCTTGGTGCTCCGTTGCTTTGAGTTTCATGGCCATTGTGGTTTCATGGTGTTGTGAGAATTGGATTTCTAGAGAATAGAAGAAGAAAATTTTGGAGTTTAAGTGAAAGAAAGAAAGTTTGAAGGTTGTGATGGTTGAGTGTTATGAGATGGGGTATTAAATAGGGTGTTGTGTCATGATTACAATTTTGAAAATCAAATTTGAAATCTTTAATGACATGGATTTGAGTGGGCGACAAGTTTGTATGGGGAATGTGAAAAGTTGGCCGGCTATGGTAGGGGTTAGGAGGTAATTTTAGGGTGAAAAATTGGGTTTAGAATCCCTAAAAATTAGCCCATATATCCATAATAATCGGTCCTTGTATCCATCAAAAATCGACCCATGATCCCCCTTCTTTAGGTGAGACTTTAATCTTCTTTCCAATTCTTCTTCAAGTTGAACTCTTTTCCTAAAAGCGTTCCTAAAAAATAGTATTAGTAATTGGAAATTGATAAAAAAAATATAAATTAAACTTAAAATAAACTCTTGTCCTAAAATAATGTGGAAAAAAGGCGAAAATTAAAAATACTAAAGGAGAGCATGGTCATGCATCTTCTAAAGTAATCACTTCCTTATCGCGTACGACATGGGTGCCGAAGTAATGTTTTAATCTTTGTCCATTAACTTTAAATTCATAGCCATCTTTTATGGACTTGATTATTACGACACCATGAGAGAATGGTTTTACAACTTCAAAAGGTCTGGACCATCTTGATCGCAATTTTCCTGGGAAAAGCTTCAACCGAGAATTAAAAAGGAGGACTAATTGCACGGGCAGAAATTGTCGTGGAAATAGTTTCTTGTCATGCCAACGCTTAGTTTTCTCCTTGTATATTCTTGCATTGTTATAAGCTAAGGCACGAAACTCCTCTATCTCATTAAGGTCTAATAGTCGTTTTTGTCCAGCACTCTCCCAATCCATATTCACAGTTTTGATTGCCTAGTACGCCTTATGTTTGATTTCCACCGGGAGATGACAACTTTTACCATAGAGAAGTCGGAAGGGAGACATGCCTAATGGTGTTTTGAATGTTGTCCGATAGGCCTAAAGTGCATCATCAAGTCGAAGAGACCAATCCTTGCGAGAGGGGTTGACTACTTTCTCAAGGATGTTTTTCAACTCTCGGTTAGAAATTTCAGCTTGCCCATTTGTTTGTGGGTGATATGCCGTGGCAATTTGTGTGAAACTCCAAATATTTATAACACCTTGGCAATTAGCTTGTTATCGAAATACTTGCCTTCATCGCTGATGATTGCTCTCGGCATTCCAAACCGTGTGAATATGTTTTTCTGAAGGAATTTTTGCACGGATTTGGAATCATTGTTTGGAGTTGCTATCGCCTCGACCCACTTGGATACATAGTCAACGACAAGGAGGATGTAGAGATTCCCACATGAAGACGGAAAAGGTCCCATAAAATCAATTCCCCAAACATCGAATAGTTCAACTTCAAGGATGTTTTGTAAAGACATCTCGTGTCGCCTTGAAATATTGCCTGTTCGTTGAAAACGATCACATTGTTTGTAGAACTCTTGGGCATCTTTGTAAAGTGTGGGCCAATACAATCATGATTGCAAGACTTTGGCCGCAGTTCGTGTCCCTCCAAAATGGCCTCCATAAGGTGAAGAATGGCATTGCTCGAGCACATTATGTTCTTCTTCTTCTGGGACACACCTTCTTATAACTTGATCTGCACATTGTTTAAACAAAAAAGGCTCGTCCCTATAATAATGCTTAACATCATGTCGGAACCGCTTCTTCCCTTGGTGAGTAAGGTTATAAGGTAATATACCACTAACTAAGAAATTCACAAGATCAACATACCATAGTGTTGTTAAAGCTAGTGCCGTAGTTGTCGCCGAGGGCATTGCCGAGGCAATCCCTATTCCCATTGCTGAGGTAGTATCAGTCGAGCTTGCCCAGGCAATGAATAACTGCTCATCTGAGAATGCTTCTTGGATTTCTGCATTTTTGGTGTCTCTTTGTTCCAGTTGTGACAAACTATCGGCAACTTGGTTCTCGGTACCTTTTTCTGTCCTTAATTTCAATGTCAAACTCTTGTAAAAGTAAAATCCAACGAATCAAACGAGGTTTGACATCTTTCTTGGCAAAAAGGTACTTGATTGTCGAATGGTTAGTATGAAAAATTATCTTGGTTCCAATTAGGTATGAACGAAATTTATCAAAAGCGAACACTATGGCTAGTAACTCTTTCTCGGTGGTGGTGTATTTTACTTGTGCCTCATTAAGAGTTCTACTAGCGTAGTAGATCAAATGAAAGATCTTACCTGTTCGTTGTCCTAGGACTGCTCCTATCGCAAAGTCACTTTCATCGCACATAAGTTCAAAGGGCAATGTCCAATCTGGTGGAACTATTGTTAGTGAGGTTACAAGTTTCTGTTTCAGGGTCTCGAATGCTTTGATGCATGAGTCATTGAAGTCAAAAGCTTTATCATGTTCAAGCAAGCTACACAAAGGTTTAGTAATCTTAGAATTTTTTTCTATAAACCTTCTATAAAAACCTGCATGTCTCAAGAAGCTTCGAATTCCCTTGACTGAAGTTGGTGGGGGTAGTTTCTCGATCACATCCACTTTTGCTTTGTCGACTTCAATTCCCTTAGATGATATTTTGTGGCCAAGAACTATGCCTTCATCCACCATAAAATGACACTTCTCCTAATTTAGGACCAAGTCGGATTCCTCGCATCGTTTAAGTACTTTCTCCAAATTGCATAGGCAATTGTCGAAATCATCTCCAAGCATCGTTGGAAGGTTGCTGGGGTATTGCATAATTCGAATGGCATCCTTCGAAAGGTATAAGTACCGTATGGGCATGTAAAGGTGGTCTTTTCTTGGTCTTTTGGTGCTATGGCAATTTGGTTATAACCTGAATAACCATCAAGAAAACAATAAAAGGGTTTACCTGCAAGATGGTCAAGCATTTGATCAATAAAAGCTAAAGGAAAGTGGTCTTTCTTAGTAGCTTTATTCAACTTACGGTAATCCATGCAAACCCTCCAACCGGTCACAGTCCTAGTTGGGATTAGTTCATCAATTTTTTACTTACCACAATTATACCTCTCTTTTTTGGTACACATTGTACCGGACTTACCCATGTACTGTCAGAGATGTGATAGATGATACTAACATTGTAACCCCCTCGTCCCAGCCTAGCCACTAGACCGAACCGAACGGGTTACACGGGAAAAATCGAAGCGAAACCCGTTAAGGCCTCACTCCGATTAGCAGCCCTATTTTTTTTCTTTTAATTAATCTTGTCTAGATGCTTTATTGGAACCTATGTGAGAAAGAAAACAGCGAAAAAGCAAACACAGATACTGTAGAACTAATGTTTTGATATAATATTTGAAAAATGTTTTGGACTAATTTGAAAAGAATTTAGAACTTGGTTTTAAGTCCAAACAACTTGAATTTATGTTTAAGGGATCTTAAAAGGTTTTTTGGCAAAGTTTTTCATGATTTTAAATAGCCAAACTTGCATTTTCAAGCTGCCCGTACCGATACGGTAGAATCCGTATCGATACCTTTTTGCCCAGTTTGGTCAACTGCCAAAACCCGTATCGATACAGGCTTTGTCGTATCGATACGGATCGGGATCATTTCGATACGCCTGGTAAGCGTACCGATCCCCTTTCAACAACCCCAACGGCTATTTTCCCAACGACCATTTAAATGTGAAACCGTACCGATACGCTCTCAAGCGTATCGATACCCCTAGGCTGGTAAGAGCCCAACGACTAGTTTCTAATGAAGGCCGTACCGATACGGGTCCAAGCGTATCGATACGGAAGGCCGCAGAACAGCATTAATGAAGGTAAATAAAGTCCTCAACGGCTCCAAATCATCCCCAATGGCTAGTAACGGCTACAAACTCATTTGGGAGTATAAAAGGGACCTCCAAGCATCAAGTAAAGGCTAATGCTCATATTGTCAAACATCAAATGATCAAAAAGTGTCTAAGTGCTTAAATTGTCATTTATTGTATAGACAAACACTAGTGAGCCAAAATTGTCAAATTTGCTCAAGTGTTTTAGGTTTGGGTGAGTGCTTAATTTGTGCAAACAAATACCTATTAGAGGGATTTAAGTTTGCTTATTGTTTCTCTTTGTAAGAGAGGGTTTCAATCAAGGCTTTGGGTAGAAAGCTTGATTGGTTGTAAGGGTTTCCTCCTAATCCTAGAAAAGGGGAAAAATCAATAGTGGATTGATTGAGAAATCCTTAGTGGGGAGCTAAGGTAGTGGATGTAGACCTTGGTTAGAAGGTTGAACCACTATAATTCATTGTGTCTTATTTCTTTTTAGCTTCCTTAACCCTTCCACCCAAAATTCCACCTCTCCACCACTTGGTGAGCTAAATAGGTTGATCGAATCGAGCCCCTAAAAACCCAACAATTGGTATCAGAGCTTGGCTCAATCGAAGGGGATTCACATCCTATTCAGAAGATCCGGCAAGCTCGATCACTATTTCATCAACCGACTCAAATGGCACAATCAATCGACAAACCGCCTTTCTTTGACGGAACCCACTATGCCCATTGGAAGACAAAGATGAAGTTCTTCATCAAATCTAAAGATTACAAGCTATGAGATATAGTTGAAGATGGTTCGTTCGTGCCTCAAAGAAGCAAAGAGGAGTGCCGACGATCGCAAGAAGATGGAGCTAAATTGCAAAGCCTTGCACATTCTATTTTGTGCATTTGGCCCATCCATCTATGAGAAGATGTCTTCTTGTGAGAGTGCCAATGAGGTATGGGATAAGCTTGAAGTCACATACGAGGGAACCAATGAAGTCAAGGAGACCAAGATTGGGCTCCTAACCTTAGAGTATGAGAACTTCAAGATGGATCCGGAAGAGAGCATCGAGAAGATGTTTGATAGGTTTTCCACAATCACAAATGGTCTCAAGGGCTATGGAGAAGCCATTCCGGAGGAGAAACTTGTCCGAAAGCTCATCTACTCACTTCCCGAGTCTTGGGACTCAAAGAGGACCGCCATCATCGAAGCAAAGAATTTGAAGCTTGATGAACTCATGGGGTCACTCCTTACTCATCAAATCACGAAGAAGAACAAAGAGGATGAGAAGAAGAGGGAAGAAATTAGAGCTATGGGAGAGAAGAAAATCAAAGGGCTTGGCATCAATGCAAGTGCCATGGCTCTCAAATCCTCCACTTGCCATCATGTCTACTCAAGTGAAGAGGAGGATGAAGATGAAGAGATAGTTCATCTCTTCAAGAAGTGTGCCCCGTTCATGAAGAATGTCTTAAGAGAGCTTGAATGAGAACCCAAGAAGAAGGAGAGGGCTAGCACTTCAAGCCATAAGAAAAAGGCACATATGGCTACTTGGAGTGATGAGGACTCCATCGACGATGAACAAGCCAACCTTTGCCTTATGGCCATCGAAGAAGATTCAAGGGTAACTTCTAATTCATCTACTTTATGTTCATATTCTTTTGATGAATTACAAGATACCTATGATGATTTGGTTTTAGATTTTAAAACTCACATTTTGAAAAACAATAAATTGATTTCAAAGTTAAAAATTCAAAATGATTTGCTTTCTAAAACCAAACTTGAACTTGAAGCAAAACTTGAAGAGTTTGAATTAAAATGTTTTGATCTACAAAAATTTCTTCAAAAAGTTCAAGAAGAAAAGGATTTGATTTCCAAAGAGCTTGAAAAGAAAAATAGTTTTGGAAAATCAAATTTTTATGTAAGACAATCTAGTGCCCCTAGATTTATTAAAGGAAAATGTTTTAGAAGTATTTGGGTCCCAAAAGGACTTAGTACTTCAATTAAAAAGGATGACATTGAAAAATGGATTCCTAAGGGGACTAAAATTTGTGCTACTAACGTCTATGGATCCAAAGCAATTTGGATACCAAAAATCACTTGATTGTCTTTTGCTAGGTGTGATGGAGATGTTCAACAAGTCAAACATTGAGGGGAGCTCCATGCAAACAAGGGAGAACACTTGAAGAAGGAAGGCTTCACATCCTCCCTTGGGTTCAAGTGTTGGTAAAAATTCTAGTTGTTTTTGCATTTATTTGTTTTAATTTTTATTTAATTCAACTAGATGATCATATATGTTGGACTAACATTTCAATGATGCTTTGAGTAAGGGGGAGCCATTTTAAAACCAAATTCTTATTTTTGTCAAAATTTTACCTCTATTGTTATTTTTGAACTTAATGTTTTAAATTCTTTTTGATATAACAAAAAGGGGGAGAAATGGTTTGAAAAATTGGATTTTCAAATGAATAAGGGGGAGCTTTATTTGATTTCACATCTTTAATCGCTTATTCACATTTTTAAACTTAAAGGGGGAGAATCCCAAACAATTTTTCAAGTTGGTTTTATTATATAAATAATGGGGAGATTGTAGAACTAATGTTTTGATATAATATTTGAAAAATGTTTTGGACTAATTTGAAAAGAATTTAAAACTTGGTTTTAAGTCCAAACAACTTGAATTTATGTTTAAGGGATCTTAAAAGGTTTTTGGCAAAGTTTTCATGATTTTAAATAGCCAAACTTGCATTTTCAAGCTGCCCGTACCGATACGGTAGAATCCGTATCGATACCTTTTTGCCCCAGTTTGGTCAACTGCCAAAACCCGTATCGATACAGGCTTTGCCGTATCGATACGGATCGGGATCGTTTCGATACGCCTGGTAAGCGTACCGATCCCCTTTCAACAACCCCAACGACTATTTTCCCAACGGTCATTTAAATGTGAAACCGTACCGATACACTCTCAAGCGTATCGATACCCCTAGGCTGGCAAGAGCCCAACAGCTAGTTTCTAATGAAGGCCGTACCGATACGGGTCCAAGCGTATTGATACGGAAGGCCGCAGAACAACATTAATGAAGGGAAATAAAGTCCTCAACGGCTCCAAATCATCCCCAACGGCTAGTAACGGCTACAAACTCATTTGGGAGTATAAAAGGGACCCCCAAGCATCAAGTAAAGGATAATGCTCATATTGTCAAACATCAAATGATCAAAAAGTGTCTAAGTGCTTAAATTGTCATTTATTGTATAGACAAACACTAGTGAGCCAAAATTGTCAAATTTGCTCAAGTGTTTTAGGTTTGGGTGAGTGCTTAATTTGTGCAAACAAATACCTATTAGAGGGATTTAAGTTTGCTTATTGTTTCTCTTTGTAAGAGAGGGTTTCAATCAAGGCTTTGGGTAGAAAGCTTGATTGGTTGTAAGGGTTTCCTCCTAATCCTAGAAAAGGGGACGAATCAATAGTGGATTGATTGAGAAATCCTTAGTGGGGAGCTAAGGTAGTGGATGTAGACCTTGGTTAGAAGGTTGAACCACTATAATTCATTGTGTCTTATTTCTTTTTAGCTTCCTTAACCCTTCCACCCAAAATTCCACCTCTCCACCACTTGGTGAGCTAAATAGGTTGATCGAATCGAGCCCCTAAAAACCCAACAGATACAAACCAAACAGATCAGACAACAACGATAACTTTTTAGCCATTTTACTTCAGGCCGTATCGATATGCCTTCAAGGGTCAAACTTCCCAAGGTCAACTCCAAGGGGACCGTATCGATACCCTGCAAGCTGGTATCGATACACCCTCAAGGTCAAACTCTCAAAGTCAACTTCAAAGACCGTATCGATACGCCTGAGGCCCGCACCGATACCCCATTTTCTCGTCAAAATCTCAGATTTCCAGAGGACCAAGAGGGTATCAATACGCCCCCGCGTATCGGTACGATAGGATTAAAAAACAGGGGACTGTATCGATACTGCCCTTAAGCGTATCGATACGCCCTGCATTGAAAGACAGAAAATTTCAATTTTAAACACAAGGGAACCAACTTAAACACCCTAAGCAAGCATTTGACCAACACCTAAACATTCATGCAACTCAAGGCAACCAAGAAAACTCATTTAGGCAAGTTAAACATTCAACGGAACTAAAAATTAACAAAACAAGGTTTAACATAGATATTGTTGGGATTTTAGGGGCTCGATTTCGTTCAACCGATGTGGTTGCCAAGTTTGGAGAAGATTGTATTTTTAGGTGATTTGGTGGAAGCTAAAATTAAAAGATATACACAATGATTTAGAGTGGTTCGACTTTCTAACCCAGAGCCCACATCCACTACCTTAGCTTCCTACTAAGGATTTCCAAACAAATTCACTAAGAGTTTCGTTCCCTTTTCTCGGATTAGGAGAAAACCGTTACAACGATCAAGCTTTCTACCCAAAGCTTGATCAAACACTCTCTTACAAAGAAATACTTAGCAAACTAGAAATCCCTCTAGAGGGTATATGTTTGCTCAATAAAAGCTCACACCCAAAACCTAAACACTTGAGCAAATATTACAATGTTAAGCTCACTAGTGTTGTCTAAGCAAGAAATTTACAATTTAAGCTCTAGACAAATTTTGACATCATAATGTTGTAACAATTGAAGCATTAACCATCTCTTGATGCTTGGAGGTCCATTTTATACTCCCAATTGAGTTTGTAGCCGTTACTAGCCGTTGGGGTTGAATTAGAGCCGTTGGAGCCTTTATTTCCCACCATAAATGCAGTTCTGCAGCTTGGCGTATCGATACCCTTCAAACCGTATCGATACGGTCCCGATAAGGAATTAGCCATTGTGCACTTCAACTGATGCATATCGATACGCTTACCTAGCGTATCGGTACGGTCCTGCAAATTAAAAGACCGTTGGGAAATATGACCATTGGGGTAGTTAGGCGTATCGGTACGCGACTAGCCGTTGGGCTATTTTAAAAAACACCGTATCGATACGGCTAAGCGTATCGCTACGGGTTTTGGCTACTGGAAAATATCTGTAGTTGAAACCCTAGAGCATTTCGCTACGGTCCTAGACCGTATCAGTACGGGTACTTAAAAAGCTTGGTTTTGACTACTTTAAATGTACTTTAAATCATTCCAAAGCCTTGTAAAACCCTTAAACATATTTTCAAGTTGTTTTTGACTAAAACACATTTAAATTCTTTTCAATTTAGTCCAAAACATTTTTCAAATATTATATCAAAACACTTAGTTCTACAGATATCCAACATGCTTAACATTCACAAAGAGTTCAAAAGCCAACCAAATCATGCTTCAACATTTCAAACACGTTAACAACAATAACAACCACATAGGAGTTTGAACACCAACTCCTCAACAAAAGTAGTCTATTCCCATTGCCTAAATATTATTACAACCATGAAAAACCATACTTGAGCTAGCAAATGAACTCCAAGGTTCCTCCTTTGCCCCGTTTGCCTTCCGAAACCACTAACAATCTGCATCGTTGGAAAAGAGAGCGTAAGCTTAAAAGCTTAATGAGCGGAGCTCTAAATCACAACAACAACAATGCAGTTCAAAACATAAATTTAGTTTAAAGACAAAACCATTTAGATAGGAAAAACGCTAAGTCGAAAACACAAGACAAACCATGGTGTGCACATGCACAACCATTCCCGGTGGGACTACACATCACCGTTCACAACAACTAGCATATTTCCGGTAGGACTACACATCATCGTACTCATCTACTAGTCACTTCCGGTGGGACTACACATCACCATATCAACAACATACTTTCCACTAACCGTCACGTGAGGCTTTGACAACAACTACGACATCACAACAACATTAAAAGGAGGTAAAAGCAATCCACAATTCACACAACGACACGTATAAACACATACGCCAACAATCAACAAAACAAGGCAAATTAGGATAGCTTACACTTGGGTTTAGGTTGGCCCCTAAGGCTCCACCCAAACCCCAAGAAAAACATATTTGATACGTTTTAAAGCTTCAAAACAATTCCCACTCACCAGCATGATACCCAAATCAAGCTAACGGTCCTCCCTTCAAGCTTCCGCAACTACTGGTGTAGCGTCCGAAGAACCCAAATCCTTATCCACTGCTTATACCCAAATCAAAACAAAGAATTAATACACCTTTCAACATTCAAACTCACTGAAATCAATCCCATCAAAATCCGACAACAACAAGCATCCGATTTCTATCCGAAACTAACCAAAACCATCCTCATTTCTACTCTAACCTCAAGTCAACTGTATACTCATCTATTTACCATCTAAACCATGTTCAAACACTCCAAAAACAACAACCTAACATCACCAAAACATTAGGAAACCTTCTCCACCATTTCTAAGCCAAAAGCCCAAATACCCATTAGTCAAAATTTACCCATTTTCCAAATTTCGAGATTTCATGAAAAACCCATTGTCTTAACACCATTTTACACTCAAAACATCATTTAAAACTCACCCAAAGCATTGTTTTCACTAAAAAGCTTAAACCCTTCAAAAACCCATTTTCACCCAAAATGAAGAAACTTGAGAAATCTTCAAAACCTTGAAAGGAAAGTGCTAAAAACAAGATTAGAATGAAGAGAAGAATAAAACCAAGTGCTCACCTCTTTGAAACCTCCAAAAAAATGGTGAAGATTGGTGAAAAAGGTTGGTGGCTTGGCTTTGGGGGGTTTTTAACGTGAAATGAGGTTTTGGGGAAGAAGATGAGATGAAAAATTTGAAAAATAGTATTTTATTTAATTCAAAATTTATCTCAAAAACCTATTTTTCCTCATTTTACCAAAAGACCCTTTTTAAAATTCCTTTTTCTTCAAAAGCTTTAAAATTGGTTTTTAAAATTGTTTTCCCAAAATTGCTTAACCCGAATCGGCTTAACCAAACTCGAATATCTTTCGGGCCCCAAACTCGGGCGTTACAGACATCAAGCCATTTGATGATTTCTTTCCTTACAACCTCTTTCATGACTCAGTTAAGCCTCCTTTGCACCTCAATGGTTGGTTTATGATCATCCTCTAAAAGGATTGTGTGCATACAAACCGCTGGGCTAATTCCCTTCAAATCGACAATTGTCCATCCTATTGCCTTTTTGTGCAGCTTTAGCATGTCGATCAATCTTTTCTCTTGTTCAAGCTGCAACTTAGAAGAGATGATTATGGGAAATGTGTTATTGGTTCCCAAATAAACATATTTTAATTACCCTGGTAGTGGTTTCAATTCAAGAACAAGGGGTTGCTCGATAGAAGGTTTTTCGATTCTTCTTTCTTCCCCTGAGTAATCTAGTGGTTCGAAATACTTACCTGGACGACTTGCTATTCAATTGTCTTCATCTTGTTCGTTGTCGTTCAGTTCTTCATGCTCTTCAGGGTTAAGGAAATTGTCATTGCAATTGCCGAGGCAATCGTCACTGAAATTGCCGAGGCAATTGTCAAGGCATTCTTTCTCCACATCATGATCGAACTCGGTTGTGGCATGGATGACTTGACACTCTTCTGGGTCATTGGCTTGCTTTAGGGTGTGGAAAACATTCAACTTGATTTGTTGATCATTTACCCTCATGATGAGTTCTCCTCTCTCAATATCGATCAAGGTTCTTCTCGTAGCTAGGAATGGCCTCAAAGGATAATAGATGGGAACTCATCTGTTTCACAATCCAAAACAATGAAGTCAGCAGGGGAAATAAATTTATCAACTCTTATCGGGATATCCTCAATTTTTCCCTCTAGATGAACATAAGATCTATCGGCAAGCTGTATCATCACTGTAGTAGGTCTCGCCTTCCCTATTCCCAATCGTTGGAAGACTGATTTCAACATAAGGTTTATGCTTGCTCCAAGATCGCATAATGCCTTCTCGACGTAGTGATTCCCTATCGCACGCGGTATGGTAAAACTACATGGATCTTTAAGCTTAGGTGGCATTCAGTTGTGCAGCATGACCATACATCCTTCTGTTGCAGCAACGGTTTCAAATTCTCCTATTCTTGTTCTCTTCGAGACAATGTCTTTAAGGAACTTGGCGTAGTTCGGCAATTTCTCGATTGCTTCTACCAAGGGCAAGTTGATGTGGACTTGCTTCAAGATGTCGATAAACTTCTTGAATTGGTATTCTTATTTCTGCCATTTCAACCTTTGTGGGAACGGTGGTGGAAGTCGAATGTCATCAATCCGTTCCTTGCATGGGAATTTGATTTGAGGCATTGAATCAGAACTTTTAGAAGCCTTCTTGTTTTCGGCAGTATCTTTGTCGGGTATTGTTGAGACAATGTTATCGCGCATTGCTGAGGAAATGTTGAGGGGTATTGCCGTGGCAATGTCACCGAGCATTACCGAGGCAATTGGTTCCTTTGATTTTGTCTCATTTGTTTCATGAACTTGGGGTTCTTTGAGTTGTTTACCACTTCGTGTGGTGATTACCTTGCATTGCTCATGAGTCGTTCCCTTTGCGACCTTAGTATCGTTAGGCAAACCACTTATCTGTCTCGAATTCATGATATGAGCGAATTGCCTAACTTGAGTTTCCAATGATTTCAAAGTTTCTTCATAGTTCTGCATTCTAATCTCAGTCATGTCAATAAAAGCATCAGTTTTTTATGAAATTATCAGTGTTAGCCTTATATCCACTAGTTTGTGTCATGAAAGCATTTAGAGAGTTTTCCAAAGAACTGGACGGTATTGATTGTTGTTGCGGCATCGATTGCCGAGGCATGTTCTGTTGGAATCCCAGTGCTGGAGTATTGTGATTGTTCTGATTGAGGGCATTGTTGGGATTGCTCCATGAGGAATTTGGATGTTTCTTCCAGGCCAGATTGTAAGTGTTGGACATCACGTTGTTGTTCCAGTTGTAGTTTCCAACATAAAAACTGGACTCTGGGTTCTGTGGACACTCAGAAGAATCATGGTTACCATTATAAAAATCACAAAAGGAACCTACTACCTTGACCTCCTGTGTGTTGCTTGGTCGTTGCATGTTCTTAACCAAATTTGTTAAGGTAGCCAATTGCGAGAGGATCGAGTCCGATGACTCAAGCTCGTTTATTGTAGCATGTCGTCTAACTCCTCCTCTTCTGGTAGTTGGGAACTGGTAATCATTTTTAGCAAGCCTGTTTAGGATCTCCATTGCTTCTTATGGTGGCTTATCTAAGAGTATGCCATTTGTCGAGGCATCTAGCATCATCCTTGTCGGTGTATTTACCGCGTTGTAAAACATCGTCACTTGTGTCCATACAGGGAATCCGTGTAAAGGACACTTGTGTAACAGTTCTCTATATTGCTCCCAAGCCTTGTACATGGATTCATCATCTGCCTGTCGAAAAGAAGTGATCTCGTTACGTAACTTATCAGTCATATTTGTAGGATTAAATCGAGCAAGGACATCACGACATAAATCTGTCCAAGATTCTATTGATTCGGATGGAATACTATTCAACCAAGTTTTTGCCCTATCTCTCAGTGAACAGGGGAACAATATTAGCCTCAAAATATCCTCATGGACTCCTTGTAGTTTGAATGAATTGCAAATCTCCAGGAAAGATTTGAGATGTTGTCTAGCATCTTCAGTTGTCGAGCCGCCAAATTGACCAATTGTATTGATCATATTAAACATTACTGGATTTAATTCAAGTGGGCAGCTTCGATTGCAGGTGTGACAACTCCTTGGCTCAATCCGTTGAGATCTTCCTCTAAATAATCTCGGACGTTGAGGTTCCTTGCTTGAGCAAGTTGAGCTGGCAAATACACTCCATCTACTACCGCGGCAATTTGATTGCCGTTGGCATTATTATTTCCAACTTGATCTCCAATTGCTGCTCTCAATCTTTGTCTGAGTCTTCGATAGGTACATTCAATTTTTGGATCAAGGGGATATACTAGAGTTGTTGGATTTGCCCTAGTCATACACCAATGCAAAATCAAGATGCTGTTATCCCTTGAGAAACAGAAAAGGTAAAAATAAAAGTGCAAGAAAATAAAAACAAAGGCGCTATTGCCAATCCCCGGCAACGATGCCAAAAACTTGTTGGGTGATTCGAGTGCTTTGCAATTTGTGCAAGTATACACGTCGCAAGTTATAGTATAGAAAGATATAGTCTCCACAGGGATTGGTGCTACTTCAAGAATCTATCGTTTCGCACTAAAAAGTAAAAGAAACACAAGTAATAGTTTTAGGTTGAATAATCGACTAAACTAAAATAAATGAATGAACTAAAGAATTGAGTTGACAGAATGAGAGAATAGGTTGGATTATATTGCGTCGTAGTGTGGAATTCGAATGGAAAAGTCATAGTTTTGCATGCAAGAGGAAGCTTGATTGACTCGTCAATGGGCAGAATGGTTGCCTCGACAATGGGCAATACGATTGCCTGGGGAATGCACAAAGCAACTGCTTGGGCAATTGGTAGGGCGGTTGCCAGAGTAAAGAATTAAGCTACTGCTCGGGCAATTGAGCGACAACCTTCAAGGTTCGACAAATCGTTCTTCAATGGTTTCTTCTTATCCCTAAGTTGAAACTCTGTCAATGTGCAAGCCTTGATAATACCTCCTAGCGTGAACCAAGGGTGAACATCAACCGATCTTGCACCTTTCTTAGCCGTTGAAATTCGTACTTATTCCTAAGTCGAATTAGTCTTCACCAATTTGGGTAAAAATCATGCTTATTCGTTTCTTGAATCTAACTCTCCCGATATTAGACAAATTAATGCAATCATAATTTCCTCTCCCGATTCAATTGCAAGTAAAAATAAACACCAAGAATAAGTAAACCTTGAACTTAAATTGCATAACAAAAACCTAAACAAGATCCAAACATTTTCTCACAACTACTAAACAAATAACCCTAGCCTAAGATAGTTTAGTTCATAGTTGGGATTAAGAACAACACACGATAATTTCCCAACAAAAACATCAACCGAAAATTAAAGAACAATAGATGAATAGGGCTGCCTTAATCTTCAACTTCCTTGCCGATTTTTCTCCCTCAATTCAACTCTCATCTTGGCCGCGCATTCTCTTCTTTCTATAGGAGATTGGTTGGTTATACTCCTTCTAGAGGAGGAAGTTAAGTTGGAATTAAATACTATAAAATAAAAGAAATAAATTCTTTTTTATTTTATTATTTTATCCCCCTATAACTCCTCTTATCTTCTTTATATTTAATCGCCTTTAAACAACTAAAGGGACTTCAACTTCTACTAAGAATTCTTGTGGCTTTCGACTTGTAAAAAAGATTGAATCCTTGTTGAAATCGGCATCTCTTGGTTGTGAAAAGTAGCATCTTCTTTATGTTAAAATCGACAACTTCTTCTTGTCTTTTATTGCCGCGGCAATACTTGCCCGGGCAATTAACCTGCACACATCGAAACATATACCAGAGCAGCACCTTTTCCACCAAATAAGCAATTAAAGATAATCAAGCATGAAAAGGAAGAAAACAATGTAATTATGCATGAATGACTAATAATGCAACCTAAATGAGCCTAAGTCTAACAATAACCGAGATGAAAAAGGTAGAAATTAGCACCTTTACACACTTAACACTGGGCTAAACCTAATTAAACTTTAATGCTAGGAAAAAAGAAAACAAAGAAACTGGCCATAGGTGGATTTGAACCCAAGTACTCTAGATATAAATCATGAATGTTTACCACTGGGCTAAGCCAAAATTTATGATATATAATAGAAAATATACTTTATGTGTTAATGAGTTGTTAATGCCAGAAAAAAGCAAATGTAGTTTTAAGGGACTCGAACATGATGTATAAAAACATCTAACCTAATTAAATAAATCTAATAATTAAATTTAACAAAGTTTTGTATATATTTTAAATTATAGTTAGTGCACAATTTAAAATTATATTATGTTCGTGAGTTTAGATTCGTTAAATGAATTTAATATAATTTTAAAATTTTAATTTTTCTATTAAAAAAGCAGTAAAAATATATTTTATAAAAAATATTAAAAAAATGAATTTAATATAATAATATTAATTTTTATATTAAAAGCGATGATTTTAAAAAGTATATTGAATAATGAATATAATATAAATTTAAGATTTCGTATTATATATCATAAATTCGGGCTTAGCCTAATGATAAACATGTGTGATTTACACTTGGGGTACTTGTGTTTATTCCGGCCATGGCTAGTTTTTTTTTTTTTTTTCATTTTTCCTGGCATTAAAGCATAATTAACACATATATTATAATTTGTATTATTTAAAACAAAACCAAGCTTAGCTTAATGGTAAAACATATATGCTATACATTGGGAGGTCTTGAGTTTGAATCCTCTCTCATCCAGATATGTTGTACAATTAGGTGACACATGTCATCACCTGATTGGGGGAGAAAATAAATATATTAAATTAAATAAAAATAAATAAAGTCCTTCAGTCACGTGGTGACACGTGTCATCACCTAATAAAATAATAATTTATTAAATTAAAATTAAGATCAAGTTGATAGATTGTATAAATAACAGGGTCCAAATGTGTAATTATACCAGTTTATTTAACAACCACATCATTCTCCAATTGGTGGCCTGATTGAAACCAATTAAATAATTTTGTGATATATTTGTTAAAATTAAAAGTATAATGGTCATTTCGACACCAACCATATAATTAAGTGGTCATCTATGTAATTTACCCTTTATGGTTTTTTTTTTTAATTTTCCGTTGTCGATTTTATATTTTATTTTTACATTTTTTTCTTTCCATCTCTCAATTCGCATATCTTAATGTATACTACCTAGGTATCCATTTTTTTTGCTTTAGACATTGCAAATCCTACTTTTCTTGGGAAGGAACTTTATTCTCAAAGATGCCTTTGCATCTTATTAGTTGTGACTTGTGAAGAACAAACTCTGGTTGGTAGTAATGATCTAATTTGTGTTTGATCTCCATACCAGACTGTATGGCTGATATGATGACATTCGAGACTTTTGTCATATTGTGATTGAGACTTGAGAGTTTGTCTGGTTTCCAAGATTGGGACTTCATGAGGTATGTTTGTAGAATTGCTAATCGACAATAGTTGGCATTTCTGCATCATTTTATCATTCCCCTGCATTCTTTTTTTTTTTGGATCAAATCATTCCCCTGCATTCTGTCAGCATGGTTTCATTACCCATTAATGTTGTCCTTTTTCCTATATTTTGTGCTTTTATCCACCTTAACCAATTTGGTGTAACAGGTTCGATTTCTAACAAAGATATATAATCCTAACATTGATAAGGTCGGGACCTGTTGCCCTTTATTTTATGGCGTGAAAAGGTTTACTTTCTTGGCTCTTAAGGGTTTAATCTATCTTTCAGCTTGGAAGAATGTCTTGACATTCTCAAAGACAAATGGAGTCCAGCTCTCCAGATCCGAACCGTACTCTTAAGGTATTGTAAGATATTCTGAGATATAAATCTGTGTACATATATAAATCTTGGCTTCCTAAGCAAGATTTTAAAAAATATTGCCAGAGCATTTGAATGTTGAAGCTGTTGCTATCTTTAGTTATAGTAGCACTCCTGTTTCAAGTTAATACCGGCATTATTATGTTTATTTCAGCATTCAAGCACTTTTGAGTGCTCCAAATCCCGATAATCCACTCTCTGAAAACATTGCGAAGCACTGGAAAACAAACGAGCTGAAGCTGTTGAGACCGGTAAAATCTGCTGTTTCCTTAGATTGGTCAAAATCATTCACCCTCTCACAATAATTGATGTTTGATTTAATATAGAAATTTGGAAGAAATGATGTTTTGAAAAGAGTCTGATATTCACAAAAGCTTCCGGTTGCTATCGTTTTCGGGTTGGAAGCAGTCTTGGAAGTTGTATGATAATATCCATAGTTGTCTGAAACTCTCAAATGCTAAACTAAGGATTATTCTTCAAATACAGCTTATCTAATTTTGTTATTTATCTGGCAAAGATGTTTTAACCATGCAGGGATGGATATTCTCGTAAAAAATAGCCATTGATGATAATTTTATTCTCGCAGTCGTCGAAAATAAGAAACGTTGTATCTCATTTTTAGTCTTTGAGATAATTGAATTGATCATTATTGTTCTTTTTTTTTTCGAATTGAAAAGAGGACTGTAACAAAAGTTTACAGCATAATCAGTCAATCATAATCTAGAAGGGGTAAAAGAGGAGCTGGAGGATCTGCAAAAATAGTTGTGGTGTAGCAGGGAAGATTGGTAAACTTCGTGAGCATATCTGTAGGTTTATTCGCGGCGCGAGGGATCTATTGAGTGTCGGTCGCCCATCCCAAGTTGCGCATCTTAGCAATAGCGTGAACCAGTGAACATGGAACGGAGTTCGCATTCATGCTATTTAATCGGTTGATCGCTTCCTTGTTATCCGATTGAATTAAAAGTCTCTCAAAACCATTTCCCATGCAAGTTGAAGGCCAACGAGAATTCCTCATAATTCTGCTTGAAGAGGACGAGTGATTCCTATCGTTTTATTGTAACCAAGAATCCATGAGCCATCATCCGCTTGGAAAATACCACCCACCGATCCAACTCCCGAACTTGGCGAGACAGCTCCATCCGTACTTAGACAGACCCACCCCATATCCGGTCACGGCCAATGAATTGCGGACGAGTCGAGCGGAGGAATGGACGATATCACAGAAGCGGATTCAGAATAATATCGTGCCCATGTCACACTACGCTGAAGGATTTGATCAACGCTACAAGGAGATCATTGAAAACCACTTCATTCCTGTTTTTCCAGATTTGCCAAGCTAATCCCCAAGTAGCGTACAGCTCGTTATCGGCCACATTCCTTTGGAGCCATAACTGGGCATCGCCAAGGAAAAAGGAAGCGTAGAGTCGTGAGAGGAGAAGACATCTCCATACCTCTTTGGCGAAATGGCAGTCCCTAAGAGAATGAATTATAGATTCAACAGCAACACTACAACAAGGGCAATATGATTGGTGACTTAAAGAACGACGACATCGTTCTTCGTTAGTCATCAACTTTCCTTTGTGAGCTAGCCATAGAAAGAAACGCACGCGTTGAGGCACACGCAATGACCATAACCTCTTCCAGCATGTTGATTCAGAATCCCAATTACCACTCGTCAATAAAGCATATGCAGACTTTACATCAAAGGAAAATTTATCATTCATGCACCAGATCGGTTTGTCAGGAATATCCTAGGTGTCAGGACAACGAATGCTTAAAATATGATTGACAGCATCATTGTTAAACAACTCTGATAGTTTTTCCAACGTCCCAGTGTCCATGTATGTCCAATAGATCCGAGACATGACGTACCTGTGAAGCGTCGGCGCCCTGCAGTAAATGGGGTCGCAAGGGTCCAAGCAAAGGTATCCAGTTGTCATCTAGCGGGAGGATAGACTCCCCAGTGCCCAAGGACCAGGCTAGGCTTGATTGTAAATCATCACAGGCTGCTAAAATTGCCTTCCATAAAGGTGTGCTATTTGGCCGATGCACCGACCGTGGACAAGCTTCAATCATCCTGTATTTTTGACGCAAAAGGCGGACCCATAGAGCGTTTGTATCGGAAACGAGAGAGAAGCCAATCTTTAAAACAAAAGCCATATTGAAATCGAAGATTCGCCTAATACCAAGGCCACCATGAGCTACCGGTTGACAAACTGATTCCCAGTTTACAAGAGAGACTTTGGAAGATGCTGCACTTGACCCCCAAATAAACTGTCTTCGGATTTTCTCAATGTCATTATAGACCTTTTTGGGAAGGATACAAGTCTGCATAAAATAGACGGGGATGGCAGCCAGGACAAATTTAGCCAATGTCACGCGACCAGCTAGGGAGAGAGTACGACCAGACCATCCATTTAATTTATCTTTTGTCTTGTACAAAATGAAGTTGAAATCTGAGCATTTTGCACGGGCATGAAGAACCGGCACACCAAGATACTTCCCTAAAGAATCCACACACTGATATTCTAGAAATTCACTTATCTCATCTTGTAACCAAGACGTAGTGTTTGGCGAAAAATAAATTTGGGTCTTCCTCTTGTTAACACGATGACTGGAAAACATGCCAAAAGTGGTGAGCACACTCTGGATAACCTCAACTTGTCCCGGTTTTGCCTTTGCATAGAGTATGAGGTCATCCGCGAAAAACAAATGCGACACTGGAATTCTATTACGAACAAACCGAAAGGGATGCCAATCTTGAGAAGAGACTGAATGGTTTATCAAGTGACCCAAACGTTCCATAGCAAGAACGAAGAGATATGGCGAGAGTGGGTCACCTTGGCGAATGCCTCAGCCTGGCCAAAAAGGTCTAGAGAGCCCTCTATTCCACTGAATTTGAAAGCTGGAGGACGTAACATAATCATGATAATACGTCGAATGTTTGGTGGGAACCTTGCATCTATTAGAGAGTCAGAGATGAAGTCCCATCTTACTCGATCAAAAGCTTTTTCGAGGTCGACTTTGATTGCCATCCAACCATCTTTATGTTTAGACAAACGCATCGAGTGAATGATTTCTTGGTTTATTATCACATTTTTAGTAATGTTTCTTTCGGAGATAAAGCTAGACTGATTTTGTCTGATAAGAGAGGAAATATGGGCTTAAGACGATGCACAATCACCTTGGAAAGAAGCTTGTACAGTACCGTGCAGAGGCTTATAGGCCGAAAATCCGCAAAAGATGTCAGGCTATCGCCTTTTGGAAGAAGCACAAGAACCGTCCTGTTTAAATCTGGTTCCAATAAATCTCCCTGAAAAATTCCTTGAATCATTGACGCTATCTGAGAACCCACTATAGACCATTGTCGTTGAAAGAATTCCGCATGCAACCCATCCCATCCTGGTGATTTCAAAGGGGCCATGTCCTTTAGAGCATTATGAATTTCGGACATGGACGGGTTAGAATCCAGATTTTGCATTAGCTCACGAGGGATAATCGGAAATTTTCCAGTGATGGGGAATGATCCTATAACAGGTTCGTTATCCGCAAATAGATTTTGGAAGAATCTAACTGCTTCCTCCATGAGGACCGACTCGTCATCACACCATGTCCCATCATGAAGTTGGAGTAACGTAATTTTCTTACGTTGTCTCCGAGAAATAGCACGCCGGTGGAAATAACGCGTGTTACGGTCGCCTTGCGCAATCCAATCCGAGCGCGATTTCTGTCTCCATAAAAGTTCCTCTTGATCCAGGAGATGCTCCAACTCAATTAACAAATCAGCTTATAGATTAGACAAGAAACGAGATGGGCGAGAGCAGAGAGCTCTTTGAATACCACGTAGCCGAGCCATGATCATTCTCTTTTTGGTACCCAAATATCTGAACACTGTCTTGTTCCATACAGCAGCTGCAGCCGTAAAGCTACGAATAGTCTCAGAGACAGAGGTACCCAGAATCCAATTGTTTGCAACCATTCGCGGAAAATCATCATGGGAGAGCAATCCTGAGAAATAACGAAAGGGGCTGGTTGGAGATCTACGAGGCACGTTACCAATCTGTAACATTATGGGACGATGATCAGATCGCATGCGTAGAAGATGATGAACCATAGATACTGGAAAAGCTTCATCAAAATAACTAGTGCAGATGAAATGGTTCAAGCGAATAGAAGCTAGACCCCTTGACCATGTAAAACCCGGACCATTAAAACCCATGTCTCGCGAGCCATTGTCAAAAATAAAATTCTGAAAAGCTGTGCATGGCTTCAAAGATAGAGCACAACCCTTACGATCAGCTAGACTGAGAGTCACGTTAAAATCACCAAAGATAATCCAAGGACTTCGAATGGACGAAGCAAGGCGACATAAATGAGGCCAAAGAAGCTTTCGACCCGAAGGCGATGGAGAAGCATACACTGCAGTTGCAAGAAGAGAAGATCCCCCTTTTATTTGTAATACGAAAGTGGATGAATTGAAAAATGCGTGATAGTAACCATGATAGTAACTGTGTCATACCAAGCAACCCAAATTCCAGCGGAAAACCCAGCTGCTTCAACACGATGAGAATGTGGGAAGCCTAAGGATGAAATCACTGAGTCGGCTCGCCTGCCACTTATTCGAGGTTCGACAAAAATCACCACATCAGGTCTGTTATCCCTTAAGAATTGCTTGACTGCTGGCAGAAAACGAGAGTCGCCACAACTTTGAACATTCCAACTGAAGATTTTTAAATCCATAATCAATAAAAAAATATGGAAGAAACAAAATCATTCCAGCATTGCCATTGCACGGTCCCCATCTGAGCCATGACTAACATCATCGACAATAATAGTGGGGTACCTGGAGTCTATCTGTGGCTTGATCGTAGGGTCAGGTTGACCTCCTGACTCCTTGGAAATGTCGGGGGGGGGTGTCTTCCATTAAAGATAAATCAACCTGGTTTGTAGGCACATTAGCGTCAGGAGGTACGTGCACCACGTTAGGATCGGCATTTTCTTTCATAACAGTGGCTGAGTGTCTTGTATTGTCAAGGATTAATTCCTGGTTTGAAGACATAGTAGAGCGTGAGCTAGAAGCCTTAGAGCTGAATCTGGACATCACTGGAAAATCAGATAGATTGATTGTGAGTGGTTTTCGGACGGTAGTAGCTTTGGTTGTCTAGCTTACAACAATCATCTTTTTTTTTGTTCTTAGCTTTAAGGGATGCTGTGACTGGGGGTTTGCGAGTCTGTTGGGAAGGTAAAGGAGGTGGGTTAGGGTTCCCTACAGGCGAGGCAGGTATATCCTTCGTGTCCACTGCAAAGATTGGGTTGAAACATGAACCTTGGATCGGCATGGACACAGGTTTTTTTGGATCACTCTGTGCTTTCTTGCTTCAGCGTGGACGCCGTTCAGCCACCATCCAAGGACCAAATGATCCATTAGAGTTAGCATCTTTATTTTGAAAGGCATCCTGAAGGGGGCAGGGTCTTGGGCATGCGTTTCAGAAATCCTCGATGGATATTGATCTGTATTAGAACTATCCTTTTGCTGCTTCGAACACTTATCCGGACAATTTTCCTGAGAATTTCCATATATGCCGCAATGGAAACATATCACCGGGAGGGATTCATACTCGATTAACTGGACATTCCCATTTACAATAATCTTTGAAACTAGCGGCTTTGATAGATCAATCGAGAGAGCCATTCGAGCAAAGTGGCCACGTCTTCCCCACTCCGTTTGGTAGTCAAGCTTAATCACTGGCCCAATAGAGTCACTGATTTCTTCAATTATGCTTTTCTTGTAGAGAGTCACTGGTAATTCAGGAAGACGTATCCAGACCGTCACTTCAGTCGGATAAGGAGTGGCTGTCGTGAAATCAGGCGATCACTGTTGGACAATGAGGTAATGACCGAAGATAGTCCAGGGACCCTCGGCTAATACTTTAAGATAATCCGATCGCAGCCTAAAGGTCACAAGAAAGTAATCGTTCTCGATGTCCATTAACCGGATAGCCTGCTTAGGTTTCCATAATTCATAGATTTTGGTGTGCAGAGTGGTATAACCGATCCTATGACCCAAAAGCTTCACTACCAACGTTTGATCCAAACTCTTTTCCGCTAGTGTTTGGACACGCTCCGAGAAATTAATGGAGATAATACCATCGACAAAAGAGCGGGTGACATCTCCTTCTTGAATCTCAATATCGTCATCTTCAAAAATTTCCTCGCTTTCTAGGGTTGCGGGGAATATTAGTTCCTAAGTCAAAGGTTCCTATCACTGGTTTATGGAAACTAACTTTAACTCATTATTGTTCTTTGATCGGTGAAATTGTCATTCACCATTATAGTGTTGTGGCATCAATATATTGATATAACAATTCATATATATAAATAACGATATTCTAGAGGGATCATTTAATTAATTTTTATTTGAATTTGACAATTAAATTATTATTTTTAAATCGCTTATCCTTGCTTGAGAAATATATATATATATATATATATAATTTGGGAAAAATTTCAATGCACAAGGCCGTGTAAATTTCAGTTTATACAAGCCTTTTGGTTTTAGAGTTTAGGGGTTTGAATTTGTAGTGTTTAGAATTTAAGGTTAGTATTTAGAATTTAAGGTTTAGTTTTTAGGGTTTAGGTTTAGTAATTTAAGATTGAAAAATATTTCAATGCACAAGCTTGTAAAGTTTACACAAACTCTTCTATTTTAGGGTTTAGAGTTTTAGGTTAGGGTTTAGGGGTTTAGTTTGTAGGGTGTAAACTTGAAGATCCATGGTTAGAGTTTAGGGTTTGGGGGTTGAGGTTTAGGTCTTAGGATACTAGGGTTTTGAATTTAGGTTTTAAATTTTATAGAAGTGTTGTGTAAACTTTTTTTACACAGATTATGCATCAAAATATAACTCTTTATGATTCGGGTTCATGGGTTCATAATATAAATATACAGGTCTGTGTATTAAAATTAAGGAAAATACTTTGATGCACAAGCTTGTGTAAACTAAAGTTTACACAAGCCCTTTAATTTTAGGGTTTAAGGTTTAGGGTTTTATATTAGGGTTTAGGGGTTTAGTATGTATGGTATATAATTTAAGGTTTATGGTTAGAATTTAGAGTTTAGGGTTTAGGGCTTAGGGTTTACGTTGCTAGGGTTTGTGATTTAGATTTTAAATTTTATAAAAGGATTGCGTAAAAAAAATTTACACAGCTTGTGCATCAAAATAAAACTCTAAAATTAAACCCATATAATTTGGGATAGATAGGCTATCGATCCTCTCAATTAAGGGAAAAATCAAATCGAAATGAATATTTGACTCTATTAAGATTTGTGTTTTTAGTATAAATATTCAGGCTTGTCTATCAAAGTTAAATGTGCACTTTCTAAACTTCTACCAACAAGTGTTGAGCGCATTGGTAAAATATATTGTACTTCCAAAGAGAAAATACGAGTTCAAACTTTGAGAACGACCTTGTTGGGAACGCAAGCCTCGTACCCCGGGAACATAAACCGTACGACGGACATGCATATTATCAAAAGAGAACTTACAGTTTATGATGGAATCAAATACTCGAATTTATTGACTGAACCAAATAGATTAAATCATAAAAATTATTATAATTGTTGTCATTAAGCCCATCGAATGAAGGCTTCCTCCATTGATCATAACAGTGTTTGTGCTGACTGAAAAGTGGATAGAAAGAGGGTGAAAATCATGGCAGATTTCTGAAATTTTCAATTTTATTGCTATTTAAAACATCAAAATCCAGTCTTTCTTCTGCAAACTACTACTTTCTTGCCGCTCAAGTCAACTACTGTCTATACTCTTCTTTTTACTTACCTGTTTATTAAAACGGATATTTAATATATTTTTTAATCAATGTTACATACAATGCATATTTATATTTAGTAAATATTTTTAATTTAATTTGCTCTATTCACAAACGCGAGTTAAATAAATTTTTATAATAATACATATATATTCACATCCAAAAAATTGAAAGTGAATGTTGTTTAGGAGATTTAAATTTGAACATTTTATTTGTAAGATGTGTGTACATTATTAAAAAAATAAAAAATTAGGTTAATGTATAGTAGAAGATCTTATAATATACCTAAAAGTTCATTTTAGCCCCTGTACTATAAAAAAGAATATTTTAGTCATTGTACTCTGCTTTAAAGTTCAATTTAATCCTTACACTATACCTAAAAGTTTATTTAGTCCCTCTACTATAAAAGGGAACATTTTAGTCCCCGTATGTTTGAAAAGTTAACATTTCCTCAACTGTAAAAATGAACATTTTAGTCCTTGTATGTTTGAAAAGGTAACAATTTTGGTCCAAAACACTAAAGTTATTGATAGTTGCTTAAATATTTTGGTTTCAACACCCTTTAAGTCCTTGCCAATTTTAAAATTGAGCAAATTGACCCTTTTAATATATTTTAATAATAATATTTTTTAAAGTAGACAATTTATTAATAAATGACAACACGATGTACATTTTTCCTTTTCATTGAAGTTAAATACATGGATTAATAAATTATTTATTTTATTAATAAATGAAGTAATAAATATAATTTTATAATATGTTTTCATAATTTTGAAAATTTTAACGAAATGTAAAATATTTTTTTTTGATTTTTGTATCATCTTTTTCAATTAAACCCCTACTCTCACTTTGAATCTAAAAATTTAAAGAAAAAATCATGTGCACTTTCTAATTAAAAATTTAAAATATTTTAATATTTTGGCTTTCAATTGTAATATTATTTTAAGTGAAGACAATGGAGTTTAAAGTTAGAATATGAATTAATTTTACATTTAGATTTTGTAAGTGTTTAAAAATTTCATGAAAAAATCCACAAAAAATGTTTTAAGAGATTAATTTGCTCTAGTTTAAAATTGAGAGGGACCTAAAGATTGTTTAAACCAAAATATTTAAGACAATTGTCAATAACTTTAGTGTTATGGATCAAAATGTTAACTTTTCATACGTATAAAGACTAAAATATTTCTTTTTGCAATAGAGGGACCAAAATGAACTATTAAGTATAGTACAAGGACTAAAATATTCCTTTTATAGTAAAATGACTAAAATAAACTTTTAGTAAAGAGACTAAAATAAACTTTAGTGTTTTGGATCAAAATGTTAACTTTTCATACGTATAGAGACTAAAATATTGTTTTTGCAATAGAGAGACTAAAAATGAACTTTTAGGTACAATATAAAGACTAAAATATTTCTTTTTATAATAAAGGGACTAAAATAAACTTTTAAGTATAGTAGAGAGACTTCTACTATACTTTAACCATAAGATATTTTTATTTTTATCATTATTCTTAATTAATTAATATATATTTATGTTTTCTTAATGTATTTAGGTTAACATTTTTTATTTTATTCTAAAAATGGATTAACTTTTTTTTTTTGAATTAAAAGATGTCCTAAAGGAACTATAAAGCCAAAGAAATCATAGCTTCCTCGGCAAGTATAGGAAAATTAAAGGTCAACTTCTTTTTATATATGTTGTCACCTAACGGGGTTCACTAATATTTTCTTATCTAATGAGATAGTGACATGTGTAACCTAATTGAATAAAAAAAATTGACGTCAAATGAACTTGGGTTGCATAGTTGAGTTTTTAAGGTAAAAACCACTTAGCCAAATGCTATCTTTTGCTTTGAATTTAACTTATCTTCTGGGTGAAATCCGATCCATTCAGAAAAACAAAGTACCACAACTGGTGCTTCAACCTGTTGGAAAAAAAAATGAATGCTTGTTTCTATTAAACCCAATGAGTTATCTATAACGATATTTTGAAGAAAAAAATAAGAGTCGAAGCAATATCTCGAACTTACTTCCATCCGGAAAATTTTGGCAAGAAGGTATCTACTCAACAATGAGGTCACTAACACAAACAAGCCATTCCATCTCTCTTGGTATAAGTGAGTTGAATAGCTATTTTATTTAACAACCTAATCAGCCTCTGTGTTAAGTTTTAATAAGCAATGACTTGATTAATATCACATAAATAGTTAAGTGGTCTAATTGTCACAATTGAAAATATAGTGGTCAAATCGAGACCAACTACATAATTTTTTGTTCTATAGTCTAAAGGAGGTAGTATCTGATCATACATATTCTTAACCCTTTGATAATGGTCATACACTTTGTAGACAAAGCGATTTGAACTCGTGTCTTTTAGATTTAAGGTAAACTATGTAGTTTATATTTTTTTAAAGCGATTTGAACTTGTGCCACCATACTATTGGAGGTGACTCGTTTTTACTACTCAACTTTTAATTAATCTAAATTTACCATCAAACTTGAATTCTAGATTCAATCATATCACCCGCCCTTAAATCATGGATAGCGTGAATACATGTAAAAAACGTCACATTGCTGACCGTTTAGATTAAACATTATAATTATTTCCACATAAATAATATTTAAAATAAAATATGTGGTCTTGGTGATATAAAACGACGTAGTTTTAATAATCTCCTATTTTAATACATATTGACTGAAAACTGTTGTGGCCGCAAACAAACCCCCCATCTTTCGCACCTAATTTTCTAGGGTTTTGTCATGAACCAAGATAAGAATTGTAGATTTAGATAGAAGAATTAGAATAGGAATAGAAATAGAAGAGAAAGGATTGAAGAAGGAGAAGAAGACCAGAGATTGCAGAAGAGAATTTGAGAGGAAGAAGAAAGTCTATTTTCAATAATTCATCGATAGTCTTTTTGGATTACATTGTTGCTATATATTTTCTATTCACAATGACCTAACTAAACAAGCAGATTAGATCCTTCTGAAGTGGGTCGTTCCATGGCATTGGACTTGCCTAATCTACTTCTCGGTGGCCTAATTTCTCTCCCGAACATGGCTCACCCAATTCACAAGTCTGCTGAACAATTCCACTTCTTACAACGTCGTCGTTTGGCTTCCAGTTCATTAACTCATTTGTTATATCGTGTTGCTTGCAAATAGCTTCTTCTATGGTCATGACAATTCCCCCTCCTTCACTTGATTCTTGTCCCCAAGGATCGAATTCAATAAACTGAAACTTGAGGACATTATAATCCTTCCTGTTTGCATTTTCAGAACTCAAGTTTGAACACTAACTAAGAAGCTGAATAGTGGTTTGGTCCTTATCAGGCATGTACTCAAGTACAAGATTGTAAAGCTGAACCAAATAATCTTGTAAACCAACATTCAAAACATCAAAATTTCTCATCATAACTTTAAAGGCAATAATGCAGCAACAGAAATTCTCAGAGGTCATCAAATTATCTATAAGATCCCCAATGTAATCTACTTCAATAAGATTGATAAGTAGCACCCACCCGAACATCCTCATGAGCATCAGTCCTGCCAGAAGATATGTTATCAATTGCTTCAAAGCGAGCTATAATTGTTTGCATGGTATACCTCACGATGCATGATTGTGTCTGCAATTGCCACTTTTGACCCTTAACATCTAATGTATAAAAAACAGATTGATAAGTAGCACCCACCCGAACATCCTCATTACTAGCTTTACTGTCATGTGAGCAATTAGTTGCATTTGTACAGAACAATTTGACTTCTTCATGCTCTTTCACCCGTGCCTCATTTTTATAGCATCCATTGTCGACTTCCCTCCTTGTTAGGACATTCCTCCCTCCTTCAGACGATCCTTGTCCCCAAGGATCAAACACTGAAGACACTAATAAAAATATATTCAATGAGAGTTTGCTACTAATAATCTTGTAAAAAGTCCAATACCAACATGAAGCAAGGAGAGCAAATGAACCCATTCCGCTTGAATATACCACATTCAGGTCTGTATGCTGTAAATATACTTTCAAGATCAAACACAAAGATCGTAATTGAGGCCATTTTTGTACTGCTCCAATAAAGTCAGCAGCTTTTGGTGTCACATTTTTGTGCTCTAGATGACATACAACTGCAACTAGACCTGGCAAACTTGACCCGAGAACCGAAACACGAACCGAATTACCCGAACCCAGACCCGAACCGAAACCGAAAATCAACCCAAAATTGACCCGAAATCTGATCCGAAATTTGATCCGAAACCCGAAATAAAACCGAACCAAAACTGAACCGAATTTAGTTGAACCGAATGGACCCGAACCGAATAGACCCGAACTGAATAGACCCGAACCGAATGGACCCGAACCGAATAGACCCGAACCGAATGGACCCGATTAATAGAAATAAAGAAAGATAAAATATGAACAGCCGCACAAATCACTAAAATGTCAAATATATTGTCTTTATAAAGTCATATATAGGGTGTAAAAATCTGACCAACCTAAAAATTTGATTAAAAACGACTATCTCTCATTGAACCGAAAATAACCGAACCGAAAATAACCGAACCGAAAGTCAACCGACCCAAAATCAACCGAACCGAAATTAACCGAACCGAAAATAACCGAACCGAAAGTCAACATACCCGAAATGACCCGAAACACAATAGACCCGAACTAAAACCGAACCGAACCAAACCGAAACCGAATCTGAACCGAAAATATTAGAACCGAAATAACCGAAACCGAAATGACCCGAACCGAACCCGAACCGATTGACCCATTTGCCACCTCTAACTGCAACTAAGATCAACGATTGGTTTCCTGAAGCCTCCGAGTAACACATATCAGACATAACTTCCATTGTCAACCCCTGCTGAAAAATACAGTGCTGTCCAGAATCAAAGTATAGAAGCATTGGGTCTAGTACTAGGTACAACATTGTACTCTCTTTTGCCAACTCAACCATTCTTTGTATACATATTTGAACCCAAGCTTTAGGTGTCTCCATCAAGAGCAGCATTTGAATCATGCTAATGTTACTATGAATTTTCTGTAGGTCTATAATCTTTTCATTCTATAGTTCATGTAGATGAGACTTAAGCTTCCCAAGTTTCTTGGCTGTTAAGTCACACTCGTCTACTTCTGGATCAAAAAGCAACATATATTAACCATTACTTGCTATTTCTGCACAAATTAGTGCAAATTGAGACTGATTTTCAGTAAATTCCTTCTTCTGTTCATCATCATTGTGCTTTGTGGTAACAATAAACTTCTCGGCAACCAAGTATGCATAGTAGAAACCAACACCAAATTGACCGTTCATACTAACATCAGCACCAACAACCAATGCCTCCATAAATTCTTTGGTAGGTAAAACACCATTCATAATATACAAGCAATCATAGTCACTAGAACCACTATTCAAACAAACAAATATGCCACCAGCATGTAATACCTTCCACACAAACATATAGTGTCTTCTAGCAAAGATATTAACAGCATTTTCCTGCCTGAAATTAAGTTGCTCAATTTGGAATATCTGTGTATAAGTCTCTGTTCTAACATCATCACTAGCAGTGGTTTGTAATTCAATAAATATAATTCTTGGCACATGTTTGTCGGACCTACTCACTAAAGAATACATTAATAACATCATGGTGAAAACTTACAGTGATGTCACTTCCTCCCGGATCAAAAGAATGTATTAAAATCTTATGAAGATTATACTCACCGACCCATTCACCCGAATGAACAAAATCCGCAACAGTTGCTAGTGCTCCAGTGACCCTTGTAAGCATTTCATCAGACATATTTCTTCTTAATCGGTTCCAGCAATGTTCCAAGGATTGCATGTGGACCGACAACCCTTTGTTTTGGTCATCACGCCTTCTGTTCTGATCAACTAAACTTGTTCCATGCCCTACAGTTTGCCCCCATTCAGACATTAGAATCTTACCCCAATTTGGGTCTGTCACCCAAACACTGAAACCCATTGCCTCTAAATTCTCAGTTTCCGGAACCTTTGTCTGAGTTGAGCCTTCAACGTTGACAGCCACTACCTCATCTTGAACTTCATTATTTCTTGCAAGCATTCCATCGAACACATTGATTTCATCTAAACTTACCTCCATAGCTTTATCATTTCGCACAGGCATTTCATCGAACATCTGGACAGTAGACTTCGACTGCTCCTTTAGCTCTTGAATCATGACTGCTTTTGTTTCGAGCTGCACATCAGATTGAAGAAGTGGGTCAGCAACTCTAAAATTTTCACAAACATCATCCTTTATGATTTTGTAGGTTCTGCCCTTGTTCTTCACAAGAATCGAACTTTTTTTCTTCATTTCTAACATGCTGTTGTTTTCTCTATGTTTCCCAGCCAACCTTCAGTCGTTCCAGTTCACGCTGCTTGGACGGTGACTTCAATATTGTCTTCAAATAATTTGGGTTTTCAGCAATTTTTTCTTCCAATATGCTTAACATGCTATCCCATTTTTCCTTTTGTTGAATACTTGTTGACATTGCTTGTTGATGGATCAAATCAGAACGAGGCTCTAGATACCAATTGTCATGAACCAATCCTCAGTAATCAGAGAGTTTTAAACAATGACTTGAGAATGTTAGGGTTTTCAAGTGTTGATAATTACTTAGTGGTAAAATGTTAGAAGAAGCCGAAAGGATTTTCATTGGTTTTAAAGAATCATTTCGAGATTTTTAAAAAGAAGGGGAAGAGGAGTTTAATATCCGGATTTGATAAGAAGAACACGATGAATTCGTGTGGGTGTTCTTCATTCTTTTCCCATGTTGATTAATCAGAATATTAATTTTTTTATATTTTTAAAGATTAAAGATAAAATTAAAAGGTAATAAAACCTTAAGGATTGATCTTGCAATTATTCCTTAAATTAATGGAATATTTTTATTTTTAAAATAAATTCCAGTGTCAAAATATGAGTGGTCCAAGGGACCCACATCAGTTTTTATGACAAAAATATGTAAACTCGTTTACGATAGAAAAGTTCATGTATGGAATAGTAAGAAAAAAAACTAAATGTATGAAACCAAAAATTCATTGTAGTTCATGTATGAATGAAATAATTAACCCTAAAATAAACATGACATAGTGGATTAAGTCTTATGTGTAACTCCCAGAGTTTAGGGCCGGAAGTTACCGGATTGGTTTGAAGGTCGAACCGAATCCGTTGGCCGGGTTAGACTAGTTTAGGGTCTATTTATTTTTAACAAAAAGGGTTATGTCCTGAGATGAAAATATTTTAAAAAGGGGTAAAGAGGTAAATTCTTTTTAAAAGGGGATTTTTAATTATAACAAAATGTTTTATTTTTTTAAGTTGTCATCTTTTTTAGAGAAGATCACATTATTTTCCCTAAAACTAGTTTTCTCATTTTCTCTTCAACTAAACATCATCTCCATTGAAGATTCTTGAAGGTAATCTCTTCTTTTCTTTGTTTTTCCTTTATTGGACTCCTTGTGGTGGATTCTCTTCAAAACCCAAATGATTTTTCCTTTTTTTCAAAGTTCATTGTTTGAAAATAATGGATTTTTGGGGAATTTTCGTATGGGTTGATGTTGCTGTGTTTTGGGTGGGTTAAAAGCAATGTTTTGAGTGTTAAATGATGTGGAAATGCTGGTTGAAAAACTAGGTAAGTGGGTAATTTGAAAGGTTGAAAAACTAGAGTTTTTTTTCTTCGTTTTGGATTGAAACGACCCCTGATGGTTTTGTAGCTTTGGAATGATGTTTTCGTGGTTAATATATGTGTTTTAGATGATTATATTGCTGGGTTTTGGTTAGAGCCGATGTGGTGACATTTTCAGATAATTTCGGCTACGAATCGATGAACGAATGTTGGTGAATATTGTGTTTGTGAAATTCAGTGGGTATGTATGTTGAAAAGGGTATTAATTCTCTGTTTTGGATTGTTAGAAGCAGCGGAAACGGATTTGGGTACTTCGGATGCGATACCCGGTGTTGTGGAGGCTTGAAATTGGTGTTTTAGCTATCGTTCGGGTTGTGCTGGTGAGTGGTAATGTTTTGAAGCTTTGAATTGTTTCAAAGAGGGTTCCTTAGGGTTTGGGTGGAGCCTTAAGGGCCAACCTAAACTCAAGTGTAAGTTTAACTAATTTTGCCTTGTTTCGTTAAGTGTTGGTGTATGTGATTAAACATGTTGGGTGAAATATGATTTGCTTTTACTTCCTTTTTAAGGATGTTAAGCTGTCGTTGTTGTTGTCAAAGCCTCACGTGATGGTTAACGGGAAGTGTGTTGTTGAACAGGGTGATGTGTAGTCCCACCGAAAGTGACTAGTAGATGAGTACGGTGAAGTGTAGTCCCACCGAAAATATGCAAGTTGTTGTGAACGGTGATGTGTAGTCCCACCGGGAATGGTTGTGCATGTGCATACTATGAGTTTGTTTTTATGTTTTCGGCTTAGCATATTTCTTTTCTAAATGGTTTTGTCTTTAAATTAAATACATGTTTTGAACTACATTGTTGTTGTTGTGATTTTGAGCTCCGCTCACTAAGCTTTTAAGCTTACGCTCTTTTTCCAACAATGCAGATCGATAGTGGCTTCAGGAGGCAAGTGGGGCAAAGGAGGAACCTTGGAGTTCAATTGCTAGCTCAAGTATGGTTTTCATGGTTGTAATAATACTTAGGCAATGAGAATGCTAGGCTTTTTGTGTTGGGGAGTTGGTGTCCAAACTCCTATGTTATTGTTATTGTTGTTAACATGTTTAAAATGTTGAAGCATGCCTTGTTTTGGCTTTTGACCTTTTCGTAAATGTTAAGCATGTTTAGTTGCTTTTGTTAAATATTGCTATGATGATCTAGCCTCGTTGAATGTTCAACTTGTTTTAATTGAGTATTCTTGGTTGCCTTGAGTTGCATGTATGTTTAGGAGTTGGTCAAATGCTTTCTTAGCGTGTTTGTGTTAGTCCCCTTGTGCTTAAAACTGTAGATTTCTGTCTATCTGTGCAGGGGGTATCGATACGCTCAAGGGCCGTATCGATACGGTCCCTATTTTAATCCTATCGTATCGATACGCGGGGGCATACTGATACCGTTTTGAATCACTGGAAATCTGAGATTTTGACGAGAAATTGAGGTATCGGTATGGTCATGAGGTGTATCGATACTGTCATGAAGTTGACTTTGGAAAGCTTGACCCTTGAGGGCGTACCGATACCAACTTGTAGAGTATCGACACAGTCTCTTTGGAGTTGACCTTGGGAAGTTTGACCGTTAAAGGCGTATCGATACGGGCCTTAGGCGTATCGATACAACCTAAAGTAAAATGGCTAAAAGTTATCTTTTAATGTCTGATTTGCTTGGTTCATGTTGTGTTTGCTTTTTTGCTGTTTTCCTTCTCACATAGGTTCACATATGGCATTTAGACAAGATTAAATTTTTAAAAAATATGGTTGCTAATCGGAGTGAGGCCTTAACGGGTTTTGCTTCGGTTTTCCCCGTGTAACCCGTGCGATTCGGTCTAGTTGCTAGGTCGGGTCAAGGGGGTTACATTTGGTGGTATCAGAGCCACGATTTCGAGGTCTTCCGGGAAGGTAAGTCAGGTAAGTTGGTTTGTTTGGTTTGTTTGCCGTTGCATGGTGTGTGAAAGCATGATTTCTTGTTATTGTTGTTGGTTGAAGAAAAGTTGAGCGTCCCCATTGCTAGGTATTGTTATTGAAAAAATGGTTTTGGTTGAAAGAGCTTGAGCAATTTGATCCTTTCCCTTGCTAACCCAATGTTTCCTTGTGTGTGTTATGTTTGTTGTTTTAGATTGTATCTTCATTATGGTGAGACCGAGGGGAAGGCCTAGAGCGGGTGACCAAGCACCCAGGGTTGTGCCTCCTCCTCCTCCCGATGGTAATGGGGAGAATGTCGGGGATAATGTACCTCAGGCTGGGGCGGATGTCAGAGGTAATGGAGTTCAGGCGGGCCAGGGTCAGGCAGGTGCGGACATGAATTATTTGATTCAGACCATACTCGGGGCTTTTCAGACAACCTTAGCCGGTATACATGCTGCAGCACCACCTCAGGGTGCAGGGACTGGATTACCCCTTGAGAGACTTTGTAGTTTGGTCGGAGTCGAGTTCCGTGGTTTGACTCCCGAGGGTTCAGAGGCTTGGCTCGAGAGCACTACACGAATCTTAGGCCAGATGGAGTGCTTAGACGCTCGTAAGTTGGGTTGTGTTGTCTCCTTGCTTCAGGGAGATGCATATGCTTGGTGGACTACAGTTATTTTGGGTATGCCGGAGACGGATGTCACTTGGGAATTCTTCAAGTTAGCCTTCAAGAAGAAGTACCTTAGGGCCCGATATCAGGATGAAAAGAAGAGGGAATTTATGGCTTTGGTTCAGGGTAGTAAGACGGTGTCAGAATATGAGGTCCAGTTTGTAAGGTTGAGCCAATATGCTCCCGAGTTGGTTCCCAATGAGAGAGAACGATATGAGCGCTTCCGTTACGGTTTGACTAGGGAAGTGAAGACTTATATGCTCACTTCGGACTACACCGAGTTTGATGTTTTGGTCTCTAGGGCCAAGGATATCGAGAAGAGTTTGGGCTTGAATGCTCGTGCTAGTGGGTCTGATTCAGGGAAGCGACATGCGGATTGGGACAGAGAGCATGCCAAGAGGCACAAAGATAGGAGATATCAGCCCGACTCGAGACATAGGGGCGGTAACCATGGACGTGGCCATCAGGGCCAAGGAGTTGTTGTGGATCTCGAGTGTACTAGATGTGGAAGACGCCATTCGGGCGAGTGTATGGGTACCTTTGGGGTATGTTAGAACTGTGGATGTCGAGATTATTTGAGGCGTAACTGTCCTCACCCGGCTAGGGGCAGATAGGCCCCAATTAGAGGTTTTGAGTATCAAAGAGGCCGTGGGCGCGGTCGAGGCAACTTTCAGCCAAGAAATGATGGGCAGAGAAATGTAGCTCATGTGGTAGCAGTTCACCCCGAGGGTGAAGGACCGGCTAGGGTGTATGCACAGCGTGAGGCTGGGAATGATACGGATGGCATTGCAGGTAATTTCTTGTTACGGTTTTTATCTTTGATTTCGTTGATAGATTGACTGATGGCGGCTTATGTAGTGGTCGACCCTCCTACCAGAATGTCCCCTTGGTCGAAGAGCGCCTTGTATAGTAAAGGTGCAGCGGGTTCGATACATTCATACATTTTGGGTGAGCATGCAAGATCTTTAGATTTACTGTATGAGTGGTTAGAGGTAGGTGTGAACGTTACTAGTTCTTTTGGTGAGACTATGGTAGCTAGGAAAATGTATAGGAGGTGTCCTTTGATGATTTAGGGTCATGTGTTTCTGGTCGATATGATGGAATTGCCGTTCAATGGTTTTGATGTGATTTAGGGCATGGATTGGCTCATAGAGCATAGGGCTAGGGTAGACCTTGAGACAAAGAGAGTTACCTTGAGACTTACGGATGATTACGAGGTAGTAGTAGTTGGCGAGAACATTAAGTTCTTGTCCAATGTTGTTTCCACTTTAGAAGCTCAGAGATTGATGGATTTGGGTTGTCAAGCGTATTTGGCCTATGTGATGAATCCGAACATGAGTGAGGTTAGACCACAAGACATCAGAACATTTTGTGACTTTCCGAGTGTCTTTCAAGAAGAGTTGCCGGGTTTGCCTCTAGACAGGGATGTTGAGTTTGCTATTGAGAATTATTCAGATTTTGCTCCCGTATCTATTGCTCAGTATAGAATGGCACCTAAAGAGTTGAAGACTGTAGAGCGTTTGGATGTTCTCTATTTATGAGCGCAAGTGCACACTCTTGTCTAGTTATAGTATAAAAGATATCGTCTCCCACAGGGATTGGAGCAGCTACTATGAATGTTTTCCTGCACAAGGAAATAGTTAATTGCACAATTAAATTTCTGAATATTGTAAAGCATAAAAATAAAAACACAAGTAATTTAAGATAGAAAGGAGAGAGAGAGAGATAAGGATGATAGACTGGGCCAGGTAATTGTAGCTTAGTAGTGTGTAGACTGCGTTGTAAAGCTTAAGTATGTTTTCGCTGCCATGGTCTGCTGCCTCAGCGGGTAATGACAGATTGAGGCGGCGGCAACTTTCGAATGCCATAGCGGAACTCTGCGCTTGCAACTTTCGCTGTCTCAGAAGGTGAGATGGAGAGAAGTCCCGGCGGTAAGTCTGGCAGATACTCCAAGTTCGGCAAAGTAATTCTGAAGTGATTTTCCTATGTCTAGGCAAAGATTCTGTCACCACGTGATGTAGGCAATACCTAGAAATCTCATCGTAAACCTAACACAGGCAGTCGACGTTTGGTTGCTTCTTTTAGCCAATGAAATTCTAACTTATGTCTAAGCCGAATAAGTCAACACCTCGACATGATGAGACCGTGCTTAATTCTTTAGTGAGTTTGACACTCTCGTGCCCGACAAATGGATTTCCTCAACTAGACTTTTGGAACTATTTGAAGAAGTGAAGAACATGAATTAAGCAAACTTGAGAGTATTTTATTGCAAAAACAACTTAAACTATTACAACCATTTCTCACAACTACTTTACATACAAAAACCTAAACCCTCGCTATCTGTCTATATCCCTCTATGTATATATGCCCCTATACCCTTACAAGCATGGGTATATATAGGGCTTGGCCTAAGTTTGAGTCCTCCTTGGAGTAGAAGTCCTTAAAGTTACTTCACATCAAATGTTGACACCTTTTTGACTTGAATGTGGACTCTTTGGACGTTACCTTCTCCAGCAATTAAAGATAAGTCACTTTACTTATCCCTCTTCAACCAGCTCTATAGGTCGCTACAGGCTTTAGAAAATTGAAAGACTGGGCTTATTGGACTCAGGGAATTGTCCTCTTTCAATCGCGACCCATCTTGACTAAGTCGGTTTAACTCCTGCATGGGCAGCACTAGGTGGCAATGCTGTTGCGGCGACTGGAACTGCTTCAGTACAGCTCCCTTTGCTCCCTGATTTCCTGTCCTCTCCCCCTCTACACAACTATAGCACCTGAAAATGAAAACTAAACTAAAACAATATATTTTCTTAACCAAACATAGAATATTCAATAAAAGCATGGTGAAAGAGCAATTAATGTTATTATGCATGCAATGCACCTAAATATGACTAAATGAGCTTATGAATAGAAATAATAAGGGCAGGAATGTGTACAAAATATATAACTTGTGGACACTCTACACACCCCCAAACTCTAACTATTGCTTGTCCTCAAGCAATGCAACCTAACTAGTAAACCCGTCCCTTGCACAAAAATTAATAGAAACTTAGCCTTTAACTTGATTTCTTACCTCAAGATCATGGCACCTATTTTATGTTAGTGATAGGGAATAACATGAAATAACTTAGAATTTAATTTTCTTAGTGCCAGCTCAGTGTGTGCAGGTCTGTGTCCATGCTAAACATGTTGAGTATACTAAGTAAACAAAGAATGCTAAAAATAATTAAATTACGAAAAAGGATATGAGTTGCTGCCATGGCAGCACAGTTAAGCACTTATTTTCCTTTTTTTTTTTCTGATCATGGCCTTAATGGCTTCAGATCATCACACTATTCTCCGAATATGAAGCTAGGATAGGTGCACACTACAAAACTATGAACCCTTTGAATAGAGTCATCCCGTGAAGGCTTTCATTCACTCTTGCTAATTTGTCCGTCACTTAGTTTAGATACTTGGACTTTGATAGCAGCGGAGTGTCCTTGCTCATGATCCTTCCTAGAGCCTATTTCGGGCACCTCTAGGGTATTAAGCATCCCTTCTAGAGCCTGTTTCGGGCACCTCTAGGGTATACAATTTCTTTGTGCTGCTGCCCTGTGCTGCCGCGGCGGCAAACCTACATCCAATTAAGAAATTTTCATTAAATAAAGCAGGCAGTGTTAAACTTAGAACTCAAGCAAAACTCAACACTTAACAGAAAATGTAAGATTATTTGGCAACTAAAAAAAATTTCTAAGTATTGTAACGCCCTGGTTTTGGGCCTGGATGTTTTGGACGTCAGACTGGATCGGTCGGGAACGGTTCGAATCGCGTAAGGTGATTTAAGGAGATCAAGGATCGAGATAGGATAAAAATGTGGTAAAAATTGCTAAAATCCTCTAAAAATATGTTTAAGAGGTTGGTCAAATCAATTTAACAAAAAGAGTTTCGGTAGTGGTACATTTTGAGTAGTGACCAAATTGTAAAGTTTCAAAACTGTGGAAAATGTGATTTTTAAAGGAGAAGCCAAAATCTTAGAATCTTTAGGGGGCTTTATGGAAATTTATCCTTTCCTTAATATGACATGTGTTTAAAATGGTTTTAATTAAATAGTTTTATTTGGCTTTTATTTTAGTTAATTAATTAAGGTGGTTATTAGTGAGATTCCATCACGTAACTACCATTCTCTTTTCATTCTCAGCCAAACACAATTCTAACTCATTTTCTCCAGAATTCTTTTCTTCCAAACACTCTCACATTATCTCCTAAACAATTTTCAAGAAATCCTTTCAAGTTCTTTAAGATTTTGCTAGGGAAAACTTGTCATTCATTGAGGAAAACAAGGATTTTAGGTAAATCCCGTTCTCAACCTCTAATCAAAGTTCTTTATTGAAATTCCCAAGATCTTTGGCTTCTAATTAATGTTTTTGGTTGAGTTTTCATTATAGTTTTGATTAGAGATCAAAATCTTGTAAAAATATGGTTGAAATCTTAATTTTCGGACTTGTTTTATTAAGTACTGTTATGGATTGATTTTAATTGAGTTTTAAGTTGGTTAATATGTTGAAATGAAGTTTTGATAACATAGATCCCGAAATCCTTGAGATCCTTGAGTTTCTTGTTAGCTTTGAGTGAGTTTTTGAGGTGAAATGGTGGAATCTTGCTTGTTGGAGGTATAAGGATGGGTTAGGTTGTTTATTGGATGTGTTTTGATGTTTATAAATGTTTGGAAGTGATGTGTGTTGGCTGGGCTTGGTTTAGGAAGCAATCGATTGAGTTTTCGGTTGTTTCGGATGGGTAAATTGGTGTAGTTTGGATGAGCAACGAGTTTGAGTTTAGTTGCTGGTGCTGAAATGCATTTTAATGCATTTAGATCTCTGTTTTGATGATGTGAAAACAAGGGATCTTGATCCGGTAGCAAATGAAGCACTTTTGGAGGCTTCAGAGGGGTAATCTTCGCGTCGCCAAGCGAGGCTTCGCGTATCGGTGAGTGGAAATGGATTTTCCAGCTCTGTAACGCTTTGAGCGTGGTCTTGAGAGCTTAGTGTAAGTTTGAAACACTTAGCTAAGCTCAAGAGTAAGTGATTCAAAAGTCTCTCTCGAAAATGTGCTATGTTTTGATGAAAATGCACTTGAGTTATATGTGGTTTTGATTACTGTTTTAAAGCATGTTAGAAGCAAGATTAATGCTGGATTTTAATGTCATTGTGTTAAGGATACACTAGGTAAGTGATCCTTGGTTTTATTTGATAAATGCAGATGATGTTAAGCATGTTATGCTTGTGGAAATGGCATTGTTTTTATGCTTGTAAAATAGTGGATTATTGATGTTAAATGATTATATTGGCAAGTGATGAAAGTGGTTTTGGTTACTTATAATCGGATATAGTTAGCCGGCTATAGGATTGGGTGCACCGTGAATAAAGTCGCCTTGGATGTCGAGGGGTTGTGATTGAACCGTAAACTCCATCCAAGTACCCTAGAGATTGAGGAATTGATGTCACCACGATTGAGGATGGCTCTCGTGGATGGACTTGGTTAAGCGTCACAACGGTGGAGGATTGCTCCCGTGTGTTAGCTTGGTTAAGGTGATTACAATGGTTGAGGTAGCTCCCATGTGTAAGCCTTGTTTTGTGTCCCGACTCTCGCTAGTGGGTTATACAACTACCGATGAGTGATGTTGAGGGGTTGTGATTGTGCCATTATTCTCCATCACGAGTGTTGAGGGGTTGAGATTGTGCCATTGATCTCCACCTTGTGTAGTCCGGTAGTATGTATGAAATGCGTGGGACAACGCTTGTAATCCGCGTATCCGATTGTGTCATTTGAGTTGGTTTTGATATGGTTTGTGGATTGTTCACTTGTAAGCCAATATAACGTTGTTGATTAATGGTTAAAGCATGAGATGCTTGTGGTTTATGCTAGAAGGCATGTGTTGCTTGGTAAAGCATGAGAAAAGGTTTACTTGTTGTTTTTAAGTGATGCATACGAGCATGTGTTTAAAAAAAGTGCATTGATGCCTTGTGAGGGCATGTTTTTAGTTAAGGCATGAGGTTGCAAATGATGTTATCTTGGTTTTATAAAATGCATTGATGAATGTTTGGTTTTAGCAATCCCCACTAAGCTTTATGCTTACGCTCATTTGTTTCATCAATGCAGAGGATTGAGCTTTAGAGGCAGCAAGAAAGCAAGGGGATAATCCAAGTACTTGTCTAAGCGAAGTATGTGGTTTTACTTTAGTGTAATAAGTGGCAATGGGTGGGATTTCTACTCTTGGAATATTTTGTGATGTTAAACACCTAAAGCACGTTTGGTTTGTTTATTTTGTTTTATAAATGGCCTTTGAGGTTTGATTTTTGGTTGGATGTTGGTTTTAGCTTTGTATGGCTTTGAAAGACTAGGGAGCATGCCTATAGTTCCAATGTTTGCATGAATGATGCCATGTTTTAGCTTATGCTTCATAATGATGATCTTTGATGCTTATACATGTTGTCCATATGTTGTGGCATGAATTGGAATATTTTCGGATGTGGAAAGATGTGTAAAACCAGCAAAACCTGCTGTTGCAGGGCAAGGCGTATCAGAACGCCCTTACCTGTTTCGGAATAGAGGCCTGAAATGGCCATAAGGTTTCGGAACGTGTAGGGACGTTCCGAAACGTTTTTGCTACTGGAAAGGGGTGTTTCGATACGGGTTTCGGAACGCACCCGAGTATCGAAACGGTCAACCTAGTTTCGAAACGGCCGTTTCGGTATAGGGCCTGGTGTTTCGAAACACCCGACCGTTGGAGTTGAATTTTAATTGTTTCAGGTTTCTGTTTCTTACATTTTGGTCCTTGGGTCTTGAATGCTTAATTAAACAAGTTTGGACCATCCGTTTAAGATGAAATTGGACATGCTGGCATGTAATATGCTTAATTTTGGATTGTTAACTTAAAAACCTGTTTAGGCCTTATAATTTTGGAAATTCACAAATTAGTCCCTAAAAGACATTTTTATGCAATCGAACCCCTAATTGAGCTCTGTTCGCTAGGTCGCTTCCGCTAAAGTGTTTTTCTATTCACATAGATTAATAATGTGCATCTAGAAAAGTTAAAAAGAAATAAAAAGGGGTCGTTGATCAAGGTTGTTTTAAACGAGTTGACTTTGGTTTTCCTCGTGTAATCTTCTTAGTTCGGGTCGGACGTCTAGGCCGGGCTAAGGGGGTTACATATTTTGGTATCAGAGCCAGGTTACGAAAGAATTGGGATTGTTGGTATGTGAAATTGATATGTTTTGATGTATGTTGTTTGAAAAGCATTATTTTGGTTGAACATTGAAGCTGGTGCTATGCTTGACTGATGTGAATCATATGTGAGATGTCTATAATTGTATAATGATGATGGGGTGTTGTTATGTGCTGATTTTGGATGATGGAAAGCATGATGAGAATGATATGATATTGTATGCCATGTTATGTTGAGGGAAATCGGGGTGCCCATTGCCTTATTACACTGATTAAATGTTTTTGTAAACTTGGATCCTTGCTTGAGGCTGACCTAAATCATGGTTTGATTTGTTGTTTTTGTTATCATCCCTTGTTAAAAATAGCACAATGAGTCCGATGAGAGAGTTGGGGTCGGATATGATCGTACCTGTAGGTGAGCAGGGTAATCAGGGGAACGATGTTCCATCTATCGAGAATGTGCCTGTTTGGCCGTTCTTATCTGGGGTTGAGGCGATAGGGCGGCATGAAGGGGCTGGCCTTGTGGTGAAAGTTTTATCATCAATGGTTCTGGAGATGTTTGGAGCATCTCAGGTCGCAGTGAATGAAAAGCCTGCGCATGTATCGTCTGTCAGATAGACTAGTTTGTCAAAACATCGTCTGCATAATTTGGGAGCTGTTGAGTATTATGGGTCGATGCTGGAGTCGTTCAAGGCTTGGTTAGCTAGTACGATTCCACTCTTGGATCAAGAAGGGTGTGATAGCGCCTGTAAGCCGGGAAGCGTTGTTTTGTTAATGTTGAACGATGTTTGTGGTTGATGGGCAGTTGTGTCAGCATCACTGAACATCCATGACGCGGATTGGGAGTTCTTTTTAGCTGTCTTTACAAGGAGATATCTTGGAGATAAGTCTCTGGATAACCAGAAGCGCGGGGGTATGTCTTTAGTTTATGTTGATGAGCAGAACTTGGGTCTGGCATCTCTTGGAGGTGGTCTCAGCTCTTGTAAAAGAGCTGCTGAATTCGGTTTTGGAAGGGGACGAGCTAAGAAAGGCTGAGATAGGAGGTATCAACCTGCTGCTAGGCGTGGTAACCTTGGACATGGTGCAATGGTTCAGGGGAACAGAACGAGGGAGGAGCAGCACACGTGCTGGACGTGTGGTTCTCGGGAGCACTTGAGGACGGACTGTCCTCTTGCGACCGGAGAGGTACATGCTCCTATTGGAGTGACAGAGAATTCTTGCTGGAACTGTGGTTCAGCAGATCACTTAAGGCGTGAGTGCCCTCTGTTGGCTGGTGGAGGCCAGGGACATGCATCTGCTGTAGCTGCACCTCAGAAAGGCCGTGAGCGCGGCCGAGACAGGGTTCGGAGGTGGCAAGAAGGACAGAGGGACGCAGGGTGTTCGATGGTTGAATCTTGTTGGAGTTGTGGGTCTGCGGGACATTTGAGGCGAGATTGTCCGGTGTTAGCTCAGGGTGGTCAAGGTGGGATGTCTGTTGAAGCTCCCTGTGGTCACGGGTGTAGCTATGGTTCTTTCCTACAAGGAGACCATGGTGGCTCCACAGAAGAGGGTGTGGGTGTTTGTTGCTTGAAGCACAATGATGTGATTGCAGGTATCTTTACTGTGCAATCCCAGTTATTGTTATCTTGCTTATTTTTGTTTTGCATCCTCTTGGGTAGTTGTTAGAGACCAATAGTTAGTGAGTTTTAAATAGTGTCGTTGTTGTTTTAAGACCAACATTGGTGAAGAGGAGTAGTAGTTTAAATAGTTGCTGTAATGAGATGTGAGTATGGTGCAGTAAGAAAAGTTTGAAAGTTGAGATTAGGATAAGAGATTGTTTTTGGTTGGGTTCGAGGACGTTATTAGTAAGTGTGAACAGACATACATGTATAGTTAAAATCATTTGTATACATATATTACATATGTTGGTACATGCATACATTTGTCATGACATTAGAAGAATGCATACATGTGCATAGGCATTCGTAAGGGCATGTAAGCAATAATGCATATGAATGTTCACACTTACTAATAGTTAATTGGACCTGATAGTGATGAGTCATGATAGGGGTAGTTTGTGGGTTTAAAGTTTTGTTTTGGAGCTAGTTGAAGAGTGGGTGTGAGTTTAGGAAGTGGATAAGTTTACCGTTAGGAATGGGTGTGGTCTAGCTTGGTTGGCTGGAGATAAAGTTCTAGGTATTTTAAGGGCCTTTGGCGGCTTGGTGGCGAAGAGGAGACAATTTTGGTTAGAATCGGCTGAGGTCATTTGACCCAACAGGAAGGTGGTTGTGGAGTTGAGGGCAATGTTTGCTAGCTTGAACGTATCACAGGATGGTGGTCTTGTTGCCGAATTGTGGGAGAAACCATCCCTGAACCAGTTGATCAGGGATAAGCAATTTCTTGACGATACTCTGGTACCGTGTGTTCAAGATATCGTGGATGGAAGGCCTTAAGAATTTGGTTCAATGACGTTGATGTTTGAGCTTTGGGAATTGAATAGTGGTGCCAAATGATGTTGAGTTGAGGTTCTCTATTTTGGATGAAGCCTTAGTGGTTCTTTCGTAGTGTACTATGGTAGTACGAAGGTGTAACGTGGTTTGGGAGTGGGTGATGCGAGATAGAGTGAAAAAGGATGTTAACAAATTTGTGGACTAATGTTTGGTTTGTTAGCGGGTGGAAGCTGAGTTTTGGTTTCCTTCAAGGTGTAGTAATCGTTGGGGATTCTGGAAATGGAGTTTAGGGGGAAGAGTTACCATGGATTCGTGGTTGGATTACTTGGACTCTATCAAAGGGGAATTTTTGTTTGGGTGTTGTTGTCCGTCTTGCGAAGTATGCACACTTTTTGGCAGTACATACTATGTATGTGTTGGATAAATTGGCCGAGTTGTTTGTTGTTGAGATTGTGCGTTTGCACGGAGTGCTGAAGTCTGTTGTATCAGATTGAGATACGAGGTTCACATCGAGGTTTTGGGAATAGTTGAGTCAAGCTTGGGGTACGCGGTTGGGTTTCGGTACTTCTTATCATCCTTTGACGGATGGGTAGTCGGAGCGTGTTATCCAGGTGCTTGAGGTTATGTTGAGAAGTTGTGTATAGATTTCCAAGGTTCACCGGAAAGGCATTCGCCCTTGGTTGAAATTGCTTGTAACATTAGTTATCAGGCAAGTTTCGAATGGCTCCATTCGAGGCTTTGTATGAGAGAAAGTGTAGAATGCCACTTTGTTGGGCGGAAGTGGGGCAATAGTTGGTTCAATGCTGGATATGTCGGAAGGAACCACCGGGAAAGTGAAGCTCATTTGTGAATGTTTGAATGTAGCATCGGATCAACGAAAGTCTTACGCGGATCTGAAGCGTAAGGAGTTTGAGTTCGTGGTTGGAGAATGTGTGATCCAGAGGTTAACGCCTTGAGAGAAGGTGATAAGTTTTGGGGCGTTGTGGTAAGCTTAGCCCGAGGTTTATTGGACGATGTGAGGTTGAGAAGCATGTTGGTTCTGTGGTTTATCGGTTGAGGTTGCCTCCCGAATTGGAAAAGTTTCATGATGTGTTTCATGTCTTGGTGTTGCGGAGGTATAGATCGAATCCTTCGTTTATGATACTTGTTGAGGTGGTAGTGTTTAATTCGGATCTGTTTTATGATGAGGCATCGGTGAGGATCCTAGATCTGAGTGGTGAAGTTCTTGTGGCATGACAATATAGCTTGTGAGGGTGTTGTGGCGACACCGAGGAGTTGGGGAGGCCATGCAGGAAAGCAAGGTGGACTTGCTGAAGTAGTTTTCGCACCTTTTTCCTCCCGGTAAAATTTCGAGGAAGAAATTTCCTAAGTGGGGGAGAGTTGTAACGCCCTGGTTTTGGGCCTGGATGTTTTGGACGTCAGACCGGATCGGTCGGGAACGGTTCGAATCGCGTAAAGTGATTTAAGGAAATCAAGGATCGGGATAGGATAAAAATGTGGTAAAAATTGCTAAAATCCTCTAAAAATATGTTTAAGAGGTTGGTCAAATCAATTTAACAAAAAGAGTTTCGGAAGTGGTACATTTTGAGTAGTGACCAAATTGTAAAGTTTCAAAACTGTGGAAAATGTGATTTTTAAAGGAGAAGCCAAAATCTTAGAATCTTTAGGGGGCTTTATGGCAATTTAGCCTTTTCCGTAATATGACATGTGTTTAAAATGGTTTTAGTTAAATAGTTTTATTTGGCTTTTATTTTATTTAATTAATTAAGGTGGTTATTAGTGAGATTCCATAACGTAACTACCATTCTCTTTTCATTCTCAGCCAAACACAATGCTAACTCATTTTCTCCAGAATTCTTTTCTTCCAAACACTCTCACATTATCTCCTAAACAATTTTCATGAAATCCTTTCAAGTTCTTTAAGATTTTGCTAGGGAAAAATTGTCATTCATTGAGGAAAGCAAGGATTGGAGGTAAATCCCGTTCTCAACCTCTAATCAAAGTTCTTTATTGAAATTCTCAAGATCTTTGGCTTCTAATTAATGTTTTTGGTTGAGTTTTCATTATAGTTTTGATTGGAGATCAAAATCTTGTAAAAATATGGTTGAAATCTTAATTTTCGGACTTGTTTTGTTAAGCTCTGTTATGGATTGATTTTAATTGAGTTTTAAGTTGGTTAATATGTTAAAATGAAGTTTTGATAACATAGATCCCGAAATCCTTGAGACCCTTGAGTTTCCTCTTAGCTTTGAGTGAGTTTTTGAGGTGAAATGGTGGAATCTTGCTTGTTGGAGGTATAAGGATGGGTTAGGTTGTTTATTGGATGTGTTTTGATGTTTATAAATGTTTGGAAGTGATGTGTGGTGGCTGGGCTTGGTTTAGTAAGCAATCGATTGAGTTTTCGGTTGTTTCGGATGGGTAAATTGGTGTAGTTTGGATGAGCAACGAGTTTGAGTTTAGTTGCTGGTGTTGAAATGCATTTTAATGCATTTGGATCTCTGTTTTGATGATGTGAAAACAAGGGATCTTGATCCGGTAGCAAATGAAGCACTTTTGGAGGATTCAGAGGGGTAATATTCGCGTCGCCAAGCGAGGCTTCGCGTATCGGTGAGTGGAAATGGATTTTCCAGCTCTGTAACACTTTGAGCGTGATCTTGGGAGCTTAGTGTAAGTTTGAAATACTTAGCTAAGCTCAAGAGTAAGTGATTCGAAAGTCTCTCTCAGAAATGTGCTATGTTTTGATGAAAATGCACTTGAGTTATATGTGGTTTTGATTACTGTTTTAAAGCATGTTAGAAGCAAGATTAATGCTGGATTTTAATGTCATTGTGTTAAGGATACACTAGGTAAGTGATCCTTGGTTTTATTTGATAAATGCAGATGATGTTAAGCATGTTATGCTTGTGGAAATGGCATTGTTTTTATGCTTGTAAAATAGTGGATTATTGATGTTAAATGATTATATTGGCAAGTGATGAAAGTGGTTTTGGTTACTTGTAATCGGATATAGTTAGCCGGCTATAGGATTGGGTGCACCGTGAATAAAGTCACCTTGGATGATGAGGGGTTGTGATTGAACTGTAAACTCTATCCAAGTACCCTAGCGATTGAGAAATTGACGTCACCACGATGGAGGATGGCTCTCGTGGATGGACTTGGTTAAGCGTCACAACGGTGGAGGATTGCTCCCATGTGTGAGCTTGGTTAAGGTTGTTATAATGGTTGAGGTAGCTCCCATGTGTAAGCTTTGTTTTGTGTCCCGACTCTCGCTAGTGGGTTATACAACTACCGATGAGTGATGTTGAGCGGTTGTGATTTTGCCATTAACTCCACCATGGGTGTTGATGGGTTGTGATTGTGCCATTAACTCCACCACGGGTGTTGAGGGGTTGTGATTGTGCCATTATTCTCCATCACGGGTGTTGAGGGGTTGAGATTGTGCCATTGATCTCCACGTTGTGTAGTTCGATAGTATGTATGAAGCGTGTGGGACAACACTTGTAATCCGCGTATCTGATTGTGTCATTTGAGTTGGTTTTGGTATGGTTTGTGGATTGTTCACTTGTAAGCCAATATAATGTTGTTGATTAATGGTTAAAGCATGAGATGCTTGTGGTTTATGCTAGAAGGCATGTGTTACTTGGTAAAGCACGAGCAAAGGTTTACTTGTTGTTTTTAAGTGATGCATACGAGCATGTGTTTAAAAAAAATGCATTGATGCCTTGTGAGGGCATGTTTTTAGTTAAGGCATGAGGTTGCAAATGATGTTATCTTGGTTTTGTAAAATGCATTGATGAATGTTTGATTTTAGCGATCCCCACTAAGCTTTATGCTTACGCTCATTTGTTTCATCAATGCAGAGGATTGAGCTTTAGAGGCAGCAAGAAAGCAATGGGATAATCCAAGTACTTGTCTAAGCGAAGTATGTGGTTTTACTTTAGTGTAATAAGAGGCAATGGGTGGGATTTCTACTCTTGGAATATTTGGTGATGTTAAACACCTAACGCACTCTTGGTTTGTTTATTTTGGTTTATAAATTGCCTTTGAGGATTGATTTTTGGTTGGATGTTGGTTTTAGCTTTGTATGGCTTTGAAAGACTAGGGAGCATGCCTATAGTTCCAATGTTTGCATGAATGATGCCATGTCTTAGCTTATGCTTCGTAATGATGATCTTTGATGCTTATACGTGTTGTACATATGTTGTGGCATGAATTGGAATGTTTTCGGATGTGGAAAGATGTGTAAAACCAGCAAAATCTGCAGTTGCAGGGCAAGGCGTATCGGAACGCCCTTACCTATTTCGGAACAGAGGCCTGAAATGGCCATAAGGTTTCGGAACGAGTAGGAACGTTCCGGAACGTTTTTGCTACTGGAAAGGGGTGTTTCGATACGAGTTTCGGAACGCACCTGAGTATCGAAATGGTCAACCTAGTTTCAAAATGACCGTTTCGGTACAGGGCTTGGTGTTTCGAAACACCCGACCGTTGGAGTTGAATTTGAATTGTTTCTAGTTTCTGTTTCTTACATTTTGGTCCCTGGGTCTTGAATGCTTAATTAAACGAGTTTGGACAATCCGTTTAAGATGAAATTGGACATGCTAGCATGTAATATGCTTAATTTTGGATTGGTAACTTAAAAACCTGTTTAGCCCTTATAACTTTGGAAATTTACAAATTAGTCCCTAAAAGACGTTTGTATGCAATCGAACCTATAATTGAGCTCCGTTCGCTAGGTCGCTTTCGCTAAAGTGTTTTTCTATTCACATAGGTTAATAATGTGCATCTAGAAAAGTTAAAAAGAAAAAAAGGGGTCGTTGATCAAGGTTGACTTACACGAGTTGACTTTGGTTTTCCCCGTGTAATCTTCTTAGTTTGGGTCGGACGTCTAGGCCGGGCTAAGGGGTTTACATTTTTTGGTATCAGAGCCAGGTTACGAAAGAATTGGGATTGTTGTTATGTGAAATTGATATGTGTTGACGTATGTTGTTTGAAAAACATGATTTTGGTTGAACATTGAAGCTGGTGCTATGCTTGACTGATGTGAATCATATATGAGATGTCTATGATTTTATATTGATGATGGGATGTTGTTATGTGCTGATTTTTGATGATGGAAAGCATGATGAGAATTATATGATATTGTATGCCATGTTATGTTGAGGGAAATCCGGGTGCCCATTGCCTCATTACACTGATTAAATGTTTTTGTAAACTTGGATCCTTGCTTGAGGCTGGCCTAAATCATGGTTTGATTTGTTGTTTTTGTTATTATGCCTTGTTAAAAATATCACAATGAGTCCGAGGAGAGAGTTGGGATCGGATATGATCGTACCTGCGGTGGAGTAGGGTAATCAGGGGAACGATGTTCCATCTGTCGAGAATGTGCATGTTTGGCCGTTCTTATATGGGGTTGAGGCGATAGGGCAGCATGAAGGGGCTAGCCCTGTGGTGAAAGTTTTATCATCAGTGGTTCTGGAGATGTTTGGAGCATGTCAGGTCGCAGTGAATGAAAATCCTGCGCATGTACCGTCTGTCGGACAGACTAGTTTGTCAAAACAACTTCTGCATGATTTGAGAGCTGTTGAGTATCATGGGTCGACGCCGGAGGCGTTCGAGGCTTGGTTAGCCAGTACGATTCCACTCATGGATCTGGAAGGGTATGATAGCGCTTGTAAGCTGGGAAGTGTTGTTTTGTTAATGTTGGACAATGTTTGTGGTTGGTGGGCAGTTCTGTCAGCATCGCTGAACATCCATGACGCGGATTGGGAGCTCTTTCTAGCTGCCTTTACTTGGAGATATCTTGGAGATAAGTCTATGGATAACCAGAAGTGCGGGGGTATGGCTTTAGTTTATGTTGATGAGCAGAACTTGGGTCTGGCATCTCTTGGAGGTGGTCCTAGCTCTGATAAAAGAGCTGCTGAATTCGGTTTTGGAAGGGGACAGGCCAAGAGAGGCCGAGATAAAAGGTATCAACCTGCTGCTAGGCGAGGTAACCTTGGACATGGTATAGTGGTTCATGGGAACAGAACGAGGGCGGAGCAGCACACGTGCTGGACGTGTGGTTCTCGGGAGCACTTGAGGAGGGTCTGTCCTCGTGCGGCTGGAGAGGTACATGCTTCTGTTGGAGTGACAGGGAATTCTTGCTGGAACTGTGGTTCAACAGATCATGTAAGGCGTGAGTGCTCTCTGTTGGCTGGTGGAGGCCAGGGACATGCATCTGTTATGGCTGCACCTCAGAAAGGTCGTGAGCGTGACCGAGACAGGGTACAAAGGTGGCAAGAAGGACAGAGTGACGCAAGGTGTTCGATGGTTGAATCTTGTTGGAGTTGTGGGTCTGCGGGACATTTGAGGCGAGATTTTCCGGTATTAGCTCGGGGTGGTCAAGGTGGGATGTCTGTTGAAGCTCCCTGTGGTCGCGGGTGTAGCTACGGTTCTTTCCCACAAGGAGACCATGGTGGCTCCACGGAAGAGGGTGTGGGTTTTCGTTGCTTGAAGCACAATGATTTGATTGCAGGTATCTTTACTGTGCAATCCCAGTTATTGTTATCTTGCTTAGTTTTGTATCCTCTTGGGTAGTTGTTAGAGTCCAATAGTTAGTGAGTTTTAAATAGTGTCGTTGTTGTTTTAAGAACAACATTGGTGAAGAGGAGTAGTAGTTTAAATAGTTGCTGTAAGGAGATGTGAGGATGGTGCTGTAAGAAAAGTTTGAAAGTTGAGATTAGGATAAGAGATTGTTTTTGGTTGGGTTCAAGGACGTTATTAGTAAGTGTGAATAGACATACATGCACAATTAAAATCATTTGTATACATATATTACATATGTTGGTACATGCATACATTTTTCATGACATTAGAAGAATGCATACATGTGCATAGGCATTCGTAAGGGCATGTAAGCAATCATGCATATGAATGTTCACACTTACTAATAGTTAATTGGACTTGATAGTGATGAGTCATGACTGGGGTAGTTTGTGGGTTTAAAGTTTTTTTGGAGCTAGTTGAAGAGTGGGTGTGAGTTTAGGAAGTGGATAAGTTTACCGTTAGGAATAGGTGTGGTCTAGCTTGGTTGGCTGGAGATAAAGTTCTAGGTGTTTTAAGGGCCTTTGGCGGCTTGGTGGCGAAGAGGAGACCTTTTTGGTTAGAATCGGCTGAGGTTGTTTGGTGTGTAGTTAAAAGCTTTTTGAAGTAACCGTTGGGTATTGTAGTTTCTCGGGGGTGGGCGGTTGTCGTAGGTTTGCGGATGTGGTTTTGAAGCGTTGTTGTATTCTTGCTTGAATAGTCATAGCAGGATGGTTGTTTTAGGTGGTTTAGGTTTTCCGGTGACCTTGGAAGAGTTGGAAGGAAGTTCTGACGGTAGTTCTAATCGAGGGTTAGCTTGGGTTGAGTAGAGAGTTCTTAGCTCTTGCATGAGTTGTAGGATGAGTGGTTAAGAAGGTTGGGAAGGTTGTAGTATATGCTTTTAGTCAAATGCAAGTGCTTGGAGAATAGACTTTATGCGTGGTTATGTAAGCTCAAAAGCCATGATATTTGGCTGGGTCCTCGTGAAAGGGTGGTCTTTGGGCTGAGTGTAAGTAAAACTTTTTGAGAAAGTTGATGTAAGTGAAGTAATAGTTGGCGACGGTGTTAGAGTCTCATGATGAGGTATCATGTTGGGAGGGCCAACGTTGTGGCCAATGCTTTGAGCAGGAAGGTGGTTGTCGAGTTGAGGGCTATGTTTGGTCGCTTGAACGTATCACGAGATGGTGGTCTTGTTGCCGAATTATGGGAGAAACCATCCCTGAACCAGTTGATCAGGGATAAGCAATTGCTTGACGATACTCTGGTACCGTGTGTTCAAGATATCGTGGATGGAAGGCCTTAAGAATTTGGTTCAATGATGTTGATGTTTGAGCTTTGGGAATTGAATAGTGGTGCCAAGTGATGTTGAGTTGAGGTGCTCTATTTTGGATGAAGCCTTAGTGGTTCTTTCGTAGTGTACTCTGGTAGTACGAAGGTGTAACGTGGTTTGGGAGTGGGTGATGCCGGATAGAGTGAGAAAGGATGTTGTTGTGCGATCTTGCAATACTATAAATGATACGCAAATGGTGCAAGTATACACGTTGAACGAGTAATAAAGTGATGAGTGAGTATCCTCTCCACAGGGATTGGAGGTGAACACAGTTTCGTTCTCAAATTGCTATAGTAACCAAATTGTAATGTGAGTATGCTGAGGCGGAATAAATGAAGGAAAAATGTTGTGACAAAATAAGCAAACAAAGAAGAGATAATCAAATGACAGATAGTTCCTCTCTCGGATACGAAGCTTTCTACGGAATGGCTGGCTAGCATCCTGAAGGAAAATCTTCTGAATTTTCTTAACACTACTAACGAATCCTCGTTCTCTGCACTATGCTAGGGGGGATTTACTAAGGCTGCTTCTAAACTATCTCTAGCAAGAAGACTGGGAGACTAAAATGCAACAGCAATACCTCTCGGTGTAAACTTTAAACACTCTACTCTCCTAATCTCTATCCCTCTTATCCTTTTAAACCTATCACTTATCTCTAAGGCAGGTTGGAGTCCTTCCTTTTGGTGGTTACTCCATTGTTTATGGGATCTAAGGTTAGCTCTCTCGTTCTCTCCCCAAGCTAATGCTAAAGCAATGACCCTCTTTCGAAGGTTATCACGCACTACTTTAGCTGTCACTATTAGCTAAGGCTTGCTCCCTCGATCACTACCCCCATCTATACCTAGGGAACGACCATCACTCGAAGGTATCATAAGTAATGGCCTATCTCTCGAGGCACTAACATCCCTAATCTCTTACAACCCTGGGCTGTTCCTAAAGAAAGGCCAACTCTCGAAGGCGCTTAAGGTAGGGCCTATATCTCAAAGCACTAACAACCATAAGCTCTTACAACGTTAGGGTATTAAGCACACCACAAACAAAGCAAAGATCAAGAGAGAACAGTAAACATTAACATGAGATTAAGAAAATAAATAGAGTATCATCCAACAAAACCCACGCCATCTAAAACAGTTCATGGCTGGGCAATAATCAAACATATCATTGTCATATAACCCTCCAGATAAATAAATGCTATAGCAAAAAGGAAAGATAAACTCCCAGTTCGCTAGTGGACTGCCATGATCGCCTTAGGCTCACCGCCTCAGAAGAGGACGGTGAGGCCACGCCTCGAGCTTCCCGATGAAGGACACCAAGTCTGGTCAACGATGAAGTGCTCCTCCCCTATGTTGTGCTCCTCTTGCACACTTTCTCTTTTTCTCTTCACCTTCGCCTCTATTTGCCTTTAAAGAGATGAAGCCTTTATATAATGGGGGGGTCTACTAGGGTTTTGGTGCCTTTGTATCTCTTTGGGGATCCCACGAATATCCTCCGACCATCTCTGTCCATCAGGGGACAAAATGGACGGTCTGCAGATGGAGTGCGGTTGCTGCATAAAGCTGCCTGATAGTGTCAGGCGTCCTTCTCTACGCTTCACGTGCTTGTACTTTCGTGCGCCAGCTAGCCTTCTTTCTCCTCCTTTTCTATAGCATTTTGTTCCTTGCTTCTTCCCTCGCATTCTGATATGTCATCCTGCACACAAACAACCAAAAACTACCTTTCACGCAGCACCAACTCCACATGAGCAATAATTTAAAAAGCACCCATAATATACTAAAAATGCAGCCTACATGCAATGTAATGCACTTGAAAATAGGCAATTTCTATAGCAAAGAGGCATAAATATAGAGGTAATAGCACAACTATCACATCCCCAAACTTAAGCTATTGCTTGTCCTCAAGAAATGAGTAAAAGTAAACAAAAGGGATGCTATGGCAAAGATTTAACGAGGAATAAATGCTACGGCAGTGTTTCAGCTTTCAGAAAAAGATAGGCATTCCATATCAACAACATTTATTTGAGACTGGCAAAAAATTCTCTTAAGAATTAGCTGCTAGTGAGTGTGTGCGCAAGATTACTTTCGAACTATGCATGATATGCAAAGAAAAATTTTCAAGGAAGCTCAATAATAATGCCTTAGCAATGAATTTTCAATTATTACAGACTTCCACAAAAATGTAAAGGGTACTGTTACGAATGGTGTCAGCTCATCACACCTACCGTCCTTAACTCTAGATGAGTAGGGAGCATACCTCTCACCCCCAAGCTAGTAGGTAGAGTCATCCCGTGACAACTTTCATTCACTCATGTGCTTTTCATTGCCACTTATTTATTTTGTTTCTTTTTCTATCTCTTTTCTTCTCTCTTTTTTTTTGAACATGTGGCCTAAAAACTGCACATCAGAGTGTCCTTCTACAGTTATGCTATAGCATTCATTCAATTATCAGTTTTAGGTACATGGGAGTCTATTTTCTTTTAAGCTCATCTTTCATTATTTCATGCAAGGTAATAATAAAGTCCTTCCTAAAAAGTTTTTCTAAACCTACCAAGCAGAGAAAGAAAGCAATCTGTGTCTAACTTTTTTTCTATAGCAAACTCACTCCTAAGATAGTTCTCTAAGTCTCATGCAGTTGTAAAATTTAAGTTCAAGCCTATTGAATTTCAAATGATCATTATTAAGCATCATCAACACATTTGCATATTTCTTCCTAGCTAAACAGAATTCCATAGCAAAACTTTTGTCTAATTTTTACGATGCGAATGGTATGGTCCTAAACTAAGCAAAGGTGAAACACCCCCAAACTTGGAGATGCATCATCCGCGATGCATGAAAAGAAAAAAATGTTATGCAAAATGCTGATGCAAAAATAAACTAAAAAGAATGAAAACTAAAAAAAATTGTACCTCATGGGTGCTGAGGTTAATTGTCACTTGTGTCGTCTGTAGAGTGATCGTTGTGCGCCATCAGAACTGTTGAGGTCGCACTGTCGTCAGATTGAACAGGGGCTGAATCGGTTGGTTTGACGGTGCGCCCGGCTGTGCGTTTATAACATTTCGGCTTGGATGTTGTAGCATCCTCAGATGGTGGCACAACTGGGTTGGGTTCAGTGGTGGGGTGGCCTCAGCCATAGGCTGATCATCATCACTCAAAGTGTTGGCTGGCTCCCTTTGCGATTCAGGTGGCTGCGATGTTGCTGTAGCAGGCTTCTTGTTGTTTCGTGTTCTCTTCCTAGTGGGTGTAGAAGCAGGATCGATTTGCTGTGAATTTTGGGCAGGGGTCTGTTCTTCTTGGTCTGAGGGGTCTCGAGTGTCTGGTTCATGGGCTGGGACCTGGTTGACTTTCTTCCTAGCCGTCAACTTCCTCTTTTGGGTTGGTGGTCGGGGCGTGCTTGCAGAAGTATTTTGACTTGAGGCTCAGGAGTGATAAGAAGTTCCTTTGGGAATGGAGGGAACATAATTGCTATGCCTGGCAAGACTTCGGAGAAGCATTGTGAGATGGCCACATCCCTCTGGTTGGCATATTTGAAATAGGTGCTCAGCTGCACCTTAAGACTGTGAAGCTCTGTGGCTAGGTGGGTTGCTTTAGCAACCAATGCTGTGGTCCTTGCTGCAGCAAAGCTCTTGGCTCCTCCTTCTAGGGTTTCGTTTGGAGCATCCTCATCAAATCCCTTTAGCTGAGGAATCTGGGCAAGTGCTAACCCCTTTTTGTCCTCCATTTGTTCGTCCTTGGCCGAGTTTTCAAAAACTTCCTTCCTCCGACACAGGGCGGTTATCAAATTTGGAAAGATCAGTGGGCTCTTGCTCCTCTTGAGGCACGCGTAGACCTCGTCCACCACCAGTTTCCCTACATCAATTTTTCGCCCATTAATTATAGAGTGAATAACCAGCAAACGAGATAGGTGCACCGTAGTTGTGTGTATTGTCGGCATCAATCGAGTTAGGAGCAGATGATTCCATAGTTTCACTTCAGGCTTTAGTCTCCCTCTCTCGACTGACATGGTGTTCCGATTAAGCTCTGTCCCTCGAAAGCATAATTCTTTCACGATTTCTTCTTGGGCCTTATCATGTAGCCCAACAACAAAGCTTCCATGCTCGTCTATCACATTCTTCAGGCTATAGAATTTGTTCACTGCTGCAACAGTGAATTTCACTTGTTCTCCTCGAACGTGGACGCTTGACTGTGTTGGGCTCGTCAAGTGCGCATAGAATTCCTTCACCAATGGAACACATATGTTTTGGGGATGCTCAGCTAGCTTCCTCCAGTCGTGCTTGGCTATGGCATCTAGAAGGGCTGACTCGAAGTTCTCCTCATCTTTCTCGGGGAATCGGAGTCCTTGCTATGGAAGTAGTTTCCTATCCTTTAGGTTTAGCCATCTCTCTCGGGCTGCTTCATCATAGAAAAATTTGATCTTGATGGCCGGTGGGTTCTGTGAACTTGATGATGCGCCAGAAACATTTTTGCATCGAACCATGGTTGATGGGTTGAAGGTAAGTCTTTTAGTCTTTTTAGGGAACAAAGGTTTTTGTGGGAAGAAAAGAAAGAGGAAAGATGTATGGTCTTAGGTTGAGTGAAGAAGATGAAGAGTGATGACAGTTTGAGTGGAAAGTGGGAGGAGACGTGTGGGAGGTTTCCTTGAGAAACAGCTAACCATTGACTCTCCTTAATGAGGAGAGAGGTTTGAGGTTGATGGAAGTCGACTTTTGTCTGGAAATTGCAGGATAATAAATTAAAAGAAAGGACAAACAAAAGATAAGAACAAAACTAAAAACACACAAAAACAAACTAACTACTGTTTATTGGAAATGCTAAAGCAAAAAGAAAAAGTTAGGAGGCATACTATTGTTGCGTGTCAAAAGTCCTATCGCAATGTAGTGCAAGTGTACACGACGCAAGTAGTAAAGTGATACTCAAAGTATCGGATGTCGAATCCACAGGGACTAGAAATAGCTTTATCCTTGGATTGCTGCACAAGAGAGAAAGAAAATAATTTAATTTATTGAGGAATAATATTGAAGAATAATGAATATAAGGTAACGGTGTTTTCAGAGTTGAGAAATAGGCCGGTATTGATCTGATTGGTAGTGCAGGTGTTGCACTGTGTTAAGAATTCCTTTTCTGTCGTTGTCCCTGTCGCGGCAGCACCTGTCGCGGCAGCAGTCTGTTGTTTTCGCGGCAGCGATCACACAACTCTATACTTCAAGCTTGGCAAGAATCCATGCTGTGACTTGTCCTATCCCTAGGTCCAAGTACTGTTGATGACACTTCTCGGATGATACCTCTCGGCGTGAATCAAAGTGTGAACACCAATGTTGTTGAATTCTTCCTTAGCCACTTAACCTCGTCTTATCCCTAGGTCCGAGATAGTTCAACCATAAACTAGAGAACCCGCACTTATTCCTTTCGTATACTTAACTCTCCTGATATTAAGTAAATAAATAATTTCACAATGCTCTCCTGATACTCTTGTAAGATGTTGAAAACCAGAATAAGCAAACTTGAAGTTTTATTTCAATGAACAGAAAATTCCTAAAAACAGTACAATCCTTGCAACTACTTTACAGAATCAACCCTTAGCCCTAGGGGAAGTTTAGAACATGATGAGAAGGGGGAAACGACTAGGGTTTTGGGGAAGACGGCTAGAGAATAAGATCTCCTTCCCTAGGTCGAATTACATGCCTTTATGTAGGCCTTGGGTTCAAGTTTTCTAATAAGGTAAGAGTACAAGTTCAAACTAAAGTACAACTCTAATTAAGATTAAATCTCTAGAGTAGATGCCTTTAATTCGTCCTCTTTTCTTGCTTTGGGTTTCTTCCTTGAATTTTGGGCTTGGCCTTCATTCTGATCTAGGGCTCAGAAAAATATAGGAGTGGTCCACGACAGACCGGCTTAAATTCCTCTATCTTTCGAGCTCCACTTCACTTTTCCCTTCACCATTGCTGTCGTCATGGCTGCCACGGCAGTGGCCCTGGTAGCATCCTTCTTCTTGACTCCAGTCTTGTGTTCTAGCTCTACTCCTTCACTGTCCTGAGTCTGCCACGGCAGTTACCTGCAAAAATAGCCAAAATTAGTAGCAACTGTGCTATTTTATATAATTGTGATGTATATGTGAAACTTTACCTAAATGCAATGAATTATGCTTGAATGCAGCAGAAATATGGGTTAAATAAGGGGTAAAAAGTAGAACTTTTGCACACTCAACAACTATCAAGGGTCAGGAAGGCTGAGGTGGGATGTGGCTAGTCCCACCTCGTTTGAGTGATTTTCAGCATCTGGGTTCCCTTCCTTGTTCAGGTCCTCAAATTCTTCCTCTTGAACTGGTCCTTCAAAGTTCTTCTTCTGAATGTTGTTGCTACAACAAAGTTCTTGTAGCTCATCCCATGCTATAGCATTGCAGTGCCTACCTTCCATTGACCTGTCATGAAGGGTGTTATGTATGTTGATGGTGACTGTCTCTTCACCCACTCTCATTGTGAATTCACCCTTCTCACAGTCAATCAAGGCTCGACCTGTAGCTAAAAATGGCCTTCCTAGAATAATAGGACCATCGTTGTCTTCCTTGCAATCCAGGATCAAGAAATCAGCTGGGAAAACAAAACAATCCACTTTTACTACAACATTTTCAATTCTTCCTTCTGGTCGGACTTCAGAGTGATCAGCAAGCTGTAGTGTAACTCTAGTAGTCTTGACATCCCTTAACCCTAGCTTCTGAAATATGGATTTAGGCATCAGGTTCACACTTGATCCCAAATCACACAATGCTCTTCCAACGAACCTATCTCCAATAGAGCATGGGATAATAAAGTTTCCTGGGTCTTTTCTTTTTGGTGGGAGCTTTCTCCAAATGTAGTAGCATTCCTTTGCTATAGCAACTGTCTCGTGCTTTTCTACCTTCCTCTTATTTGTGATGATATCCTTGAGAAACTTAGCGTATGTTGGCATCTGATCAATGACCTCCAGAAATGGCATATTGATATGCAACTGAGCAAGGATATCCACAAACTTTTCAAATTGGAGATCTTCTTGCTGCTTTTTGAATCTTTGAGGGAATGGGTGAGGTGGCTTAGCTAGATCTACTGTAGCTCGTGAGGCTGTGTCTTTTGCTATAACAAAAACTGGTCCTTCCTTGACTAGTCTTTTGGCTTTGCCATCTTCCTTTATTCCTTCTACTCGTTGTGGTTCCTGAAGATCTTCTTGCAGTGGTAGTAAGCTGGGCTGGGCTTCGTCCTTCTCTCCACCCCCAAACTTATCACCTTGGTTAATCTCCGTGCCACTCCTTAGTGTGAGTGCACTGTATTGTTACTTGCTATGGTGCTTAGTGGCTTCAGTGTCACTAGGCAGACTTCCTTGTGGTCGTGCATGCAAGGTTTGAGCTATCTGACCAACTTGTGTTTCTAAAGCTCGTAAGGATGCACTATGACTTTGTAGTAGGGCTCTCTGATTTTTGATGTGCGCTGCTTGATCTTGTAGCACAACCTTAGCAGTCCCCATGAAGTCCCTTGTCATAGCCATGAATTCCTTAAAAGTAGACTCCAATGAACTGCTTGATGGAGGTGCTGCTCCCTTTTGATTTTGCCATGGCTTATTCTGGCGGGAATGGTGTACCTCTTGCGGATTTTGCTGTGGCATGTGATTGGCTGAATTGTTGTTGTGCCCCTGATTATCCCAACTCAGGTTTGGGTGTTGACACCAACCTAGGTTGTAGGAGTTAGAATAAGGGTTGTTGTTGCTACGGTTGTAGTTCCCCACATAGTTGGCAGATTCTGGATTGTCAGGGCAATCGTTGAGGTGGTGATTGCCATCGCATCTGAGGCATGAGCTTGTTGCCTTAACTTCCTTCACTTTGTTGGAACGTTGGATGTTTTTTAGCATATCAGTGATGTTGGCCAACTGATTCAGTACTGAGTTGTCAACTTCACTCTCCTTGGCAGCTTGAGTTCTCTTCCCCGTTCCAAGCCTTGTTGTTGGGAACTGATAATCGTTGTTGGCTACCTTGTCGAGGATGTCAAATGCTTCTTCTGGTGACTTGTCTAACAGTGTCCCATTTGCTGCAGCATCTATCAACATCCTTGTGGGCGCATTGACACCATTATAGAACATAACTACCTGGGTCCACTCTTGATACCCATAGTTAAAGCATTTCCTCAATAATCCTTTAAATCGGTCCCAGCACTCATACATGGATTCGTCATCAGACTGACGAAAGGAAGCTATATCATTCCTCAACTGGGTGTTCATCACTGGCGGACTATGCCGTAGCAAAAAATTCTTGCATAAATCGGTCCAACTTTGAATTGATCTGGCTTGCACTCCATTTAGCGATGCTCTAGCACGATCTCTTAGTGAATACGGAAACAACTTTAATTTTAACACATCCTCGTGCACCCCTTGCTGTCTGAAAGAATCACAAACACCCAAGAAAGCACGGATATGCTGTCTAGCATCTTCATGAGGCGAGACACCATACTGTCCAATATTGCTCAACATGTTGAACATGACGAGTTTAAGTTCGAACCGGGCTGCCTGAATTTCTAGAGCTACTATTCCGAGATAAAGATCATCCAAACTAGGAGCCAAATGATCCCTAATGGCTCGTGGTCAAGCTGCTTCTCCCTGGCCATTTGCCATAGCATCTGCATTAACAGGTGCTGGTTCCATGACTCTAGCTTCTACTTGCTCGCTTCTTCTTAAGCGAAATAAATGATCAACGTCTGAAACAATGGGCTGAATAGGTTCTCTTGGTCTTCATCTGGTCATAAACTAGAAGAATATTTGAAAGAAAAGTAAAACAACCAAAAACAAAACATGTGAATATTTACAACGTGGAAATAGAAAGAAAAATGAAAATAAAAACTGTGGACAACCAATTGCCAATCCCCAGCAACGGCGCCAAAAACTTGTTTCGCGATCTTGCAATACTATAAATGATACGCAAATGGTGGAAGTATACACGTCGAACGAGTAATAAAGTGATGAGTGAGTATCGTCTCCATAGGGATTGGAGGTGAACACAATTTCGTTCTCAAATTGCTATAGTAACCAAATTGTAATGTGAGTATGCTGAGCCAGAATAAATGAAAGAAAAATGCTGTGACAAAACAAGCAAACAGAGAAGAGATAATCAAATGACAGATAGGTCCACTCTCGGATACGAAGCTTTCTAGGGAATGGCTGGCTAGCATTCTGAAGGAAAATCTTCTAAATTTTCTTAACACTACTAATGAATCCTCGTTCTCTGCACTATGCTCGGCGGGATTTACTAAGTCTGCTTCTAAACTATCTCTAGCAAGAAGACTGGGAGACTAAAATGCAACAACAATACCTCTCGGCGTAAACTCTAAACACTCTACTCTCCTAATCTCTATCCCTCTTAGCCGTTTAAACCTATCACTTATCTCTAAGGCAGGTTGGAGTCCTTCCTTTTAGTGGTTACTCCATTGTTTATGGGATTTAAGGTTAGCTCTCTCGTTCACTCCCCAAAGCTAATGCTAAAGCAATGACCCTCTTTCGAAGGTTATCACGCACTACTCTAGCTGTCACTATTAGCTAAGGCTTGCTCCCTCGATCACTACCCCCATCTCTACCTAGGGAACGACCATCACTCGTAGGCATCATAAAGAATGGCCTGTCTCTCAAGGCACTAACATCCCTAATCTCTTACAACCCTGGGCTGTTCCTAAAGAAAGGCCAACTCTCGAAGGTGCTTAAGGTAGGGCCTATATCTCAAAGCACTAACAACCCTAAGCTCTTACAACGTTAGGAAATTAAGCACACCACAAACAAAGCAAAGATCAAGAGAGAACAGTAAACATTAACATGAGATTAAGAAAATAAACAGAGTATCATCCAACAAAACCCACGCCATCTAAAACATTTCATGGTTGGGCAATAATCAAACGTATCATTGTCATATTACCCTCCAGATAAATAAATGCTATAGCAAAAAGGAAAGATAAACTCCCAGTTCGCCGGTGGACTGCCATGACCGCCTTAGGCTCACCGCCTCAGAAGAGGACGGTGAGGCCACGCCTCGAGCTTCGCGATGAAGGACACCAAGTCTGGTCAACGATGAAGTGCTTCTCCCTTCTGTTGTGCTCCTCTTGTACACTTTCTCTTTTTCTCTTCACCTTCACCTCTATTTGCCTTTAAAGAGATAAAGCCTTTATATAGTGGGGGGGTCTACTAGGGTTTTGGTGCCTTGGTATCTCTTTGGGGATCCCACGAATATCCTCCGACCAGCTTTGTCCATCAGGGGATAAAAAGGACGGTCTGCAGATGGAGTGCGGCTACTGCATAAAGCTGTCTGACATTGTCAGGCGTCCTTCTCTGCGCTTCACGTGCTTGTACTTTCGTGCCCCAGCTAGCCTTCTTTCTCCTCCTTTACTATAGCATTTTGTTCCTTGCTTCTTCCCTCGCATTCTGCTCTGTCATCCTGCACACAAACAGCCAAAAACTACCTTTCACGCATCACCAACTCCACATGAGCAATAATTTAAAAAGCACCCATAATATACTTAAAATGCAGCTTACATGCAATGTAATGCACTTGAAAACAAGCAATTGCTATAGCAAAGAGGCATAAATATAGAGGTAATAGCTCAACTATCAGATGTTAACAAATTTGTGGACCAATGTTTAGTTTGTTAGCGGATGGAAGCTGAGTTTTGGTTTCCTTCAAGGTGTAGTAACCGTTGGGGATTCTGGAAAGGGAGTTGAGGGGGAAGGGTTACCATGGATTCGTGGTTGGATTACTTTGGATTCTATCAAAGGGGAATTTTTGTTTGGGTGTTGTTGACCGTCTTGCGAAGTATGCACACTTCTTGGTAGTGCGTACTATGTATGTGTTGGATAAATTGGCCGAGTTGTTTGTTGTTGAGATTGTGCGTTTGCACGGAGTGCTGAAGTCTGTTGTATCGGATTGAGATCCGAGGTTCACATCAAGGTTTTTGGATTGGTTGAGTCAAGCTTGGGGTACGCTGTTGGGTTTCGGTACTTCTTATCATCCTTTGACGGATGTGTAGTCGGAGCGTGTTATCTAGGTGCTTGAGGTTATGTTGAGAAGTTGTGTATAGATTTCCAAGGTTCATTGGAAAGGCATTCGCCCTTGGTTGAAATTTCTTGTAACATTAGTTATCAGGCAAGTTTCGAATGGCTCCATACGAGGCTTTGTATGGGAGAAAGTGTAGAATGCCACTTTGTTGTGCGGAAGCGGGGCAAGAGTTGGTTCGATGCTGGATATGTCGGAAGGAACCACCGGGAAAGTGAAGCTTGTTTGTGAATGTTTGAAGGCAGCATCGGATCGACGAAAGTCTTACGCGGATCTGAAGCGTAAGGAGTTTGAGTTCGTGGTTGGTGAATGTGTGATCCAGAGGTTAACGCCTTGAGAGAAGGTGATACGTTTTGGGGCGTTGTGGTAAGCTTAGCCCGAGGTTTATTGGGCTATGTGAGGTTGAGGAGCATGTTGGTTCTGTGGTTTATCGGTTGAGGTTGCCTCCCGAATTGGAAAAGTTTCATGATGTGTTTCATGTCTTGGTGTTGCGGAGGTATAGATCGGATCCTTCGTTTATGATACTTGTTGAGGAGGTAGAGTTTAATCCGGATCTATTTTATGATGAGGAATCGGTGAGGATCCTAGATGTGAGTGGTGAAGTTCTTGTGGCATGACGATAGAGCTTGTGAGGGTGTTGTGGCGACACCGAGGAGTTGGGGAGGCCACGCGGGAAAGCAAGGTAGACTTGCTGGAGTAGTTTTCGCACCTTTTTCCTCCCGGTAAAATTTCGAGGACGGAATTTCCTAAGTGGGGGAAAGTTGTAATGCCCTCGTTTTGGGCCTGGATGTTTTGGACGTCAGACCGGATCGACCGGGAACGATTCGAATCGCGTAAGGTGATTTAAGGAAATCAAGGATCGAGATAGGATAAAAATGTGGTAAAAATTGCTAAAATCCTCTAAAAATATGATTAAGAGGTTGTTCAAATCAATTTAACAAAAAGAGTTTCGGAAGTTGTACATTTTGAGTAGTGACCAAATTGTAAAGTTTCAAAACTGTGGAAAATGTGATTTTTAAAGGAGAAGCCAAAATCTTAGAATCTTTAGGGGGCTTTATGGCAATTTAGCCTTTCCTTAACATGAAATGTTTTTAAAATGGTTTTAGTTAAATAGTTTTATTTGGCTTTTATTTAATTTAATTAATTAAGGTGGTTATTAGTGAGATTCCATCACGTAACTACCATTCTCTTTTCATTCTCAGCCAAACACAATTCTAACTCATGTTCTCCAGAATTCTTTTCTTCCAAACACTCTCACATTATCTCCTAAACAATTTTCAAGAAATCCTTTCAAGTTCTTTAAGATTTTGCTAGGGAAAACTTGTCATTCATCGAGGAAAGCAAGGATTGGAGGTAAATCCCGTTCTCAACCTCTAATCAAAGTTCTTTATTGAAATTCCCAAGATCTTTGGCTTCTAATTAATGTTTTTGGTTGAGTTTTCATTATAGTTTTGATTGGAGATCAAAATCATTTAAAAATATGGTTGGAATCTTAATTTTTGGACTTGTTTTGTTATGCTCTGTTATGGATTGATTTTAATTGAGTTTTAAGTTGGTTAATATGTTGAAATGAAGTTTTCATAACATAAATCCTGAAATCATTGAGATCCTTGAGTTTCTTGTTAGCTTTGAGTGAGTTTTTGAGGTGAAATGGTGGAATCTTTCTTGTTGGAGGTATAAGGATGGGTTAGGTTGTTTATTGGATGTGTTTTGATGTTTATAAATGTTTGGAAGTGATGTGTGTTGGCTGTGCTTTGTTTAGGAAGCAATCGATTGAGTTTTCGGTTTTTCGGATGGGTAAATTGGTGTAGTTTGGATGAGCAACGAATTTTGAGTTTAGTTGCTGGTGTTGAAATGCATTTTAATTCATTTGGATCTCTGTTTTGATGATGTGAAAAAAGGAGATCTTGATCCGGTAGCAAACGAAGCACTTTTGGAGGCTTCAGAGGGGTAATCTTCGCGTCGGCAAGCGAGGCTTCGCGTATCGATGAGTGGAAATGGATTTTCCAGCTCTATAACGCTTTGAGCGTGGTCTTGGGAGCTTAGTGTAAGTTTGAAACACTTAGCTAAGCTCAAGAGTAAGTGATGCGAAAGTCTCTCTCAGAAATGTGCTATGTTTTGATGAAAATGCACTTGAGTTATATGTTGTTTTGATTACTGTTTTAAAGCATGTTAGAAGCAAGATTAATGCTGGATTTTAATGCCATTGTGTTAAGGATGCACTAGGTAAGTGATCCTTGGTTTTATTTGATAAATGCATATGATGTTAAGCATGTTATGCTTGTGGAAATGGCATTGTTTTTATGCTTGTAAAACAGTGGATTATTGATGTTAAATGATTATATAGGCAAGTGATGAAAGTGGTTTTGGTTACTTGTAATCGGATATAGTTAGCCAGCTATAGGATTGGGTGCACCGTGAATAAAGTTGCCTTGGATGTCGAGGGGTTGTGATTGAGCCGTAAACTCCATCCAAGTACCCTAGCGATTGAGGAATTGACGTCACCACGATGGAGGATGACTCTCGTGGATGGACTTGGTTAAGCGTCACAACGGTGGAGGATTGCTCCTGTGTGTGAGCTTGGTTAAGGTGATTACAATGGTTGAGGTAGCTCACATGTGTAAGCCTTGTTTTATGTCCCGACTCTCGCTAGTGGATTATACAACAACCGATGAGTGATGTTGAGGGGTTGTGATTGTGCCATTAACTCCACCACGGGTGTTGAGGGGTTGTGATTATGCCATTAACTCCACCACGGGTGTTGAGGGGTTGTGATTGTGCCATTATTCTCCACCTTGTGTAGTCCGGTAGTATGTATGAAGCGTGTGGGACAACGCTTGTAATCCGCGTATCCGATTGTGTCATTTGAGTTGGTTTTGGTATGGTTTGTGGATTGTTCACTTGTAAGCCAATATAATGTTGTTTATTAATGGTTAAAGCATGAGCAAAGGTTTACTTGCTTTTTTTAAGTGATGCATACGATCATGTGTTTAAAAAAAGTGCATTGATGCCTTGTGAGGGCATTTTTTTAGTTAAGGCATGATGTTGCAAATGATGTTATCTTGGTTTTATGAAATACATTGATGAATGTTTGGTTTTAGCGATCCCCACTAAGCTTTATGCTTACGCTCATTTGTTTCATCAATGCAGAGGATTGAGCTTTAGAGGCAGCAAGAAAGCAAGGGGATAATCCAAGTACTTGTCTAAGCGAAGTATGTGGTTTTATGTTAGTGTAATAAGAGGCAATGGGTAGGATTTCTACTCTTGGAATATTTGGTGATGTTAAACACCTAAAGCACGTTTGGTTTGTTTATTTTGGTTTATAAATGGCCTTTGAGGATTGATTTTTGGTTGGATGTTGGTTTTAGCTTTGTATGGCTTTGAAAGACTAGGGAGCATGTCTATAGTTCCAATGTTTGCATGAATGATGCCATGTCTTAGCTTATGCTTCGTAATGATGATCTTTGATGCTTATACGTGTTGTACATATGTTGTGGCATGAATTGGAATGTTTTCGGATGTGGAAAGATGTGTAAAACTAGCAAAACCTGCTGTTGTAGGGCAAGGCGTATCGGAACGCCCTTTCCTTTTTCGGAACAGAGGCCTGAAATGGCCATTAGGTTTTGGAACGGGTAGGAACGTTCCGGAACGTTTTTGCTACTAGAAAGGGGTGTTTCGATACGGGTTTCAGAATGCACCCGAGTATCGAAACGGTCAACCTGGTTTCGAAACGACCGTTTCGGTACAGGGCCTGGTGTTTCGAAACACCCGACCGTTGGAGTTGAATTTGAAATGTTTCAGGTTTCTATTTCTTATATTTTGGTCCCTGGGTCTTGAATGCTTAATTAAATGAGTTTGGACGATCCGTTTAAGATGAAATTGGACATGCTGGCATGTAATATGCTAAGTTTTGGATTGGTAATTTAAAAACCTTTTTAGCCCTTATAATTTTGGAAATTTACAAATTAGTCGCTAAAAGACATTTGTATGCAATCGAACCCCTAATTGAGCTCCATTTTCTAGGTCGCTTCTGCTAAAGTGTTTTTCTATTCACATAGGTTAATAATGTGCATCTAGAAAAGTTAAAAAGAAAAAATGGGTCTTTGATCAAGGTTGTTGGGTTTTTTGACGCTCGATTCGATCAACCGATTATGCTTGCCAAGTGGTGGAGAGGTGGATTTTTGGGTGAAAGGGTTTAGGAAGCTGAAAGAATAAAGACACGATGATTTATAGTGGTTCAACCTTCTAACCAAGGTCTACATCCACTACCTTAGCTTCCTACTAAGGATTTCACAATCAATCCACTAAATGATTCGTCCCCTTTTCTAGGATCAGGAGGAAACCCTTTACAACGATCAAGCTTCTACCCAAAGCCTTGATCAAAACCCTCGAAGCTTTCTACCCAAAGCTTGAAGGAATCCCTTTCTTACAAAGAGATAAACAAAGCAAACTCAAACCCTCTAATAGGTATTTGTTTGCACAATTAAGCACTCACCCAAAACCTAAACACTTGAGCAAATTTAACAATGTAAGCTCACAAGTGTTGTCTAAGCAAGAAATGAACGATTTAAGCTCTAGACAAGTTTTTCACTCATAATGTTGTAACAATTGAAGCTCTTATCAATCTTGATGCTTGGAGGTCTTATTTATACTCCAAATTGAGTATGTAGCCGTTTATGGCCGTTGGGGATGTTTCATAGCCGTTGGGGATACAAAATAGCCGTTTATTTCCCACAAAATGCAGTTCAGCAGCCTAGTGTATCGATACACTATCCCCTGTATCGATACGGTCTTGAAAGTCTGATATAGCCGTTGAGCTTTCTGCTGATGCGTATCGATACGCATGCCTGGCGTATCGGTACGGTCCTGCAAATTCAAATGACCGTTGGGAATGACCGTTGGGCGTATCGGTACGCGATACCACCGTATCGGTACGCGACTAGCCGTTGGGCTATTTAAAAACATACCGTATCGATACGGGTAAGCGTATCGGTACGGGTTTTAGACACCGTATCGATACGCTTGACCGTATCGATACGGGTTTTAGCTACTGGAATTCTATTTGCCTGAAAACCTCAAGGCGTATCGATACACTCAGATACAGTATCGATACGGTCACTTGGAATGCATAGTTTTGACCACTTTAAACGTATTTTAAGTCCATTCCAGAGCTTTAAAAACCCTTAAACATATTTTCAAGTTGTTTTTGACTAAAAACATATTTTGAATTCTTTTCATTTTAGTCCAAAACATTTTTCAAATATTATATCAAAACCTTAGTTCTACAATCTCCCCCTTTTTGATATAATAAAACCAACTTGAAAAATTGTTTGGGATTCTCCCCCTTTAATTTTAAAATTGTGAATAAGAGATTTAAGATATGAAATCAAAATAAAGCTCCCCCTTATTCATTTGAAAAATCAATTTTAAAAAAAAATATTTTTTAAAAAAAAAAACCATTTCTCCCCCTTTTTGTTATATCAAAAAGAATTTAAAATAGCATTGAAGTTCAAGATAACATAGGAGGCCAAAAAAAATTTTGACATACTTAAAATTTTGGTTTTTGTTAAAAAATCGGCTCCCCCTTACTCAAGGCATCATCAAATTGTTAGTCCAACATATAAGCGTATCTAGTTGAAAAATAAATCAAATAAAATTAAAAAACAACTAGATTTTTACCAACACTTGAACCCAAAGGGAGGATGTGAAGCCTTCCTTCTTCAAGTGTTCTTCTTTGTGTGCATGGAGCTCCCCCTCAATATTTGACTTGTTGATTATTCTCCATCACACCTAGTAAAAGACAATCAAGTAATTTTTGGTATCCAAATTGCTTTGGATCCATAGTAGCACAAAATTTAGTCCCCTTAGGAATCCATTTTTCAATTTCATCCTTTTTAGTTGAAGTGATTAGTCCTTTTGGGACCCAAACACTTCTAAAACATTTTCCATTAAAAAATCTAGGGGCACTAGATTGTCTTACATAAAAATTTGATTTTCCAAAATTGTTTTTCTTTTCAAGTTCTTTGGAAATCAAATCTTTTTCCTTTTTGAGATCATCGACTTCTTTTTGATGATCTCTTTCCATCGTTTGAAGCAAGTTTTGTAAATCTAAAACTTTAAGTTCAAAATCTTTGATTTTTGCTTCAAACTCTAAATTGGTTTTAGAAAGCAAATCATTTTCGGTTTTCAACTTTGAAATCAATTTTTTATTTTTCGAAAATGAAGCCTTGAATTCAAAAACCAATTCATCATAGGCTTCTTGTAACTCATCAAAAGAATATGAATTTGAACAAGATGAGTTAGAAGTTACCTCCCCCTCATTGAGGGCCATCATGCATAGGTGGGCTACTTCATTATCGGTGGAGTCTTCATCACTCCAAGTGGCCACATATGCTTGTTTAGAAGATGATCCCTTCTTTTTGGATTTGTGGGAATCCTTCATCTTCTTCATCGATTCATGCTTGGATTTTTCCATTTTGCTCTTCATGAATCGTGCGAGCTTGTTGAAGAGATACTTCATCTCTTCATCTTCACTATCCTCCTCACTTGAATCTACGTGATGATTTGTGGAGGATTTGAGAGCCATGGCATTGAAGCCAAGCCTCTTGATTTTCTTCTCTCCCATAGCTCTAATTTCTTCCCTTCTTTTCTCATCCTCTTTATTCTTCTTCATGATTTGATGAGTAAGAAGTGACCCCATGAGTTCATCAAGCTTTAAATTTTTTAAATTTTTGGCTTCGATGATGGCGGTCCTCTTTGAGTCCCAAGACTCGGGAAGTGAGTAGATGAGCTTTCGGACAAGTTTTTCTTCCGGGATGGCTTCTCCATAACCTTTAAGACCATTGGTGATGGTGGAGAATCTATCAAACATCTTCTCGATGTTCTCTTCCGGATTCATCTTGAAGTTTTCATACTCTAAGGTGAGGAGCCCAATCTTGGTCTCCTTGACTTCATTAGTCCCCTCGTATGTGACTTCAAGCTTGTCCCATACCTCCTTGGCACTTTCACAAGAAGACATCTTCTCATAGATGGTTGGGCCAAAAGCACAAAAGAGCATGTGCAAGGCTCTACAATTAAGCTCCATCTTCTTGCGATCGTCGACACTCCATTCCGCTTTGCTTCCTTGAAGCACGAACGGACCATCTTCAACTATGTCCCATAGCTTGTAATCTTTTGACTTCAAGAAGAATTTCATCTTTGTCTTCCAATGGGCATAGTGATCTCCGTCGAAGAAGGGCGGTATGTTGATGGATTGCGACATTTTGAGCCGGTTGGTGAAATGTTGATCGAGCTTGCCGGATCTTCTCAATAGGATGTTAATCCCCTTCAATTGAGCCAAGCTCTGATACCAATTGTTGGGTTTTTCGACGCTCGATTCGATCAACCGATTATGCTTGCCAAGTGGTGGAGAGGTGGATTTTTGGGTGAAAGGGTTTAGGAAGCTGAAAGAATAAAGACACGATGATTTATAGTGGTTCAACCTTCTAACCAAGGTCTACATCCACTACCTTAGCTTCCTACTAAGGATTTCACAATCAATCCACTAAATGATTCGTCCCCTTTTCTAGGATCAGGAGGAAACCCTTTACAACGATCAAGCTTCTACCCAAAGCCTTGATCAAAACCCTCGAAGCTTTCTACCCAAAGCTTGAAGGAATCCCTTTCTTACAAAGAGATAAACAAAGCAAACTCAAACCCTCTAATAGGTATTTGTTTGCACAATTAAGCACTCACCCAAAACCTAAACACTTGAGCAAATTTAACAATGTAAGCTCACAAGTGTTGTCTAAGCAAGAAATGAACGATTTAAGCTCTAGACAAGTTTTTCACTCATAATGTTGTAACAATTGAAGCTCTTATCAATCTTGATGCTTGGAGGTCTTATTTATACTCCAAATTGAGTATGTAGCCGTTTATGGCCGTTGGGGATGTTTCATAGCCGTTGGGGATACAAAATAGCCGTTTATTTCCCACAAAATGCAGTTCAGCAGCCTAGTGTATCGATACACTATCCCCTGTATCGATACGGTCTTGAAAGTCTGATATAGCCGTTGAGCTTTCTGCTGATGCGTATCGATACGCATGCCTGGCGTATCGGTACGGTCCTGCAAATTCAAATGACCGTTGGGAATGACCGTTGGGCGTATCGGTACGCGATACCACCGTATCGGTACGCGACTAGCCGTTGGGCTATTTAAAAACATACCGTATCGATACGGGTAAGCGTATCGGTACGGGTTTTAGACACCGTATCGATACGCTTGACCGTATCGATACGGGTTTTAGCTACTGGAATTCTATTTGCCTGAAAACCTCAAGGCGTATCGATACACTCAGATACAGTATCGATACGGTCACTTGGAATGCATAGTTTTGACCACTTTAAACGTATTTTAAGTCCATTCCAGAGCTTTAAAAACCCTTAAACATATTTTCAAGTTGTTTTTGACTAAAAACATATTTTGAATTCTTTTCATTTTAGTCCAAAACATTTTTCAAATATTATATCAAAACCTTAGTTCTACAAAGGTTAACTTACACGAGTTGACTTTGGTTTTCCCTGTGTAATCTTCTTAGTTTGGGTCGGACGTCTAGGCCGGGCTAAGGGGGTTACAAGTATTTTTCATGCTTCTTCCCATGGTTAAGTTAAATTTTAAGTATGGTGCGAAAATAAGTAATCAGCTAACTATCATAGGCACAAGTTTTTAAACTAAGACTTTCTATTTCATTAAGTGCTAGGGCAAAATTTACATATGCTGCTATATGCTGCTAAATGCAACTAAAAACAAAGAAAACAAAGAGGACTAACCCCCCAAACGCAAGGCTGGCATTGTCCTCAATGTCTTACACAAAATATAAAATAAAAAATAGAAAAGAAAACATAAAAAGAAAAAGAAAAAACAGAAAATTAAAAGAAAATATAAAATGAAAGAAAAATAAAGAAAAAGGTGCCATAGACTAGGGGAGTTCCCCTCCATTTCTGCTGCTGCGTCGGAGGAGGACTCTGAGGAGGCGGGGAGGATGAGGCGGCTTGTGGCAGAAGGTTTGGCGGCTGGGCTCTTCTTCTGGCCACGGGGAGGCTGGATGCGGCTGGGAGTGGGTCTTTTGGGTGGTGCTTCTAGCTCAGTTTCAGATCCTCCACCTTGAGACTCAGTCGCAACGTCGGGCCGCTTCCTTTTCCTTGTTGCCTCAGCCAACTCGTCATCGGAGGAATCAGATATCTCCATGTCTGAGTCCTCGGCTTCTTTGGCAGCTGCCTCCTTTGCTGCTGGGGAGGCGGCGGTAGTCTCGTCCTCTTTTTTAGAATCAGATGAGGAGGTGAGGTTGTATGGCTGGATGGGAGTGGGCGATGTTCTTTGTTTGGGGCGGATGTGTGGCCTTTCACTGTCTGTGGCAGCTGAAGTGGCAGCTGGTCTAGGTGTGATCTGGGTTGGTTTGGAAGCTGCTAACTCTGACGGGAAGGCTGGCAACTGTGGGCCGGCGTCGTGGTATTTATCTAGCAAGTAGGCTACAAAGGCTTCTTGCACCTCCGCGATGAATCTTGTAAAGATTACTTGCTTGTGCTCAATCCTCTAGAAGCTCTCTACAAGGCTTCGCAGTAGAGGAATCATGGCGGAGGCGAGGGCAGCATCAGTACTGCCCGCTGTGGCTAGAGTGGCGGCAGGTTGGGATGGCGGCCGGGTGGTTGTTGGCGTTTCAGGCTTTGGCTCTTGCATTATCTGGAGGCGCGCCTTCCTTGTCCACCCTTCCTTGGCAGCAATGATAGTGTCTTTGGGATGCGACGACACGCTGAAATTGGCGTAGAGGCTTGTGATGAGTGTGGGGAAAACAAGGGGTCCCTTGGAGTTGGAATTGGCTGCGTGGGCATGGATTTCATCAAGAATAACTTCCCCAACATTGATTGGCCGCCCTTTCATTATACTATGGATAAGGGCCAGCCGCAACCTGTTGACTGTAGATCCGTGCGAAGTGGGCATTAGGCGGCTCTGGAGGAAGTTACTCCAAAGAATGGCCTCTGGCAGTAGGTCGCGGCGGTTTACTAAGCCGTTATTTTTGCCGGTGAGCCATTTGGCATTAGGATGGCAGATTTCTCTTTTGATTCTCTCGTAGCCTGATGCCGTTAAGCCCGAACTCCATTCTTCGTGCGGATTCCCTTTGATTTCTATACCGTAGAAGCTATTGATTGTTGCCGCCGTGAGCTTTACGCCCTCGCCACGAACATAGACAAAAGGATTTCCCGGGGTAGGTTTGTGGGCATAAAACTCTCGCACTAGATTGATGTTTATCTGTTTTGGCTGTCGTGTGAAAATGTGCCATCCTAGGGTGTGGACCCTTTTGAATACTATGGGCTCAAGGCCAAGATCCCCATCTTTCCTTGTGTATTGGAAGCCTATCGCTTCCCAGATCTACCGCTCAGCGAAGTACTGCCGGTAGGTTGCCGCTACATCACCGTTCAGGAACCTCTGGAAAGTTGGCTTGGAGATTGAGGCGGTTTGTTTTGATGTTGTCATGGTTGTGAGAACGGTTGTGTTTCCTAAAGAAAAAGAAAGAAATTGCAAGAAAATAAAACAAATGAGATCTATAAAGCAAAGACGGTAGGAAGAATTGAGGGAAAAAGAGAGAGCAAAGTGAAGAACGAGGAGAGAATAGTTGGCCTTATATAGTCGCTACTCTCTGCTGCCTTGGCGGGCATGCTGCCAACGGGCGACAATGATTGTAGTGCGTCTAACGGGATTTTAGCCGTTATGTAGATAGCCGTTCCGCTAGCTGTTGCAAATGTAGCCGTTGCGGCTAGTCATTATGAAGTCGCTAGCCGTTATGCTAATCTGCCTTGGGCCGCAGGGTTGGGCCTCTCCTTTATTCTTTATCCTTCTTGGTCTTGCCTTCATTCCTAACCTGAAATAAATTAAATGCAAAAATAACTGAAAATTAAATAAATTTCAAGAAAATAAAGATGTGGAAATTAAATAAAAATTAAATCTAATCATAATGCATAAACGTAAAAATAAAAATAAAAATTAGGTTATGTTGGGTTGCACATTTCCCAAACATAACCACTCCCTGAGTGTTTTGCGTTTGGCTTTTCGTCCAGGTATGTCCTTCCTCTCATCAGGTGGATGTTGGCTGCCATCTTTGCCACCCTGGCGGGACATACACCAAAGACAAACAAGAGGCATACTATTTTTTTGAAAAATAAAATAAACAAAAATTTAAATGCAAAAACTAAAAGTAGTAGTGCAGGAATTCAAACGTAGTTGTTGTTGCAAATCCTCGGCAACGGCGTCAAAAACTTGTAGAGCGTTTGGGTGTTCTCTATTTATGAGCGCAAGTGCACACTCTTGTCAAGTTATAGTATAAAAGATATCGTCTCTCACAGGGATTGAAGCAACTACTATGAATGTTTTCCTGCACAAGGAAATAGTTAATTGCACAATTATATTTCTGAATATTGTAAAGCATAAAAATAAAAACACAATTAATTTAAGATAGAAAGGAGAGAGAGAGAGAGATAAGGATGATAGATTGGGCCAGGTAATTGTAGCTTAGTAGTGTGTAGACTGCGTTGTAAAGCTTCAGTATGTTTTGCGCTGCCACGATCTGCTGCCTCGGCGGGTAACGACGGATTGAGGTGGCGGTAACTTTCGAATGCCGCAGCGGAACTCTACGCTTGCAACTTTCGCTGTCTCGATAGGTGAGATGGATAGAAGTCCCGGCGACAAGTCTGGCAGATACTCCAAGTTCGGCGAAGCAATTCTGAAGTGATCCTTCTTATGTCTAGGCAAGGATTCTGTCACCACGTGATGTAGGCAATACCTAGCAATCTCAGTGTAAACCTAACAGAGGCAGTCGATGTTTGGTTGCTCCTTTTAGCCGCTGAAATTCTAACTAATGTCTAAGCCGAATTAGTCAACACCTCGACATGATGAGATCGTGCTTAATTCTTTCTGACACTCTCGTACCCGACAAATGGATTTCCTCAACTAGACTTTTGTAACTATTTGAAGAAGTGAAGAACATGAATTAAGAAACTTGAGAGTATTTTATTGCAAAAATAACTTAAACTATTTCAACCGTTTCTCACAACTACTTTACATACAAAAACCTAAACCCTCGCTATCTATCTATATCCCTCAATGCATATATGCCCCTATACCCTTACAAGCATGTGTATATATAGGGCTTGGCCTAAGTTTGAGTCCTCCTTGGAGTAGAAGTCATTAGAGTAACTTTACATTAAATGTTGACTCCTTTTTGACTTGAATGTGGACTCTTTGGACGTTGCCTTCTCCAGGAAGTAAAGATAAGTCACTTTACTTATCCTTCTTCAACTAGCTCTACAGGTCGCTACAAGCTTCAAAAAATTACAAGATTGGGCTCATTGGACTTAGGGAATTGTCCTCTTTCAATCGTGACCCATCTTGACTAAGTCGGTTTAACTCCTGCCTAGGCGGCACTCGGCGGCAATGCTGCTGCGGCGGCGTCCTTGGCGGTGACTAGAACTGCTTCAGTATAGCTCCCTTTGCTCCATGCTTTCGTGTCCTCTCCTCCTCTACACAGCTATAGCACCTGAAAATGAAAACTAAACTAAAACAGTATATTTTCTTAACCAAATATAGAATATTCAATAAAAGCATGGTGAAAGAGAAAATACTGTTATTATGCATGCAATGCACCTAAATATGACTAAATGAGCTTAAGAATAACAATAATAAGGACATGAATGTGTACAAAATATAGAACTTGTGGACACTCTACAAAGACACAACTTTAGGAACTGTCAGATAGAGGTTTTATTAGGCCTAGTATCTCACCTTGGAGTGCTCCGGTTTTGTTTGTGAAGAAGAAGGATGGCAATATGAGGATGTGTATAGATTATAGGCAGTTGAACAAGGTAACATTAAAGAACAAATATCCTTTGCCGCGGATCGACGATTTGCTTGATCAGTTGAGAGGTGCTACAATATTTTTGAAGAATGATTTGAGATCGGGTTACTATCAGTTAAAGGTGAAGGATGTGGATATACCGAAGACAACCTTCCGTACACGATATGGGAACTACGAGTTCTTGGTAATGCCTTTCGATTTGACTAATGCCCTAGTTGCGTTTATGGACATGATGAACAGAGTGTTCCACGAGTTTTTGGATAGATTTGTAGTAGTGTTCATAGATGACATTTTAGTGTACTCCCGGACCAAGGAGGAACATGACGAGCATTTGCGATTAGTACTTTAGACTTTGCTTGAAAATCAGTTGTATGCCATGTTAAGTAAATGTGAGTTTTGGATTAGGGAGATAGTCTTTCTAGGTCATGTGATCTCAGCCGATAGGGTTAGTGTGGATCCCAAGAAGGTAGAAGCAATAGTGAATTGGAAAAAACTGAAGTCAGTGAGCGAAATCTGTAGTTTTCTAGGTTTGGCCAAGTATTATCGAAGGTTTATTGAGGGATTCTCGAAGATTGCGGCACCATTCACTAAACTGCTTCAGAAAAATGTTCCATATGAGTGGACAGATGCAAGGCAGCAAGCGTTTGAAAAGTTGAAGGAAGCATTGACAGAAGCTCCTATTTTGATTCAACCTGAACCAGGGAAAGAGTTCGTAATCTATAGTGATGCATCATATGTGGGTTTAGGTTGTGTGCTTATGCAAGAAGGAAGAGTTGTAGCTTATGCTTCAAGACAATTGAAGGTTCATGAGAAGAATTACCCCACTCATGACATAGAGTTAGCTGCGATAGTGTTTGCTTTGAAGATTTGGAGACATCACCTTTATGGTGAGAAATGCACAGTCTACACCTACCAAAAGAGTTTGAAATATTTGATGACTCAGAGAGAGTTGAATCTTAGACAACGTAGGTGGTTAGAGCTTCTTAAGGACTATGACCTCACGATAGAGTACCATCCGGGTAAAGCAAACGTAGTGGCCAATGCTTTGAGTAGAAAAGTGGCAGTTGAGTTGCGAGCTAAGTTTGCTAGATTGAATGTATCTCGAGATGGTGGTTTGATAGTCAAAATACAGGTTAAACCTTTATTGGTTTAGTTGATTCGAGAGAAACAGTTGCAAGACGGATCTTTGGCACCTCACGTGCAAGATATAGCCGAGGGTAGACCCATATATTTCTGCTTTGGTGAGAATGGGATTCTATGTTTCAAGGATAAAGTAGTTGTTCCAGAAGATGTCGAGCTGAGGCGTACTATTTTGAATGAAGCTCATAACAGTCCTTTTGCTATGCATCCGGGTAGTACGAAGATGTACCGTGTGTTGAAAGATGAGTACTTCTGGATTGGGTTAAAGAAAGATGTTGCCGAGTATGTGAGTAGATGTATGGTTTGCCAGCGTGTTAAGGACGAGCATCAGTTTTCCTCAGGTTTGTTACAGCCATTGAAGATTCCGGAATAGAAGTGGGAACATATTACTATGGATTTTGTGTCAGGTTTGCCGTTGACTCATTCGAAGAAGAATTCAGTATGTGTAATAGTTGAGAGATTCACTAAGTGTTCCCATTTCATACATGTTCATACTACTTACACCTTAGACAAGTTGGTCGATCTGTACATCAGTGAGATAGTGAGATTGCATGGTGTGCCGAAATCGATTGTGTCAAACCGAGATCTGAGGTTTACAACTAGATTTTGGGAGTGTTTGCATCGTGCCTTGGGGACTTGGTTGAACTTCAGTATTTTGTATCACCCACAGTCAGATGATCAGTCAGAGAGAGTTATTAAGGTGTTAGAGGACATGTTGAGGTGTTGCATTGTAACGCCCCGGTTTTGGGCTCAGAAGTTTTGGGCGTTGACCGGTTCGGTTAAAGTGCTGATCGAATATATAAGAGTGAATTTAGGAAAGCCTAGTTCGGGTTGCATTAAAAATATGGAAAAATGTCCTAAAATCATCTTTTAATATAATTAAGTGAACTGTGAAATCAATTTTGGAAAATGAGGTTCGGAAGGTTGACATTTTGGCTAGTGACCAAAATGTAATTTTTGAAAGTTCGGTGACAGTTTTATAAAGGATTGAAACTTTGAATCTTTAAGGAGCTAATATTCCAAAAAGAGTTTCTCCAGATTTTTCTAAGATATTTTAAGGCTTTATTCTGATTTTAAAGTTTATGAAATGTGGAGGGAAATCATTTTATCATTTTATAACTAACTTTTCTATTTTCTCTCAATTTTCCTTTTCTCTCATTTTCTCTCAACCCAAACACATTCTCCAGATTTTCTTCTTTAATTTTGTCAATCTAAATCACTCATTTCAACTCTCATTTGATTCCTAATCATCTCATCCACAAAACCTCTCAATTTGCAAGTTGTTTCATCAAGCTTTTTGGCTCTAAAAAGGAGAAACTCAAGTTTGGAGGTAAGAACGTCCTTCTCCTCTGAACTTCAAGTTCTTTATTGAAATTCCCAAGTTCTCAATCCTTAATTTATGATTTGTTAAAGGCTTTTCAATTGAAGTCTTGATTTTTGGCTTAAATGCAAGATTTGCTTGATTTTGGTGAAATTTTCGTGTGAACTATTTGGGCAGTGTTTTGAGGTGTCAAATTGATGTTAAATGAATGCTAAATTGATTAGAAATTGAGGTTTAATTAATGCAATCCCGGATAGGTTGAATTTCCTAAGTTTTGCTTGAGTTTTTGGTTGTTTTTGGAGTGTTTTGGTGATCTGTTATACCTGGAGGTATAAGGACGTGTTTGTGATTATTTTGGATGTTAATTGATGTTTAAAAGTGGTTAGAAGTGATGGATCTTGGCTGGGTTAAGTTTTGGAAGTGTATGGAGGTGATTTCGGTTGTGTTTGGTAGCCGAATTGTTGGATTTGTGATGAGCAGCGAGTTGTGTTGTGTTGCTGGTGTTTTTAATGCATAATGATGCATTGATCTTCTGTTGTTGTGTGCTTGAAACAGGGGAGTTTGATCCGTGAGCTTTAGAGGTGTTGCGGAAGGTTTCGGATGCTTGGAAGGCTTGTTGGCTAGCCTTGTTTTGGTTATCGGTGAGTGAAGTTGGGTTTTCAGCTTTTAAACCAAGGTTTGAAGGTTTTTGGGAGCTTAGTGTAAGTCTAAACAACTTTGCTAAGCTCAAGAGTAAGTGAATGGATTTTCGCTCTTGAATTATGATTGTGAAATTGGCTTTTAAGCAATTGTGGTTGATGATTGAAATGCATGTGTTTTGCATGGTTTAAATCTGTTTTGAAAGCATATTTTAGCATGGTTTAATGCTGGTTTTGAAAGCCATATGTGGAGGATGCTCAAGGTAAGAGATCCTTGGTTTTATACATTGAAAATGAGGTTTTGATGCATGGTGTTGCATGTTGTTCAATGGCTTTGTTTAATGCTTTAAAACAGTGAATTAATGTTGGTAAATGATGGTTTTTGCATTATGGTTATGCATGTGAAACATTGGACTAATGTGGTAAGGTGGTTATATTGGCAAGTGATGTAAGTGGTTCTTGGTTCATTGATCGGATATAGTTAGCCGGCTATAGGATTGGGTGCACCGTGAATTAAGTCGCCTTGGAGGTGGAGTGGTCAAGAGTGGACCGGTAAACTCCCTTCAAGTATCCTAACGAGATGGTTGAGGTCATAATGGAGGTGTTGCCCATTCGAGGACCTTGGTTGAGCAAAGGTTATATGGTGTTTAAAAGTCCATATGTGGGAACCTTGTGCTTGTTGAGATCACAATGGCGGTGTTAAGTCCATGTGTGGATCTTGTGTAGGGTGTCTCGGATCTCGTTAGTGATGTTATACAACTACCAATCGGTGAATGCAAAGGTTGTATGGTGTTTGAAAGTCCATACATGGGAACCTTGTGCATGTCAAGGTTGTATGGTGTTTGAAAGTCCATACATGGGAACCTTGGGGAAAAGTTGAGGTTGTATGGTGTTTGAAAGTCCATACATGGGAACCTCGGGAAAGCTAAGGTTGTATGGTGTTTAAAAGTCCATACATGGGAACCTTAGGATGTTGAGGTCAAATGGTGTTTAAAAGTCCATTTGGGAGACCTTGGATTGGTAGGGTGTATGGAGTGTAGGGACAACGCTCGGAATCTGCGTATCCGATTGGGTGTTGAGTTGAAAAGTGAATTTGGTTGATCACTTGAAGACCAATATGATGTTCTTGATTGTGATGAAGCATGGGATGCTTGAAATGATGCATAATTGCATGTGAAGCATGAGATGCTTGAAAAGATGCATGGTTGCATGGAAAGTGTATAATGCTTGTAAATGCATGTTTACTTGTTAAGTTGAACAAGTGTTGATTATCATTTGGAAAATGATGCATGTGAGCATGAAATATCTTTAGTGCATTGGAGTCTTGTTAAGACTTGTTTTTAAAGGCATGTGATGATGATGTTGTGGTTCATATATGTTGCCTTTGGTTTAATGCATGTGTTGGTTGGTTTCTGAAATGGTTTAAAAGATTCTTGCTTGAATTGGCTTTCAAGTTTAAGAAAGGTATGTTGTGAAATGGGAGTGTTTTCCAAGGTTTTGTTTTAGCTTGCATATGGTGTTTATGCATGGTTTGGCTAGATGGATGATTTTGTAAGTTGTGCTTTGAAAAGGTTTTCTTAGCATGCTAAGCTAAGGGTTGGTTTTCATGTATGTGCAATGCTTGGTTTTGAGCTTGTTGTTGAAAAGGGGTTTTCAAACATGGCTTTGGTAAACAAATCGAGTTTGTTTTAAAAGTGATTTATGACCCGCTGCATTGATGGTGTTTTGGTTTTGAGCATACCTCACTAAGCATTATGTGCTTACGCTCCTTTTTGTCCGTCAATGCAGATTCTTGAAGTTTGGACAGCAAGGAGCAAGGGATTCAAGGTGGACTCCACTTGAGATGTATGTCTCGGTGAATAGTTATAGTTAATAAAGGCAATGGGGTAGAATCTCTCGGGTTATTGTGTATGTGTTCGTTTATGTTTGGACAAGGATGTTTTTATGTTGATGATGTTGTTGGATCATGTTTCGGTTTTAATGAGATTGATTTGGAAGGTTTGTGCCTAAATGGTTGCTTGTGTAGGAAGTATGCCTTTAGAATTGGGGCTTTTCATGTATGATGTTATATTGATGAATTGTTGATGCAAGTATGTCCCATTTATGTTGAGTTGCATGTTGGTAAAGTTTGGAGGCTTTAGGAGTATGATTGGATGGCCAATTATGTGTTTGGGTGAGCAAAATGCAGCAATCTGGGCAAGGCGTTTCGGAACAGTTGACACCATTTCGGAACGGGTGCCCTGCATAAACCCAGGCGTCCGAAACGGGTGCCACCGTTCCGGAACGGGTTGGCTACTGCCAGTCCCCCGTTGCGGTACGCGTTGCGGAACGGCCCCGTGTTTCGAAACGGGCTCTGCCTGTTTCGGAATGGGTGACCGTTGGGGACTGACATGGGCGGTTAAATGTTTCAGAATGTTTGTATTTTGGTCCTGAAACTTGTTTGTGCAATTGTATGAGTTTGGGTTGTCCGTTTGAGCTGAAATTTGGCAGAGAAGCATGAAACATGATTAATTTTAAGTTGGTAACTTAAAATCTGGTTAAGTCTTTAAGGTTTTCAGAATTTACAATTTGGTCCCTAAAGTTGTAAATTGTTCAATTGGGTCCCTGTTTGATCTCTGATGTTTGTGGTCTTTGAGTATGATGTTTGTGTGATCACATCTAGGGTTAATGAGCATCTAGACAAGATTAAAAAGAAAAAAAAGGGTCGTTAATCAAGGTTGACTTTCGGGTTGACTTTGGTTTTCCCCGTGTAATCTTCTTAATTCGGGTCAACCGTCTAGGCCGGGTTAAGGGGGTTACATGCATCATCGATTTTCAGGGTTCATGGGAGAAACACCTACCACTAGTAGAGTTTGCATACAATAACATTTATCAGGCTAGTATTCAGATGGCACCTTATGAAGCTCTGTACGGTAGGAAGTGTAGAACACTTGTTTGTTGGGCTGAGGCCAGACAGAAGCTTGTACCTATGCCAGACTTGCTTAAGGGCACTATCGAGAAGGTAAAACTGATTTGTGATCGCTTGAAGGTGGCTCCAGACAGACAGAAATCATATGCAGATTTGAAGAGGAAAGAAATTGAGTATGCTATTGGTGACAAAGTGTTCTTGAAGGTCTCCCCGTGGAAGAAGGTAATGATGTTTGGTAAAAAGGGGAAGTTAAGTCCGAGATTCATTGGTCCTTACGAGGTAGTTGAGAGAATTGGTCCCATTGCTCGTAGATTGAGATTGCCGACCGAGTTAGAAAAGATTCATGATGTGTTCCACGTTTCGATTCTTCGAAAGTATAGATCAGATCCGTCCCATGTAATGCCAGTGGAAGAGATCTAATTGAACCTAGATTTGTCGAATGATGAAGAACCAGTTGCGATTCTTGCTACGGATAGTAAAGTTTTGCGTGGGAGGACTATCGAGTTAGTCAAGGTTTTGTGGAGACACCAGGGTGTGGAAGAGGCCACTTGGGAAAGAAAGGATGACATGGAGAAACAGTTTCCGTATCTCTTCCCATCAGGTAAATTTTAGGGACAAAATTCCTTAAGTCGGGGAGAGTTGTAACGCCCAGAGTTTAGGGCCGGAAGTTACCGGATTAGTTTGAGGGTCGAACCGAATCCGTTGGCCGGGTTAGACTAGTTTTGGTTATATCTATTTTAATAAAAAGGGTTATGTCTTGAGATGAAAATATTTTAAAAAGGGGTAAAGAGGTAAATTCTTTTTAAAAGGGGATTTTAATTATACCAAAAGGTTTTTTTTTTTAAGTTGTCATCTTTCTGAGAGAAAGTCACATTATTTTCCCTAAAACTAATTTTCTCATTTTTCTCTTCAACTAAACATCATTTCCATTGAAGATTCTTGAAGGTAATCTATTCTTTGCTTTGTTTTTCCTTTATTGGACTCTTTGTGGTGGATTCTCTTCAAAACCCAAATGATTTTTCCTTTTTCTCAAAGTTCATTGTTTGAAAATAGTGGGTTTTGGGGGGGATTTTTGTATGGGTTGATGTTGCTGTGTTTTGTGTGGGTTAAAAGCAATGTTTTAAGTGTTAAATGATGTGGAAATGCTGGTTCAATCATAAAATCCCGAAACTAGGTAAGTGAGTAATTTTAAAGGTTGAAAAACTAGAGTTTTTGGCTTGATTTTGGATTGAAACGACCCCTGATGGTTTTGTAGCTTTGGAATGATGTTTTCTGGGTAAATATATGTGTTTTGGATGATTATATTGCTGGGTTTTTGTTAGAGCCGATGTGGTGACATTTTCGGATAATTTCGGCTACGAATCGATGAGCGAATGTTGGTGAATATTGTGTTTGTGAAATTCAGTGGGTATGTATGTTGAAAAGGATATTAATTCTCTATTTTGGATTGTTAGAAGCAGCAGAAATGGATCTGGGTACTTCGGACTCGATACTCGGTGTTGTGTAGGCTTGATATCGGTGTTTCGGCTGTCGTTCGGATTGTGCTGGTGAGTGGTAATGTTTTGAAGCTTTGAATTGTTTCAAAAAGGGTTCCTTGAGGTTTGGGTGGAGCCTTAAGGGCCAACCTAAACCCAAGTGTAAGTTTAACTAATTTTACCTTGTTTCGTTAAGTGTTGGTGTATGTGATTGTACGTGTGTTGGGTGAAATATGATTTGCTTTTACTTCCTTTTTAATGATGTTAAGTTGTCGTTGTTGTTGTCAAAGCCTCACGTGATGGTTAACGAGAAGTGTGTTGTTGAACATGGTGATGTTTAGTCCCACCAGAAGTGACTAGTAGATGAGTACGGTGAAGTGTAGTCCCACCGAAAATATGCTAGTTTTTGTGAACGGTGATGTGTAGTCCCACCGAGAATGGTTGTGCATGTGTATACCATGAGTTTGTTTTTATGTTTTCGGCTTAACATATTTCTTTTCTAAATGGTTTTGTCTTTAAATTAAATATATGTTTTGAACTGCATTGTTGTTGTTGTTGTGATTTTGAGCTCCACTCACTAAGCTTTTAAGCTTACGCTCTCTTTTCCAACAAGCAGATCGATAATGGATTCGGGAGGCAAGTGGGGCAAAGGAGGAACCTTGGAGTTCAATTGCTAGCTCAAGTGTGGTTTTCATGGTTGTAATAATACTTAGGCAATGAGAATGCTAGGCTTTTTGTGTTGGGGAGTTGGTATCCAAACTCCTATGTTATTGTTATTGTTGTTAACATGTTTAAAATGTTGAAGCATGCCTTGGTTTGGCTTTTGACCTTTTTGTAAATGTTAAGCATGTTTAGTTGCCTTTGTTAAATCTTGCTATGATGATCTAGCCTCGTTGAATGTTCAACTTTTTTTAATTGAGTATTCTTTGTTGCCTTGAGTTGCATGTATGTTTAGGAGTTGGTCAAATGCTTGCTTAGTGTGTTTGTGTTTGTCCCCTTGTGCTTAAAACTGTAGGTTTCTGTCTATCTGTGCAGGGGGTATCGATACGCTCAAGGGCCGTATCGATACGGTCCCATGTTTTAAGCCTATCATATCGATACACGGGGGAATACCGATACCATTTTGAATCACTGGAAATCTGAGATTTTGACGAGAAATTGAGGTATCGGTACAGTCCTGAGGTTTATCGATACGGTCCTGAAGTTGACTTTGGGAAGCTTGACCCTTAAGGGCGTATCGATACCAGCTTGTAGAATATTGATATGGTCTCTTTGGAGTTGACCTTGGGAAGTTTGATCGTTGAAGGCGTATCGATACGGGCCTTAGGCGTATCGATACGGCCTGAAGTAAAATGGCTAAAAGTTATCTTTTATTGTCTGATTTGCTTGGTTCATGTTGTGTTTGCTTTTTCGCAATTTGCCTTCTCACATAGGTTCACATATGGCATTTAGACAAGATTAATATTGATAAAAATAGGGTTGCTAATCGGAGTGAGGCCTTAACGAGTTTCGCTTCGATTTTCCCCGTGTAACCCGTGCGATTCAGTCTGGTGGCTAGGCCGGGTCAAAGGGGTTACACTATGTGAGAGAGTATAAGTGTCTGGTGAGTTTTTAAAATAAAAATACAACTTATAGGTGATTAGCTAAGACTTACATTAAAAAATATAGGGCTGACACTACATAATTAGACTTCTAAAAAAATTGTCATGTTTGATTATGTGTATAATATGTCATTAGATAAGTGTTCGAGGGCCAAAAACTTAACACTAGAAATGACGCTTAAGTGTCACAAGGATGAGTACTCTATGATTTATGATTATCTTGGTAAGTGTTTGAGGGCTAAAAATTAACATTAAAGTGTTCCTTATTATGTATATCTATTTACAAGCTTGCAAAGAAGATTATAAATAATGTAAACATGTATTAAGTATTGGTGGCTGCCACCTAAAAGGTTATTATGAAGGTATTTTTTGGCAACTGTTGGTAGATGCTATGACATCATTTATTTAATTGCATAAATTGTTGTTGAGATTGAAAATGAGTTCTCTGTTGGTTAATTTTTGTCACTAGTAAAAACTGATTTAAGAATTGAAAGTTTAGATAACATCACAATTCGTCAAACAAGCAAAAGGTACTAATCTACTTACCTTTAATTAATTATATATTTTATATTCTTAATTAAATAAATACTAACTTTTTAAATTTAAATCAGGGATTGAAAAGGGCAATAGCTGAAGTGTTTCCTGCTGTTGAGCATAGAAATTTTGTTAGACACATGTATTCAAACTTCAAGAATAAAAAGTTCACTAAAAAAATTTAAGGATGCACTATGGAAGGCAACAAGAGCTACATATTTGCAGGAATTTGAAAATACAATGACTAAATTTGTCAAGATTTAATGGTCGAAATTGGTCAAAGGGCTTAATTGATTTAATTTTTTGGTTCAAGGGATTAATTGATTTTTTTTGAAAGGATTAATTGGGTGCAAAAAAAAAGGGCTTAATTGATTTTCTTCAAAAGTTCAAGGGTTTCTTACATCCTAAAGCCTTTAAATAATGTTCCACAGCCGTTATATAAAGGTTTTAATACTGAGACCGTAAAATTCACAATCGTTATGTCTGTAATAAAATTTCTTTTTTTTTAAAAAATTTCACGATCATAATACTTACAATAATCATAATAACATTAGTCATGGTCACAACCAATAAAAAACACTACTGCAATCTAAATCCATGGGTACTGTTTAAATTCATATGTTGTGGTATCAGCTGCCATCTTAATATCAAGTCGGTTGGTTGATTTGGTCTGTTTTAGTTCTGGTTGATATTAGAAGACAAAAGATAAAATATGGTGGTTAAAAGAAATTTTTCATTTCATGTCACTTAAAAAGCACTAAAGTACCATTCCCCCTTTTATATATAAAAAACACTAAAAATTAAAGATACAGGAAGACAAAAGATAAATTATATGATTTAAATTTAATATATTGACTTTTGTAGAATAAATTTTACTTAATCCTATTTATTTATATTATAAATTAAAATTAAACCTAAACCCTAAAAACTAAACCTCAAACTCTAAACTTTAAACTCTAAATTCTAACTTACAATTCTAAATCTTACAACCTAAACTTTAAAACTAAAAAACTTATGTAAACTAAACTAAAGTTTACATAATCTGCGTATTAAAATTTTTCTCCAAACTATATTGACTACGAGAATACATCATTCAAAAAGAAATAAAAGGCGAAAAAACTCAACTAACGTGAAATGAAAAATAAAAGTGTAAAACAATATTTGATTTTGATATAACAAGTAATTCAATGACTAATTTGCAAAGTAAATACATTTTTAAGTAATTAAAATATTCAATTTTGACAAGTACAAATTATACTTAAATTATTTTCAAGTCAAAACTTAAACCTCATACATTTTTCTAAGTGTTTACAGGCCAAAATATACAAAATCGCCCAGGCGTTTCGAGACACCCTAAAAGAGTTTCGATACGTTTTGCCACTGGAAGCATGTGTTTCGAAATGGCTCGCACCCATTTTGATACGGCCTTCATCTGGGTCTTTGATTTTTAAGCATCGTTTCGGAACGGCTAACACCCGTTTTGATACAAGAGTTAAGTAATTTTAAAATTGGGCAATTAATGAACTAGCCGTTACTAGTCAGAAACTGAATTTTAAAGATTTGGTTAAGTGTTCCGATACACCCCTAAGTTGTTTCGAAACACCAAATTACAGTTTCAAAACGTTTCGATACAACCTTTATCCATTTCGATACGACCTTCTTTTTGCACTTTCTGTTTCGATACGGCCTATAGCCGTTTCGATACGGGTCATATTTTACACATACCGACTCTTTATTTTTTTAAGTGTCCGTTTCAATACAGGGGTCTCGTGTTCCGATATGGGTAGTTGCAGAACTGCATTTATGAAGGGAAAAGAGAGCCCCAACGGCTTTATTGATGATCTCAACCACTCAAACGGCTAGAAATAATTAAGAATGTATAAAAACAAGTCTCAAAAGCTACAACAACAACTATTGAGCCTTCATGCAACAATAAAGCATTCAAATCCAAACCTTGATCTTTTAGAGTCAAATCTTGTACCCAACTCAAGTGTGTTCTTCATTGTAATTTTTATTGAGAGTTTGGGGAGTGTTTGATTGTATTTGGGTAAACATTATCCTTTGAGAGGTACTTGTAAAGTTTACCAAAATTCTTTCATTGTAAAGAGTGTGTTGGATTAAGCTTTGAGTAGAAAGCTTAATCGGTATTGTAAGGTTTCCTCCTCATCCAAGAAAAGGAAGAATCAATAGTGGATTGGTTGAAAATCCTTAGTGGAAGCTAAGGTAGTGGAGGTAGATTTCACTTAGGAACTTGAATCACTATAATTGCCTTGTGTCAAATTTTCATTCATCCAATTTCCACCCTCAAATTTTTAATCGTCAATTCACCCCCTTCTTGGCCATTTGCAATTATTTGATCAACTAAAGAATTGTTATCAGAGCTACACTCATTGGAAGGATTACAACCCTCTTCAGTCAATTCTAGGAGAGTTTGATTAACAACAACTTCAAGCAATGACATTCACATCCGGCCCCAACCTCTATGAGTCTCAATCCACCACCAAACTACCATTCTTCAATGGGGATAATGTTAAGTGTGCAAAAGTCCTATATTTATACCCTAGTTTAGCTCAATTATTGTTGTTCTTAAGTATAGTTTAGGTTGTATTTATTAGGAAACATGCACAAAATAGAATAGATTAGATATTCTGCCTTATTTGATAAACTTAATTGATTTTATATATATGATACTACTCAAGTGCGTTTTCTCCCTGTGCGTAGGTACCCGCCTAGGCAGATGCCGCTGAGGCAGCAAAGAGGGCAGAAGAAGAGAAAGCTGAGAACTGAAGGAGAAAGCTGTAGGATCATTAGGAGAGTTGATCGAGGATGAAAGAACCAGAATGTAGAATTGTGCCAACCCCTGCACACCAGTCCATACCCCCGTCGAGGTAGTCAAATAATTGCTACCAGGGCAGCACTTCAATAAAGAGTGGAAATGCAAAATGGTATGTGATAGAAAAAGCTCATCAAGCCCGATTTTTAGAGACCACTTGCACGTGCATTGGAGCCTAGCAAACAAAGAAAAGCTGGGTCAAAGTCAAGTTGAAGAAAAGTCAAACGTGAATCTAGGAGGATTTAATGATCTTTAATAAGTTATAATCATATTCTAACTAGAATTCCTACCCTAAACCAACTTAGGCCTAGGATCCTCCCCTGTATATATGTAATCGAAAAGTTGGAGAAAAAAAAGAGAAATTAGAGAGAAAATCCTTCTTGTCGAAACCCCCCAAATCCACCATGTTCTAAACCTTCCCTAGGGCTAAGGGTTGGTTGCGTAGTAGTTTTGAGAGACTTGTTGTATTCGTTTAGGATTTCAGTTTTGCAATAAAGTTCAAGGTTTCTTTACTCTTGGTTCTTCATTGTCACAATCTTTATTGGGAGAGAAGAGGGCTTCAATCTATTTGTTCAATCTCGAGAGAGTTGAACTCACGAAACGAGTAAAACACGGTTTTATCCAACCATAGGGTAAAGCTACTTCAGTTTAGGGATAAGTTAAGAAGTTCAGCGGCTAAAAGAGGATCCACAATCTGTTGGTGTTCGCCCTTAGATTCACGCCGGGAGGTATCATCCAAGACATGTTCGCTAATATTACTTCAAGCTTCAGGAGAAGAGGGAGTCATATAAGGGAGCCTTGCCGAACCTTGAATCATCACTTAGCTGCCCAAGCAATCTCGCACACCTCTGCCAACGCGGGCGCCTATCGAGGCATACTTGTGGGCGGTGGCTGAAGTTGTTAAGTTGATCAGCAAATTTGTGTCGAGACAGTACATCAATTCTCCACAATACGCAACATCCAATACCGACCCATTCTCTCACTCTGATTTCTTAATTTACTTTACTAGTTTTAGTTTTTTCTTCAATCAAACCAACTCCTAATATTTGTGTTTTTACTTTACTTGTGCATAAAAGTGAACTCCGAAAAGCTGTCACGATCCCTGTGGAGACGATATCTCAAATAATATAACTTGGCACCGTGTACACTTGCACGCGATTTGCGCATCACTTGTACAGATAATTACCCATATTGGAAGAATCAAATACGTCTCTTCACCAAATCCAATAACTACATGGTATGAGACGTTGTAGAAGATTGACCAAGCATTTATATGGAGAGAGATGGTGAAGGAAGATTAGTCCCAAAGGTCAAAGCCGAGATGACCGATGGAGATAGAAGACGGTTCCAAGTCAATGACAAAGCCTTGCATATAATCTTTTGTGCTCTCGGTCTCGATATCTAATCAAAGGTGTCTTCCGTCAAAAGCGCCAAGGAAGTTTTGGATACCCTCGAGACGACATATGAGGGATGTTAAAGAGACAAAGATTGGGTTGCTCAATTTAAGCTATGAGAATTTCAAGATGGATCCCGATGAAAGCGTCTCCAAGATGTTTGATCGGTTCTCGGTCATCGTTAACGATTTAAAGGGCTTCAGTGAAGTCATTCCCGAAAGACAAGCTAGTTCAAAAACTTCTATATTCTCTTCTAGAATCTTGTGATGTAAAAAGAATGACCATCATTGAAGCTAGAGATTTGAAGACTCTCAAGCTTGATACCCTTGTTGGATCTCTACTTACTCATTAGATCATGAAAAAAAGGAAGGGAATAAGAGAAGAAGAAGGAAGAGAAGAAAGTTGAGAAGAAGAAGATCTGAATCACACTTAAAGCTTCATACAATGATAGCGATTCGAGTGAAGAGGAAGATGAGGAGATGGCCATGTTGGCCAAAAGATTCACACATTTCATGAAGTCCAACCGAGGAAGAAAATTCAATAGAAAGGGGGACTTCAAGAATAGAAGTAAAGAAGAAGAGAATGACCAAATCACTTGTTATGAGTGCAAGAAAACCGGCCATATCCAATCCGAGTGCCTTCAATTGAGAAAGAAAAGCATTGGGAAGAAGAACAAGCTCAAAGCTCAAGTGGCAACTTGGAGTGATGAGGAGTCATCCGAAGAGAATGAGGAAATAACCAACCTTTGTCTCATGGCATTTGAGGAGGAACCAATGGTAAACCCTAACTCATCATCTTTTACTTACAATGAATTATACGATGCTTATGATGAGTTACAAGATGTTTATGTTGAGTTGGTTGAAAAGTATAAAGAGTCTATTTTGAAAAATAAGAAAAACATTTCTGATTTGAAAAATCAAAATGAGTCTCTTTCAAAAACCAATTTAGAATTGGAAAAGAATGTTTTTATATTTGATTAATCTTTCAAATGTTCTCAAAAAGAAAAATATTGATTTAGAAAAACTTCTTTTCGATTTTCAAGATTATCACACCAAGGAGGTGGATAATCTCAAAACTTCTCTTATTATTGGGAAACATATTTTTGAAAAAGGAAGTTCTTCAAAAACCCAATATGTTAAAGAGAAAACCAATTTACCCTAAGGAAAGAGTTTCTCAAAAGCAATCCAAAGTTAAAAGAATTAGGAGTGTATGAGTTCCTAATGAACTCATTGTTTCTAATAATGTGAATGATATTGATTCTTGGATTCCTAAGGGAACCAAGCTTTTGGGAGCTAACAAACATGGACCCAAAATAATTTGGGTACCAAAATCAAGAAACTAATCTTTGTTTGTAGGGGGAGCATTGCTACAAGGCCAAAGCTTCAAGTCAAAACACATTGTACCTTGATAGTGGATGCTCGAGACACATGACCGGAGACAAGAGTAGATTCTTGGAGCTTAAACCAAAAAGTGTAGGATGTGTGACATTTGGTGACAATTCCAAAGGACATTTTGAAGGCATAGTCTCCATTGGTAATCTCTCTTCTACATTCATTGAAAGTGTGCTATATGTCAATGGTCTAAAACATTATCTTTTAAGCATTAGTCAACTTTGTGATAAAGACTTTAATGTTCATTTTGATAAAAATAGGTGTAAAATTGTAAACATTAAAACAAATAAAAAAATGCTCATTGGTCATCGCATAGGAAATATTTATATGGTGCATTTAGATGACATACATTCATCCCATGCATATTTAGTTGCACATGATGAAAATGATGCATGGTTGTGGCATAGAAACTTGGGCATGCTAGCATAAGTGTTTTAGAAAAATTAGCTTCCCAAAATCTAGTTATAGGTTTACCCAAACTAAAGTTTTCATTAGATAAATTTTGTGATCCATGTGCTAAGGGTAAACAAAAGAGAATTTCATTTAAACCAATTAATGATGTTTCAAATAGTAGGGTATTACAACTAATCCACATGGATTTATTTGGGCCTATTAGAACTATGAGCTTGAGTGGTAAGTCATATGCATTTGTATTGGTAGATGACTTTTCTAGATACACTTGGGTTCTATTCTTAAGTACTAAGGATGAGGCTTTAGAAAATTTTATTACTTTTACAAAAATTACCCAAAATGATCTTGATCATAAAATTTCACACATTAAAAGTGATCATGGAATCGAAATTCAAAATATAAGTTTTTAAGATTTTTGTAATGAAAGTGGTATTAGCCTAATTTTTTGGCTCCTCGAACACCTCACAAAATTGGGGTAGTTTAGAGGAAAAATAGAACTTTAGAAGAAATGGCTAGGACTATGCTTTGTGAAAACAACTTACCTAAGTATTTTTGGGTGGAAGCCACTAATACGGCTTGTTATATTATTAATAGAGTAATGATTAGGTCAATTTTAAAGAAAACACCTTATGAGATTTTAAAATCCAAAAAGCCTAACATTAGCTATTTTCACCCATTTGGTTGTAAATATTTTATCTTAAATAATGGAAAAGACAACTTAGGTAAATTTGATGCAAAAAGTGACGAGGAGGAAAGAACCAGAATGTAGAATTGTGCCAACCCCTGCACACCAGTCCATACCCCTGTTGAGGCAGTCAACTAATTGCCGCCGAGGCAGCACTTCAAGGAATAGTGTAAAAATGCAAAGTGGTATGCAATAGAAAGAGCTCATGAAGCCCTATTTTTTGAGACGACTTGCACGTGTATTAGAGCCCAGCAGACAAAGAAAAGTCGAGTCAAAGTCAAGTTGAAGAAAAGTCAAACGATAATCTAGGAGGATTTAATGATCTTTTAATGATTTGTAATCATATTCTAACTAGTATTCCTACCCTAAACCGACTTAGGCCTAGGCTCCTCCCCTATATATATGTAATCGACAAGTTGGAGAAAAAAAGAAGAGAAATTAGAGAGAAAATCCTTCTTTTTGAAACCCTAGTGTCGTCCAAATCCACCATGTTCTAAACCTTCTCTAGGGCTAAGGGTTGGTTGCGTAGTAGTTGTGAGAGACTTGTTATATTTGTTTAGGATTTCAGTTTTGCAATAAAGTTTAAGGTTTGTGTACTCTTGGTTCTTCATTCTCGCAATCTTTATCAGGACAGAAGAGGGCTTCAATATATTTGTTTAATCTCGAGAGAGTTGAACTCAGGAAACGAGTAAACACGGTTTTTTGCAATCATAGGTTAAAGCTACTTCGGCTTAGGGATAAGTTAAGAAGTTCAACGGCTAAAAGAGGATCCATAATCGGTTTTTGTTTGCCCTTAGATTCACGCCGGGAGGTATCATCCAAAACGTGTTCACAAATAGTACTTCAAGCTTCGAGAGAAGAGGGAGTCATATAAGGGAGCCTTGCCGAACCTTGAATCATTGCTTAGCTGCCCAGGCGATCTCAGACATCTCTGCCGAGGCGGGCGCCTGTCGAGGCATACTTGTGAGCGGTGACTGAAGTTGTTAAGTTGATAAGCAAAACTGTGCTGAGACAATACATCAATTCTCCACACTACGAAACATCCAATACCGGCCCATTCTCCCACTCTCATTTCTCAATTTACTTTACTTGTTTTAGTTTTAGCTTCAATCAAACCAACTTCTAATATCTGTGTTTTTACTTGTGCAGAAAAGTGAATTCCGAAAAGCTGTCACAATCCCTGTGGAGATGATATCTTAAATACTATAACTTGGCACCGTGTACACTTGCACGCAATTTGCGAATCACTTTTGCACGCAACAAGTTTTTGGCGGCGTTGTCGGGGATTGGCGTACAACTTTTTGTTTTTTTTTCTGCATTTTCTATTTTTCTCGTTTAACCCCCTGGTTTTCTTTGGTTTATGACCAGAGCCAACCAGAAATCACCCTTGCGAGTATACGATCCAGAGCCTGAACGTACTGTACGCAGATTAAGACAAGCAAACAAGGAACCCATGGCTGATCCAGAAAACATCCAGAACCTACCACCACCACCCCCAGGTGACAATGTTGTGGCGGGCAATGGCAGACAACCTCCTGCCGCTCGGCGGTTAGTACGAGACTACCTGGAGGAAGATCTTAGAAGGCTGAACTCTAGCGTGATCGATCCTAAAATAGAAGCGGAGCACTTCGAGCTCAAACTCATCATGTTCAACATGCTAAATACGCTTGGACAATTTGGAGGTTCAGCCACTGAAGATGCCCGCCAGCATATGAAGTCTTTCTTGGACATTTGCAAGTCCTTCAAAATCCATGGAGTTCACCCGGATGTGTTACGCCTCAGATTATTCCCCTATTCGCTGAGGGATAGGGCAAAGACTTGGTTTAACATCCTACTATTGGAGTCCTTTGAATCTTGGACAAAATTATGCAGAGATTTCTTAGCTCGATTTAATCTTGTCAATCTGACTAATAAACTCCGGACTGACATCACTACGTTTCGACAGGCAGATGATGAACCAATGTACGAGGCATGAGAGAGATACTGTGAATTGTTGAATAAATGCCCCTCCCACGGATTTCTAGAATGGACACTAGTATCTATATTCTACAACGGTGTGAACACACCAACAAGGATGATGCTGGATTCCTCTGCCAATGGTACATTAATTGACAAGGAGCCCGCTGAAGCAATTCAAATTATGAACATGATGGCCAAAAGCGACTATCAGTTTCCTAAAGCCCGCCGAGGCAGCATAAGAAGGCAAGCCACAAAAAACGAGCTAGGAACATCGAACGCACTCGTAGCACAAGTTGCCCGATTGACAAAGATGGTAGAAGCGATGCAAGGGCAGAACAATACAGAGCAAGTCAAAGCAATCGATGCCTTTTGCGACCAATGTGGGGGAGACCATGACTCATCTGAATGTCAACAAGGGACAGAGACCAGCTGCTTTGTGGACAACTTCAACAGGAACAACAACCCTACATCGAATACCTACAACCCTGGTTGGAAGAGGCACCCTAACTTTTCATAGAGTAACCCCAACAACGCTCTGAATCCAGCTAATCAGACAAATCAATCGCAAGGATTTCAGCAGACGATGCCATGGCAGCAGCCGCCGCAACAGGTAGCACCCAATGCATTGGAGCAGACTCTAAGTGCCTTCATGACTCATACAGGTACCTATATGTCCAGCATGGATTTATTTTTTAAGAAAACTGAAGCCTTCATGGACAGGACCAACATGACAATGCAGGACAATTTCCTCAAGTCTTGAACACCAGACCTATGGAAGGATTGCCCAGCAATACTGAAGTCGCGAGGAAACCCACTTACAAGCAGTGCAAGGCCATCAAATCAGTTACCCAGACGGAAGCAAGCAAGCCCGCCGCGGTAGACCCAAAACCATCCGCCCCGGTAGACTCTCGTAGTACCACCGTGAAACGTTAAGATCGTGCACACCCACCTGCCCACAACAACTGAAACCCTAGAAGCACGACCACCAGCTCAAAAAGTTTATGGACATTCTCAAGCAAGTGCACATCAACATACCCCTGGTGGAAGCCATACAACAAATGCTGAACCATGCAAAGTTTCTAAAAGACAAGGTTTTCAAAACGGAAAAGAATCAAGGAATTTGAAACAATAGCCATGACGGAAGAATGCATGGCCATGCTGCACAATAAAACACCACCTAAACTAAGAGATCCAGGAAGTTTCCTCATCCCTTGCGCTATTGGGAGCCAATATGAAGGGAAGACCTTATGCAACCTTGGGGCAAGCATCAATTTGAAGCCCAAATCGGTGTTTGAAAAGCTGGGAATTGGAAGAGCTAGACCCACCACCGTCATACTTCAGTTAGCTGATCACTCGTACATACAACCGGAAGGAAAGATCGAAGACATCCTAGTAAGAGTAGACAATCTCATCTTTCCAGCAGATTTCTTAATTCTGGATTGTGAAGGAGACGACAAAGCATCCATCATCTTGGGAACACCATTCCTAGCCACAAGCAAAAATCTAATAGATGTGGAGAATGGGGAGCTTACTATGAAGGTGGATGACCGGGAAAATAAACTGAATGTCCTGCAACCCTTGAAGAAAGCTGAAGACAAAGAAGCATGTCAGGACATCCATGATTCAGTAGACACCGAACCCATCATTAAGTTAGAGCACTCCAGCCACAACCGCCAAGGCGGGCAACCTGGCAGCACCAAAAATCAAGGGAAACACAAAGACCCCCTGGCAGAGGGTGAAGCAGATGCTACAGCAACCCAGGAAGTGGTTATGTTGGGAAATGCATCCAGATGCATTCCCAACATAACTTAATTTTCTTTATTTCGTTTTATTTTTATGTTTTAGGATTTAGATTTTAATTTCTTGATTTTTTAGGAATTAGATTTCATTATCGTATTTTCTCATTCTCTAATAATTTTTATTTAAGTTTTTTTAGGAGAGACAATAGCCCAAGAGAAGGGAGAAGAAGAAAGCCGAAATCTATAAACCATTCCAAGCTCGCCCGCCTAAACTGCCGCGACAGACAGAAGTTGTTTCCCGCTAGAACTAGCCGTTGCAGACTAGTGTAGAGTGTCCATGAGTTTTATATTTTGTACACATTCTTGCCCTTATTATTGCTGTTCTTGAGCTCATTTAGGCATATCTAGGTGCATTGCATGCATTATAACAACATCTTCTCTTTTACCATGCTTTTATTGAATATTTTATGTTTGGTGGAGAAAAGTTACTGTTTTAGTTTACTTTATATTTTCAGGTGCTATAGCTAGGAGAGGAGAGGAGAGGACAGGTCAGGACAATAAAGCTGGAACCAAAGGAGTTGTACTGAAGCAGCTCAAAATGCCGCCAAGGACGCTACCGAAGCAGTTATGCCGCCAAGTGCCGCCCGGGCAGGAGTTACACCGACTTAGCCAAGATGGGCCTCGATTTCAAGAAGGCAATTTCCTAAGCCCAATGAGTCAAGTCTCACACTTTTCTGAAGCCTGTAGCGAGCGGTAGAGCTGATCCAAGACCGATAAGTAGGAGCGCTTATCCTTACTTGCGGAAGAAGGCAACATCCAAAGAGTTCATATTTAAGACAAAAAGGAGTATGTAATTAATGTAAATATACTTTTAGAACTACTTTAAAGAGGAATCAAATTTAGTTCATGAGCCCTATATATACCCAATGTATGTAAGGGAATAGGAGCATTTCGAGAGGGATCAACGGCATCTGTGGACGAGAGTGTAGATGGGTAGATAGCTAGATAGGTTGGAGTGTTGGGGGTCGCGGCGCAACTCTCCTAGGGTTTAGGTGCGTGTATGTAAAGTAATTTGTGGGAAACGGTTGTATAGTTTTGAGTTGTTTTCAATAAAGTTCCGAGTTTGCTTAATCTATGTTCTTTGTTCGTTCAATTAGTCTACACTAGTCAGTTGAAGTGAAAATCCATTTGTCGGGCACGAAAGTGCAAGGCTCACGAAAGGGTTAAGCACGGTCACAACCCATTGGGGCGTGACTAACTTGGTTCCACACTAGTCCACAAGTTTCAGTGGCTAAAAGGGATTACCAACCGAGTTATCTAATTTGGTTACACACTAGTCCACAAGTTAAGCAATCTCGAGCATCCTAACCTAGAAATAGGGGGATCACTATCGACTATCCTGCCGAACTTGGAATGTCTGCTAGACTTGCTGCCAGAACTTCTTTCCATTCCACCTGCCGAAACAGTACACACCCCTGTAAAGGTAGTGATCTGTTGCGGCCGCGTGACAAGGTCGTAGTTTTCCGCCCGCCGAGGCAGCAATTCGTGGCAGCACAAAACATACTCAAGCTTTACAATGCAGTCCACCCGTTACTAAGCTGCACATGTCTTACCCAGCTTATCGCCCAAATTTCTCCCTATCACTTCTCTCATTACTATCTTTACTTTTACTTGTGTTTTTATATTTCCACATCATGAGATTTAATGGCGCATTTACTAAATCTTTGTGCAGGAAACCATTCATAGGAGCTATTTCAATCCCTGTGGGAGACGATATCTTTTATACTATAACTTGACAGAGTGTGCACTTGCACTCATAAATAGAGAACACCCAAACGCTCTACAAGTTTTTGGCGTCGTTGTTGGGGATTGGCAACAGTAACTACGTTTGAATTTTTGTACACCCATTTAGTTTTTGCACATTAAATCTCTTTCCATTTATTTGCTTTAAAAAAAGCCTATTTGTTTTCTTAGTGTATGTCCTGCCAGGGCAGCAAGGTTGGCAGCAACATCCACCTGAGGAGGGGAAGAACTTGCCCAGACGAAGACACAAACACAAAGACCCTTAGGAAGTGGTTATGCTTGGGAAAAGCGCAACCCAACATAACCTAATTATTATTTTTAATTTTAATTTTTATTTTTATTTTATTTTTATGTATTAGGATTAGATTTAATTTGTATTTAATTTTTTGTATTTAATTTATTTCAGGTTAGGAATGGAGGAAAGATCAAGAAAGATGAAAGAATAAAGGAGAGGCCCAACTAGCGGCCAAGGCATCCCACGGTAGATGAGCATAACGGCTAGTGGCTTCATAATGGCTAGCCGCAATGGCTAGTTTGCCGCAACGAGCGGAACGGATAACTGCTTAACGGCTATAATCCCGTTTTCTAGCTACAATAATTGCCACCCGTTGACAGCGCTCCCGCCAAGGCAATGGAGAGAAGCGGCTATATAAGGCCAACTATTCTCCCACCCCGTTCTTCACTTTGCTCTCTCTTTTGCTCTGAATTCTTTCTACAGTCTTTGCATCCAAGATTTCTTTGCTTTATTTTTCTTTCACGTTCTTTTCTTTCTTTAGGAAAACAACCATCCCACAAACTATGGCCTCATCACAGCACCCCGCCGCCACCTCCCAAACCCAATACAAGAGGTTCTTGAAACCTGTTATCGAGGAGATCTACAATAAGTTCTATAGAGAAAGGCAACTATGGGAAGAGATAGGATTCCACTACACCCAATCCTATGGGAACTTTGGGTTGGAACCCTCCCTCTTCGAAAGAATTCACAATATGGGCTGGGACTAGTTCGCACGGCAGCCAGAAGGAATCAACAGCAACCATGTGCGAGAGTTCTACGCCCACCGGCCAAACCCAGAGTGTCCTTTTATATATGTCCGGGGAGAAGGTGTCAAGTTTACTGCTGACATGATCAACAACTTCTACAGCATTGAAGTCAGTGGCAACCCGCACGGAGAGTGGGAATCATATCTGACGGGGGCTGACAACAACAAAATCAAGAAGGAGCTCTGCAAGCCACACACCAAATGGTTGATAGGCAAGAACAAAGGTCAGTCAACCGTAGAGATTTGCTGCCAGAGGCATCCCTTTGGAGTTATTTTGTCCAGCGCCGCCTGATGCCAACCACGCACGGATCGACAGTAAACAGGCCGCAGCTAGCCCTTATCTGCAGTATCATGAAGGGGCGACAGATCAACGTGGGCGAGGTAATAATAAAGGAGATTTATGCCCACGCGGAGAAACCAACTGTCAAAGGTCCACTCTTCTTCCTTAGACTCATCACTGGCTTATGTGCCAATTTAAACGTGCCGCTGCACTCAAGGGATAAAATTCTTCCTGACAAGGAAGGATGGACAAGAAGGGCACGCCAACAGATGATGCATAGTGCAGAGCCAGAAACACCTTCCACCGCCCAGCCACCGTCCCAAGCTGCCGCCACCCCAGTCGCAGCAGGCAGTACTGAAGCTGCCCTTCTGTCCGCCGCAATTCCTTTGCTGCGCAGCCTAGTGGAAAGCTGGCAGAGGATCGAGCACAAGCAAGTGATTTTCACCAAATATGTAGTGGATGTGCAGGAGGCCTTTGTGGCCTACCCGCTGGACAAATATAAGGACGCCGGCCCACAGTTGCCCGCCTTTCCAACGGAGCTAGCAACATCAAAGCCAATCCACATAACACTAAGACCAGTTGTTACTCCTGCCACCGAAGACTGCGAGGGGCAGTACTACCGCCCCAAGAGAAGAACCTCCCCAACTCCTATCGAGCCATATGACCTCATCTCCTCTTCAGAATCATAGAATGAGAAGGATACCACTGCTGCCTCCCCAATAGCCAAAGCCACTGCTACCAAGGACACCGGCTACTCAAACATGGAGATCTCAGACTCCTTTGAAGATGAACCGGCTGACGCAGCACGAAAGGGAAAGCGGCCAACAACAGATCCCTAGGGTGGAGAAGCTGAACGACAAACCAAGAAGCCCACCCCCAGCCGCATCCAGCTGCCGCGTAGCAAGAAGAAGAGCCCAACCGAAAGACCATCTGCTACGCGCTGCCTAGTTCTGTCGCCCTCCTCAGAATCATTCTCTGACACAGCAGCAACAAAGGGGAACTCCCCCAGCCTATAGCACCATTTTTCTTTTTCTTTTATTTTTAATTTTTTTATTTTCTTTTCATGTTTTATTTTTCTATTTTTTTAATTTTCTTTTTTTATCTTTTATTTTTTGTTTTTATTTTTGTTTTGTTTTGTAGAGGCATTGAGGACAATGCCAACCTTGAGTTTGGGGGGAATTAGTCCTCTTTGTTTTAGGTTCATAGCATTTAGATGCATATGTAAATTCTGCCCCTAGCGCTTAATGAAATAGAAATCTTTAGCTTAAAAACTTGTGCCTATGATAGCTTAGTCGATTACTTATATTCGCACCATTCTAAAAAAATTAACCTAGCTTTGGGAAGAAGCATGAAAAATACTTAGAGAAAATTTTCTTTTTGCCAATCACCCTTACACTTGTCTGTTAAATGGTGAATTTTTGCTTAAGTTCTAAGTTTAACTTTGCCTGCCTTGCTTAATAAAAGTTTCTTGATTGAATACAGGTTTGCCGCCACGACAGCTCATGGCAGCACAACAAAGATAATGAAAACCCTATAGGTGCCCGAAACAGGCTCTATGCAGAAAAGTTAAATACCCTAGAGGTGCCCGAAACAGGCTCTAGGAAGGATCATGAGCAAGGACACTCTGCTGCTATCAAGGTCCATGAATCTAAACCAAGTGACGGACAAATTAGCAAGAGTGAATGAAAGTCTTCACGGGATGACTCTATACAAAGGGTTCAGAGTTTCGTAGAGTGCAGCTATCTTAGCTTCAAACCTGGAGAATAGTTGTGATGAGCTGAAGCCCTTAAAGCCATGATCAGAAAAAGAAAACAAAAGTGCCCAAACTGTGCTACCAAGGCAGCGACTCGTATCCTTTCAAGAAATTTAATTATTTTGGGCATACGTTGTTAACTTGGTCATTTTAGCATATTTAGCATGAACGCAGCCTGCACACACTGCACAAGCATTAAGAAAATTAATCTAAGTTATTTCATTTTATTCCCTGTCACTAACATTATATAGGTGCCACGGCCTTGAGGCAAGAAATCAAGTTAAAGGCTAACGTTCTATTAATTTTGTGTTAAGGGCAGTTTTTACTAGTTAGGTTGCATTGCTTGAGGACAAGCAATAGTTCAAGTTTGGTGGTGTGTAGAGTGTCCATGAGTTCTATATTTTTTACATATTTCTGCCCTTATTATTGTTGTTCTTGAGCTCATTTAGGCATATTTAGGTGCATTGCATGCATTATAACATCATCTTCTCTTTTACCATGCTTTTATTGAATATTTTATGTTTGGTGGAGAAAAGTTATTGTTTTAGTTTAGTTTATATTTTCGGGTGCTATAGCTAGGAGAGGAGAGGAGAGGACAGGTCAGGACAATAAAGCTGGAACCAAAGGAGCTGTACTGAAGCAGCTCAAAATGCCGCCAAGGACGTTGCCGAAGTAGTTATGCTGCCAAGTGCCGCCTGGGCAGGAGTTACACCGACTTAGCCAAGATGGGCCTTGATTTCAAGAGGGCAATTTCCTAAGCCCAATGATTCCAGTCTCGCAATTTTTTGAAGCTTGTAGCAGCCGGTAGAGCTGATCCAAGACCGATAAGTAGGAGCACTTATCCTTACTTGCGGAAGAAGGAAACGTCCAAAGAGTCCATATTTAAGACAGAAATGAGTCTGTAATTAATGTAAATATACTTTTAGAACTTCTACTTTAAGGAGGACTCAAATTTAGGTCATGAGCCCTATATACCCAATGTATGTAAGGGTATAGGGGCATGTCGAGAGGGATCAACGGCATCTGTTGACGAGAGTGTAGATGGGGAGATAGCTAGATAGGTTGGAGTGTTGGGGGTCGCGGCCCAACTCTCATAGGGTTTAGGCGCGTGTATGTAAAGTAATTTGTGGGAAACGGTTGTATAGTTTTGAGTTGTTTTCAATAAAGTAATGAGTTTGCTTAATCTATGTTCTTTGTTCGTTCAATTAGTCTACACCAGTCAGTTGAAGAGAAAATCCATTTGTCGGGCACGAAAGTGCAAGGCTCACGAAAGGGTTAAGCACGGTCACAACCCATTGGGGCGTGACTAACTTGATTCCACACTAGTCCACAAGTTTCAGTGGCTAAAAGGGATTACAAACCGAGTTGTCTAATTTGGTTCCACACTAGTCCACAAGTTAAGCAATCTCAAGCATCCTAACCTAGAAATAGGAGGGATCACTGTCGACTATCTTGCCGAACTTGGAATGTCTGCCAGACTTGCCGCCAGGACTTCTTTCCATTCCACCTGCCGAGACAGTACACACCCCTACAGAGGTAGTGACCTGCTGCGGCCGCATGATAGGGTCGTAGTTTGCCGCCCGCCATACCTGCTGAGGTAGCAATTCGTGGCAGCACAAAACATACTCAAGCTTTACAATGCAGTCCACCCGTTACTAAGCCGCACATGTCTTACCCAGCTTATCGCCCAAATTTCTCCCTATTACTTCTCTCATTACTATATTTACTTGTGTTTTTATATTTCCACATCATGAGATTTAATGGCACATTTACTAAATCTTTGTGCAGGAAACTATTCATAGGAGTTATTCCAATCCCTGTGGGAGACGATATCTTTTGTACTATAACTTGACATAGTGTGCACTTGCGCTCATAAATTGAGAACACCATAACACTCTACAACTAGCCATTCACAGAAGCTCGTTCCGTTCCAACGGCTTTCTACCCAAGCAACGGCTGCCTCGATAGAAGAAATGACAACACTCTTTCTCTATTTATACCCCCTCATTTTTTCACTATTCACTATTCACTCTTCTTTACTCATTCTTGCTTATTGTCTCACAAGATTTCCTTTGCTTTCAGCCTATTTCTTTTTCCACAGTTTTTTTCAAGCCCCCACAACTCTCTCACACAACAACCTAAAGCCCAGCTAAAGAATGGCAAGAACCCCCCGCCGCCGTGCTGTCCATGCAGAATTAGAGGAATCCCTCAATCGTTTTGCCACACCAGAAATAAAAGCCTGCCACAACGAAAGATTTAAAGAAAGATCGGTATGAGAGGAGAAGGGATTCTTCTACGCTGACGGAGGATGTGCCGACAGTTAACGTTCGCAGGTGGCCAGTTTTAGTCGACGAAGACAAGATCAATCTCTACTACAGCCTCCATATTCGCGAAGACCAGCACGTGGAGTTCCTTGCCTCCATCACAGCATATGGTTACGAGGAAATAAAGGAAGAGTTATGCATACCCGGGAAGGTTTTGAACGAGGGTAGAAACAGAGGCACCGTCAATCGGCGGAATTTACTGCCCGAGGCAAAGCTTTGAAACACGTTCGTGAAGAGGCGTTTGTTGCCCACAACCCACAACTCCACCATCGACAAACCAAGATTGGCTCTCATCCACTCCATCATCAATAAAAGGTATGTCAATATGGGTTCAATTATTGCTAACAAATTTTACGAGTGTGGGCAGAAAACAAAGGGGCAACTATACTTCCCCAGCCTTATCACAGTGATGTGCGAGAAGGCAAATTTTGCACCCACCCCAACCGACACCATGACACCAGAACAAACCGGGTGGACGAGACAAATAATCCTTCGGAAGATGGAGATCACAGCAACCACCCCAGAAAACTTTGCCCCGGCGTCGGAGATGGGCAGTCAGCAACACTTCCAGCAACCTGCCCCAACATCCACCATCGGTGGCTTGGCAACACAGCTATATCGAATGGAACGCCGCCAGCTAACCTTCATGGCATATATTTGGGACTTGAACAACGCCATCGCCTCCGCCATCAAAGAAAAGGTCGTAGCGGCCCTCTTCCCAAAGTTCCCCGTCGAGATATTTTCCCTGGCGGCACCAACAACGCCCGCCACACCATCTGCTTCGGCAACACATCTGGCAGCATCAACCGCTCCCACATCCACCGAGCCACACGCCTCCCCAGCTTCCACAGCCACTGAGGTCCTCTCCAGCTCCGACAACCAAAGAAATACGGTGACATCCTCAGTCAGAGAACAAGGGCAGATGTCCAGGGCAGCAGCCGACGCATAAGGACCATCCGACTCCGGCTACCTCATTGACTTCCTCTCAGACGACTCTGTATGGCAGGACACAGTTTGATCCATTACCAAGAAGCTTGAACCCTCTTTCTTCCAGGAGCAAAGAGAACACACACCGCCACCGAAATCTGCCAAGATAGTGAAGACGGCGGCGAACGAGAGGTGACACAAAAGGCTCAACCTAGTCCTCCTTCCCGCCAACAGCCGCCGAGGGCGGCCAAGCGCTTCAAGATGGCAGCACGGAAGAGGGTGATCATGGGCAACGACGACAGCTCCTCCGAATCACAACCAATCTAAGCATCTCTCCCCTTCTTCTCTTTTATTTTTATCTAATCTATGCATAAATTTTGTGTATGTAGGCATGGATTGAGGACAATGCTCCTCTCGAGTTTTAGGGGGGATTATTCCTCTAATTTTGTCTTTTGTTTTTCTTTTTCTTGCATTTTCTAGTTTTTTTTAATTTTTCTTTTTTGTTTTAATTAGGTTCTAATTGTAACATGCCTTTATTTAAAGCCTAATGAACTCTTAGTTTGAGAAAAATTCTTGAGTATGCTTTACCTGCCGCGGCAGATGGCCCGTCTAGGCGGCAACCTCAGCATGGCTTTAGGGTAACTTAGAATCCTACTATGGTCTGAACTTAAAAGAAAACACTCTTTGTGACTAGTTTGATTTTAGGACTTCTAGGAAATTTAGGTATTTCACCTAGTAAACTTGGGTAGAACTTGAAGTTTATAAAAAAATGAGACGTCATAGAGGTGCCCGAAACTGCCTCTAGAGAAATTTTTTTTGCAATCATTAGAAAAGCCTATCATCGGCAACTAGTGGTTAAAATGAAAAAGAAAATAGAGGGAAACCCAAGAGAACTAAGGTGTTTATTGAAGGTTTACTTAGAAGCCGAAGAATCATGCTTATCACGAGGAACACACACACTCACAAGATACATAGTTCGGTTCTGCATAAATATCTTGTCATTCAAAGTGTTGCTAATTAGGCATAAATCTACACGATATCTAAAAGTTTCTCAAGATGCTTTCTCAACTTAGTTTGTATATGATTTTAAGTTCAAGGTTGGTTGCGTAGTAGTTGCGAGAGACTTGTTGTATTCGTTTAGGATTTCAGTTTTTCAATAAAGTTCAAGGTTTGTTTACTCTTGGTTCTTCATTGTCGCAATCTTAATCGGGAGAGAAGAGGACTTCAATCTATTTGTTCAATCTCGAGAGAGTTGAATTCACGAAACGAGTAAACACGGTTTTATCCAACCATAGGGTAAAGCTACTTCGGCTTAGGGATAAGTTAAGAAGTTCAGCGGCGAAAAGAGGATCCACAATCAGTTGGTGTTCGCCCTTAGATTCACGCCCGGAGGTACCATCCAAGACATGTTCGCCAATATTAATTCAAGCTTCGGGAGAAGAGGGAGTCATATAAGGGAGCCTTGCCGAACCTTGAATCATCACTTAGCTGCCCAAGCGATCTCATACATCTCTGCCGAGGCGGGCGCCTACCGAGGCATACTTGCGGGCGGTGGCTGAAGTTGTTAAGTTGATCAGAAAATTTGTCCCGAGACAGTACATCAATTCTCCACACTACGAAACATCCAATACCAGCCATTCTCTCACTCTGATTTCTTAATTTACTTTACTTGTTTTAGTTTTTTCTTCAATCAAACCAACTCCTAATATTTGTGTTTTTACTTTACTTGTGTAGAAAAGTGAACTTCGAAAAGCTGTCACAATCCCTGTGGAGACAATATCTTAAATACTATAACTTGGTAGCGTGTACACTTGCACGCAATTTGCGCATCACTTTTACAGATAACTACCCATGTTGGAAGAATCGGATGCGTCTCTTCATCAAATCCAATAACTCCATAGTATGGGACGTTGTAGAAGACGGACCAAGTATTCATATGAAGAGATATGGTGAAGGAAGATTAGTCCCAAAGGTCAAAGCTAAGATTACCGATGAAGATAGAAGACTGTTGCAAGTCAATGACAAAGCCTTGCATATGATCTTTTGTGCTCTCGGTCCCGATATCTACTCAAAGGTGTCTTCTGTTGAAAGCGCCAAGGAAGTTTGGGATACCATCGAGACGACATATAAGGGATGTTAAAGAGACAAAGATTGGGTTGCTCAATTTAAGCTATGAGAATTTCATGATGGATCCCGATGAAAGCATCTCCAAGTTGTTTGATCGGTTCTCGGTCATCGTCAACGGTTTAAAAGGGCTTCGGTGAAGTCATTCTCGAAAGACAAGCTAGTTCGAAAACTTCTATATTCTCTTCCAGAATCTTGTGATGGAAAAAGAACAGCCATCATTGAAGCTAGAGATTTGAAGACTCTCAAGCTTGATGCCCTTGTTGGATCTCTACTTACTCTTTAGATCGTGAAAAAAAGGAAGGGAATAAGAGAAGAAAGAAAGAATAGAAGAAAGTTGAGAAGAAGAAGATCAGAATCACACTTAAAGCTTCATACAATGATAGCGATTCGAGTGAAGAGGAAGATGAGGAGATGGCCATGTTGGCCAAAAGATTCACACGCTTCATGAAGTCCAACTGGGAAGAAAATTCAATAGAAAGGGGGAATTCAAGAATAAAAGTAGAGAAGAAGAGAATGACCAAATCACTTGCTATGAGTGCAAGAAAACCGGCCATATCTGATCCGAGTGCCTTCATTTGAGAAAGAAAAGCATTGGGAAGAAGAACAAGCTCAAAGCTCAAGTGGCAACTTGGAGTGACGAGGAGTCATCCGAAGAGGAGGAGGAAATAACCAACCTTTGTCTCATGGCATTTGAGGAGGAACCAATGGTAAACCCTAACTCATCATCTTTTACTTACAATGAATTATACGATGCTTATGATGAGTTACAAGATGTTTATGATGAGTTGGTTGACAAGTTTAAAGAGTTTATTTTGAAAAATAAGAAAAACATTTCCAATTTGAAAAATCAAAATGATTCTCTTTCAAAAACCAATTCAGAATTGGAAAAGAAGGTTTTATATTTGATTAATCTTTCAAATGATCTCAAAAAAAAATATTGATTTAGAAAAACTTCTTTTCGATTTTCAAGATTATCACACCAAGAAGGTGGATAATCTCAAAACTTCTCTTATTATTGGGAAACATAATTTTGAAAAAGGAAGTTCTTCAAAAACCCAATATGTTAAAGAGAAAACCATTTTACCCCAAACAAAGAGTTTCTCAAAAGCAATCCAAAGTTAAAAGAATTAGGAGTGTATGGGTTCCTAAGGAACTCATTGTTTCTAATATTGTGAATGATATTGATTCTTGGATTCCTAAGGGAACCAAGCTTTTGGGAGTTAACACTCATGGACCCAAAATAATTTGGGTACCAAAATCAAGAAACTAATCTTTGTTTTTAGGGGGAGCATTGCTACAAGGCCAAAGCTTCAAGTCAAAACACATGGTACCTTGATAGTGGATGCTCGAGACACATGACCGGAGACAAGAGTAGATTATTGGAGCTTAAACCAAAAAGTGGAGGATGTGTGACATTTGGTGACAACTCCAAAGGACACATTGAAGGCATGGGCTTCATTGGTAATCTCTCATTTACATTCATTGAAAGTGTGCTATATGTCAATGGTCTAAAACATAATCTTTTAAGCATTAGTCAACTTTGTGATAAAGACTTTAATGTTACTGCTTGGTTCGAATTGTAGTTCCTGCACAAGGAAAAGTAAATTGCACAAGTAAGATAATTTTTGAGAAGAAAAGTAAGATAAAACATAAGTAATAAGAGGATGTAATCAGATTGATAGAGAGGGCAGGGTTATGCTACTGCTTAGTGTGAAACTGCGTTGAATAGGTCAAGTTGTTTTGCGCTGCCACGATATGCTGCCTTGGCAGGTAATGGCGGATTGAGGTTGCGGCAACTTTCGCTGCCATGGCGGAACTCTGCTCTTGCAACTTTCACTGTATCGACAGGTGAGATGGAGGGAAGTCCCGGTGGTAAGTCTGGCAGATACTCCAAGTTTGGCAAAGCAATTCTCTAGTGATCCTTCCTATGTCTAGGCAAGGATTCTGTCACCACGTGATGTAGGCAATACCTAGCAATCTCAGCATAAACCTAACACAGGCAGTCGACGTTTGGTTGCTCCTTTTAGCCGCTGAAATTCTAACTTATGTCTAAGCCGAATTAGTCAACACCACGACATGATGAGACCATACTTAATTCTTTCGTGAGTTTGACACTCTCGTGTCCGAAAAATAGATTTCCTCAACTAGACTTTTGGAACTGAATTGAAGAAGTGAAGAACATGAATTAAGTAAACTTGGAATATTTTATTGCAAAACAAACTTGAAAACCTAAACAACCGTTCTCACAACTAATTACAACATAACCCCAAACCCAAGAGAAGTTTAGAACATGATGGCGACAAGAAAACCTAAGCTATGCCTAAAGAAAACCTAAGATGAGTTGAATTAGAATTACATTGAGTATTTATAGACAATAGCTAGGTCCAGTCCTTCTTGAAGTAGAAGTCTTCAAAAGTAGCTTTCCACATTTAATGTGACTTTAAACTCTGACTTCTTTGAGTTGAATGTGGACTTTATCATGTTGCCTTGTTCCGCAAGCCATCTTGAGATTTCACTTCGGCGGCTTTTCCTGCTGCTACAGACGTCGGAAAATCGAGTGGAATGCGTCGATAGGCTCAGGATTTTTGGCTCTACAAATCGCACTCCGATTCTCCAACTCAATATTTTGCTACCGTGGGCAGCAAGGTCGGTGGCGGCAGCACTCGGCAGCTATTGTCTTCGTCTGGAACTACATCAGTACAACTCCATGGTTCGCTGCCTCAGCATCGCATCCTCAGCTCCTCTTCCCCTTTGTCATCCTTTAGTACCTAAAACCGAAAATACACTAAAACAATACCTTTCTTTACCAAACAAAGAATAATCTAGAAAAACATGGCAAAGTAAAGAAATATTGTAAAATGCAATGCATGGTCCTAATTATGCCTAAGATGAACTCGAAAACAGAAATAATATGAGATGAAATGTGCATGAAATATAGAACTTGTGGACACTTTACACACCCTCAAACTCGAACTATTGCTTGTCCTCAAGCAATGCAATCTAACATACTTGCTCTAATAATAATCAGAAAGAAAAACCTGTTTTCAACTTGATTTAATACCTCAAGGCCGTGGCACCTATATTAAATTAGTGAAGGGAATTAAGAAAGAAAATAACTCAGAAATAATTTCTAATGCCAGTGTAGTGTGTGTAGGATTGTATACAGGCTGAATATGCAAATTAACTAAATAAAGAAAGATTTTGTTACGATATATAGGTTGCTGCCGAGGCATCACAGTTAAGCACAATATTTTAATCATGGCAATGAGGGCTTCAGCTTATCACAACTACTCTTCTATGTCTGAAGTTAAGATAGAAGCAAACTACAAAACCCCAAACCCATGGAGTAGAGTCATCCCATGAAGACTTTCATTCACTCATGCTAATTTGTCCGCCACTTCAATACTCTTAGATTCATGGACTTTGATAGCAGCGGAGTGTCCTCGCACATAATTCTTCCTAGAGCCTATTACGGGCACTGTTGAGTGCATAAAAGTTCTATATTTTACCCCTCATTTACCCATATTTTTGCTGCACTCAAGCATGATTCATTTCATTTAGGATAGATTTTGCATACACATCACAATTAGATAAAATTGCACAGTTGCTGCCGATTTCGGTTACTTTTGCAGGTATCTACTGCGGCAGACCCAGGGCAGCAAGGGAGCAGAGGCAAATTGCAGAGCTGGAGTCGAGAAGCATAGTCTGTCGTGACAGCTGCTGTGGCAGCCTTGGCGACAGTGGAACGCTGAGGTGGAAAAATGAAGTGGAGCTCGACAGATAGAGAATTTCAAGCCAGTCTGTCGTGGACCACTCCCATATTATTCTGAGCCCTGAAGTAGAATGAAGGCCAAGCCCAAAGTTCAAGGAAGAAATTCAAGGCAAGAAAAGAGGACGAATTCAAAGCATCTACTTAGAAGATTTAGTCTTCAATAGAGTTGTACTTTAATTTAAACTTGTATTCTTGCCATATTAGAAAACTTGGACCCAAGGCCTATATAAAGGCATGTAATTCAACCTAGGGAGGGAGATCCTACTCCTAGCCGTCTTTCCCTAACCCTATTCGTTTCTTTCTCTCCACCATGTTCTAAACTTTCCCCAAGGGCTAAGGGTTGATTTTGTAAAGTAGTTGCAAGGATTGTACTGTTACTTAGGCATTTTTCTGTTCATCAATAAAATAACTTCAAGTTTATTCATTCTGGTTTTCAACGTCTTACAAGAGTATCGGGAGAGCATTGTGAGATTATCCATTTGTTTGATATCAGGAGAGTCAAGCATTCGAAAGGAGTGAATACGGGTTCTCCAGTTTATGGTTGAACTATCTCGGACCTAGGGATAGGATGAGATTAAGTGGCTAAGAAAGAATTCACAAACATCGGTGTTCATCCTTGATTCACACCGGGAGGTATCATCCAAGACGTGTTCATCGACAAAACTTGGACCTAGGGATAGGACAAGTCATTCCAGGGATTCTTGCCAAGCTTGAAGTGAAGAGTTGGTGATCGCTACCGCGACAGGCACGACGACAACATGACAGAAAGCCTGTGCACAGTGCGACACCTGCACTACTGAGTAATTCAATACCAGCCCATTCTTTCAACCTGATTATCTCATCTTTTACTTTAGTTTTTATTCAAGATTTCTCTAAACATTCAATTAAACTATTTCTTCTTCTTGTGCAACAATTGAAGGATAGAGTTATTTCCAGTCCCTGTGGAGACGATATCCGATACTTCAGTATCACTTTACTACTTGCGTCTTGTACACTTGCACTATTTGCGATAGTCCTATTTACACGCAACAAGTTTTTGGCGCCGTTGCCGGGGACTGGCAATATACCTTTACCTTTTAATTACTGCACTTTTGTTTTTATTTTTTATTTTAGTGGTGTTATTTACCCCATGCTGTTCACACGGTTCTCTCATTGCTTATGCGCAGATCTAGACAAGGTAAAGAACCTGAGTTCGAACTAGACCCAGAAATTGAACGCACATACCAACTCAGGAACCAAGCCCGAATCTTGATAGAAAGAAACAACTATCTCGAGGAAAGACTGGAAGCAATGGTGAACGGAAGGCAAGGCAATGGGGGAGATGACCCCAACTACAACAATGACCCTAGGGTTATTGTTGATGCTCCTAATGACCCCCGGAATGATCTGCCACCGCCCGCTGCCTCAGCAGCACGAAAGACTTGTCGAGACTACATAGACAATGACCATGTTGAACTGGAAACGACGCTGCTAGATGTGGAAGCTAAACACTTCGAACTAAAACCTGTTATGTTCAGCATGATAAATTCTGCTGGCCAATTTGGTGGAACTGCTACTGAGGACGCACGAGAACATCTGAGAACTTTCCAGGAAATCTGTTGATCGTTCAGACTGCTAGGAATAAGTCCGGAAGTACTGAGGCTCCGGCTATTTCCTCTTTCATTGAGGGATAGAGCAAAAACCTGGTGGAATAAGTTAACGCCAGGTTCAATAAGAACTTGGGCGGATCTCTCTCGTGAATTTCTTTCTCGTTTTAACCATTCTCATTTATTTGAAAGATTGCGTAACGAGATTGCTACTTTTCAACAAGAAGATGACGAACCAATGCACGAAGCCTGGGAAAGATTTACAACTCTCTTACGAAACTGCCCAATGCATGGATTCCCTGTATGGAAACAGATTTACACACTCGACTGAGGATAGACTCAACAGCAAATGGGATACTACTGGATAAAGAACCAGACGAGGCAATGATGGTGTTGAAAATTTAGCAAAGAACAATGAGCAGTTTTCTACAGCTCGAAGGGGAGGTAAACGAGGAATATCTGTAAAGGAGTACGAAGTTGACAACTCGGTCAAAACTCAGATTGCATACCTCACTAAGATAGTTGAAAATCTGCAGCGGAATGATTCTAAAGTTGTGTATTCTGCCGAAGAGGTGTGTGAAACTTGTAGTGGAAACCACAGTACAGAAGAGTGCCCTTTACAGCTGGAACAAGGGATGTATGTTGGAAACTATAACAGGAATAGAACCTATGACTCCAACCACTACAATCCAAACTAGAGGAAGGACCCAGATTCTCATGGAGTAACCCCAACAATGCCTTTAACCCTCCAGTCCAGAACAACCAGAACCAAGGAGGTCCTAGGATTCTGTCACGACAGCCTCCACAGCAGCAACCACAACAGCAGCCGGCAGCCACAACAAGCATACTGGAGCAGACTCTGGCTACATTCATGTCTCAAATAGAAGCATACATGGCAAACATGGATCACTTTGTCAAGAAAACTGAAACATTCATGGACAAGACAGAGATGAGAATGACAAACCATGAGGCCACCTTAAAATCTATAGAGACACAAATGGGCCAGGTTTCACAGTACATCAAACTGAGGCAGAATGGAGGATTCCCTAGTGATACTGAGGTCACTAGAAAACTCACACATGAGCAGTGCAAAGAGATTACAACGAGGAGTGGGAAACAATTACAAGGTCTGAAAATAAAAGAAGTACCGAGTGAGGAACTGACCCTATAGACACCTACCGTGAACACTGCCTCGGTAGAGGAGAAACAGCCTACTGTCGCCACACCTGCCACGACAGCAGAAGAGACAGAGGTGCAGAAAGAGATACTGAAAAACTCAAGCCTCCTCAGATCCGAATTCTATGTGAAGAACGCCTTGAAGATTACCATCCTCGACCCCCTTTTCCACAGCGGTTACAGAAACAAAAACAGGAGTACCAGCTTAAGAAAATTTATGACATTTTTAAGCAAGTACATATTAACATTCCGCTGCTATAAGCCATTAAGCAGATGCCTGGTTATGCTAAGTTTCTCAAGGATGCAATGTCCAAAAGGTCCAGACTTGGGGAATTTGAAACAGTGAAGATGATAGAAGGATGCATGACAATCTTGCATAAACATCCACCCCAAAAGACGAAGGACCCTGGGAGCTTCATCATACCATGCATAATTGGAGACAAGTTTGTGGGTAAGGCACTTTGTGATCTTGGTTCTAGCATTAATCTAATGCCCAAATCTGTATTTCAGAAACTAGGTATTGGACAAGCAAGGCCTATGACAGTCATGCTGCAGCTGGCAGACAACTCTTACGTACAACCAGAAGGAAAGATCGAAGATATTTTGTAAGAGTGGATATGTTTATTTTTCATGCTGACTTTCTTGTTTTAGATTGTGAAGCAGATGAAAACGCACGATCATCCTGTGGCGACCCTTCCTAGCCACAAGCAGAACCGTGATCGATGTAGAAAAAGGAGAACTAACGATGAGAGTAAATGATCAACAAATCAAGCTCAATGTTCTCCAAGCAATAAAACAGGCTGATGTGGAGGAAGAGTGCAAGGCAATTTCAGAAGTAGTCCTTGATCAACCTTGCATCAGGTCGAACTGCCACGACAGAAAGTTTGGTCACTGCCACCGCAGTCACCCTGAAGACTGTCACGGCAGCAACAACGACATTGACCCCTCAGACACAGAATCATCTGACACTGAAGGTCCTGAGGAGGTAAATTGGATAGGCACACGTCCAAGTAAGTTCTTCGAGCCTTTGAATTATACCTCGAATGAAAATGTAATCCAAAAGCCTTCCATTGAACAACCACCTGTTCTAGACCTTAAACCCCTTCCAGGGCAACTTAAATACGTTTTTTCTTGGTTTAAATAATACGTTGCCTGTAATCATCTCTTCCAAGTTGATGCAGGAACAGGAACAACAGCTGATCAAAATGCTACAACAGCATAAAAAGGCAATTGGATGGACCATTGCTGATATCCAAGGCATCAGTCCGGCTTTATGCGTGCATAAGATCCTCTTGGAGGATGACCATAAGTCGACTATCGATGCCCAAAGACGACTGAACGAGGCTATGCGAGAGGTCTTGCAGAAAGAAATCATCAAGTGGCTTGATGCCGAAATAATATATGCCATCTCAGATAGCAAGTGGGTGAGCCCAGTGCAATGTGTGCTCAAAAAGGGAGGCATAACCGTAGTGACAAACAAGGAAAATGAATTAATCCCAACCAGGACTGTGACCGGTTGGAGGGTTTGTATGGACTACCGGAAGCTTAATAAAGCTACCCGGGAGGATCACTTCCCCTTACCTTTTATCGATCAAATTCTAGAGACATTAGCGGGGAAGCCTTACTATTGTTTTCATTATGGTTACTGTAACCCCCTTAGCCCGGCCTAGACGCCCGACCCGAACTATGAAGATTACACGGGGAAAACCAAAGTCAACTCAAAAGTCAACCTTGATTAACGACCGTTTTTTATTTTTATCTTCTCTAGATGTGGATTATCATCCTATATGTTCATCAAAAGAGATAGCTGAAAACAGCACAGCAAACGGTGATCAAATAAGGGCTCGATTGCAAATGATTGACTTTTAGAGACTAAAACGTAATTTTCATAAACTACATGAACTTTCAGGATTTTAAATTTACCAACCTTTAATTAACCATATTTCGTGCAACCATATCAAATTTCAGCTCAAACGGACCAACCATACTCAATCAATTGCACATGCAATATTCAGGGACCAAAATGCAACATTTTCAAACCTTCAAAGATACTTTTAACTGAAATTAACTACCCGTATCGATACGCCTTAGCCCGTATCGGTACACGGGAAGTTAGTAGCTAATGGAGAGCCGAGCATATCGAAACACTTCCCCGCGTATCGATACGGCCTTCAAACTTGGCCTAGGCGTATCGATACGAGGGCCAACCGTTTCGATACCCCTGTACAGAAAAACCACATTTTTGCCTTAGCGTATCGATACACTCCCTCGAGTATCGATACGCGTACCAGATTGGCTCATTTTAACAACATTTAAACACATTGAAAATCACCTTCAATCAAGCTCAAATCAAGCATACATGTAGTAATCCACCTAATAGACTTATAACCAACATCAAACAGCAAGCCATACTCATCAACCACATCATATCATGATAACATCTTAGCTATACTAGCATGCTCAAGATACCAAACTATAGAAGGAACAAAACACCACAACCAAACCATATAACCATCCAATGGCCAAATACAAATCCATAACTATCAACTAAACATGCTTGAAACCACAAACATCAACCACAAATTCAGGGAAATGGAAATCCCACCCATTGCCACTTATTACACTAAAGGTGAACCACATACATCTCTTTAACAAAGCCTTGGATTCCTCTTGCTTTAGGGCTGCCTCGATACGTTCAATTCTCTGCATTGATGAAACAAATGAGCGTAGGCATAAAGCTTAGTGAGGATCGCTAAACCACATTCATCCATGCATTTAACATATTTTGCAAAACCACCACTTTTGTCACATGCTTTTTCATTAACCATGCCTTCTCAAGACAACATTGCATTTAATAATCATATGCTCACATGCATCACTTAAAACAACAATAAAACCATTGCTCATGCTTTACCAAGCATTTCATTCATTCTTGCATCATTTACAAGCATCTCATGCTTCACATTTTTCATTTACATTATGTTGGCTCACAAGTGATAATCCATAAACCATTTCAACTCAAGACACAATCGGATATGCGGATTACAAGCGTTGTCCCCCACGCTTCATACATACTACCAGACTTCACAAGGTGGAGATCAATGGCACAATCACAACCCCTCAACACTCGTGATGGAGATTAATGGCACAATCACAACCCCTCAACATCACTCATCGATAGTTGTATAATTCCACTAACGAGAGTATGGGACACATACACAAGACTCACACACGAGACTAACCATTCACCGTTGTGATCTTAACCTCAATGGTTGGGGTACTTGGATGGAGATTACGGCCCAATCACAACCCCTCGACATCCAAGGCGACTTTATTCACGGTGCACCCAATCCTACAGCCGGCTAACTATATCCGATTAAAGTAACCAAAACCATTTACATCACTTGCCAATATAATCATTTAGCCACATTAATTCACTATTTTACAAGCATAATCACAATGCCAAGTCCACAAGCATACCATGCTTAATATCATATGCATTCAACACATGCAAACCAAGGATCACTTACCTAGTGCATCCTTATCACATTGGCATTAAAATCCAGCATTAAATCATGCTTAAACATGCTTAAAAACAGTAATTAAAACCATATTAGATCCAAATGCAATTTCATCAAAACATAGCATATTTCCAAGGGAGATTCTCGAGCCACTTACTCTTGAGCTTAGCTAAGTGTTTCAAACTTACACTAAGCTCCCAAGATCATGCTCAAAGCGTTACAAAGCAGGAAATTGCTTTTCCACTCACCGATACGCGAAGCCTTGCTCACCGACATGAAAATTACTCCTCCAGAGCCTCCCACAACACCTCGTTCGCTTCCGGATCAAGATCCCCTATTTTCACAACATCAAAACAGAGATCTAAATGCATTAAAATGCATTCCAACACCAGCAACAATCCATAACTCGTTGCTCAACCAAACTATGCCAATTTATCCATCCAAAACAACCGAAAACTCAATCGATTGCTTCCTAAACCTAGCCCAGCCAACATACATCACTTCCAAACAATTATCAACATCAAAACACATCTAAAAAGCAACCTAACTCATTCTTATACCTCCAACAAGCAAGATTCCATCATTCCACCTCAAAATCTCACTTAAAACAACCAAGAAACTCAAGGATCTCAAGGATTTCGGGATCTATGTAATCAACACATCATTTAACATATAAATCAACTTAGAAATCAATTAAAATCAACACAAAACAGAACCCAACTCATCAACTCCGAAAATCAAGAATTACATCACAATTTTGCAAGATTTTGCTCTTAAACCAAAACTATAATCGAAATTCAGTTAGAAATCATAAATGAGAGTCAATAATCTTGGGAATTTCAATAAAGAACCTAGATTGAAGGTTTAGAATGAGATTTACCTCCAATCCTTGCTCCCTTGACAATTGTACAAGTTTTCCTTTCAAAAATCTTGAAGAAAAAGAAGTGAATCTTTGAAAAAGAGTTTAGAGAAGAGGAGAGGAATTTGAGAGAAAAGAAATCTAATGAAAAGTGGTTTGAAAAATGTGTTTGGCTGAAATGAGAGAGGGAAAAGAAGTTACGTGATTAAAACCTCTCTAATTTCACGTTTATTTAATATTTAATTAAAACCATTTTAATTCCTTTATTAAAAAGCCTTTAAAAACACATGTCAAATTGAAGGAATGCTAAATTGCATAAAAGCTCCCTAAAGATTCTAAGATTTTGACTCACTTCTTGAAAATAGCATTTTTCCACAGTTTTAAAAATTTACAATTTGGTCACTACTCAAAATGTCCATTTTCCAAAACCCTTTTTGTAAAATTGATTTGACCAACCATTTCAAATAGATTTTTAGAGGATTTTAGCAATTTTTATCACAATTTTATCCTATCCCAATCCTTGATTTCCAAATATCCCCTTACGCGATTCGAACCGTTCCCGACCGGTCCGATCCGATGTCTAAATCATCCAGGCCCAAAACCAGGGCGTTACAACTCTCCCCCACTTAGGAAATTTTGTCCTCGAAATTCTTACCTGATGGAAAGAGATGCGGAAACTGCTTCAGCATGTCCGCCTTGCTTTCCCATGTGGCCTCCTCAACTCCTATGTGTCACCACATCACCTTCACAAGCTCTATAGTCTTTCCACGAAGAACTTTGCTACTCACATCTAGAACCTTCATTGGTTCCTCATCATATGACAGAGCCGGATTCAACTCTATCTCCTCAACAGGCATCACATGCGAAGGATCCGATCTGTATTTCCTCAACATAGAGACATGAAACACATCATGTATCTTCTCCAACTCCGCATGCAATCTCAACCGATATGCCAAAGGACCAATACATTCCACAACCTCATAAGGTCCAATGAACCTTGGGATAAGCTTACCCTTACGCCCAAATCTCATCACCTTCTTCCAAGGTGATACTTTCAAGAACACACGTTCGCCAACTGCGAACTCAATCTCCTTACGCTTCAGGTCCGCGTAAGACTTCTTCCTATCTGATGCTGCCTTTAGACGCTCACAAATGAGCTTCACCTTCTCGGTGGTTCCCTTAAGCATAGCTGGCATCGAAATCAGCTTTTGCCCAGCTTCTGCTCAACAGAGAGGGGTTCTGCATCTTCTCCCATACAAAGCCTCGTATGGAGCCATTTGAATACTTGCCTGGTAACTGTTATTATACGCAAACTCAACCAACGGCAAGTGCTTCTCCCAAGAACCCTGAAAATCTATCACACAGCATCTCAACATGTCCTCAAGCACTTGGATCACACGCTCCGACTGTCCATCCGTCCGAGGATGATAAGAAGTACTGAAATTCAACCGTGTACCCAAAGCTTGATGCAAACATTCCCAAAATCATGCTGTAAACCTCGGATCCCTATCCGACACAATGGATTTTGGCACACTGTGCAACCGCACAATCTCAGCTATGTACAGCTCAGCCAACTTATCCAAAGTATACGTAGTACGCACAGGTAGAAAATGTGCACACTTCGTAAGCCTATCCACAATTACCCAAACTGAATTTTTCTTTGATGGCAACAAAGGAAATCCAGACACAAAATCCATAGTGATTCTCTTCCACTTCTATTCTGGGATTCTCAAAGGCTGCAACAACCCAAAAGGAACCTGATGTTCAGCCTTCACTCGCTGACACACCAAACACTTACTAATGGACTCGGCCACATCCTTTTTCAACCCCACCCAGTAGTACTCATCCTTCAAATCACGATACATCTTTGTACTACCAGGGTGCATAGCAAAAGGACTACTATGAGCTTCAGTCAAAATAGTGCGCCTCAACTCAGCATCATCCGACACCACTATTCGACTCCCATAGCACAAAACACCATCATCGCTAAAGCTGAAATCTGAAGGTCTACCCTCCGCAATGTCCTGAACATGCGAGACAAGGGAATCATCAAGCAACTGCTTATCTTTGATCAACTGTATCAGAGATGGTTTCACTTGCAATTCTGTAATAAGACCACCATCACGCGATATGCTCAAGCGAGCAAACATCGCTCTCAACTCTACAGCTACTTTCCTGCTTAAAGCATCAGCTACCACATTAGCCTTACCCGGGTGATACTCGATCGTCAGATCATAATCCTTAAGCAACTCCACCCGACGACGTTGCCAAAGATTCAACTCTTTCTAAGACATAAGGTACTTCAGGCTCTTATGATCCGTAAACACAACACACCTCTCTCCGTACAGGTAATGCCTCCAAATCTTCAAGGCAAACACCACAGCCGCGCGCTCAAGATCATGAGTAGGATAGTTGCGCTCATGCACCTTCAATTGTCTAGATGCATAGGCCACCACCTTACCCTCCTGCATCAACACGCAGCCCAAACCAACAATGGACGCATCACTATAGACCAAAAACTCCTTACCAGACTCAAGTTGAATCAGAACAGGAGCTTGCGTCAAAGCTTCCTTCATCTTTTCAAAAGCTTGATGCCTCGCATCCGTCAACTCAAAGCGAACATTTTTCTCCAACAACTTGGTCAAAGATATTGCTATCTTCAAGAAACCCTCAACAAACCTGCGATAGTACCCAGCTAAACCAAGGAAACTCCGCACCTTCGTCACAGACTTGGGTACTTTTCAACTCATCATAGCTTCTACTTTGTGCGGATCAACGAGAATACCCTCAACTGACACAACATGCCCAAGGAAAACCACCTCCCTAAGCTAAAACTCACACTTACTCAGTTTGGCATACAACTGATTTTTCAACAACGCTTGTAACACAATTCTCAAGTGTCTATCATGATCCTCCTCGGTACACGAACACACAAGGATATCATCGATGAACACTACCACAAACTGATCCAAAAACTCATGGAACATAAGATTCATCATGTCCATGAAAGATGCAGGTGCGTTGGTCAAACCAAACGGCATCACCAAGAATTCATAATGTCCGTACCTCGTCCGAAAAGATGTCTTAGGTACATCCACATCCTTCACCTTCAGCTAATAATACCCCGATCTCAAATCTATTTTAGAAAACACTGGGGCTCCCCGAAACTGATCAAAGAGATCATCAATTCTAGGCAAGGGGTACTTATTCTTGATCGTCAACTTGTTCAGTTGCCGATAATATATGCACATCCGCATTGTTCTATCCTTCTTCTTAACAAATAAGACCGGTGCACCCCAAGGTGACACACTCGGCCGAATGAAACCTCGATCCAACAACTGCGTTTGCAACTCTTTTAATTCCTTAGGTGCCATACGATAAGGAGCAATGGAAACCGGAGTGGTATTCTCGTAAAACTCAATACCAAACTCAACTTCCCTGTTTGGTGGCAACCCAGGAAATTCTTCCGGAAAGACTCCTGGAAAATCGCACACGGTTCGGGTGTCCTGCACACGCACATCCTTGGTGCAAGGATTCATCACATAGGCAAGATAAGACTCACAACCCAACCTCATCATACGATTTGCTTCCAACGCTGAGATCACATTCGACAAGAATTTCACATTCTCGCCCACAACCACCACTTCGTAATCATCAGCCAACTTTAGGGTGACTCGCTTGACTTCAAAGTCAACTACTGCCCTGTGCTCCGTCAACCAATCCATACCAAGGATTACATCAAATCTGTAGAAAGGTAACTCCATCAGATCCACAAGAAAAACATGACCCTGCACGGATAAATGGCATCTCCTATACAACTTCCTAGTGACTACAGTCTCACCAAAGGAACTAGTCACTTACATTCCTACTTCAAGCATCTCAATAGGTATATCAAGCAAATACGCATGCTCACTCAAGATATAAGAATGCGTGGATCCAGAATCAATCAAATCCAGCAAGGATAAAGACTAGAGAACAAAGGTACATGCGATAACATCGGTATCATTGCGCTCCTTGCGCAAAGCATAAACCCTCGCTGGTCCACCTCCCTCAGGTCGAACAGCTACCACATGAGCTATACCTCGCTGCCCCTCGTCCCTCCTCTGAAAGTTTCCACGGCCGCGCCCACAACCTCTCTGAGTTGCAGCTACCACAGGAGCACGTCCCTGGCCACCACCAGCCAACAAAGGACACTCCCTCCTCATGTGATCCGCCGAACCACAATTCCAACAAGAATTCCATGCTATCGCAAGAAGAGCCTGAACCTCTCTAGCTGCCGGAGGACAATCTCGCCTCAAATGGTCCCTCAATCCACATGTCCAGCACGTATGCTGCTCAGATCTAACTCCGCCTCCCTGGACCTGACCACCTCGACCCGGAGCACCACGCCTTCCCTCAGGCTGATGTCTCCTATCACGACCTCTTTTTTTCCGTCCATTACCGGAACTGTACTCAACGGCTCTCTTCCAAATCTAGACCCAACACCTCGAGAAGACAATCCCAAGTTCTGCTCGATGTCTTTGGCTCGACACACAGGCACATCGAAATCAGTATAATCTGCAGCCAGCATGTATGTCTTAACTTCCTGTACCAGCCCGTACCGGAAGCGATCACATCGGTGCCTCTCACTGGGTACCAGCTCAGGAGTATATTGGCTCAAGCGTACAAAATGGACCTCGTACTCAGCCACAGATAGGTTGCCCTGAACAAGCGACATAAACTCGCGTTTCTTTTCATCCAAGTATCTCACCCCAAGATACTTCCTCCTGAAGGCACCTCTGAAAAACTCCCAATCAACCTCATTGGGGTCCATACCAGCCGTGGTAGTCATCCACCAGCTGTAGGCATCACCTTGCAACAAAGAAACTGCGCATCCCAGCTTGTGCACATCATTACAGCTCATCTGATCCATAATACGGATCGTGCTCGCTAACCAGGCCTCAGACGCCTCAGGTGAAAAACCATAAAACTCCACAGCTCCCAAGCTCCTCAACCTTTCAAAAGGTAAGCCCACCTGCCCAGCTGTAGGGGCCTGTACTTGCGCTCCGACAACAGCAGCCTGAAACGCTCCAGTGATCGCCTGAACCAGTGGCGCCAAATCACCCAACCCAGGACCAGCTTGTCCTTGTTGCACCTGCTCCCCACCTCCAGGTGGTGGCGAAGGAGGTAGATTTCCACCAGGAGGGACATCAGTCCCCTGCTCAACCTGGTTACCCTGCTCAACCGCAGGCACTATCGTATTCGATCTCAGTTCTCTCCTTGGACCCATAGTGCTATTTAAAACAAACACAACAACAAAAACAAATCAAACCATTCAGGACAGCTGCAAGCAAGAATCCAAGTTTACAAAACATTTGATTTGTGTAATAAGGCAATGGGCACCCCGATTTCCCTCAACTTGGCATAACATACAAGGACACATCACGCTCAGCATGCTTTTCATCATTCAAATTCAGCTTATAACAACATTACATCATTATCACACACTCATATCCATTTCACATGCAATTCACATGAATCAATCATGGCGTAAGCTTCAGAATTCAACAAATTGCATGCTTTTCAAACAACATGCAACGATACATATCAATTACACATTCCAACATTCCCAATACTCTCGTAACCATGCTCTGATACCAACACATGTAACCCCCTTAGCCCGGCCTAGACGCCCGACCTGAACTATGAAGATTACACGGGGAAAACCAATGTCAACTCGAAAGTCAACCTTGATTAGCGATCCTTTTTTATTTTTATCTTCTCTAGATGCGGATTATCATCCTATATGTTCAGCAAAAGAGATAGGTGAAAACAGCACAGCAAACGGTGATCAAATAAGGGCTCGATTGCAAACGATTGACTTTTAGGGACTAAAATGTAATTTTCATAAACTACAGGAACTTTCAGGATTTTAAATTTACCAATCTTCAATTAACCATATTTCGTGCAACCATGTCAAATATCAGCTCAAACGGACCAACCAAACTCAATCAATTGCACATGCAATATTCAGGGACCAAAATGCAACATTTTCAAACCTTCAAAGATACTTTTAACAGAAATTAACTACCCGTACCGATACGCCTTAGCCCCTATCGGTACGCGGGAAGTTAGTAGCTAATGGAGAGCCGAGCGTATCGAAACACTTCCCCGCGTATCGATACGACCTTCAAACTTGGCCTAGGCGTATCGATACGAGGGCCAACCGTTTCGATACCCCTTGTACAGAAAAACCTCATTTTTGCCTTAGCGTATCGATACACTCCCCCGAGTATCGATACGCGTACCAGATTGGCTCATTTTAACAACATTTAAACACAATAAATCACCTTCAATCAAGCTCAAATCAAGCATACATGTAGTAATCCACCTAATAGACTTATAACCAACATCAAACAGCAAGCCATACTCATCAACCACATCATATCATGATAACATCTTAGCTATACTAGCATGCTAAGGATACCAAACTATAGAAGGAACAAAACACCACAACCAAACCATATAACCATCCAATGGCCAAATACAAATCCACAACTATCAACTAAACATGCTTGAAACCACAAACATCAACCACAAATTAAGGGAAATGGAAATCACACCCATTGCCACTTATTACACTAAAGGTGAACCACATACATATCTTTAACAAAGCAATGCATTCCTCTTGCTTTTGGGCTGCTTCGATACGTTCAATTCTCTGCATTGATGAAACAAATGAGCGTAAGCATAAATCTTAGTGAGGATCGCTAAACCACATCCATCAATGCATTTAACATATTTTGCAAAACCACCACTTTTAGCACATGCTTTTTCATTAACCATGCCTTCTCAAGACAACATTGCATTTAATAATCATATGCTCACATGCATCACTTAAAACATCAATTAAACCATTGCTCATGCTTTACCAATCATTTCATTCATTCTTGCATCATTTACAAGCATCCCATGCTTCACATTTTTCATTTACATTATATTGGGTCATAAGTGATAATCCATAAACCATATCAACTCAAGACACAATTGGGTACGCGGATTACAAGCGTTGTTCCCCATGCTTCATATATACTACCGGACTTCACAAGGTGGAGATCAATGGCACAATCACAACCCCTCAACACCTGTGATGGAGATTAATGGCACAATCACAACCCCTCAACATCACTCATCGGTAGTTGTATAATTCCACTAACGAGAGTATGGGAAACATACACAAGACTCACACATGGGACTAACCATTCACCGTTGCGATCTTAACCTCAATCGTTAGGGTACTTGGATGGAGATTACAGCACAATCACAACCCCTCGACCTCCAAGGCGACTTTATTCACGGTGCACCCAATCCTATAGTCGGCTAACTATATCCGATTAAAGTAACCAAAACCATTTACATCACTTGCCAATATAATTATTTAACCACATTAATTCACTATTTTACAAGCATAATCACAATGCCAAGTCCACAAGCATAGCATGCTTAATATCATATGCATTCAACACATGCAAACCAAGGATCACTTACCTAGTGCATCCTTATCACATTGGCATTAAAATCCAGCATTAAATTATGCTTAAAGATGCTTAAAAATAGTAATTAAAACCACATTAAATCCAAATGCATTTTCATCAAAACATAGCACATTTCCAAGGGAGATTCTCGAACCACTTACTCTTGAGCTTAGCTAAGTGTTTCAAACTTACACTAAGCTCCCAAGATCACGCTCAAAGCGTTACAAAGCAGGAAATTGCTTTTCCAATCACCGATACGCGAAGCCTTGCTCGCCGACATAAAAATTACACCTCCGGAGCCTCCCACAACACCTCGTTCGCTTCCGGACCAAGATCCCTGTTGAGTGTGTAAAAGTTCTATATTTTACCGCCTATTTAACCCATATTTCTTCTTCATTCAAGCATAATTCATTGCATTTAGGGTAGATTTCATTCATACATCACAATTATATTAAATGGCACAGTTGCTACTGAAATTGTTTACTTTTGCAGGTAGCTGATGTAGCAGACGCAGGGCAGTGGAGAAGCAGAGCTGGAACACAGGACTGCAGACGAGAAGAAGGATGCTGCCATGGCCGCTGCCATGGTAGCCAATGACGATAGCAATAGTGAAGGGAAGAAGTGAAGTGGAGCTCGACAGAAAGAGGAAATTAAGCTGGTCTGTTGTGGAGCACTCTTATATTTTTTTGAGCCCTAGATCATAATGAAGGCTAAGCCCAAAGTTCAAGGAAGAAACTCCAAGCAAGAAGAGAGGACGGATTAAAGACATCTACTCTGAAGATTTAGTCTTTAATAGAGTTGCAGTTTAATTGAAACTTGTATTCTTGCCATATTAGAAAACTTGAACCCAAGGCCTATATAAAGGCATGTAATTCGACCTAGGGAAGGATATCTTACACTCTAGCCGTCTTCCCCTAAACCCTATTCGTTTTCCCCCTTCTCATCATGTTCTAAACTTCTCCTTGGGCTAAGGGTTGATTCTGTAAAGTAGTTGCAAGGATTGCATTTGTTTTAGGATTTTTTCTGTTCAATAAAATAGACTTCAAGTTTGCTTATTCTGGTTTTCAACATTTTGCAAGAGTATCGGGAGAGAATTGTGAGATTAAACATTTACTTAATATCGGGAGAGTTAAGTATACGAAAGGAATAAGTACAGGTTCTCCAGTTTATGGTTGAACTATCTCGGACCTAGGGAAAGGACGAGGTTAAGTGGCTAAGGAAGAATTAAACAACATCAGTGTTCATCCTTCGATTCACGCCGGGAGGTATCATCAAAGACGTGTTCATCGACAGACTTGGACCTAGGGATAGGCCAAGGCACATCAGAGATTCTTGCCAAGTTTGAAGTACAGAGTTGTGTGATCGCTGCCGCGACAACAACAGACCGTTGCCACGACAGGTTCTGCCGCGACAGGCGCAACGACAGAACAGAGAGTCCTAGACTTTGCAACAGCTACACTACTGAGCAAATCAATACCGGCCCATTCTCTCTATCCTGATTTCTTTACTCTTTTATCTTCAGTACTCTTTATTATTCCCTCACAAACAATTAAAATTATCTTTTCTTTGTGCAGCAATTATAGGTGAAGGCTATTTCCAGTCCCTGTGGATTCGACATCCGATACTTCGTGTATCACTTTACTACTTGCGTCGTGTACACTTGCACTCTATTCGATAGACTCTTTTATACGCAACAAGTTTTTTGGCGCCGTTGTCGGGGACTGGCAACATATCTTTACCCTACTTTTACTGCACTTTTTAATTTTTCTGTTTTTTTACTTGGATTATTCACCCTGTGCTTTTCACAAGCTTTTCTGTTTATACGCAGATCGAGACGATGAAAGGAACCTGAGTATCAGATAGATCCTGAAATCGAACGCTCGTGCAATCTTAGGAATCGACTCTGACTCGTGTTAGCTAGAAATGAATACCTTGAAGAACAGTTAGAGGCCATGAACAACCAAGGGAATCCACGAGGTCCTGAAGATCCTATCGGAGATGGAGGAAACGGACGGCCTGCTAATCCTCCTGCTTCTGGGGCCGCACGCCGGTCATGCCGAGATTACATGATCAATGATGATGTGGAACTAGAGACCACCCTACCAGACGTGGAAGCTAAAAATTTCGAGCTGAAACCTGTCATGTTCAGCATGATTAATTCCGCTAGCCAATTTAGTGGTGCTGCTACAGAGGATGCTAGGGAACATCTGAAAACGTTCCAAGAAATCTGTGGTTCGTTTAGACTACCAGTAGTAAATCCGGAGATACTGAGGCTTCGGTTATTTCCTCATTCATTGAGGGACAAAGCTAAAACTTGGTGGAACAAACTAACGTCGGGTTCAATTCAAACTTGGGCAGATTTAACTCGTGAATTTTTGTCTAGTTTTAACCCTTCCCATTTATCTGAGCGATTACGTAACGAAATTGCTACTTGTTGAGTGTGTAAAAGTTCTATTATTTACCCCCTATTTAACCCATATTTCTGTCGCATTCAAGCATAATTCATTGCATTTAGGTTAATTTACAGTTAGACATCACAAATATATTAAAAGGCACAGTTTCTACTGAAATTGGTTGCTTTTGCAGGTTGCAGCTGTAGCAGATGGAGAGGTAGGCGATGGGCATTGAAGCAGAAAAGCTGGAACTGGACGAGCAGTCAAGGAGGACGATGCTGCCATGGTTGCCGCCGTGACAGCAGAGGACGACAGCAGTTTTGAGGAGAAGAAGCAAAGTGGACCTCGACAGAAAGAGAAAATTCAGCCCGTCTGTCGTGTAATACCATTATATTTTTCCAAGCCCTAGATCAGAATAAAGGCCAAGCCCAAAGTTCAAGGAGAGAAAGTCCAAGCAAGAAGGAGGATGAGTTAAAGCTATATTCTCTAAAGATTTAGTCTTTATTAGAGTTGTACTTTAATTTAAACTTGTATTCTTGCTATATTTGAAAACTTGGACCCAAAGCCTATAAAAAGGCATGTAATTCGACCTAGGGAGGACATCATCTATTCTCTAGCCTTCTTCCCAAAACCCTAGCCGTTTTCCCCTTCTCAACATTTTCTAAATTCCCCCTAGGGCCACGGGTTGATTTGTAAAGTAGTTGCAAGGGTTTCTTTTGTTTTAGGAATTTTCAGTTCAATAAAATAAACTTCAAGTTCTCTTATTCTGGTTAATAATATCTTGCAAGAGTATCGGGAGAGCATTGCGAGGTTATCTATTTACTTAATATCGGGAGAGTTAAGTATATGAAAAGAATAAGTGCGAGTTCTCTAGTTTATAGTTGAACTATCTCGGACCTAGGGATAAGACGAGGTTAAGTGGCTAAGAAAGAATTCAACAACATCGGTGTTCATCCTTCGATTCACGCCGGGAGGTATCATCAAAGACGTGTTCATAGACAAACTTGGACCTAGGGATAGGCCAAGGCACAGCAGGGATTCTTGCCAAACTTAGCAATACCTACACTACTGAGCAATTCAATACCAGCCCATTCTCTCTATCTTGATTACTTTAATTCTATTTTCCAGTATTCTTTATTATTTTCGTGACAACATCTTAAATCATTCTTTTTCTTCTCTTGCAGTAATTCAAGGTGAAGCTATTAGCCCAGTCCCTGTGGAGACGATATCCGATACTTCAGTATCACTTTACTACTTGCGTCGTGTACACTTGCACTATATTGCGATAGACACTTTTACACGCAACAAGTTTTTGGCACCATTGGCGGGGACTGGCAACATAACTTTACCCTACCTTTTACTGCATTTTTCTTTTTATTTTTCTGTTTTATTTTGGATTGTTCAAACCTGTGCTTTTCACAAGGTTTTCTGTTTATGCACAGATCGAGACGAGGAGAAGAACCTGAGTATCCATTAGATCCTGAAATAGAGCGTTCATACAATCTTAGGAACCAACTTCGCTTCGTACTAGCCAGAAACGAATACCTTGAAGAACAGTTAGAGGCCATGAACAACCAAAGGAATCCCCAGGATAATGAAAATCCTGCCGGAGGGAACGATCCGCCTGCCGCCGATGTTCCCGTCGCTGTCGCACGCCGGACATGCTGAGACTACATGCTGAACGATCATGTAGAATTAGAAACCACGCTGCCAGACGTAGATGTTGACAACTTTGAGCTGAAACCTGTTATGTTCAGCATGATGAACAACGCTGGCCAATTCAGTGGTGCTGCTACAGATGATGCTAGGGAGCATTAGAAAACGTTCCAGGAAATATGTGGTTCGTTTAGACTACCAGGAGTTAATCCGGAGATACTGAGGCTTCGGTTATTTCCTCATTCATTGAGGGACAGGGCAAAGACTTGGTGGAATAAACTTACGCCGGGTTCAATTAGAACTTGGGCAGATTTAACTCGTGAATTCTTATCTCGTTTTAATCCTTCACACTTATCTGAGCGATTACGTAATGAAATTGCTACTTTTCAACAGGAAGACGACGAGCCGATGCACGAGGCCTGGGACAGAGAGAAACATCCTCAACTTGATGGAGTTGAAAGCCGTAACGCCAATCTCCAGCTTCAACCCGTCTGCTGCGGCAGGTGAGCCGACAGAGCCCACCTAGACAGAGCCTGCCGCCACAGAACCGAGTCTGCCCACAGCAGCAGCTCCCCCAGCCGACTCCTCCACCCAAATCCTGGCTACCCTGCAGAAAATGGAGGAACGACAGCTGGGCCTGATGAGCTTTGTCCGCGATTTCACCACAGCAACGGTACATTTCATTAAAAGCAATTTAAATTTTCCAAATGTACTGTTTCCTGCTTTCCCCGATCACTATTTTGCTGCCCACCCCTGCCTATACCCTTACCCCTGCTGCCACACCGAAAACACTGTCTGCCGCGTCCACTCTAACCCCGGTCACGACAGCTGCAGGTGGTAGCCGCACCGCCACAACATCTACCAAGGGAGAAAAGAGAAAAGAGCCCATGTCCGACCTCGACGAGTTCATAGCTGGTTTCTCCTTTTCCTCAATTTGGGAGGAATCCGATGGAGAGCCCTCTCACAAGAGGAACCTGTCCAAAGAATTCACCCAGATGAAACGGCAGAAACCCAACACCGGATTCCGACCATTTGGCCAAGGGAAAATTGACGGCAGCAGCAGCAACAGCAGCAGTTGTAGCAGCAACAGCAGCAACTCTTTCGAGGAGGTTCAGGTGCTGGAGAAACCACCCCAGATCTCACCGACCCGCATCCAGCCTCCGAGGGAAGCCAAGAAAGAGACCGATTCTGCCTCTCCAAGCCATCTGCCGGCACCAACGAGGAAAGTCACTGTCCGCCGACAGATTCAGATTAACAGCAGCAGCAGCGACGGTAACGCTTAAAATTTAAGTTTTTATCTTATCTTTGTTGTCTGCTATTTTGTTATAATTGTGATGTAGTTTTTATTTTCTTTTCTTCATTTTGTCATCATGCATTGAGGGCAATGCAACCCTTGAGTTTGGGGGTGGCATCCCTCCATTAATGAAGTGTCTTTATGTTTAGAAATTGTGTCTAATGTTTAGTTTATTTTTGCTTAAAAAATGAAAATTTGGCTTAAGTCTTTGAACTTTACTTACCTGCTACGGCATATGCTGTTGTGACAGTACCTTTAGGAAATTTTAGGATCTGTTTAGAGCCTTGCTATGATTCTACCCTGTAAAACACTCTTTGTGACTCTTATGCTTTTTAGATTACTTTAGTACACTGGAATATGAATGTTTACCCGCTTGAAACTGCCCCTAAAGGTGCCTATCACTGGCTCTAGGAAAACAAGAAAGAAAGAAAAAAAATATTCATGCTCAATAGCTTGCAAAACTGCCTTGCACTTATTTTAGGAGATTTCTTTTTGAGCTAAGTTAGAAAAAACTAAAGGAGCCAAAGAATTGCCTCCATAAAAGATGCAGTTAAATAATGAGTCAGAAAAAACTAAAGGAGCCTAAGAATTGCCTCCAGAAAAAATAGAAATGGCATAACCTCAAGTTTGTAGACATAACTATTCTGGTATACTAAGGTAGTCTAGATGCATAAGTGTTCACAAAACCCACACACACTTCACAAGAATTATAGCATGGTTCCGAATGAGTCCAGAAATGCCCCACAAGGTACTACTCTTGATAGAATACAAGTGGTAGGTAATGTAGAGTTCACTGATTTAAGCCAAAGAAAAAAAATTTTAAGTTAGGTAATATTTGCTTGAGGGAAAGAAAAACTTAAGTTTGGGGGTGTGTTGAGTGTGTAAAAGTTCTATATTTTACCCCATATTTAACCCATATTTCTGATGCATTCAAGCATAATTCATTGCATTTAGGATAGATTTCATTCATACATCACAATTATATTAAATGGCACAGTTGCTACTGAAATTGTTTACTTTTGCAGGTAGCTGCTGAAGCAGACGCAGGGCAGTGGAGAAGCAGAGCTGGAACACAGGACTGCAGACAAGAAGAAGGATGCTGCCATGGCCGCTGCCGTGGCAGCCAATGACAACTGCAATAGTGAAGGGAAGAAGTGAAGTGGAGCTCGACAGAAAGAGGAAATTAAGCCGGTCTGTCGTGGAGCACTCTTATATTTTTCTGAGCTCTAGATCAGAATGAAGGCCAAGCCCAAAGTTCAAGGAAGAAACTCCAAGCAAGAAGAGATGACGAATTAAAGACATCTACTCTGATGATTTAGTCTTTAATAGAGTTGCACTTTAATTTAAACTTATATTCTTGCCATATTAGAAAACTTGAACCCAAGGCCTATATAAAGGCATGTAATTCGACCTAGGGAAGGATATCTTACACTCTAGCCGTCTTCCCCTAAACCCTAGTCGTTTTCCCTCTTCTCATCATGTTCTAAACTTCCCTAGGGCTAAGGGTTGATTCTGTAAAGTAGTTGCAAGGATTCCATTTGTTTTAGGATTTTTTCTGTTCAATAAAATATACTTCAAGTTTGCTTATTCTGGTTTTCAACATCTTGCAAGAGTATCGGGAGAGCATTTTGAGATTACACATTTACTTAATATCGGGAGAGTTAAGTATACGAAAGGAATAAGTACAGGTTCTCCAGTTTATGGTTGAACTATCTCGGACCTAGGGATAGGACGAGGTTAAGTGGCTAAAGAAGAATTCAACAACATCGATGTTCATCCTTCGATTCACGCCGGGAGGTATCATCAAAGATGTGTTCATCGACTGACTTGGACCTAGGGATAGGCCAAGGCACAGCAGGGATTCTTCCCAAGCTTGAAGTACAGAGTTGTGTGATCGCTGCCGCGACAACAACAGACCGTTGCCGCGATAGGTGCTGTCGCGACAGGCGCAACGATAGAATAGAGAGTCTTAGACTTTGCAACACCTACACTACTGAGCAAATCAATACCGGCCCATTCTCTCTATCCTAATTTCTTTACTCTTTTATCTTCAGTACTTTTTATTATTCCCTCACAAACAATTAAAATTATCTTTTCTTTGTGCAGCAATTCTAGGTTAAGGCTATTTCCAGTCCCTGTGGATTCGACATCCGATACTTCGTGTATCACTTTACTACTTGCGTCGTGTACACTTGCACTCTATTGCGATAGACTCTTTTACACGCAACAATCCCCTGTTTTCACAACATCAAAACAGAGATCTAAATGCATTAAAATGCATTGCAACACCAGCAACAATCCATAACTCGTTGCTCAACCAAACTATGCCAATTTATCCATCCAAAACAACCGAAAACTCAATCGATTGCTTCCTAAACCTAGCCCAGCCAACATACATCACTTCCAAACAATTATCAACATCAAAACACATCTAAAAAGCAACCTAACTCATCCTTATACCTCCAGCAAGCAAGATTCCATCATTCCACCTCAAAATCTCAGTTAAAACAACCAAGAAACTCAAGGATCTCAAGGATTTCGGGATCTATGTAATCAACACATCATTTTAACATATAAATCAACTTAGAAATCAATTAAAATCAAAACAAAGTAGAGCCCAATTCATCAAGTCTGAAAATCAAGAATTACATCACAATTTTGCAAGATTTTGCTCTTAAACCAAAACTATAATCAAAATTCAGTTAGAAATCATAAATGAGAGTCAATAATCTTGGGAATTTCAATAAAGAACCTAGATTGAAGGTTTAGAACGGGATTTACCTCCAATCCTTGCTCCCTTGACAATTTGACAAGTTTTCCTTTCAAAAATCTTGAAGAAAAAGAAGTGAATCTTTGAAAAAGAGTTTAGAGAAGAGGAGAGGAATTTGAGAGAAAAGAAATCTGATGAAAAGTGGTTTGACAGATGTGTTTGGCTGAAATGAGAGAGGGAAAAGAAGTTACGTGATTAAAACCTCTCTAATTTCACATTTATTTAATATTTAATTGAAACCATTTTAATTCCTTTATTAAAAACACATGTCAAATTGAAGGAATGCTAAATTGCATAAAAGCTCCCTAAAGATTCTAAGATTTTAACTCACTTCTTGAAAATAGCATTTTTCCACAGTTTTAAAAATTTACAATTTGGTCACTACTCAAAATGTCCATTTTCCAAAACCCTTTTTGTAAAATTGATTTGACCAACCTCTTAAATATATTTTTAGAGGATTTTAGAAAATTTTATAACAATTTTATCCTATCCCGATCCTTAATTTCCAAAATCCCCTTACGCAATTTGAACCGTTCCCGACCGGTCTGATCCGATGTCTAAAATATCCAGGCCCATAACTAGGGCGTTACAGTTACTCAGGTTATAACCAAATTGCAATCGCACCGGAGGACCAAGAGAAAACCACCTTCACATGCTCGTACGACACCTATGCCTTTCGAAGAATGCCATTTTGGCTCTACAATGCACCAACAACCTTTCAACGGTGCATGATGGCAACATTCTCCGACATGGTGGAGGATTTCCTAGAAATTTTTATGGACGACTTTTCCGTCTTTGGAGACAGCTTCGACGGTTGTTTAAGCAATTTACAGAAGGTCCTAGTAAGATCCGAAGAGGCGAACTTGGTTTTAAACTGGGAAAAATGTCACTTTATGGTGGATGAAGGCATAGTGTTGGGGCACAAGGTTAGCTGCCGCGGCATAGCGGTAGACAGAGCCAAAATAGAGGTTATTGAAAAGCTGCCGCCACCCACCACAGTCAAAGGGATACGAAGCTTCTTAGGGCATGTAGGGTTTTATCGAAGGTTCATTGCCAACTTCTCAAAAATCACTAAACCCCTGTGTCTCCTGCTGGAACAGAATCGCCCCTTTGACTTTAACACTGAATGTACTGAAGCATTCAGGATACTGAAGGAGAAGCTGGTAACAACCCCGATAGTGCAGCCACCAGATTGGAGCTTGCCATTTGAAATAATGTGTGACGCTAGTGATTATGCTGTCGGGGCAGCATTAGGGCAGAGGAAGGATAAACTCTTCCATGTCATTTACTATGCCAGCAAAACGCTAAATGATGCCCAAATAAACTACACCACAACAGAGAAGGAGCTACTAGAAGTGGTGTTTGCAATTGACAAGTTCTGCCAGTATATACTTGGAACGAAAGTGGTGGTCCATACAGACCACTCAACACTCAAATACATGTTCACTAAAAAGGATGCTAAACCAAGATTGATACGTTGGATTCTGTTGCTGCAAAAATTTGACATTAACATCAAGGAAAAAAAGGGGACAGAGAACCAAGTAGCAGATCACTTGTCAAGGCTGTACATGGGAAGGAATCAAGAGGAAGACAAGACCAACATACTGGAAACCTTCCCAGATAAGCAATTGTTTGCAACCACCAGCACTGCCGCGACAGCCATGGCGACAGGTAAGCTTTCTGAAACCCCTTGGTATGCTGACATTATCAATTACATTGTAAGTGGGTTATTACCTCCTGAGCTTAATTATCAAGCAAGGAAGAGGTTCCAAAATGATGCAAAACATTATTATTGGGACGAACCTCTTCTCTTTAAGCACCATGCATATCAGATTATTAGGAGATGCATACCACAGGAGGAACAGAAAGAAGTGCTTCACCACTGTCATGCTGCCCCTTTGGAGGACACTTGGGGGGAAATAAAACTGCTGCCAAGGTTCTGCAATCCGGTTTCTATTGGCCTACAATGTTCAAGGATGCACAAGCTTTTTACAAGAGTTGTGACAAATGCCAAAGGACTGGAAATATATCAAGAAGGCATGAGATGCCACTGCAGAACATACTTGAGGTCGAAATCTTCGATGTTTGGGGAATCGACTTCATGGGACCATTCCCAACCTCTTGTGGGAATTTATACATCCTACTAGCAGTAGACTATGTGTCTAAGTGGGTAGAAGTGATCGCCACTCAAAAGAATGATGCCAAGACTGTGCAAAGATTTCTTCACAAGCACATCTTCTCAAGGTTTGGCATCCCAAGGGCGATAATTAGCGATGAGGGGAGACATTTCGACAATATGGTAATTGCTATTGCACTAAGGAAATACGGAGTGAAGCACCGAATTGCAACATCATATCACCCCAAACCAATGGGCAGGCCAATATATCAAATAAAGAAGTAAAGAACATCATAGAGAAGATGGTTAAACCTACTCGAAAGGATTGGTCTCTACATCTAAATGATGCACTCTGGGCCTACAGAACAACATTCAAGACATCATTGAGGATGTCACCCTATCGACTCATTTATGGAAAAACTTGCCATTTACCTATCGAGATAGAACATAAGGCATACTGGGCTATCAAGGCAGTTAACATGGATTGGAACAAGGCAGGGCAGAAAAGGCTAATGGACTTGAATGAAATTGACGAAATTCGAGCAATGGCCTACGACAATGCCAAGATCTACAAGGACAAAACGAAGGAGTGGCACGACAGAAAACTGCTGCCACAACAGTTCTGCCCAGGGCAGCAGGTGCTGTTGTTCAATTCTAGGTTGAAGCTCTTCCCAGGAAAGCTCAAATCTAGGTGGTCTGGCCCTTTCCAAGTTGTCCAAGTTTTCCCCCATGGTGCCATACAATCAAATCAATGAAGGATGGGCACCAATTCAAGGTCAATGGACAGAGGTTCAAGCATTATCAGGGGACTGAAGCCCCAAGGAAGCAGGAAGTAGTTACTTTAGGAGATACCCCTCAAGGCATCCCTAATTTAATTTAACTTAATTTTATTCTATTCTATTTTATTTTCTTTATTATTTATTATTATTTTAGGAAATAAGATTTTAATTTTGTATATTTATTTATTTTTAGGAAATAAAGGGAGCAAAGAAAAGATGAGGAATGAACCATGCCCACCGCAACAGCCCACAAAGCCCAACAGAGTGAACATGTCGTGACAGCTTAATACTAGCGGCCGCGGTAGACGCGGAAAATACAGCCTGTCACGGAACTGTCGCAACAGACACGGAAACACGTAATAGACGCACAGTAGACACGAAAATGCATGACAGACACGTCAGGAAACTGCGTAACAACTGGCTCCGGGCAGAAACCCTCGATCTATAAAAACCCCTACTTCCATTTCATTTTCACTTCATTCTTATTCTCTCTACTTCGCTTCCCAGAATTAGGCTTTCAGAAATCTCTTTTATTTTTCTACAGTTTCCTTGCTATGGCTACCCGATCAACCCGAAGGACCGCTGCCTCCACCTCTACCATGGCAGTATCCACACCCAGCCACGGTAGAGTCCCTAATCGATTCCCATCAACAGACTCGGAGCAGAGGTACTATAGTTCGTTCCAAAAGCGAGAGATGTGGGAAGAGAGAGGGTTCACATACAACACGAAGACGGGAGACTTAGGGCTCGAAGGCTTCATCTCCAAGAAAATCTTAGCCCTCAAATGGCAGATGTTCGCCGTCCAGCCAGAGGAGATGAACTTCACCCTAGTCTAAGAATTCTACGCTGCATCCTCGACAAAGATGCCTCGAGAGTGACTGTCAGGGGTAAAGAGATCACCCTTGAACCGGCCTACATCAACACCTTGTATGGTCTTTATATGAGCAAGAAGGAAGTTGCCCACAGGAGGTTCGTAAACGATCTGTCGCCGACAAACTATGATGCTGTCATGGCAGAGTTGACGGAAGAAGGCACGCAATGGAACGATAATCCAAAGCACAGATGGACAGTACGAAGGAATTAGCTCACACCGCAAGCAAAGCTTTGGAACCATTTCATGAAGAAACGCCTCATGCCCACATCACACAATACCACGGTGGATCGTCATAGATTAGCCCTCATACACTCAATCCTCAACGAGAGACAAATCAACGTGGACAGATACATCCGAGACGGCATCATTGAGTGTGCTCTCCGACCAACGAGCCCCATGTTCTTCCCATACTTGATCACCACACTCTGCTGGGCCAACAACGTGCCGGAGATCACTGAAGATTTCAAGGTCCGAGGCAAGGGATGGATGCAGCAGAACCTCTATAGCCTGATGGAATTAAAGGCTACCACTCCCCTGTCTTACATAGATCCCGCTGCCGCGACAGATGCAACAGCAGACCCTGACTCCACGGAACCTGTCACGGCAGAACCGGAGCAGACGACGACAGCACCACCGGCAGACACCTCCAGCCAGATCCTGAAGATGCTGAAGAAGATGGAGGAACGCCAGGTCGGCCTCATGGGTTTTATGAGGGATTTCACTACTGCCACTGTACATCTTATTCAGGCTGATCTAAATTTTCCTAATGTGCAGTTTCCATCCTTCCCAGAAACTCTTTTTGCCACTTCCACCCCTGCTGCCAGCCCCAGAACACCCACTGCTGCCTCCACATCACCACCTGTCACGACAGGAGATGGCGACAAAAGATCGGCCACTCCCCGAGGAGAGAAACGGAAGGAACCTCTACCAGAAATCGACCCGATATACTTTGAAGGGTTCTCCTCCTCCTCTGTCTGGTAGGATGATTCTGGCTCAGAGCCGTCGGTTGTCCGAGACATCTCCAAAGATTTCCCTCCATTGAAGAGGAAGAAGCTGAACGAAACCGTCGAGGGACCCTGTCACGGCAAATCGGAAGGCAACAACAGCAGCAGCAGTGATGATGACCTCGAGGTCTTGGACCAGCCCCCACGCATCTCACCTACCCGAGTCTAGCCACCTCGAGAGGCCAAAAAGAAGATAGCCTCCCCATCTCCCAGCACCAAACCAGCCTTTGACGTCAAGGTCACTGCCCGACGGCAGCTTCGCATCAGCAGCAGTAGCAGCGACAGCTCAGCAACTTAAGTGTTTTTCCTTATATATTGGTTGTCTTGTTGTTGTTTTATCTTTTTGTGATGTTATTTTTTTTCTTGTTTTTCATTTTATTGTCATGCATTGAGGGCAATGCAACCCTCGAGTTTGGGGGTGAGCATCCCTCTATTAATGAACTTTTTATTTTGTGTCTCATTTTAGTTAGTTTTTGTGTTAAAAAATGATTTGGCTTAGTCTTTGAACTGAACTTACCTGCCGCGACATTCTTTGTCGTGGCAGTGCCTTTAGGATGCTTTAGGAATTATTTAGAGCCTTGCTATAGTTCTGAATTCAAAAACATCCTTGTGACTTATATGCTGTCTAGACTGCTGTTAGTAAACTTGTGTAGGAAAACTTTACCACTTGAGTTGCCCCTAGAGGTGCCTAACACTGGCTCTAGGAAAAGAAAAGAAAAGAAAAAGTTAGACTCAGTTGCCCCTAGAAGTGCCTAACACCGGTTCTAAGAAGATAGGTAGAGGTGCCCAAAACAGGCTCTAGTAAAAATAAGAAAAACAATTTTTGAGTCTAAGTCAAAAAAACTAAAGGAGCCTAAGAATTGCCTCTAGAAAAATTTTTTGCATAAAAATCAAGTGAGAAGCATAACTATTCTGGTAACTAAGGGAGTCTAGGCACATATTTGTTCACAAAACCTGCACACACTTGCACAACAATTATAATATTGTTCCGGATAAATCCATAAACACTCGACAAGGTACTGCTCTTGATAATGAATGTGTTGTAGGTAATGAAAGTTCACTGAATTAAGCCAAGCCAAAAAGATTTTATTTTTAATTAGGTTTTATTTGCTTGAGGACAAGCAAGAACTTGAGTTTGGGGGTGTGTTGAGTGCATAAAAGTTCTATATTTTACCCCTCATCTACCCATATTTTTGCTGCACTCAAGCATGATTCATTTCATTTGGGATAGATTTTGCTGCACTCAAGCATGATTCACAATTAGATAAAATTGCACAGTTGCTGCTGATTTCGGTTACTTTTGCAGGTATCTGTTGCGGCAGACCCAGGGCAGCAAGGGAGTAGAGGCAAATTGCAGAGCTGGAGTCGAGAAGCATAGTCTTTCGTGACAGCTGTCGTGGCAGCCTTTACGACAGTGGAACGCTGAGGTGGAAAAATGAAGTGGAGCTCGACAGATAGAGAATTTAAAGCCAGTCTGTCATGGACTACTCCTATATTATTCTGAGCCCTGTAGCAGAATGAATGTCAAGCCCAAAGTTCTAGGAAGAAATTCAAGGCAAGAAAAGAGGACGATTTCAAAGCATCTACTCAGAAGATTTAGTCTTCAATAGAGTTGTACTTTAATTTAAACTTGTATTCTTGCCATATTAGAAAACTTGGACCCAAGGCCTATATAAAGGCATGTAATTCGACCTAGGGAGGGAGATCCTACTCCTAGTCGTTTCTTTCTCTCCACCATGTTCTAAACTTTCCCCAAGGGCTAAGGGTTGATTTTTAAAGTAGTTGCAAGGATTGTACTGTTACTTAGGCATATTTCTGTTCATCAATAAAAAAACTTCAAGTTTATTCAATTTTGTTTTCAACGTCTTACAAGAGTATCTGGATAGCATTGTGAGATTATCCATTTGTTTTGTATCGGGATAGTCAAGCATTCGAAAGGAGTGAATACGGGTTCTCCAATTTATGGTTGAACTATCTCAGACCTAGGGATAGGACGAGGTAAAGTGGCTAAGAAAGAATTAACAAACATCGGTGTTCATCCTTGATTCACGCCGGGAGGAATCATCCAAGACGTGTTCATCGACAAAACTTGGACCTAGGGATAGGACAAGTCATTCCAGGGATTCTTGCCAAGCTTGAAGTGAAGAGTTGGTGATCGCTGCCACGACTCCCACAGACTTCTACCGCGACAGGCACGACGACAACACGACAGAAAGCCTTTGGACAGCGCGACACCTGCACTACTGAGCAATTCAATACCAGCCCATTCTCTCAACCAGATTATCTCATCTTTTACTTTAGTTTTTATTCAAGATTTCTCTAAACATTCAATTAAACTATTTCTTCTTCTTGTGTAGCAATTGAAGGATAGAGTTATTTCCAGTCCCTGTGGAGACGATATCCGATACTTCAGTATCACTTTACTACTTGCGTCGTGTACACTTGCACTATTTGCGATAGTCCTATTTACACGCAACAGGCACCTCTAGGGTAAAACAAAAATGCTCTTTTGCCTGCCTCAGCGGCTACTTGCAACCATTGTTAGAACTTTGCAAAGAATTCTAAAAACAAGCAGGCAGTGTTCATCATATATTCTAACACATTCAGCAAGTAACATTAGTGTTTTGACAGTTTTGGCAAAATTTTAAAAAATTCTAAGTCATTTTTCATGCTTTTCCCAAAATTAAGTTCAATTTTAATTTGGTGCGAAAATAAGTAATCGACTAATAGGCACAAGTTATATAACAAAATTTTCTATTCTGATTATTACTAAGGCAAGTACAATGCAACCTATATGCTACTAAGTATGCCTAGACAAAAGATGCGAGAGCTATCCCCCCCAAACTCGAGAGGTTTGGATGAGGGTTGAGAGGAGGCTTGAGTCTTTTCTGCTGAGGAGGAGGAAGAGGTTTGGATGATGAAGCGGCGGCCGACAGATGTCTTAGTGACAGTCTTAGCAGGTGAGATTTTTGCTTTCAGTGGCGGCTGTACTCTTTTTGGTGTAGGATGAGGCTCTTCTTGAGGTTCGGCAGGAGGTGCTTCGCTCTCTTCTGACTCTGTCTCGAAGTCCACAGGGGCGACGGCTATGATGTGCCGCTTCCTCTTCCTAGGGCCTTCCTCTGTGGGTGCTACTGGAGGGACAATCGCCATTGGTATGGTTGTTACTGGCTCCGGCAGCTGCTGCTCAATCTCCTCAGATGAGGAGGTGCTCGCCACTGTCGCTGCTGTGCGGGTCAGTGAATGGTGCTGCTGATGCCTCTCGGGGGAGTCTGCATGTAACACACCAATTTTGGGCTTGGAAGTTTAGGGTCCGAGCCGGACCGGTCTAAATTTTGGTTCGAATATAAAAGGTGGTTTTTAGGGAAAGCCTAGTTCGGGATGCATTAAAAATAAGGAAAAATATTTAAAAATCCTCATTTAATATATATAGGAGAGTGGTGAAATCAATTTTACAAAATGAGGCTTGGAAATATGACATTTCGAGTTAGTGACTAAAATGTAATTTTTGAAAAGTTTGTGACTGTTTTAAAAGGATTGAAACTTTGAATCTTTAAGGAGCTAATTTACCCAAGGGAGGATTTCTCCAGATTTTTCTTGATTTTTAAGACTCATTTAATGTTTAATTAATAAAAAGAAAAGGGGGAAAATGATATTTTAGTTTCATAACTAACTTTTGCCAAAATTTTCCCATTTCATTTTCTCTCCAAATTCCTTCAGCCAAACACATTTCTACAGCAACTTTTCTTTTGATTTTCACATCTAATGATGAGTTTTCAATCCACAAATGATTTTTAATCATTTCTACATCAAATCCTTTTCATTTGCTTATTGAATTTTCAAGGATTTTGGCTCTAAACAAGGAGAAATCCACATTTAGAGGTATGAACGTCCTTCTCCTCTAAATACTCAGTTCTTTACTGAAATTCCCAAGTTCTCAATCCTTAAATTGAGTTTTATTAAAGGTTTTAATGTTGTGATCTTGATTTTGGCTTAAAATGCAAGATTTGGATTTAATTTTGAAGAAATTCGTATTGGATGATTGGGCTCTGTTTTGAGATGTCTTTTTGATGTATTTTGGATGTCTAAATGATGTGTAATTGAGGTTTAATCAATGCAATCCCGAATAGGTTGATTTTCCTAAGTTTTTACTTGTGAAAATGGTGGTTTTTGGGGTGATTTTGATGTTCTGCTATAGCTGGAGGTATAAGGACGTGATTAGGTCCTTTTTGGATGTTAATTAATGTCTAAGAATGTTTAGAAGTGATGGATCTTGGCTGGGTAATGTTGTGGAAGTGTTTGGATGTGTTTTCGGTTGTGTTTGGTAGCCGAAATGTGAGTTTTGGTGAGAGCAGCGAGTTTAGGTGTAATGGCTGAAGATTTTAATGCATGATGATGCATTAATCCTCTGCTTTGATGTGTTTAAAACAGGGGAGACATCTTCGGATCCTTGTGGTGTTGATTCGGAGGCTTGAACGGCGTTTCGGCAAGCTTACGAAACGGAATTGGTGAGTGAAGTTTGGTTTTCAGCTTTGAAACCAATGTTTGAATGTTATGGGAGCTTAGTTTAAGTCTAAACAACTTAGCTAAGCTCAAGAGTAAGTCTTCGGAGAAACTCTCTCTTTGTTGAACCATGAGATGGTTGGATGCAATACGATTAATTTGCATGTTTAAATTCTGTTTTGAAAGCATATTTTAGCATGTTTAATGCTGGTTTTGAAAGCCATATGTTGAAGGATGCTCAAGGTAAGAGATCCTTGTTTTGACATTGATAAATGTGGTTTGATGCATAGTGATGCATGATTGTTTAATGGCTTTGTTAAACGCTTTAAAACAGTGGATTGATGATGGTGAATGGTGTATATTGGCAAGTGATGTGTTGGTTTAAAAGTACTTGAATCGGATATAGTTAGCCGGTTATAGGATTGGGTGCACCGTGAATAAAGTCGCCTTGGATGTTGAGGGGTTGTAATGGTACCGTAAACTCCATCCAAGTACACTAACGAGATGTCTAAGATCATAATGGTGGTTAAAATGCCATGTGAGGATCTTGTGTTGTGTGTCCCGTGTTCTCGTTAGTGATGTTATACAACTACCAATGAGTGATGTGGAGGGGTTGTAATTGTACCGTAGACTCCATCACGGGTGTTGAGGGGTTGTGATTGTACCGGTAAACTACACCTTGAGTGTTTGGTAGTGTGTATGAAGCGTATGGGACAACGCTTGTAATCCGCGTATCCGATTGTGTTTTGTGTTGAAAAATGGTTATGGATTATCACTTGAAAGCCAATATGACATGTTGATGTAATGAAGCATGAGATGCTTGTTTTGAATGCATTGTTGCATGAGAAATGATATTTATGAATTTAAAGGCCTTGAGAGGTGTTTTATAAAGTGCATTATTGTGTTGTTTCATTAGAGCATTTCTCACTAAGCATTTGTGCTTACGCTCTCTTTCTTGAATCAATAATGCAGAGAATTGAAGTGCTTTAAGGGAAGCAAGGAGGTCAAGAATCCAAGTGAAAGAGCTCATGTATGGTGACTATTTTTACAACACTATTAGTTTTTGGTATTTGGAAATGGGAACCTAGGTTGTGTTTTTGGGAGATGTTTTGGACTCCCTAAGTTTGGCATGATGCCTATGATGTTTTGGATATGTAATTGTCCATCTTTTGGTGTTTGCTTGATGGTTTGATGTTTGTTGGTTTTGGGTAATAAGTTGTATGCCTATAGATTGTGGATTTTCTTAATTGATGCCATGATTATGTTTTGATGATGCATATTTGTTCCTTTAATGTATGATGACTTGTTGGCATGACTAGAGGGTCATAGGGATGTGTTTGATGGGTCGAAAGTGTGTTAAACTAGAAAATTTCTGCAATTCTGGGCAGCCCGTATCGGAACGGGTGCTACTGTTTCGGAACAGGGGCCTGAAATGGCCTTGGCGTTTCAAAACTGGTAGAGCCGTTCCGAAACACTTTTGCTACTGCCAAGCCTTGTTTCGGAACAGGTTTCGAAACGGCCCCGCGTTTCGGAATGGACAGCCCCTGTTCCGGAACACTTGACCGTTGGGCACTGAATTCTATGGTTATATGTTTTGAAATCTTCACGTTTTAGTCCTGAACTTCGTTTGTGCAATTGCTTGAGTTTGGGATGTCCGTTTGAGGTGAAATTTGACAGAGAAGCATGAAACATGACTAATTTCATAATGGTAATATAAAAATTGGCAAAGTCTTCCTAATTTCCAGAATTTACATTTTGGTCCCTAATTTCGTATGTTGTGCAATTGAGTCCCTTTTTGCTTTCTGATTGCTGTGATTTTCGAGTATGCTTTTCTCAATAGTACGCCTAGGGTTAATATGCATCTAGACAAGATTAAAAAGAAAAAAAAGGGTCGCTAATCAAGGTTGAATTTTGGGTTGACTTTGGTTTTCCCCGTGTAATCTTCGTAGTTCGGGTCAACCGTCCAGGCCGGGCTAAGGGGGTTACATTTGGTGGTATCAGAGCTGAGTTCTCGAGTAATTGGGATTGGATATGTGGGTGATTTATGTATGATTGTTTGTATGCTTGTTGAGTGAGAGTATGATGTGTGAATTTTAAGTATGTTGCAATTGTGATGTATGTTGTGGTAAAGCATGTTAGAGGGACCCATTGCCATACTAAAACTAATGAAATGATTTGTTTGAAAATGAGCTTGAGTACTTGGATCTCTTACCTTGTTGAGCCTGATTATGTTTATTTCATTTGTGGATGCATTGTTAGTGAATGGGACCTCGTAGAGAGATGAGGATTAATACGCGAGCTATGGCTCAAAATGAGAATGAAGAGAATGCTGAAAATGTAGTGGATTTACCTCCTCCGCCCGGTGGTGGTGGTGCTGGAGGTGATGGAGCTGGAGTTGGTGCTGGTGCTGGGGTCGCTGGACCTGAGGCTGGTCAGGGGCAAGCTGCTCCTGACATGACAGTGTTGATTCAGGCTATTGTTGGAGCCTTTCAGGCGGCAGTAGCTGGAGCTCATGGAGCTGGGCATCAGGGAGATGCTAATGCTAGACTACCTTTGGAACGTTTTCGCAGTCTGGGAGGGACTGAGTTCAGGGGTTTGTCTGCAGAAGGTTCTAAGTCTTGGTTGGAAAGTACCAAGAGAATTTTGGGACAAATGAACTGTAATGAGGTGCAGAAGCTAGGCTGTGTGGTGTCGCTGTTGCACGATGATGCGTATACCTGGTGGACGACCACTACCTCCGGAATAGAGGATGCTGATGTGACTTGGACGTTCTTTCTGAACGCGTTCAAGAGGAGGTATCTGGGTGTGCGATACCTGGATGAAAAGAAAAGGGAGTTCATGTCTCTTACTCAAGGGAGCATGTCTGTGGCTGAGTACGAGGTTCAGTTTGTCCGACTCAGTCAGTACGCACCTGAGCTTATTCATGATGAGCGGGAGAGGTGTGAACGTTTCCGTTATGGTTTGGTGACGGATGTAAAGACCTATATGCTGGCTGTTGAGTACACTGACTTTGATGTGCTGGTTAGTAGAGCGAAGGATATTGAGCTGAATTTGAGTTTATCTTCTAGAGGTGTTGGTTCTAGTGCGGGCAAGCGAGCTGCTGAGTATAGTTCCGGTGGTGGACGGAACAAGAGAGGACGTGATCGGAGGTATCAGTCTTCGGCTAGGCATGGTGGTGGAGGGCAAGGTACGCCTGTTCAGGGAGACATGGCGAGAGCTGATCAAAACACATGCTGGGCGTGTGGATCGCGTGGTCACTTGAGGCGTGATTGTCCTCGGGCAGCGAGAGAGGTACAGGCTCCTATTGTGGTGACTGGTAATTCATGCTGGAACTGTGGTTCGGCGGATCATATGAGGAGGGAGTGTCCTTTGTTGGCCGGTGGTGGTCAGGGACGTGCTCCTGGAGTTGTTGCACCACAGAGAGGTCGTGGACGCGGCCGTGGTAACTTCCAGTGCAGAGAGGATGGTGGAAGGAACGTAGCTCATGTGGTGGCTGTTCAGCCTGAGGGTGGTGGCCAGGCCCGAGTGTATGCTCAGAGGGAGGGGAGGAATGACACGGATGTGATAGCAGGTACTTTAACTTTGCAATCCTTGTCATTACTTCCTTCATTGATTCTGGATCTACACACTCATACATATTGCGTGAGCATGCTCAATTGCTTGGTTTGCCTGTTGAGTCTTTGGATGTTGGTATGCGTGTAACTAGTTCTTTTGGTGAGATTGTTGTGACACGAAAGCTTTATAGAAGATGTCCCTTGGTTGTGCAAGACCATGTTTTTCATGTTGATCTTATGGAATTGCCTTTCTATGGTTTTGATGTAATCCTTGGTATGGATTGTCTTGTTGAACATCGAGCTGTGGTGGATTTTGAGAATAAGCGAGTTTCATTGAAGCTTGCGGATGATTATGAGGTAGTGGTGGTTGGTGAGAATGTGAAGTTTCTTGCCAATTTTGTGTCTACATTGGAAGCGAGCCGGATGCTGAGGCAAGGTTGTGAAGCCTACCTAGCCTTTGTGATGAATCCTAGCTCTAAGGAGTTGCGAGTGCAAGATATCAGGACTGTGCGAGAGTTTCTTGGTGTGTTTCCGGAGGAGTTGCCTGAATTGCCTCCTAATCGCGTAGTGGAATTTGGAATTGAGCTGTATGAAAACACAACTCCAGTGTCCATTACTCCTTATCGAATGGCACCTAAAGAGTTGAAGGAGCTGAAGACGCAACTTCAGGAGTTGCTTGATCGTGGTTTCATTCGGCCGAGTGTGTCACCTTGGGGTGCACCGGTCTTGTTTGTGAAGAAAAAGGATGGCACTATGAGAATGTGCATCGATTACCGTCAGCTTAACAAGTTGACTATCAAGAATCGGTATCCATTGCTGAGAATTGATGATCTTTTTGATCAATTTCGGGGAGCGGCTTTGTTCTCTAAAATTGACTTAAGGTCAGGGTATTACCAGTTGAAGGTGAAGGATGTGGATGTGCCAAAGACAGCCTTCAGGACGAGGTATGGGCATTATGAGTTTCTTGTGATACCGTTTGGTTTAACAAATGCTCCTGCAGCTTTCATGGACATGATGAATAGGGTGTTCCAAGAATACTTGGATAAATTTGTTGTGGTGTTCATTGATGATATTCTCGTGTACTCTCGTACTGAGGAGGAGCATGATGGGCATTTGAGAATTGTGTTGCAGGATTTGTTGGATAATCAGCTTTATGCCAAGTTGAGCAAGTGTGAGTTCTGGCTCAGAGAAGTTGTGTTTCTTGGTCATGTGGTTTCTGCTTAGGGGATTTGTGTTGATCCTCAGAAGATTGAGGTAGTGATGAATTGGAAGCCTCCTAAGTCTGTTCATGAAGTCCGTAGTTTCCTTGGTTTGGCGGGATACTATCGGAGGTTCGTGGATGGGTTTTCAAAGATTGCTGCACCTTTGACGAAGTTGTTGCAGAAGGATGTTAAGTATGAGTGGACGGAAGCGAGACATCAGGCTTTTGAGAAGCTTAAGGCAGCTCTGACGCAAGCTCCTATCTAGGTTCAACCTGAATCAGGGAAGAAGTTTGTGGTGTATAGTGACACGTCCTACGTTGGTTTGGGATGTGTGTTGATGCAGGAGGGTAAGGTGGTGGCTTATTCATCGCGTCAGTTGAAGGTGCATGAGCGCAATTATCCTACGCATGACATTGAGTTAGCTGCGGTGGTTTTTTCTTTGAAAATTTGGAGACATTACCTGTATGGTGAGAAGCGTACTGTGTATACGGATCACAAGAGTTTGAAGTATCTGATGTCTCAGAAATAGTTGAATCTTAGGCAACGACGTTGGGTGGAGTTGCTTAAGGATTACGATTTGACGATCGAGTACCACCCAGGTAAAGCTAATGTTGTAGCGGATGCCTTGAGTAGGAAGGTACCTGTGGAGTTGAGGGCTATGTTTGCCATCTTGAGTATTTCACGTGATGGTGGTCTTGTGGCTGAGTTGCAAGTGAAACCATCCTTGGTTCAGTTGATAAAGGATAAGCAGTTGTTGGATGATTCTTTGGTGCCACATGTTCAGGATATTGCTGAGGATAGGCCATCGGATTTCTGCTTTAATGATGATGGAGTTTTATGTTTTGGGAGTCGAATAGTAGTGCCCAATGATGCTGATTTGAGGCGTACTATTCTGACTGAAGCTCATAGTAGTCCTTTTGCTATGCACCCTGGTAGTACTAAGATGTACCGTGATCTTCGTGATGAGTACTATTGGGTGGGTTTAAAGAAAGATGTTGCTGAGTTTGTGAGCAAATGCATGGTATGTCAGCGAGTTAAGGTTGAGCATCAGTTTCCTTCTGGGTTGTTGCAACCATTGAGGATTCCTGAATGGAAGTGGGAAAGGATTACCATGGACTTCGTGTCTGGTTTGCCTTTGTCGCCATCGAAGAAGAATTCGGTGTGGGTGATTGTGGATCGCCTGACGAAGTGTGCGCATTTCATACCCGTGCATACTACGTACACTTTGGATAAGCTTGCGGAGCTGTACATTGCTGAGATTGTGCGGCTGCATGGTGTGCCAAAGTCGATTGTGTTGGATAGGGATCCGAGGTTTACATCGCGTTTCTGGCAGTGTTTGCATCAGGCTTTGGGTACACGGTTGAATTTCAGTACTTCTTATCATCCACAGTCGGATGGACAGTCTGAGCGTGTTATCCAAGTGCTGGAGGATATGTTGAGGTGCTGTGTGATTGAGTTTCAGGGCTCTTGGGAGAAACATTTGCCTTTGATGGAGTTTGCTTATAACAATAGCTACCAGGCAAGTATACAAATGGCACCTTATGAGGCTTTGTACGGGAGGAAGTGTAGGACTCCTCTTTGTTGGGCTGAAACAGGTCAGAAGTTGGTTTCGATGCCAGCTTTGTTGAAAGGAACCACTGAGATGGTGAAGCTCATTTGTGAGCGATTGAAGGCAGCTTCTGATCGGCAAAAATCTTACACGGATTTGAAGCGTAAGGAGATTGAGTATGCGGTGGGTGATCGTGTGTTTTTGAAAGTTTCGCCTTGGAAAAAGGTGATGAGGTTTGGCTGAAAGGGTAAGTTGAGCCCTAGGTACATTGGACCATATGAGGTGATTGAGCGTGTGGGTCCTGTTGCGTACAAGTTGAGGTTGCCGCGAGAGTTGGAAAAGATTCATGATGTGTTTCATGTCTCTATGCTTCGGAGGTATAGATCAGATCCTTCGCATGTTATGCCTGTGGAGGAAGTGGAATTGAATCCGGATTTGACTTATGATGAGGAACCGGTGGAAATTCTAGATTCGGACAGTAAATTACTTCGAGGCAAGACCATTGAGTTGGTAAAGGTGTTGTGGAAGCATCGTGGTGCTGAGGAAGCCACGTGGGAACGGAAGGATGACATGTTGAAGCAGTTTCCATACCTTTTTCCTCCAGGTAAATTTCGAGGACGAAATTTCTTAAGGGGGGAGAGTTGTAACACCCCAATTTTGGGCTTGGAAGTTTAGGGTCCGAGCCGGACCGGTCTAAATTTCGGTTCGAATATAAAAGGTGGTTTTTGGGGAAAGCCTAGTTTGGGATGCATTAAAAATAAGGAAAAAATATTTAAAAATCCTCTTTTAATATATATAGGAGAGTGGTGAAATCAATTTTACAAAATGAGGCTTGAAAATATGACATTTCGAGTTAGTGACTAAAATGTAATTTTTGATAAGTTCGTGACTGTTTTAAAAGGATTGAAACTTTGAATCTTTAAGGAGCTAATTTACCCAAGGGAGGATTTCTCCAGATTTTTCTTGATTTTTAAGACTCATTTAATGTTTAATTAAAAAAAGAAAAGGGGGAAAATGATATTTTAGTTTCATAACTAACTTTTGCCAAAATTTTCCCATTTCATTTTCTCTCCAAATTCCTTCAGCCAAACACATTTCCACAGCAACTTTTCTTTTGATTTTCACATCTAATGATGAGTTTTCAATCCCCAAATGATTCTTAATCATTTCTACATCAATTCCTCTTCATTTGCTTATTGAATTTTCAAGGATTTTGGCTCTAAACAAGGAGAAATCCACATTTAGAGGTATGAACGTCCTTCTCCTCTAAATACTCAGTTCTTTACTGAAATTCCCAAGTTCTCAATCCTTAAATTGAGTTTTATTAAAGGTTTTAATGTTGTGATCTTGATTTTGGCTTAAAATGCAAGATTTGGATTTAATTTTGAAGAAATTCGTATTGGATGATTGGGCTCTGTTTTGAGATGTCTTTTTGATGTATTTTGGATGTCTAAATGATGTGTAATTGAGGTTTAATCAATGCAATCCCGAATAGGTTGATTTTCCTAAGTTTTTACTTGTGAAAATGGTGATTTTTGGGGTGATTTTGATGTTCTGCTATAGCTGGAGGTATAAGGACGTGATTAGGTACTTTTTGGATGTTAATTGATGTCTAAGAATGTTTAGAAGTGATGGATCTTGGCTGGGTAATGTTGTGGAAGTGTTTGGATGTGTTTTGGGTTGTGTTTGGTAGCCGAAATGTGAGTTTTGGTGAGAGCAGCGAGTTTAGGTGTAATGGCTGAAGATTTTAATGCATGATGATGCATTAATCCTCAGCTTTGATGTGTTTAAAACAGGGGAGACATCTTCAGATCCTTGTGGTGTTGATTCGGAGGCTTGAACGGCGTTTCGGCAAGCTTACGAAACGGAATTGGTGAGTGAAGTTTGGTTTTCAGCTTTGAAACCAATGTTTGAAGGTTATGGGAGCTTAGTTTAAGTCTAAACAACTTAGCTAAGCTCAAGAGTAAGTCTTCGGAGAAACTCTCTCTTTGTTGAACCATGAGATGGTTGGATGCAATATGATTAATTTGCATGTTTAAATTCTGTTTTGAAAGCATATTTTAGCATGTTTAATGCTGGTTTTGAAAGCCATATGTTGAAGGATGCTCAAGGTAAGAGATCCTTGTTTTGACATTGATAAATGTGGTTTGATGCATAGTGATGCATGATTGTTTAATGGCTTTGTTAAACGCTTTAAAACAGTGGATTGATGATGGTAAATGGTGTATATTGGCAAGTGATGTGTTGGTTTAAAAGTACTTGAATCGGATATAGTTAGCCAGCTATAGGATTGGGTGCACCGTGAATAAAGTCGCCTTGGATGTTGAGGGGTTGTAATGGTACCATAAACTCCATCCAAGTACACTAACAAGATGTCTAAGATCATAATGGTTGTTAAAATGCCATGTGAGGATCTTGTGTTGTGTGTCCCGTGTTCTCGTTAGTGATGTTATACAACTACCAATGAGTGATATGGAGGGGTTGTAATTGTACCGTAGACTCCATCACGGGTGTTGAGGGGTTGTGATTGTACCGGTAAACTCCACCTTGAGTGTTTGGTAGTGTGTATGAAGCGTATGGGACAACGCTTGTAATCCGCGTATCCGATTGTGTTTTGTGTTGAAAAATGGTTATGGATTATCACTTGAAAGCCAATATGACATGTTGATGTAATGAAGCATGAGATGCTTGTTTTGAATGCATTGTTGCATGAGAAATGATATTTATGAATTTAAAGGCCTTGAGAGGTGTTTTATAAAGTGCATTATTGTGTTGTTTCATTAGAGCATTTCTCACTAAGCATTTGTGCTTACGCTCTCTTTCTTGAATCAATAATGCAGAGAATTGAAGTGCTTTAAGGGAAGCAAGGAGGTCAAGAATCCAAGTGAAAGAGCTCATGTATGGTGACTATTTTTACAACACTATTAGTTTTTGGTATTTGGAAATGGGAACCTAGGTTGTGTTTTTGGGAGATGTTTTGGACTCCCTAAGTTTGGCATGATGCCTATGATGTTTTGGATATGTAATTGTCCATCTTTTGGTGTTTGCTTGATGGTTTGATGTTTGTTGGTTTTGGGTAATAAGTTGTATGCCTATAGATTGTGGATTTTCTTAATTGATGCCATGATTATGTTTTGATGATGCAAATTTGTTCCTTTAATGTATGATGACTTGTTGGCATGACTAGAGGGTCATAGGGATGTGTTTGATGGGTCGAAAGTGTGTTAAACTAGAAAATTTCTGCAATTCTGGGCAGCCCGTATCGGAACGGGTGCTACTGTTTCGGAACAGGGGCCTGAAATGGCCTTGGCGTTTCAAAACTGGTAGAGCCGTTCCGAAACACTTTTGCTACTGCCAAGCCTTGTTTCGGAACAGGTTTCGAAACGGCCCCGCGTTTCGGAATGGACAGCCCCTGTTCCGGAACACTTGACCGTTGGGCACTGAATTCTATGGTTATATGTTTTGAAATCTTCATATTTTAGTCCTGAACTTCGTTTGTGCAATTGCTTGAGTTTGGGATGTCCGTTTGAGGTGAAATTTGACAGAGAAGCATGAAACATGACTAATTCATAATGGTAATATAAAAATTGGCAAAGTCCTCCTAATTTCCAGAATTTACATTTTGGTCCCTAATTTCGTATGTTGTGCAATTGAGTCCCTTGCTGCTTTCCGATTGCTGTGATTTTCGAGTGTGCTTTTCTCAAGAGTACGCCTAGGGTTAATATTCATCTAGACAAGATTAAAAAGAAAAAAAAGGGTCGTTAATCAAGGTTGACTTTTGGGTTGACTTTGGTTTTCCCCGTGTAATCTTCGTAGTTCGGGTCAACCATCCAGGCCGGGCTAAGGGGGTTACACTGCCACTGTGTCGGATGTGGTGGTGGCTGAGTAAGTTGGGTAGTTCGTCGGAGAGGGCACCTGGCGGGCGGTTTGGCGTGCAGTGGCGGCGGATGGTGTTCCTTGTGCTGGGGCTCCTGCTGCAATCTCTGCAGGGTATGGAGGCACGATGGGTCCCTCATCAGGGAATTTCTATAGGAGATAAGCCACAAATGCTTCTTGGACTTCCCCTACGTATCTTACTGGATGTGTTTGTTGCTATCGATAAGGGTGTGTGCAGCAGCCTGGGGACTTCGTTGTCTGGGGCAACTTCAGTATTTCCAGAGGCAGCTGGAATGTCACGCTGGGCGGGGGTGATGGGCATAGAATTCTCTGACCAAAGAAACATTGGCCATCTCTTGCTTTCGAGCTAACATCTCCCATCCTTTGTTGTGGATGGTTTCGAACAGGGCAGGTTCTAAGCCAAGGTCTCCCGTTTACTTTGTGTAATGGAAACCTTGCTCCTCCTAGATTCCCTGCTGTAAAGTGTCCACAAGTCCTATATTTCGTGCACATTCCAACTCTTATTATTACTGTTTTTAAGCTCATTTTAGGCATAAGTAGGTTCATGCATGTCATTTTAGAGTATTTTTTTATTCTGCCTTGCTTTTATAAATTATCATTTATTTGGTAAACAAGAGATACAGTTTTAGTGTATTAGGTACTAAAGGCTGAAAGAGGGAACCGAGGAGCTAAGGATGCAAGGCTGAGGGAGCAAACTTAGGAGCTGTACTAATGCAGTTCCAGCAGAAGACAATTGCTACTGAGTAGCTGCCGAGTAGAGTTGTTGTCGACCTTGCTGCCGAGTAGCTGCGGAGTAGAGTTGCTGCCGACCTTGCTGCCGAGTAGCTGACTATGGAAGTTGGAGAACCATAATGCGATCTATAGAGCTAAAAACCTTGAATCCATCGCCGGCATCCACTTGATTTTTTGACATTTGCAGCAGCGGCCAGAGCTGCCGAATTAAGAAGTAAGAGTTTAAAGTCATATTAAAGATGGAAAGCTACTTTCGAGGACTTCTACTTTAAGGAGGACTTAGCCAAGTCAATAGTCTATAAATACCCATTGTACTCCTAGTTCAAATCATCTTAGGTTTTCTATAAACTTTGCTAGTGTTCTTTGTCGCCGCCATGTTCTAAACTCCATTTGGGTTAGGGTTATGTTGTAAATTAGTTGTGAAACGGTTGTTTTAGGTTTTAAGTTGTTTTCTTTAATAAAATATTCCAAGTTTGCTTAATCTTTGCACTTCATTCTTTCGATTAGTCTACACCAGTCAGTTGAGAGAATCCATTTGTCGGGCACGAAAGTGTAAGGCTCACGAAAGGGTTAAACACAGTCACAACATGTTGGGGCATGACTAACTTGGTTCCTAACTAGTTCACAAGTTTCAGCGGCTAAGAGGGATCACCAACCGAGTTTACTAGCCTGTGTTAGGTTTATGCTAAGATTGCTAGTTATTGCCAATGTCACGCTAGGTTTTCGAGCATCCTTAACTAGAAATAGGAAGGATCACTATCGACTATCCCGCCGAACTTGGAGTATCTGCCAGATTTACCGCCAGGACTTATTTCCATTTCACCTGTCGAGACAGCGAAAGTTGCAGGGGCAGTGACCCGCTGCGGCCGCGTGACATGGTCGTAGCTTGCCGCCCATCATACCCGCCAAGGTAGTATATTGTGGCAGCACAAAACAACTCAGTCCTTTTACAATCCAGTTTTCACACTAAGTGGCAGCATAACCCTGCCTGCTCTATCAACCTGATTCACCTCCTTTATTACTTGTGTTCTTATTTTCGTTTTCATCTCAACAAACCATTCACTTGTGTTTTTATTTTACCTTGTGCAGAGACTACAAAACGAACCATGTTGTCCAATCCTCGTGGGATTTGACATCCTTTATAGTATAACTTGGCAGGAGTGTGCACTTACGCTCTCACAAAAAGGGAACACCTACATGCCCTACAGGTTTTTATCGCCATTGTTGGGGAAGAAGTCAAAAAGGTTGAGCAGCAGCCAATGTAGCAACGCGTAACGGCTAGTTGGCCGTCAACGGCTAGCTGTCAACGGCTCCAAAAATAACGGGCAGAAAAATCCGTAACGTGCACAAGAAAATCGGACCATTAGGCGTTTAGTGCCGCCCCGGCATCTCTCGGAAGATCCTATATATACCCCACTCACTCACTTCATTTTACTTTACTTTCACCTTTTTACTATCTTCTTTCTGATTCCCCTGCTCTCTCATTATTTTTCTTTCTAGTTTCAGCTACATACAATCGTTCACATGGCATCAACATCAAAACAAAAACCCATCTACAAGATATTTTGCTACAAGGAGGACGAGGAGAGATACAGAAATAAGTTCTCTAAGTAGGTAGTATGGGAAGAGCAAGGCTTCCATTACATACGGCAAACGGGATACCGTGGTTTAGAGCGTGCCATGTTCGAAAACATCCACAACAAGGGATAAGAGATGTTTGCTAAGTAGCCAGAGATAGCCTTGATATGGACGACAACCCCCCACGAGGAGTGGAGGCAGTCACCGATGGCTGCCGACTATGAGGAAATCAAGGTCAAACTCTGCAAGCCCAACACACCATGGCTGGGAGGCAAACATGTGGGATCTGTCCAGCGCCGCCACCTGCTGCCCGAGGCCATGCTATGGAACACCTTTGTAAAAAGGCATCTGCTGCCCACCTCCCACAACTCAACTATTGATCGGCCACGCCTCGCCCTAATTCACAGTATCCTGACGAACCGGCCGATAAACGTATGGGAAATTATCTGCACAGAAATCCACAACTTCTTGAAAAAGAAGAAAGGCACGTTATACTTCCCGTCCCTCATCCCAGGTCTCTGCACCAACTTCGTTGTCCCGGCAGAGCCCACAGATGAGCTAACGACTGCCAAGAAGGGCTGGACCAAATAGGTCCACATTCAGATGATGCAAGATGTGGAGAAAAAGCCACAAACGCCCTGCCAGCCTTCAGCCACACAGCCTGAAACTCCAGTCACCCCCGATAGTACTGAAGCTGCCCCAAACAAAGAAGTCCTCCCACTGCTGCACACACTTCTAGACAGCACAAAGCGCATCGAGCAGCAGTAGATTGGCCTTCATGAAATATGTGGGGGAGGCCCAAGAAGCCCTTGTGGCTTATTTTCTACAGAAATTTCCTGGTGATGTGCCCACCATGCCGACATACCCTGTGGAGCTTGCAGTAGTAGCCCAAGCACAAAGAACTCCACCAGCTGTCGCTGCCCTCCAGACTGACCGCCAGGTGCCCTCTCATGCGTATTATCCGACTTACTCAGCCACCACCCCATTCAATATTGTGGCAGACTCGCCTAAGAGGCACCAACAGAGTCTCTCCCGTGCTTGCACAGTGGAAGACACCTCCTCATTGGAGAAGATTGAGCAGCCGCCGCCGGAGCCAGAAACGGCAGTGGTAGCAGCAAGAACAGCAACCCCAATGATATTCATCCCTCCGGCAGCACCCACGGAGGTAGGAACCAGGAAGAGGAAGCGGCATATAATAGCCGATGAACCTGTGGACTTCGAGACGGAGTCAGAAGAAAGCGACGCATCTCCCGCCGTTCCCACTGCCGAACCTCAAGAAGAGCCACATCATACGCCAAAGAGAGTCTAGCCGTCGCGGAAAGCAAAAACCTCACCTGCTAAAATCGTCGCCAAAACATATGCCGAAGGCTGCTTCGTCATCCAAACATCTTCCTCCTCCTCAACTAAAAAGACTCCAGCCTCCTGTCAACCCTCAGCAAACTTTTAGTTTTTTTCTTTTCTTTTATTTTTCTTTTATTTTTCTTTTATTTTTCTTTTATTTTTAACTTGTTTATTTTATTTTTATCTTTTCTGTTTTGTGCATTGAGGGCAATTCCCATCTCAAGTTTGGGGGGGATACCTCTCGCATCTTTTGTCTAGGCATTTTTAGTTGCATATAGGTTGCATTGTACTTACCTTAGCAATAATCGGAAAAGAAAAATTTGTTATGACTTGTGCCTATGATAGGATAGCCGACTAATTTATTTTGGCACCTAATAAAAATTGAATTTAAACTTGGGAAAAAGCATGAAACGTGACTTAGAATTTTTTTTTCCTAAATTTGTTAAACACCTCTGTACTTGTTGAATGTGTTAGAATATTTGATGAACATTGCCTGTTTGTTTTTAGAATTCTTTGCAAAATTCTAATGATGATTACATGTAGCCGTCAGGACAGGCAAAATGAATAGAAACGTATAGCATTTCCACATCAGCAGAATAAAAAACAAGGAACAATGTTTTTTTACCCTAGAGGTGCCCGTAACAGGCTCTAGGAATAATCATGTGCGAGGACACTCCGCTGCTATCAAAGTCCATGAATCTGAAATCCTTGAAGTGACAGACAAATTAGCATGAGTGAATGAAAGCCTTCACGGGATGACTCTACTCCAAGGGTTCGAGGTTTTGTAGTTTGCTCCTATCTCAACTTCAGACCTAGAAGAGTAGTTGTGATAAGCTGAAGCCCTCACTGCATGATTAAGAATATTTTGCTTAATTGTGCTGCCTCGGTAGCAACCTTTAAATCACATTAGCATCTTTGTTTAATTATGTATTATGCATTTTCAGCCTGTTTACATATATGCACCCACCACACTGGCATGAGAAATTTAATTTTCAGTTATTTTCTTGCTTATTTCCGTTCATTAATTTAATATAGGTGCCACGACTTGAGGCATAAAATCAGGTTAAAAACAAGTTTTTCTTTCTAACTATTATTAGAGCAAGTATTTTAGGTTGCATAGCTTGAGGACAAGGAATAGTTCGAGTTTGGGGGGTGTGTAAATGTAAAGTGTTCAGAAGTCTTATATTTCAGGCACATTCCACCGCTTTCTATTACTGTTTTTGAGCTCAATTTAGACATATTTAGGTGAATGCATAGCATTTTACAGTACTTCTTCGTTTTACCTTGCTTTTATAAATTATCATTTATTTGGTAAACAAGAGATACTGTTCTAGTGTATTTTTGTATTTAGGTACTAGAGGCTGAGAAAGGGAAAGAGGAACTGAGGATTCAACGCTGAGGGAGCAAACGTAGGAGTTGTACTGATGCAGTTCCAGCAGAAGATAGTTGTTACCGAGTAGCTACCGAGTAGAGTTGCTGCCGACCTTGCTGCCCACGGCAGCTGACTATGGAAGTTGGAGAACCGGAGTGCCATCTGTAGAGCTAAAATTCCTAAATCTATTGCCGGCATCCACTTGATTTTCCGACGTCTGTAGCAGCGGCCAGGGATGCCGAAGCAAAAATCTCAAGGTTACTTGCGGGCTAAGGCAAACGAGATAAAGTCCATATTTCACTCAAAGAAGTCAGAGTTTAAAGTCATATTAAAGATGGAAAGCTACTTTCGAGGACTTCTACTTCAAGGATGACTTAACCTAGTCAATAGTCTATAAATACCCATTGTACTCCTAGTTCTAATCATCTTAGGTTTTCTATAGACTTTTCTAGTGTTCTTTGTCGTCGCCATGTTCTAAACTCCATTTGGGTTAGAGTTATGTTATAAATTAGTGTGAAATGGTTGTTTTAGGTTTTGAGTTGTTTTCTTTAATAAAATATTAAAGTTTGCTTAATCTATTGCACTTCATTCTTTCGATTAGTCTACACTAGTCATCTGAGAGAATCTATTTGTCGGGCATGAAAGTGTAAGGCTCACGAAAGAGTTAAGTACGGTCACAACATGTTGAGGCGTGACTAACTTGGTTCCACACCAGTTCACAAGTTTCAGCCGCATAGAGGGATCACCAACCGAGTTTACTAGCATGTGTTAGGTTTACGCTGAGATTGCTAGGTATTACCTATGTCACGCTTGGTTTTCGAGCATCCTTACCTAGAAATTGGAAGGATCACTGTCGACTATCTCGCTGAACTTGGAGTATCTACCAGATTTGCCGCCTTGACTTATTTTCATTTCACCTGCCGAGACAGCGAAAGTTGCAGGGGTTGTGACCCGCTGCGGCCGCGTGACAGGGTCGTAGCCTGCCGCCCATCATACCCGCTGAGGCAGCATATCGTGGCAGCACGAAACAACTCAGTCCTTTTACAACGCAGTTTTGACACTAAGTGGCAGCATAACCCTGCATGTTCTATCAACATGATTCATCTCCTTTATTACTTGTGTTCTTATTTACTTTTCATCTCAACAAACCATTCACTTGTGTTTTTATTTTACCTTGTGCAGAGACTACAAAACGAACCATGCTGTCCAATCCTCATGGGATTCGACATCCTTTATAGTATAACTTGGTAGGAGTGTGCACTTGCGCTCTCACAAAAAGGGAACACCTACATGCCCTACAAGTTTTTGGCGCCATTGCCGGGGATTGGTAACAACGAATTTCATTTTTCAATTTCTGCACTTTTCATTTACTTTTTATTTTATCTCTATTTTTAATCAGAAAAAAAATTACCGTCTCCTTTGCAAGTGTGTAGAGTGTCCATGAGTTCTATATTTTGTACACATTCCTACCCTTATTATTGTTGTTCTTGAGTTCAATTAAGCATATTTAGGTGCATTGCATGCATTATAACAACATCTTCTCTTTTACCATGTTTTTATTGAATATTTTATGTTTGGTGGAGAAAAGTTATTGTTTTAGTTTAGTTTATATTTTCAGATGCTATAGCTAGGAAAGTAGAGGAGAGGACAGGACAAGACAAGAAAGCTGGAACCAAAGGAGCTGTACTGAAGCAGCTCAAGATGCCGCCAAGGACGCTACCGAAGCAGTATTGCCGCCAAGTGCCACCCGGGCAGGAGTTACATCGACTTAGCCAAGATGGGCCTCGATTTTAAGAGGGCAATTTCCTAAGCCCAATGAGCCTAGTCTTGGACTTTTCTGAAGCATGTACCGGCCGGTAGAGCTGATCCAAGACCGATAAGTAGGGGTACTTATTCTTACTTGCGGAAGAAGGCAACGTCCAAAGAGTCCAAATTAAAGTCAAAAAGTAGTCTGTATTTAATGTAAAATTACTTTTAGAACTCCTACTTCAAGGAGGACTCAAACTTAGGCCATGAGCCCTATATATACCCAATGAATGTAAGGGTATAGGGGCATGCATGACGAGGGTGAAGGGATGCGAGCCTGAAAAGCCGCACAATGAGATGTAGTTAGATAGGTTGGAGTATTTGGGGGTCGCGGCCCAACTCTCCTAGGGTTTAGACGCGTCTATGTAAAGTAATTTGTGGAAACTGTTGTACAGTTTTGAGCTGTTTTCAATAAAATTTTAAGTTTGCTTAATCTATGTTCTTCGTTCGTTCAATTAGTCTACACCAGTTAGTTGAAGAGAAAATCCATTTGTCGGGCACGAAAGTGCAAGTCTCACGAAAGGGTTAAGCACAGTCACAACCCGTAGGGGCGTGACAAACTTGGTTCCACACTCGTCCACAACTTTCAGCGGCTAAAAAGGATTATTAACCGAGTTGACTAACTTGGTTCCACACTAGTCCACAAGTTAAGCATCTCGAGCATCCTAACATAGAAATACGAGGGAACAATATCGATTATCCTGTCGAACTTGGAATGTCTGTCGGACTTGCCGCCGAGACTTCTTTCTGTTCCACATGCCGAGATAGTACACTTCTGCAGTGGTAGTGACCTGCTGCGGAAGCGTGACAGGGTCGTAGTTTGCCGCTTGCCATACCCGCCGAGGCAACAATTCATGGCAGCACAAAACATACTCAAGCTTTACAATGCAGTCCACATGTTACTAAGTTGCACTTGTCTTACCCAATCTATCGCCCAAATCTCTCCCTATCATTCCTCTCATCACTATCTTTATTTTTACTTGTGTTTTTATATTTCCACATCATGAGATTTAATGGCGCATTTACTAAATCCTTGTGCAGGAAACCATTCATAGGAGTTGCTCCAGTCCATGTGGGAGACGATATCTTTTATGTTATAACTTGACAGAGTGTGCACTTATGCTCATAAATGGAGAACACCCAAACGCTCTACAAGTTTTTTGGCACTGTTGCCGGGGATTGAACTACGTTTGAATTTCTGCACTCTTATTTAGTTTTTGTACTTTAAATCTCTTTTCATTTATTTGCTTTTGCTAAATATATATATATATATATATATATATATATATATATATATATATATATATTATAGCCTCTTTGTTTTCTTGGTGTATGTCTCGCCGGGGCAGCAAGGTTTGCAGCAATATCCACCTGAGGAGGGGAAGGACATGCCTAGATGAATAGCCAAATACAAAGACCCTCAGGAAGTGGTTATGCTTGGGAAAAGCGCAGCTCGACATAACCCAATTTTTATTTTTTTATTTTTATGTATTATGATTATATTTAGTTTTTATTTAATTTTTGTATTTAATTTATTTCAGGTTAGGAATGAAGGAAAGATTAAGGAAGATAAAAGAATAAAGGAGAAGCCCAACTAGTGGCCAAGGCAGCCCAAGGCAAATGAGCATAACGGCTAGTGGCTTCATAACGGCTAGTCGCAACTGCTATATTTGCCGTAGCGAGCGGAGCGGATAACTGCGTAACGACTAGAATCCCATTATTCTAGCTGCAATAATTGCCGCCCGTTGACAGGGTGCCCGCAAAGGAATTGAATAGAAGCGGCTATATAAGGCCGACTATTCTCCCCCCGTTCTTCACTTTGCTCTCTCTTTTACTCTGAATTCTCTCTACAATCTTTGCTTCCAAGATTTCCCTTGCTTTATTTTCTTTCACGCTCTTTCTTTTCTTTCTTTAGGAAAAACAACCATTCCACAAACTATGGCCTCATCACAGCAACCCGCCCGCCACCTCCAAAACTATTTACAAAAGGTTCTTGAAACCTGCTGTCGAGGAGACTTACAAGAAGTTTTACAGAGAAAGGAAACTATGAGAGAAGATGGGTTTCCAATACACCCATTCTGATGGGGACTTTGGGTTTGAACACTTCCTCCTCGAAAGGATCCACAACATGGGTTGGGACTAGTTCGCACGACAGCTAGAAGGAATCAACAACAACCATGTGCGAGAGTTTTACGCCCACCGGCCAAACCCGAAAAGTCCTTTCGTCTACGTCCGCAGAGAAGATGTCAAGTTCACTGCTGACATGATCAACAACTTTTACAGCATTGAAGTCAGCGACAACCCGTACGGAGAGTGGGAATCATACCTGACGGGGGCTGACTACAACAAAATCAAGAAGGAGCTCTACAAGCCAAACACCAAATGGCTGACAGGCAAGAACAACGGGTCAGTCAATCGCCGAGAGTTGCTACCAGAGGCAGCCCTTTGGAGTTACTTTGTCCAGCGCCGCCTGATGCCAACCACGCATGGATCGACAATAAACAGGTCACGGCTCGACCTTATTAGCAGCATAATGAAGAGCCGACAGATCAACGTTGGCAAGGTAAAAATAAAGGAGATCTACGCCCACGCAGAGAAGCCAAATGCCAAAGGTCCCCTCTTCTTCCTTGCACTCATCACTGGCCTGTGTGCCAATTTTAGCGTGTCGTTGCACCCAAAAGACAAAATCTTTCCTGCCAAGGAAGGATGGACAAGAAGGGTACGCCAACAGATGATGCATAGCATGGAGCCAGAAACACCTTCCACCGCCCAGCCGCCGTCCCAAGTTGTCGCCACCCCAGCCGCAACAGGCAGTACTGAAGCTGCCCTCCGTCCGCCACAATACCTCTACTGTGCAGCCTAGTTGAAAGCTGCCAGAGGATCGAGCACAAGCATGTGACATTCACCAAACACGTAGCGGACATGCAGGAGGCCTTTGTGGCCTACCTGCTGGACAAATATTAAGATGCCGGCCCACAGTTGCCCGCCTTTCCCACGGAGCTAGCAGTGTCCAAGCCAATCCACATCACTCCAAGACCCGTTGATGCTCTTGCCGCCGACGACAGCGAGGGGTCGCACTACCGCCCCAAGAGAAGAACCTCTCCAACTCTTATATAGCCATATGACCTCACCTTCTCATCAAAATTAGAGAACGAGGAGGATACCACTGCTGCATCTCCAGAAGCCAGAGGGGCCGCTGCCAAAGACGCCAGCGAATCAGACATGGAGATCTCAGACTCCTTTGATGACGAGCCAGCAGAGGCAGATAGAAAGAGAAAGTGGCCAACAATAGAGCCCCAGGGTGGAGGAGTTGAAAGACTATCAAAGAAGCCCACCCCAGCCGCATCCAGTCGCCGTGTAGCAAGAAGAAGATCCCAGCCGAAAGACCATCTGCTACAGGTCGCCTAGTCCTGCCTCCCTCCTCAGAATCATCCTCTGACGCGGCAACAACAGAGGGGAACTCCCCCAGCCTATAGCGCAATTTTTTTTTTTATTTTTTTAACTTTTTATGATTTCATTTATTTTATTTTAATGTTTTATGTTTTATTTTTATGTTTTATTTTTTATTTTTATTTTTCTTTTTATCTTTTATTTTCTATTTTTAATTTTTGTCTTGTAGAGGCATTGAGGACAATGCCAACCTTGAGTTTGGGGGGGGATTTGTCCTCTTTGTTTTAGGTTTATTTAGCAGCATTTAGATGTATTTGTAAATTCTACCCCTTAGCACTTAATGAAATAGAATTCGTTAGCTTAAAAACTTGTGCCTATGATAGCTTAGACGATTACTTATATTCGCACCATTCTAAAAAAAATAATCTAACTATGGGAAGAAGCATGAAAAATACTTAGAAAAATTATCTTTGTTTCCAATTATCTTTACACTTGTCTGTAAATGCTGAATTTTTGCTTGAGTTCTAAGTTTAACATTGCATGCCTTACTTAATAAAAGTTTCTTAATTGAATACAGGTTTGCCACCACGGTAGCACAGGGCAGCACAACAAAGAAAATGCAAACCCTAGAGGTGCCCGAAACATGCTCTAGGTAGAAATATTAAAATAACCTAGAGGTGCCCAAAATAGGCTCTAGGAAGGATCAAGAGCAAGGACACTCCGCTGCTATCAAAGTCCATGAATCTAAAACCAAGTGACGGACAAATTAGCAAGAGTGAATGAAATTCTTCACGAGATGACTCTATTCAAAGGGTTCGGAGTTTCATAGAGTGCACCTATCTTAGCTTCAGATCCGGAAAATAGTTGTGATGAGCTGAAGCCCTTATAGCCATGATCAATAAAAGAAAACGAAAGTGCCCAACTGTGCTGCCAAGGCAGCGACTCGTATCCTTTCTAGTAATTTAATTATTTTAGGCATTCTTTGTTAACTTAGTTATCTCAGCATGTTTAGCATGACCACAAACCTGCACACACTGCACGGGCATTAAGGAAATTAAATCCAAGTTCTTTCATGTCATTCTCTGTCACTAACATTAAATAGGTGCCACAACCAAGAGGTAAGAAATCAAGTTAAAGGCTAACTTGTCTATTAATTTTGTGCTAAGGGCAGCTTTACTAGTTAGGTTGCATTGCTTGAGGACAAGCAATAGTTCGAGTTTGGGGGTGTGTAGAGTGTCAATGAGTTCTATATTTTGTACACATTCCTACCCTTATTATTGTTGTTCTTGAGTTCAATTAAGCATATTTAGGTGCATTGCATGCATTATAACAACATCTTCTCTTTTACCATGTTTTTATTCAATATTTTATGTTTGGTGGAGAAAAGTTACTGTTTTAGTTTAGTTTATATTTTCAGGAGGGCAATTTCCTAATCCCAATGAGCCCAGTCTTGCATTTTTCTGAAGCCTATAGCGGCCGGTAGAGCTGATCCAAGACCGATAAGTAGGAGCACTTATTCTTACTTGCAAAAGAAGGCAACGTCCAAAGAGTCCATATTAAAGTCAAAAAGGAGTCTATATTTAATGTAAAATTACTTTTAGAACTCCTACTTCAAGGATGACTCAAACTTAGGCCATGAGCCCTATATATACCTAATGAAAGTAAGGGTATAGGGGTATGCATGACGAGGGTGAAGGGATGCGAGCCTGAACAGCCGCACAACGAGATGTAGTTAGATAGGTTGGAGTTGTTGGGGGTCGCGGCCCAACTCTCCTAGGGTTTAGGCGTGTGTATGTAAAGTAATTTGTGGAAACGGTTGTATAGTTTTGAGTTGATTTCATTAAAATTCTAAGTTTGCTTAATCTATGTTCTTCATTCGTTCAATTAGTCTACACCAGTCAGTTGAAGAGAAAATTCATTTGTTGGGCACGAAAGTGCAAGCCTCACGAAAGGGTTAAACACGGTCACAACCCGTTGGGGTGTGACTAACTTTGTTCTACACTAGTCCACAAGTTTTAGCGGCTAAAAGGGATTACAAACCGAGTTGACTAACTTGGTTCCACACTAGTCCACAAGTTAAGCATCTCGAGCATCCTAACCTAGGAATAGGAGGGATCACTGTCGATTATCCTGCCGAACTTGGAATGTCTGCTAGACTTGCCGCCAAGACTTCTTTCTGTTCCACCTGCCGAGACAGTACACTCCTGCAGTGGTAGTGACCTGTTGCGGCCGCGTGACAGGGTCGTAGTTTGCCGCCCGCTATACCCGCCCATGCAGCAATTCATAGCAGCACAAAACATACTCAAGCTTTACAATGCAGTCCACACGTTACTAAGCTGCACTTGTCTTACCCAATCTATCGCCCAAATCTCTCCCTATCTTTCCTCTCATCAATATCTTTATTTTTACTTGTGTTTTTATATTTCCACATCATGAGATTTAATGGCGCATTTACTAAATCCTTGTGTAGGAAACCATTCATAGGAGCTGCTCCAGTCACTGTGGGAGATGATATCTTTTATACTATAACTTGACAGGGTGTGCACTTGCGCTCATAATTGGAGAACACCCAAACACTCTACAAAGTGTATGACCAAGGCCATCCCTAAAGGAAATCTCCTCATTTACGACGATCTCGAACATGAAACAAGAAGGATTAAGAAGGAGCTCAAGGAAGTCCTAAAGACGAACAAACGAGACAAGGGAAAAGCAAAAAAAGAAACAATGGTAAATGAGGACCCAACAAATGATGCCATGAATGGCGGGGGCAGGCAGCAAGACTTGCCGCCCAGAGGACCACAAGATCAACCGAGGCAGAACCCCCTTGATCCGCCCAGGCCACCCCAGGTTTGAACAACTAGAGATTATCTGGAACATGACTTCCAAAGGTTTGAACCAATCGTGACGGAACCGGATATAGGTGAAGACCATTTTGAATTAAAGCCCGTCATGTTCAATATGATAAATACACTAGGGCACTTTGGAGGGACTGACACAGAAGATGCTCCGTAGCATTTACGAGGATTCTTGGACATTTGCCGAGCATTCAAGATACACGGGGTTCACCAGGATGTACTACGGCTGAGGCTATTTCTCTATTCACTGAGGGATAGGGCGAAATAGTGGTTAAACAACCAGCCAACATGATCTTATAATACATGGACGGAGCTCTGCAAAGATTTCCTAGACCATTTAGCCCGTCCAATGTCACTGATAGGTTGCGGAATGAGATCACAACCTTTAGACAATGTGATGACGAGCCGATGTACGAGGCATGGGAGCGGTACCAAAAGATGTTGAATAACTGTCTGCTACATGGTCTACCGGCTTGGACTCAGGTATCTATATTGTATAACGGGGTTAACTACCCAACGCGGATGATGATAGATGCCACGGTCAATGGGATTGTTCTAGACAGACCTCTAGAGGAAGCACTGCGGCTGCTGAACATAGCCAATAAAAATGACTACAAGTACCTGACTGCCCGCCGAGGCGGCACAAGGAGGCCAGCCACTACAAAAGAGGTAGAAGCCTCAGAATATGTTAACACCCGCCTCAATACTCTGACGGAGCTGGTGATGAAGATTTTGCAACCCCCTGGGAAGGTCTATGAAGTAAAAGCTGTGGAGCTATTTTGTGGCGAATGTGGGGGCAACCACGATTCCTCTGCCTGCACTACTTCTGCAAATTACATGGGAGGATACGAGAGGAATAATAGGCCTACCCAGAACACCTATAATCCTGGATGGAGAAACCATCCTAACTTCTCCTGAAGCAACCCAAAGACAGCTGCAAACCCACAACAGCTATAGGGAGGCTACCAGCAGAACCAGTCCCGACAGCAGACTCAGTAGCCACAACACAATAATTCACTAGAAGCAACTCTGCAAACTTTTATGAATAAAAATAGTGAATTTGTTGTTCATACAAATAAATTTCTTGAAAAAACTGAGTCTTTTATGGACAGGACGAAGATGAAGATGAACAACTAGGAGGCCGCCATTAAGAACCTGGAGACCCAATTTGGACAGTTCACTGAAATCTACAACATCCGGACTATGGCTGCATCATCCAGAAGCTCGCAAGCAGCAGCCTAACCCACTTATGAACATTGCAAGGCAATATCTACAAGAAGTGGGAAGCAGTTGGATGAACCTAAGATGGTGGAAAAGCCAGAAGTACAACCGGATCAGAAAAGCAAGCCTGCCGCCCTAGCACCAACACCAGCCGCCCCAAGGGCAGAATGCGACAGTGGCCCTGAAACGAATGATCCTCCCCAGACTAAGCCCCCAATAAAGGAGCACATTGAGGACACCCGTCCGTCAGCACCATTCCCCCAAAAGCTCAAGCAACAGCAACAACAGCACCAGTTCAGAAAATTCATGGATATTTTGAAACAGGTGCATATCAATATACCTCTAATAGAATCCATACAAAGCATGCCAAACTATGCCAAACATCTCAGGGACATGGTTTCTAAGAAGAAGAGGATTGGGGAATTCGAGACAGTGATTGTCACTGAAGAGTGCATGGCTATGCTGCACAACAGGCTGTCGCCCAAGCAGATAGATCCGCGCAGTTTTCGTTATCACATTCAAGATAGGCACCAAACATGAGACCAGAGCACTATGTGACTTGGGAGCCAGCATTAACCTCATGCCCAAGGCTGTCTTCGATAAACTAGGTATTGGGCCAACCAAACCTACCTTCGTAATGCTTAAACTAGCTGACCATTCATTTGTACAATCGGAGGGAATGATCAAGGACATCCTGCTCAAGGTGGGCAACCTGATTCTCCCCGCCGACTTCCTCATCTTAGATTGCGAGGCTGATGAAAAAGCCTTTATTATCCTTGGGCGACCACTCTTGGCCACGGACAGAACGCTTATAGATGTGGAACTTGAGGAGCTGACAATGAGGGTAGAGGACCAGAGCATCAAGACGAACGTTCTACAACCCTCAGAGGAAGGAAAATGAAGCCCAGATGCTAGAGCTGCCAAAATCAGCGTGGAAACAGGCCAGGGCAGCAGCTGCCGTGACAGACCAAAGGGCAGACTTAAGGACCCAGTCACGCAACATCTGAAGGAACAGAAGGACCCCCCAGGAGGGAAGAAAAAGCCTAACCACCTCAGGAAGTGGTTATGTCTGGGAGATGCACCCAAATTCACTCCCAACATAACTTAATTTTTATTTTATTTTAGTTTATTTTTATGCATTAGGATTAGAATTTATTTTATTTTAGGATTAGATTAGTTTTCAGAATTTTTTTTTCCAGAAATTATTTAATTATTTTTATTTCAATTTTTTTATTTTAGGTTTAAGAATAAAAGAGTAGGATCAAGAAGGAGGTCTAACAAGGAGCCCGTCAACCATCCTGCTAAGACAGCTGCCAGCGCAGCAATGCGTAATGGCTAGTTGCACATCAATGACTAATTGCCAACGGCTCTGAAAAATAACGGGTAGAAAAATCTATAACGTGCGCAAGAAAATCGGACCGTTGGGCATTTAATGCCGCCCCGACACCTCTCGGGAGCTCCTATTTATACCATACTCACTCACTTCATTTTACTTTAGTTTCACCTTCTTGTTATCTTCTTTTGGATTCCCTGCTCTCTCTCTCGTTACTTTAATTTCTAGTTTCAGCTACATAAAACCGTTCACATGGCATCAGCATCAAAACAAAAACCCATCTACAAGAGATTTTGCTATAAGAAGGACGAGGAGAGATACATAAACAAGCTTTCCAAGTAGGCAGTATGGGAGGAGCAAGGCTTCCATTACACACAACAAACGGGAGATCGCTTCCTAGAGCTTGCCCTGTTCGAACCCATCCACAATAAGGGATGGGAAATGTTCGCTCAGCAGCCGGAGATAACGAACATCACTATAGTCAGGGAATTCTACTCACATCAGCCCTGCCCGGAGAAGCCATTTGTATATGTCTGCGGAGAGCCGGTCAAATTAAATGCTGCTGTCATGAACATGTACTATGGCCTTGATATGGACAACAACCCTCACGAGGAGTGGAGGCAGTCACTGACGGCTGCCGACTATGAGGAAATCAAGGCCAAAATCTACAAGCCCAACACACCATGGCTGGGAGGCAAACATGTGGGATCTGTCCAATACTAATATCTCATCCCATCCATCTCGAAATCTTGGTTCAAGCCCTTCGCTACTGGATAAAAGATGCTTCTTCTTTGCATTTATTACGGTTCTCTCTCTACCAGTATTGTAATTTGAAGAGGTTTATTACTCCAAAGAAATCTATTTCGATTTTTAATCCAAGATTATTCTTGTTCCTATATAATTCTCATGCATATGAATACGAATCCATTTTCCTTTTTCTCCGTAATCAATCTTCTCATTTACGATCAACATCTTCTGGAGTCTTTCTTGAAAGAATTTATTTCTATGGAAAAATAGAGTATCTTGTAAAAGTCTTTTCTAATGATTTTCAGAACAACTTGTGGTTGTTCAAAGACCCTTTCATACATTTTATTAGGTATCAAGGAAGCCACCTGCTGCCAAAGGCCACGCTATGGAAAACCTTTGTAAAAAGGCATCTGCTGCCCACCTCCTACAACTCAACCGTTGATCAGCCGCGCCTCGCTCTAATTCACAGTATCCTGATGAACCGGCCGATAAACGTAGGGGAAATTATCTGTATAGAAATCCACAACTGCTTCAAAAAGAACAAAGGCAGGTTGTACTTCTCGTCCATCATCACAGGTCTCTGCACCAACTTCGGTGTCCCGATAGAGCTCACAGATGAGCTAACGACTGCCAAAGAGGGCTGGACCAAAAAGGTCCGCATTAAGATGATGCAGGATGCGGAGAAAGAGCAAGCAACTCTGAGCCAGCCTTCAGCCACACAGCCTGAAACTCTAACTGCCCTCCGCAGTACTAAAGTTGCCCCAGACAAGGAAGTCCTCTCGCTTCTGCACACACTTCTAGACAGCACAAAGCGCATCGAGCAGCAGCAGTTGGCCTTCATGAAATATGTGAGGGAGGCCAAAGAAGCCCTTGTGGATTATTTTCTATAGAAATTTCCCAGTGATGTGCCCACCATGCCGCCATACCCTGCGGAGCTTGCAACACCAGCACAAGCACAAAAAACTCCACCCGCCGCTGCTGCCCGCTAGACTGACCGCCAGGTGCCCTCTTCTACGCATTATCCAACTTACTCAGCCACCACCCCATCCAATACAGTGGCAGACTTGCCTGAGGGGCACCAGTAGAATCTCTCTCCTGCCTACACAACAAAGACAGTGGAAGACACCTCCTCATCAGAGGAGATTGAGCAGCCGCTTCCGGAGCCAGAAACAGTAGTGGTAGCAGCAACAGTAGCCATCCCAATGGCATTCATCCCTCCGGCAGCACCCACGGAGGAAGGAACCAGGAAGAGGAAGCGGCACATAATAGTCAAAGAATCGGTGGACTTCGAGACGGAGTCAGAAGAGAGCGACACATCTCCCGCCGTTCCCCCTTCCGAACCTCAAGAAGAGCCACAACATACACCGAAAAGAGTCCAGCCTCCGCAGAAAAGCAAAAACCTCACCTGCTAAGACCACTGCCAAGATCTCTGCTGGCCGCCGCTTCGTCATCGAGAAATCTTCCTTCTCCTCAACTGAAATAACTCCAGCCTCCTCTCAACCCTAAGCAAACTTTTAGTTTAGTTTATTTTCTTTTCTTTTCTTTTTCTTTTTATGTTTTCTTTTATTTTTATTCGTAACTTCTATATTCTATTTTTCTTTTTATCTTTTCTGTTTTGTGCATTGAGGGAAATGCCCATCTCGAGTTTGGGGGGATAGCTCTCGCATCATCTGTCTAGGAATTTTTAGTTGCATTTTTAGGTTGCATTGTACTTGCCTTAGTAATAATCAGAAAAGAAAAGTTTGTTATGACTTGTGCCTCTGATAGGATAGCCGATTAATTTTTTTTCGCACCTAACAAAAATTGAACTTAATCTTGGGAAAAAGAATTAAACATGACTTAGAAATTTTTTTCTTTTTGCCTAAAAATGTTAAACACATCTATTACTTGCTGAATGTGTTAGAATATTTGATGAACATTGCCTGTTTGTTTTTAGAATTCTTTGCAAAATTCTAACTATGATTGCAGGTAGCCGCCGAGGCAGGCAAAAGAAACAGAAAAATGTAGTATTGCCACAGTAGAAACATCAAAAACAAATAAAAATGTTGTCTTGCTCTAGAGATGCCCGCAACAGGCTCAAGGATGAATCATGTGCGAGGACACTCCGCTGCTATCAAAGTCCATGAAACTAAAAGCCTTAAAGTGACAGACAAATTAGCATGAGTGAATGAAAGCCTTAACGGGATGACTCTACTCCAGGGTTTCAGGGTTTTGTAGTTTGCTCCTATCTCAACGTCAGACCTAGAAGAGTAGTTGTGATAAGCTGAAGCACTCATTGCCATGATTACAAATATTATGCTTAAATGTGCTGCCTCGGCAGCAACCTTTAAATCACAACATCATCTTTGTTTAATTATTTATTTTGCATATTCAGCCTGTTTACAGACATGCACACACACACTGGCATAAGAAATTTAATTCTATGTTATTTTCTTGCTTATTTCCCCTCATTAATTTAATATAGGTGTCACGGCCTTGAAGCATAAAATCAAGTTAAGAACAAGTTTTTCTTTCTGACTATTATTAGAGCAAGTATTTTAGGTTGCATTGCTTGAGGACAAGCAATAGTTCGAGTTTGGAGGTGTGTAAAGTGTCCATAAGTCCTATATTTCATGCACATTCCACCTCTTTTTATTACTGTTTTTGAGCTCATTTTAGACATAATTAGGTGTACGCATAGCATTTTACAGTACTTCTTCGTTTTACCTTGCTTTTATAGATTATCGTTTATTTGGTAAACAAGAGATATTGTTCTAGTGTATTTTTGTATTTAGGTACTAGAGGCTGAGAAAGGGAAAGAGGAGCTGAGGATTCAACGCTGAGGGAGCAAACCTAGGAGCTGTACTGATGCAGTTCCAGCAGAAGATAGTTGCTGCCGAGTAGAGTTGCTACCGACCTTGCTGCCCACGGTAGCTGACTATGGAAGATGGAGAACCGGAGTGCGATCTGTAGAGCTAAAAATCCTTAATCTATCGCCGGCATCCACTTAATTTTCCGACGTTTGTAGCAGCGGCCAGGGCTGCTGAAGCAAAAATATCAAGGTTACTTGCAGGCTAAGGCAAACGAGATAAAATCCATATTTCACGCAAAGAAGTCAGAGTTTAAAGTCATATTAAAGATGGAAAGCTACTTTCGAGGACTTCTACTTTAAGGAGGACTTAACCTAGTCAATAGTCTATAAATACCATTACACTCCTAGTTTAAATCATCTTAGGTTTTCTATAGACTTTTCTAGTGTTCTTTGCCGCCACCATGTTCTAAACTCCATTTGGGTTAGGGTTATGTTGTAAATTAGTATGAAATGGTTGTTTTAGGTTTTGAGTTGTTTTCTCTACCAAAATATTAAAGTTAGCTTAATCTATTGCACTTCATTATTTCGATTAGTCTACACAAGTCAGTTGAGAGAATCCATTTGTCGGGCACGAAAGTGTAAGGCTCACGAAAGGGTTAAGCACGGTCACAACATGTTGGGGCGTGACTAACTTGTTTCCACACCAGTTCACAAGTTTCAGCGGCTAAGAGGGATCACCAACTGAGTTTAGGGTTTACGCTGAGATTGCAAGGTATTGCCTACATCACGCTAGGTTTCAAGCATCCTTACCTAGAAATAGGAAGGGTCATTGTCGACTATCCTGCCGAACTTGGAGTATCTGCCAGATTTGCCGGCAGGACTTATTTTCATTTCACCTGCCGAGACAGCAAAAGTTGCAGGGGCAGTGACCCGCCGCGGCCGTGTGACAGGGTCGTAGCCTACCGCCCATCATACTCACCGAGGCAGCATATCGTGGCAGCACGAAACAACTCAGTCCTTTTACAACGCAGTTTTCACACTAAGTGGCAGCATAACCCTGCCTGCTCTATCAACTTGATTCACCTCCTTTATTACTTGTGTTCTTATTTACTTTTCATCTCAACAAACCATCCACTTGTGTTTTTATTTTACCTTGTGCAGAGACTAGAAAACGAACCACGATGTCCAATCCTCTTGGGATCGGACATCTTTTATACTATAACTTGGCAGGAGTGTGCACTTGCGCTCTCACAAAAAGGGAACACCTACACGCCCAACAATAAAGTGTCCACAAGTCTTATATTTCATGCACATTCTAACTCTTATTATTACTGTTTTTAAGCTCATTTTAGGAATAAGTAGGTTCATGCAGGGCATTTTACAGTATTTCTTTGTTCTGCCTTGCTTTTATAAATTATCATTTATTTGGTAAACAAGAGATACTCTTTTAGTGTATTAGGTACTAAAGGCTGAAAGAGGGAACCGAGGAGCTGAGGATGTAAGGCCGACGGAGCAAACCTATGAGTTGTACTAATGTAGTTCCAGCAAAAGACAGTTGTTGCCGAGTAGAGTTTCTGTCGACCTTGCTGCCCACAGTAGTTGACTATGGAAGTTGGAGAACCGGAGTGCGAGCTATAGAGCTAAAAACCCTGAATCTATCGCCGGCATCCACTTGATTTTCCGACGTCTGTAGCAGCGGCCAGAGCTGCCGAAGCAAAATCTCAAGGTTACTTGGGGGCTAAGGCAAACGAGATAAAGTCCACATTCCACGCAAAGAAGTCAGAGTTTAAAGTCATATTAAATATGGAAAGCTAGTTTCGAGGACTTATAATTTAAGGAGGATTTAGCCAAGTAAATAGTCTATAAATACCCATTGTACTCCTAGTTCAAATCAACTTAGGTTTTCTATAGACTTTGCTAGTGTTCTTTGCTGCCACCATGTTATAAACTCCATTTGGGTTAGGGTTATGTTGTAAATTAGTTGTGAAACGGTTGTTTTAGGTTTTGAGTAGTTTTCTTTAATAAAATATTCCAAGTTTGCTTAATCTCTGCACTTCATTCTTTCGATTAGTCTACACCAGTCAGTTGAGAGAATCCATTTGTCGGGCACGAAAGTGTAAGGCTCACGAAAGAGTTAAGCACGGTCACAACATGTTGGGGCGTGACTAACTTGGTTCCTTACCAGCTCACAAGTTTCAGCGGTTAAGAGGGATCACCAACCGAGTTTACTAGCTTGTGTTAGGTTTACGCTGAGATTGCTCGGTATTGCCTACATCACGCTAGGTTTCCGAGCATCCTTACCTAGAAATAGGAAGGATCACTGTCGACTATCCCGCCAAACTTGAAGTATCTGCCAGATTTGCCACCAGGACTTATTTTCATTTCACCTGCCGAGACAACGAAAGTTGCAGGGGCAGTGACCCGCTGCGGCCGCGTGACAGGGTCATAGCTTGCCGCCCATCATACTCGTCGAGGCAGCATATTATGGCAGCACGAAACAACTCAGTCCTTTTACAATGCAGTTTTAACACTAAGTGGCAGCATAACCCTTCCTGCTCTATCAACCCGAATCACCTCTTTTATTACTTGTATTTTCATTTACTTTTTCATCTCAACCATCAATTCACTTGTGTTTAATGTTACCTTGTGCAAGGACTACAAAACAAACCAAGTTGTCCAATCCTCGTGGGATTCGACATCTTTTATACTATAACTTGGCAGGAGTGTGCACTTGCGCTCTCACAAAAAGGGAACACCTACACACCCTACATATGCTTAGAGAACTGATCTCTGTATCTTTTCTCGTCTGCCTTGGAGCAAAATCTGTTGTAGGTGGGTTTGGGCTGTGATGCAGATGCCATGTGAGATGGTTGTAGGTAACTGAAACTTGAAAGAAAAATAATTAGAGAGCAGTGGATGCAAGAGTAAGATTGCAAGGAGATGAAAGTAAAGTAAATGAATGGAGTGAGAGGGGTTTAAATAGAGGTTGTCGAGAGGTGTTGTGGCGGCATTAAATGTCCAACGATCTAGTTGTCTCGCGCACGTTACGAGATTTATGCCCGTTATTTTCGGAGTCGTTGGCGGCCAACTAGCCGTTACGAGTTGCTACGCTGGGCTGCCCTGGGATTTCTCGGCGGGATGGTGGGCAGGCTCCTTACTGGGCCTCCTTCTTGATCCGACTCTTTTATTCTTAAACCTGAAATAAAAAATAAAAACAAAAATAACTTCTGAAAAATAAAAATCTAGAAACTAATCTAATCCTAAAAAATTAAACTCTAATCCTAATGCATAAAAATAAAAATAAAGAAATTATAAAAATTTAAGTTATGTTAGGAGTGCATTTGGGTGCATCTCCCAGACATAGCCACTTTCTGAAGTAATTAGGCTTGTCCTTCCCTCCTGGGGGTTCTGTTGTTCCTTCAGGTGCTGCACTACTGGGTCCTTTAGCCTGCCCTTTGGTCTGTCGCGACAGCTGCTGCCCTTTCTCTATGTTGATTTTGGCAGGTCTTGCATCTGAGCATCCTTCCTTTTCTTTTCCTGAGGGTTGTAGCACATTTAACTTTATACTCTGGTCTTCTACCCTCATGGCCAGCTTCCTTATTTTCCACATCTATTAATGTTCTGCCCGTGGCTAAGAATGGTCACCCAAGGATGGTAGGGCCTTTTTCATCGGCCTCGCAGTCTAAGATGAGGAAATCAGCTGGAAGAATCAGGTTGCCCACCATCACTAGGATGTCTTTGATTTTACCCTTCAGTTGTACAAACGAATGATCGGCAAATTTTAGCATGACGAAGGTAGGTTTGACAGGCCCAATTCCTAATTTATCGAAGACTTCCTTGGGCATAAGGTTGATGTTGGCTCCTAAGTCGCACATGGCTTTTGTTTCGTGCTTGCTGCCTATCCTGCATGGGATAACAAAGCTGCCCGGGTCTGTCTGCTTAGGCGGCAGCTTGTTGTGCAGCATTGCCATGCACTCTTCTGTGACAGCCATTGTTTCGAACTCCCCAATCCCTTTCCTTCTAGAAACCATGTTCCTAAGATATTTGGCATAGTTGGGCATGTTTTGAACGGCTTCTATTAGAGGTATGTTTATGTGCATCTCTTTCAGAATATCCAGGAATCTTTTGAACTGGTGCTCTTGCTTCTGTTGCTTAAACCTTTGGGGGAAGGGTTCCGGCAGGCGGATGTCCTCTATACGCTCCTTGCATTGGAACTTAATCTGGGGAAGATCATCTGCTTTAGAACCGCTGTCTTGTTCAGCTGCCGGAGCGGCTGGTGTTGGCGTTGCCGCGACAGGCTGTACCTTTTGGTCTGGCTGCGTTTCTGTTTGTTTCTCCACCCCGGGTTCATCCAACTACTTCCCACTCCTGGTAGATATGGTTTTGCACTGCTCGTAAGTGGGTTTGGTTGCTGCCTCTTAGCTGCTAGATACTGCACCCATTGTTCGGCTGCTGAAGATCTATGTGAACTGCCCAAATTGGGTCTCCAGGTTTTTATAGCAGCCTCCTGGTTGTTCATCTTCATCTCCATCTTGCCCATAAAAGACTCAGTTTTATCACTGAATTTATTGGTTCGAACAATAAAATCACTAGTTCTAGACATAAAAGTGCGAAGGGTTGCTTCTAGTGAATTATTGTTTTGTGGTTGCTGAGCCTACTTTTTGGACAGGTTCTGTTGGTAGCCTCCCTGTAGCTGTTGTGGGTTTGCAGCAATCTTTGGGTTGCTCCAGAAAAAGTTGGGATGGTTCTTCCATCCAAGGTTGTAAGTGTTCTGGGCAGGTCTGCTATTCCTCTCATATCCTCCCATAAAGTTGGCAGATTCGGTGCAGTCAGAGGAATCATGGTTTCCCCCACACTCGCAACAGAACGGTTCTACAGCCTTTACCTCATAAACTTTCCCAACGGGTTGCACAATTTTCATGACCAGCTCTGTTAGTGTGTCAAGGCGGACATTGACAGATTCTGAGGCTTCTACCTCGTTCACAGTGATTGGCCACCTAATGCCGCCTCGGTGGGCTGTTGGATACTTGTAGTCATTTTTGGCGGCTTGATTCAGAAGCCACAGTGCCTCCTCTGGTGGTCTGTCAAGGATGATTTCGTTGGTTGAGGCATCAATCATCATCCGTGTTGGGTAGTTCACCCCGTTGTAGAATATTGATACATGCGTCCAAGCTGGAAGACCATGTAGGGGGCAGTTGTTCAGCATCTATTGGTACCGCTCTCATGCTTCATATATCGGCTCGTCATCCCCTTGTCTGAAGGCTGTTATCTCGCTCCGTAGTCTGTCTGTGACATTGGATGGGCTGAATCGGTCCAGGAAGTCTTTACACAGCTCTGTCCATGTGTGGAACGACCCTGCCGGTTGGTTGTTTAACCACTGTTTTGCCCTATCCCTCAGTGAATAGGGAAATAACCTCAGCCTCAGGACGTCTTGATGGACCCCGTGTATTTTGAATGCTCTGCAGATGTCCAGGAATCCTCTCAAGTGCTGACGAGCATCTTCTGTGGCAGTCCCTCCAAAGTGCCCTAATGTGTTTATCGTGTTAAACATGACAGGCTTCAGCTCAAAGTGGTTCGCCTCAATATCGGGTTCTGTCGCTGTCTGATCGAACCCTCTGAAGTCATGTTCCAGATAGTTTCTAGTTGTTCGAACATGTTGGGGCTGCCTGGGCGGAATAGGGGGTCCTGCCTTGGTGGATCTTGTTGTTCTTTGGGTGGCAAATTTTGCTACCCATCCCTGACGTTTGCGGCACCGTTGGGTGGGTCTATGTTTACATTTTCTTCTTCCTTTTTTTTCCTTTATTTTTCCTTGGGCTACTCCGATCTCCTTCTTAAGCTCAATCGCTCTTTGCTCGATATTGTCGTAAAAGAGGAGTTCTCCTTTTGGATTCGCCCTGGTCATACACTAGCAAAGGAAACTGTAAAATTCTTTTTTTTCGATTAGAAATTAAAATAAAAAGTAAAGAAAAAGTGCAGAAATTAAAAACGAAATTCGTTGTTACCAATCCCCGGCAACGGCGCCAAAAAATTGTATAGTGTTTGGGTATACTCTATTTTTTAAGCGCAAATGACACTCTTTTCAAGTTATAATATATAAGATATCGTCTCTCACAGGGATTGGACAACTTGGTTGGAATTATTGTTCCTGCACATGTAAAGTAAATGCACAAGTAAAGTGATTGTTTGAGAAGAATAGTAAATTAGAACACAAGTAAAAGAGGAAGTAATCAGATTGATAGAGAGGGCAGGGTTATGATGCTGCTTAGTGTGAAACTGCGTCGAATAGGTCAAGTTGTTTTGCGCTGCCACGATATGCTGCCTTGGGGGGTATTGGCGGATTGAGGCTGCGGCAACTTTCGCTACCACGACAAAACTCTGCTCTTGCAACTTTCGCTGTCTCGGCAGGTGAGATGGAGGGAAGTCCCGGTGGCAAGACTGGCAGATACTCCAAGTTCGGCAAAGCAATTCTGAAGTGATCCTTCCTATGTCTAGGCAAGGATTATGTCACCACGTGATGTAGGCAATACCTAGCAATCACAGCGTAAACCTAACACAGGCAGTCGACGTTTGGTTGCTCCTTTTTGCCGCTGAAATTCTAACTTATGTCTAAGCTGAATTAGTCAACACCTCGACATGATGAGACCGTACTCAATTCTTTCGTGAGTTTGACACTCTCGAACCCGACAAATGGATTTCCTCAACAAAACTTGAAAACCTAAAAAACCATTTTCACAACTATTTACAACATAACCCCAAACCCAAGAGAAGTTTAGAACATGACGGCGGCAAAAAAACCTAAGCTATGATATAGAACTTGTGGACACTTTACAACCTCCTTCCGAGGAAGGATTCTTGTGATGATGATGATGTAGGGATCATTGAAGCCATTGATGGAAGACAAACATCAAAGGTGGATGAGATTCCAACCAAGGAAGAAGTTGCCTAAGATCCACCTTTTGAAGCCTTGAAGGACTTGGCTCTTAAGGAAAAGGAGGTGACATACCCAAGGGAGTTCAACTATGTCAAAGGTGGTGAAATCTTGGGTGATCCATCCAAGGGTGTAACTACTAGATCCTCTCTCAAATTAATGAAACATGTTGCATTTCTTTTATGCATTGAGCTAAAAATATCAAAGAAACATTAAAAGATGATTTTTGGATTTTGGCCATGCAATAAGAATTAAATCAATTTGAGAGAGGTAAAGTATGGGCATTAGTTGAAAGACCTAGTAATCAATCTACTATAGGAACTAAATGGATCTTTAGGAATAAACTAGATGAGAGTGGTAACATAGTGAGAAAAAAGGCTAGGCTTGTTGCTCAAGGTTACACTAAAGAAGAGGGAATTGATTTTGATGAAACATATGCACTCGTAGCTCGAATGGAAGCTATTAGGATGCTTCTAGCATTTGCATGTTACCGTGATTTCAAGCTTTTTCAAATGGATGTAAAAAGTGCTTTTCTAAATGGTTTTATAAATGAAGAAGTGTATGTTGAACAACTACTGGGTTTTGAGGATTCAAAATTTCCAAATCATGTTTTTAAATTAACCAAAGCTCTTTATGGTTTAAAATAAGCTCATAGAGGTTGGTATAAAAGGCTTTTAAACTTTTTAATTAAAAAAGGTTTTGAAAAAGGAAAGGTGGACACTACACATTTCATAAAAAGATATTGTAATGACATCTTAGTAGTGCAAATTTATGTTGATGATATTATTTTTGGTTCTAGTAATGAATGTTATTGCAAGGAATTTCTAAGCTAATGCAAGGTGAGTTCGAGATGAGCATGATGGGGGAGCTCTCATTTTTCTTGGGGCTCTAAATTAAACAAAGGAACGATGGCACCTTCATCAATCAAGCAAAGTACGTGAATGATATGTTCAAAAAGTTTGGCTTGGAGAATGTAAAGTCTCAAGCCACTCCTATGAGCTCTTCTATAAAGCTTGACAAAGATGAAGGAGGTAAGTGTGTTGATTCTAAGCTTTATAGATCTATGATAGGTTCTTTGCTTTACCTTACCGCAAGTAGACCATATATTATGTTTAGTGTTTGCTTGTGTGCTAGGTTCCAAGCTGGTCCTAGAGAATCACACTTAGTAGCCATTAAGGGAATTTTTAGATGCCTTAGAGACACTATAGGACGTGTAGGGGTTCCCTTTTTGTGAGAGCGCAAGTGCACACTCCTGCCAAGTTATAGTATAAAAGATGTCGAATCCCACGAGGATTGGACAGCTTGGTTCGTTTTGTAGTCTCTGCACAAGGTAAAATAAAAACACAAGTGAATTGGTTGTTGAAAAGTAAATGAAAACACAAGTAACAAAGGAGGTGATTCAGGTTGATAGAGCAGGCAGGGTTATGCTGGCACTTAGGGTGAAACTACGTTGTAAAAGGCTGAGTTGTTTCGTGTAGCCCCGATATGCTGCCTCGGCGGGTATGGCGGGCGGCAGGCTAGGACCCTGTCACGCGGCCGCAGCGGGTCGCTGCCCCTGCAACTTTCGCTGTCTCGGCAGGTGGAATGGAAAGAAGTCCTGGCGGCAAGTCTGGCAGATACTCCAAGTTCGGCGAGATAGTCGACAGTGATTCTTCCTATTTCTAGGCAAGGATGCTCGAAAGCTAGTGTGACATAGGCAATACCTAGCAATCTCAACGTAAACCTAACACAGGCTAGTTAACTCGGTTGGTGATCCCTTTTAGCCACTGAAACTTGTGAACTGTTAAGAACCAAGTTAGTCCCGCCTCAGCACGTTCGTGAAGTTGACACTTTCGTGCCCCCTAAATGGATTTTCTCAACTGACTGGTGTAGACTAATCGAAAGAATGAAGTGCATAGATTAAGCAGACTTGGGATATTTTATTGAAAAACAACTCTAAACTTAAAACAACCGTTTCACAACTAATTTACAACATAACTTTAACCCAAATGAAGTTTACAACTAATTTACAACATAACCCTAACCCTAATTTACAACCATTGTTAGAATTTTACAAAGAATTCTAAAAACAAACATGCAATGTTCATCAAATATTCTAACACATTCAGCAAGTAACAGAGGTGTTTATCAAATTTAGGCAAAAAGAAAAATAATCTAAGTCATATTTCATGCTTTTTCCCAAGTTTAAGTTTAATTTTTATTAGGTGCGAAAATAAATTAGTCGGCTATCCTATCATAGGCACAATTCATAACAAATTTTTCTTTTTTGATTATTGCTAAGGCAAGTACAATGCAACCTATATGCAACTAAAGATGCCTAGACAAATGATGTGAGAGCTATCCCCCCCAAACTCGAGATGGGCATTGCCCTCAATGCACAAAATAGAAAAAAAATAATTAATTAAAAGAAAAATAAATACAAATTAAAAATAAAAATAAAAGAAAACAAAAATGAAAAAATAAAAATAAAAGAAAAGAGAAAGAAAATAAAATAAACTAAAAGTTTGCTGAGGGTTGGGAGGAGGCTGGAGTCTTTTCAGTTGAGGAGGACAAAGATGTTTGGATGACGAAGCGGCGGCCGACAGATGTCTTGGCGGCAGTTTTAGCAAGTGAGGTTTTTGCTTTCCGCGGAGGCTGGACTCTCTTCGGCGTATGATGTGGCTCTTCTTGTGGTTCGACAGTGGGAACGGCGGGAGATGCGTCGCTCTTTTCTGACTCCGTCTCGAAGTCCACAGGTTCTTCAGCTATTATGTATCGCTTCCTCTTCCTGGTTCCTTCCTCCGTGGGTGCTGTCGGAGGGATGAATGCTATTGGGATGGCTGATGTTGCTGCTACCACTGCTGTTTCTGGCTCCAGCGGCGGCTACTCAATCTCCTCTGATTAGGAGGTGTCTGCCATTGTCTTTGCTGTGCAGGCAGGGGAAAGATTTTGCTGGTGCCTCTCAAGAGAGTCTACCACTATGTTGGATGGGGCGGTGGCTGAATACGTCGGATAGTGCGTAGGAGAGGACACCTGGTGATCAGTCTGGCGGGCAGCGGCGGCTGGTGGCGTTCTTTGTGCTTGGGCTACTGCTGCAAGCTTTGCATGGTATGGCGGTAAGATGGGTACCTCACCAGGGAATTTCTACAGAAAATAAGCCACAAGGGCTTCTTGGGCCTCCCCTACATATTTCATGAAGGCCAACTGATGCTGCTCGATTCACTTTGTGCTGTCTAGAAGTGTGTGCAGTAGTGGGAGGACTTCATTGTCTGGGCAGCTTTAGTGTTGCCGGGGCAGCTGGAGTTTCAAACTGTGTGGCTGAAGGCTGGCTGGGCGTTGTTGTCTCTTTCTCTGCATCTTGCATCATCTGAATGCAGACCTTTTTGGTCCATCCTTCTTTGGCAGTCGTTAACTCATCTTTGGGCTTTGTCGAGACACCGAAATTGGTGCAGAGACATGTGATGAGGGACGGGAAGTACAACCTACCTTTCTTCTTTTTGAAGCAGTTGTGAATCTCCATGCAGATAATTTCCCCAAAGTTTATCGGCCGATTCATCAGGATGCTATGAATTAAAGCGATGCGCAGCCGATCGACGGTTGAGTTGTGGGAGGTGGGCAGCAGACGCCTTTTAACAAAGGTGTTCCATAACATGGCCTTGGACAGTAGGTGGTGGCGTTGTACAGATCCCACATGCTTTCCTCCCAACCATGGCGTGTTGGGCTTGCAGATTTTGGCCTTGATTTTTTCGTAGTCGGCAGCCGTCAGTGACTGCCTCCACTCCTCGTGAGGGTTGTCATCCATATCAAGGCCATAGTACATGTTGATGAGAGCAGTGCTTAGTTTGACCGGCTCCCCGCAAACATAGACGAATGGCTTCTCTAGGCAGGTCTGATGGGAGTAGAATTCACTGACTATTGTGATGTTGGCTATCTCTGGCTGCTGAGCGAACATCTCCCATCCCTTGTTGTGGATGGTTTCGAACATGGCAGGCTCTAGACCACGGTTTCCCGTTTGTCGTGTGTAATGGAAGCCTTGCTCCTCCCATACCGCCTGCTTAGAGAACTTGTTTCTGCATCTCTCCTCGTCCTCCTTGTAGCAAAATCTTTTGTGGATGGGTTTTTGTTTTGATGTTGATGCCATGTGAACGGTTGTATGTAGCTGAAACTAGAAAGAAAAATAATGAGAGAGGAGGGGAATCAAAAAGAAGATAGCAAGAAGGTGAAAGTAAAGTAAATGAATTGAGTGATAGTGATATAAATAGGGGTTGCCGAGAAGTGTCGTGGCGGAATTAATGCCCAACGGTCAAATTTTTTTGCGCACGTTACGGGATTTTCTGCCCGTTATTCTCAGAGCCGTTGACGGCCAACTAGCTGTTATGTGTTGCTGCGCTGGCTGCTGTCTCGGTAGGATGGCAGGCGGGCTCCTTGCTGGGCCTCCTTCTTGATCCTGACCTTTAATTTTCAAACCTAAAAATAAAAATAACAACATAGAAATAAAAATAATTAAAATTTTTTTTGAAAAATAAAATTCTGAAAACTAATCTCATCCTAAAATAAAATAAATTCTAATCCTAATGCGTAAAAATAAAAATAAAAGAAATAAAATAAAAATTTAAGTTATGTTGGGAGTGCATCTGGGTGCATCTCCTAGACATAAATGTAGAGCGTGTAGGTGTTTCCTTTTTGTGAGAGCGCAAGTGCACACTCCTGCCAAGTTATAGTATAAAAGATGTTGAATCCCATGAGGATTGGACAGCTTGTCTCGTTTCGTAGTCCCTGCATAAGGTAAAATAAAAGCACAAGTGAATTTTTGTTGGATTGAAGAGTAACATAAAGTAAAGCACAAATAATAAAGGAGGTGATCAGGTTGATAGAGCAGGCAGGGTTATGTTGCCACTTAGTGTGAAAACTGCGTTGTAAAAGGATTGAGTTGTTTTATGCTGCCACGATATGCTGCCTCGGCGGGTATAGCGGGCGGCAGGCTACGACCATGTCACGCGGCCACAGCGGGTCACTACCACTGCAACTTTCGTTGTCTCGGCAGGTGGAATGGAAAGAAGTCCTGACGGCAAGTCTGACAGATACTCCAAGTTTGGCGGGATAGTCGACAGTGATCCTTCCTATTTCTATGCAAGGATGCTTGAAAAACCTAGCGTGACGTAGGAAATACCTAGCAATCTTAGCGTGAACCTAACACAAGCTAGTAGACTTCGGTTGGTGATCCCTCTTAGCCGCTGAAACTTGTGGACTGGTGTGGAACCAAGTTAGTCACGCCCGACAAATGGATTCTCTCAACTGACTGGTGTAGAATAATTGAAAGAATGAAGTGCAATGGATTAAGCAAACTTGGAATATTTTTTAAAGAAAACAACTCAAAACCTAAAATAACCGTTTCACACTAGTTTACAACATAACCCTAACCCAAATGGAGTTTAGAACATCGCGGAGGCAAAGAACACTAGAAAAGTCTATAGAAAACCTAAGATGATTTGAACTAGGAGTACAATGGGTATTTATAGACTAATGACTAGGTTAAGTCCTCCTTAAAGTAGAAGTCCTCAAAAGTAGCTTTCCATCTTTAACATGACTTTAAACTCCAACTTCTTTGCATGGAATATGAACTTTATCTCGTTTTCCTTAGCCCGCATGTAATCTTGAGATTTTTGCTTCGGTAGCCCTGGCCGCTGCTACAGACGTTGGAAAATCAAATGGATGCCGGCGATAGATTCTGGAGTTTTAGCTCTTCAGATCGCACTCCGGTTCTCTAACTTCCATAGTTAGTTGTCGTGGGCAGCAAGGTCGGTAGCAACTCTACTTGGCAGCTACTCGGCAGCAACTGTCTTCAGCTGGAACTGCATCAGTAAAGCTCCTAGGTTTGTTCCCTCAGCCTTGTATCCTCAACTCCTCGGTTTCCTCTTTCAGCTTCTAGTACCTAAATACAAAAATACACTAAAAAGTATCTCTTGTTTACCAAATAAACGATAATTAATAAAAACAAGGCATAACAAAGAAATACTGTAGAATGCTATGCATGAACCTACCTATGCCTAAAATGAGCTTAAAAACAGTAATAATAAGAGCTAGAATGTGCATGAAATATAGGACTTATGGACACTTTACACACCCCCAAACTCGAACTATTGCTTGTCCTCAAGCAATGCAACCTAAAATACTTGCTCTAATAATAGTCAGAAAGAAAAACTTGTTTTTAACCTGATTTTATGCCTCAAGGCTGTGGCGCCTATATTAAATTAATGAAGGGAAATAAGCAAAAAAATAAATTAGAATTAAATTTCTCATGCCTGTGTGGTGTGTGCATATCTGAAAACTGGCTGAAAATGCAGAATAAATAATTAAACAAAGACGATGTTGTGATTTAAAGGTTGCTGCCGAGGCAGCACAGTTAAGCACATTATTTTCAATCATGGCAATGAGGGCTTCAGCTTATCACAACTACTCTTCTAGGTCTGACATTGAGATAGGAGCAAACTACAAAACCCCGAACCCTTGGGGTAGAGTCATCCCGTGAAGGCTTTCATTCACTCATGCTAATTTGTCCGTCACTTCAAGGCTTTCAGCTTCATGGACTTTGATAGCAGCGGAGTGCCCTCGCACATGATTCTTCCTAGAGCCTGTTGCGGGCACCTCTAGGGTAAAACATCGTTGTTCTTTGTTTTTGATTCTGCTGTCGCGGCAGTGTTGTATTTTTCAGTTCCTTTTGCCTACCTTGGCGGTTACCTGTAATCATCGTTAGAATTTTGCAAAGAATTCTAAAAACAAACAGGCAATGTTCATAAGATATTCTAACATAATCAACAAGTAAAAGAGGTGTTTAACATTTTTAGGCATAAAGAAAAAAAATTCTATGTCATATTTCATACTTTTCCCAAGATTAAGTTTATTTTAATTAGGTGCGAAAATAAATTAATCGGCTATCCTATCATAGGCACAAGTCATAACAAATTTTTCTTTTCTGATTATTACTAAGGCAAGTACAATGCAACCTAAAAATGCAACTAAAGATGCCTAAACAGATTATACGAGAGCTATCCCCCCCAAACTCGAGATGGGCATTGCCCTCAGTGCACAAAACAGAAAAGAAAAAAGGAAAAATAAAATATACAAGTTAAAAATAAAATAAAAACATAAAAAGGAAAATAAAAGAAAAGAGAAAGAAAAGAAAATAAACTAAATGTTTGCTGAGGGTTGAGAGGAGGCTGGAGTCTTTTCAGTTGTGAAGGAGGAAGAAGTTTGGATGACGAAGCGGCGGCCAACAGATATCTTGGTGGCGGTTTTAGCAGGTGAGGTTTCTGCTTTCTGTAGCGGTTAGACTCTTCTTGAGGTTCGGCAGTGGGAACGGCGGGAGATGTGTCACTCTCTTCTGACTCCGTCTCGAATTCCATAGGTTCTTCAGCTATTATGTGTCGCTTCCTCTTCCTGGTTCCTTCCTTCGTGGGTGCTGCCGGAGGTATGAATACTATTGGGATGGCTGATGTTGCTGCTACCACTATTTTTTCTGGTTCCAGCGGCGGCTGCTCAACCTCCTTTGATGAGGAGGTGTCTGCCACTGTCTTTGTTGTGCAGGTAGGAGTGAGATTCTGCTGGTGCCTTTTAGGCAAGTCTGCCACTATATTGGATGGGGTGGTGGCTGAGTCAGTCGAATAATATTTAGGAGAGAGCATCTGGCGGTCAGTCTGACGGGCAGCGGTGGCTGGTGGAGTTCTTTGTGCTTGTGATGCTGCTGCAAGCTCCGCATGGTATGGCGGCATGGTGGGCACATCACCGGGAAATTTTTCAGTAAATAAGCCACAAGGGTTTCTTGGGCCTCCCCCACATATTTCATGAAGGCTAACTACTACTGCTCGATTCGCTTTGTGTTGTCTAGAAGTGTGTGCAGCAGCGGGAGGACTTCTTTGTCTGAGGCAGCTTCAGTACTGCTGGGGGCGGCTGGAGTTTCAGGCTGTGTGGCTGAAGGCTGGCTGGGAGTTGCTTGCTCTTTCTTCGTATCCTGCATCATCTAAATGTGGACCTTTTTGGTCCAGCCCTCTTTGGAAATCGTTAGCTCATCTCTAGGCTCTGCAAAACACCGAAGTTGGTGCAGAGACCTATGCTGAGGGACGGGAAGTACAGTCTACCTTTCTTCTTCTTGTAGTAGTTGTGGATATTTGTGCATATAATTTCCTTTACGTTTATCGGCCGGTTCATCAGGATACTGTGAATTAAGGCGAGGCGCGGCCGATCAATGGTTGAGTTGTGGGATGTAGGCAGCAGACGCCTTTTTAAAAACGTGTTCCATAACATGGCCTCGGGCAGCAGGTGGCGGCGCTGGACTGATCCCACATGTTTGCCTCCCAGCCATGGCGTATTAGGCTTGCAGAGTTTGGCCTTGATTTCCACATAGTCGGTAGCTGTCAGTGACTGCCTCCACTCCTCGTGAGGGTTGTCATCCATATCAAGGCCGTAGTACCTGTTGATGACAGCAACATTTAGATTGACCACCTCCTCGCGGACATAGACGAATGGCTTCTCCGGGCAGGGCTGATGGGAGTAGAATTCCTTGACTATAGTGATGTTCGCTATCTCTGGCCGTTGAGCGAACATTTCCCATTGCTTGTTGTGGATGGTTTCGAACAAGGCACGCTCTAGACCAAGGTCCCCCGTTTGCCGCGTGTAATGGAAGCCTTGCTCCTCCCATATTGCCTGCTTGGAGAACTTGTTTCTGTATCTATCCTCGTCCTCCTTATAGAAGAATCTGTTGTAGATGGGTTTTTGGTTTGATGTTGAAGCCATGTGAACGGTTGTACTTGACTGAAACTAGAAAGAAAAGAATAATGAGAGAGCAGGGGAATCAAAAGAAGATAGCAAAAAGGTGGAAGTAAAGTAAAATGAAATGAGTGAGTGGGGTATAAATAGGAGCTGCCAAGAGGTGCGGGGCGGCATTAAATGCCCAACGGTCCGATTTTCTTACGCACGTTACGGATTTTATGGTCGTTATTTTTGGAGCCGTTGACGGCCAACTAGCCGTTACGTGTTGCTGCGCTGGCTGCTGTCTCGGCAGGATGGTGGGCGGGCTTCTTGCTGGGCCTCCTTCTTAATCCTGCTCTTGTGTTCCTAAAAAAATAACATTAGCAATAAAAATAATTAAATAATTTCTGAAAAATAAAATTCTAAAAACTAATCTAATCCTAAAATAAAATAAAATAAACTCTAATCCTAATGCATAAAAATAAAAATAAAAATAAAAAAATAAAAAAATTTAAGTTATGTTGGGAGTGCATTTGGGTGCATCTCCCCAGACATATCCACTTTCTGAGGTGGTTTGACTTTTTCTTCCCTCCTGGGGGGTCCTTCTGTTCCTTCAGATGTTGCGTGACTGGGTCCTAAAGTCTGCCCTTTGGTTTGTCACGTCAGCTGCTGCCTTGACATGTTTCCTCACTGATTTTGGCAGCTCTTGCATCTGGGCCTCCTTTTCCTTCTTCTGAGGGTTGTAGCAAATTCATCTTTATGCTCTGGTCCTCTACCCTCATTGTCATCTCCCCGAGTTCCAAGTCTATAAGCGTTCTGCCCGTGGCCAAGAATGGTCTCCCAAGAATGATAGGGGCTTTCTCATCGGCCTTGCAATCTAAGATGAGGAAGTCGGCGGGGAGAATCAGGTTGCCCATCTTTACCAGAATGTCTTCAATCTTTCCCTCTGGTTGTACAAATGAATGGTCAGCTAGTTTAAGCATGACGGAGGTCAGTTTGGCAGGCCCAATACCTAGTTTATTGAAGATGACCTTTGGCATTAGGTTGATGCTGGCCCTCAAGTTACACAGGGATCTGGTCTCATGTTTTCTGTCTAACCTGCATGGGATAACAAAACTTTTCGGATCTGTTTGCTTGGGCGGCAGCTTGTTATGCAACATAGCCATGCATTCTTCAGTGACGACCACTATCTCGAACTCTCCAATCCTCTTCTTCTTTGAAACCATGTCCCTGAGATGTTTGGCATAGTTTGGCATGCTTTGAATGGCTTCTATCAGAGGTATATTGATATGCACCTGTTTCAGAATATCCAGGAATTTTCTGAACTGGTGTTCTTGCTGTTGTTGCTTGAGTTTTAGGGGGAATGGTGCTAGAAGAAGGATATCCTCTATGTGCTCCTTGCTTGGGGGCTTAGTCTGAGGAGGGTTATCCATTTAAGAGCCGCTGTTGTGCTCTGCCGCTAGGGCGGCTAGTGTTGGCGCTGGGGCAGCTAATGTTGGTGCTGCTGTGGCAGGCTTGCTTTTCTGGTCTGGTTGCACTTCTGGCTGTTCCACCATCTTGGGTTCTTCCAACTGCTTCCAACTCCTTGTAGATATAGCCTTGCAATATTCATAAGTGGGTTTGGCTGCTTGTTGCGTGTAAAAGAGTCTATCGCAATTGGGTGACAGTATACACGTCACAAGTAATAAAGTGATATGAAGTATCGGATATCGTCTCCACAAGGACTGGAAATACTTCTATCCTTAAATCTCTGCACAAGAAAAGAAATAATTTTAATAAAGTGATTTTGGAAAACTTAAAGATAAACTAAGGTAAAAGAGGAAATTAGATTGAGAGAATAGGCTGGTATTGATTTGCTCAGTAGTGCAGGTATTGCACTGTTCAAAGGGACTTCTGTTGTTCCAGTCATTGCGCCTGTCATGGCAGCACCTGTCGTTGCGCCTGTCACGACAGCACCTGTCGCGGCAGTAGTCTGTTGTTGTTGCGACAGCGGCCAACAACTCTGTACTTCAAGTTTGGCAAGAATCCCTATTTTGACTTGTCCTATCCCTAAGCCCAAGTTCTGTCGATGAACACGTCTTGGATGATACCTCCCGACGTGAATCGAACGATGAACACCGATGTTTGTGAATTCTTCTTTAGCCACTTAACCTTGTACCTATCCCTAGGCCAAGATGGTTTAACCATAAACTGGAAAACTCGTATTTACTCTTTTCGTATACTTAACTCTCCCGATATTAAGTAAATGAATAACCTCACAATGCTCTCCCGAAACTCTTATGAGATGTTGAAACCAGAGTAAATAAACTTGAAGCTTTTATTAATTGAACAGAAAAAATCCTAAGAAACATTACAACCCTTAAAACTACCTTACAAGATCAACCCTTAGCCCTAGGGGAAGTTTAGAACATGTTGGAGAGAGAAAACGACTAGGTTTTTGGGGGAAGACGGCTAGGAGCTGGATATCCTCTGCCTTGTCAAATTACAATCATATATATAGGCCTTGGACTTAAGTTTTCTTAATGGCCAAGAATACTAGTATGAATTCAAGTACAACTCTATTAAAGACTAAATCTCTGAGTAGATGTCTTTTAATTCGCCCTATCTTCTTGCTTTGACTTTTTCCTCAAACTTTGGGCAAGACCTTCCTTGTGCTTCTGGCCTCAGAAAATTATGCGAGTGGTCTACAAAAATCAGGCTTTAAATGCTCTATCAATCGAACTCCACTTCGCATTTCCCATCACCATAGTCTTCACCGTCGCCTCTTCTACCACGGAAAATGTCACGACAGTGTTTTAATAGACAATCTCCTTCAATCCTTCACTCCAGTTCTACTGTTGTCTTCTGTTCCTCTGCTGCCCTGGATGCTGCCACGACAGGTACCTGCAAGAATAGACTAAAATCAGCAGTACATGTGCAATATTTTCCATTTGTGATGTTTATGAAAAATCTATCCTAAAATGCAACTAAACATGCTTGAGTGCATCAATAATATGGGTAAATGAGGGTTATAATATAGAACATTTATGCACTCAACACACCCCCAAACTTAAGTTATTGCTTGTCCTCAAGCAAATACACTCTAACTAAGAATAAAACTTTTTTTTGCTTTGGCTTAACTTAATGAACTACAATTACCTACATCACCTTCACCATCAAGATCAATACCTTTTTGGATGTTTAAGGACTTATCCAGAGCAACGCTATAATTCTCGTGTAAGTGTGTGCGGGTTTTGTGAACAAATACGTGCCTAGACTCCTTAGTAACTAGAATAGTTATTTTATTCACTTGAGTTTTATTTTGAAACAATTTTGACTTGAGGCAATTTTTGGGCTCCTTTAAGTTTTTTTTCTAACTTAGACCGAAATTTTCTTTCTTTTTTTCTACTAGAGCCGGTTTTGGGCACCTCTAGCTATCTTCCTAGAGCCGGTGTTAGGCACCTCTAGGGGCAACTGAGTCTAAGTTTTTTTTTCTAACTCAAGTGATTAAGCTTCCTATTTTAAGTTTACTAACAGAGTCTTAATAGCATATAAGTCACAAAGGTGTTTTTAGCGTTTAGAACTATAGCAAGGCTCTAAATGTTTCCTAAACACCCTAAAGACACTGTCACGACAGAGAATGCCGCGGCAGGAAAGATAAGTTCAAAAACTTAAGCCAATTTTTTTTCGACACAAAAAGAACTAGTAATGAGACACAAATTAGATTAAGTTCGTTAATTAAGGGAGGACTGCCTACCCCAAACTCGAGGGTTGCATTGTCCCCAATGCATGACAACAGAAAAAAAAAGCAAAACATCACAAATAGAAAATAAAACACAAACGACAGAAAGAGTAAGACAAAAACTTAAGTTGATGTGTTGTCGTCGCTGCTGTTGTCGATGTGGAGCTACCGACGGGTAGTCACTTTCGTGGCGGAGGCAGGTCTTGTGGCTGGAGAGGGTGAGGCTACCTTCTTCTTTGCCTCTCGAGGTGGCTGGACTCTAGTGGGTGAAATTTTTGGGGACTTGTCCAGGACCTCGAGATCACTATCACTGCTACGGTTGTCGTCTGCTCTGTCGCAGCAGGGTCCCTCAACATCAATATCAAGCTTTTTCTTCTTCACGGGAGGGAAGTCCTTGGCTATCTCTCGGACGACAGAGGGTTCAGAATCGGAGTCATCCTGCCAGACTGAGGAGGAGGAGAAGCCTTCAAAATATTTTGGGTCTAAATCTGGCAGCAGTTCCTTTCGTTTGGTTCCTCGAGGAGTGGCAGATCGTCTGCCGCCCTCTCCGGATGTGGCAGATGGTGAAGCAGAGGCAGCTATCGGTGTGGGCGTCTTGGGGCTGGCAGCAGGTGCTGGGGCATAAAGAAGGTTTTCTGGAAAAAGAGGGAACTGCACGTTTGGATAATTAAGCTCAACTCTAATAAAGTTTGTCGTGGCAGTGGTGAAGTCCCTCATGTATTCCATGAATCACAGCTGTCGTGCCTCCATCTTTTTTAGCAGTTGAATTATTTGGCTGGGGTGTCTTCTGGAGTGGCTGATGGTGTTGTCGGCTCAGGTTCTGCCGCGACAGGTTCTGTTGATTCTGGTTCTGTCGTTGGTTCTATCGTGGCAGAGGGATCAACATATGCCATTGGGGAGGCTGCCTTCAGCTCCATCAAGTTGTAGATATTCTGTTGTGTCCACCCCTTGCCCTAGATCTTCAAGTCTTCATCAATTTCGGGCACGTTGTTGTCTCGGCAGAGGGATGTGATTAAGTAGGGGAAGAAGAGGGGGCCTTTATCTTTTAATGCACACTCATGGATGCCATCGAGGATGTATTTAACCACGTTGATCTGTCATTCATTAATGATGGAGTGCACGAGGGCAAGCCTCTGTCAGTCCACTGTTTGGCAACAGGTGTGAGTTGGGTTCTTCGCACCGTCCAACTATGTTTTGGATCTTCGTTCCAGTTGGTGCCTTCTTCAATCAAGTCTGCCATGATGCCGTCATAGTCTGCCGGTGACAGATTACTAATGAACCTACTGTATGCATCCTCTTTCCTACCCACATATATGCCATATAGAGTATTGATGTAGGCTGGTTCGAGAGTGATTTCCTTACCTCTAATAGTGACTGTCGTGGCATCCTTGGATGTGACGACAGCATAAAATTCACGGACAAGTGTAACATTCATCTCCTCGGGTTGTTCCGCAGACATCTGCCACTTTAATGCAATGATCCGTTTTGGCAATGAACCCTTCAAGCCCTAGATCTCCTGTCTTCTTTATGTAAATGAAGCCTCTTTCCTCCCACATTTCCCTTTTCTGAAAAGATTCGTAATATCTTTTCTCTGAATCTATTGAGGCGAACCTTCTTTGAATTCTGCTGTGGCTAGGAGTGGAGACTGCCGCGGCAGAGGTGGAGGCAGAATTTTTTCTGGTTGATCTTTGTTGAGTGTGTAAAAGTTCTATTATTTACACCCTTTTTAACCCATATTTCTGCTGCATTCAAGCATTATTCATTGCATTTAGGTTAGTTTACAGCAAAACATCACAAATATATTAAAAGGCACATATTCTACTAAGAATGGTTGTTTTTGCAGGTAGATGTCGTAGAAGACGGTGAAGGCAGGCGCTGGGCGGAGAAGCAGAAGAGCTGAACCAGACAAGCAGACAAAGAGGACGATGCTGCCATGGTGCTACCGTGACAGCAGAGGACAACAACAAGTTAGTGGAGAAAAAGCAAAGTGGACCTCGATAGATAGAGAAAATTCTGCTCGTCTGTTGTGTGAAAACCATATATTTTTCCAATCCCTGGATCAAAAGATATGTCAAGCCCAAAGTTCAAGGAGAGGAAATCCCAAGAAACAAGGAAGACGGCTGGAAAGTAGATTCCTTGAAGATTAAGTCTTTATTAGAATCATACTTTTAATTAAAGTTGTAATCCTTGTTAACTTAGATAACTTGAGCCCAAAGCTTATATAAGGGCATGTATTTTAACCTAGGGGATATATCATATCGAATATCCCATAACCGACAACCAAAAAAACCCTAGTCGTTTACCCGCCGCCGACATGTTCTAAATTCCCCTTAGGGCCACGGGTTGATTTGTAAAGTAGTTGCAAGGGTTGTTTTGTTTTAGGAATTTTCAGTTCAATAAAATAAACTTCAAGTTCTCTTATTTTGGTTATTAATATCTTGCAAGAGCATCGGGAGAACATTATGAGGTTATCTATTTACTTAGCATCGGGAGAGTTAAGTATACGAAAGAAATAAGAGCAAGTTCTCTAGTTTATAGTTGAACTATCTCGTGCCTAGGGATAGGGCGAGGTTAAGTGGCTAAAGAAGAATTCATACACATCGATGTTCATCCTTCGATTCACGCCGGGAGGTATCATCAAGACGTGATCATCGACAGACTTGGACCTAGGGATAGGCCAAGGCAGATCTGGGATTCTTTCCAAACTTCAAAGTACTGAGTTGGTGTGTTTGCTGCCGCGACAATCAACGGACTGCTGCCGCGACAGGTGCTGCCGCGACGGGCGCGACGATAGAACTGGACTTCCTAAACTCTGCAATACCTGCACTACTGAGCACTTCAATACCAGCCCATTCTCTCTATCTTGATATTTCTACTCTTTTATTTACGTTTACCTTATTATTTTCGTGACAACTCTCAAATATTTCCTTTACTTTCGTGCAGTGAATTAAGGTGAAGCTATTAGCCCAATCCCTGTGGAGACGATATCCGATACTTCGTATCACTTTACTACTTGCGTCGTGTACACTTGCACTACCATTGCGATAGACTATTTTACACGCAACAAGTTTTTGGCGCCGTTGCCGGGGATTGGCAACATAACTCTACCTTTTCTTTCACTGCACTTTTCGTTTTTATTTTTATTTTTATTTTTATTTATCTGTTTTTCTTTGGTGCATTCAACTCTTGCTTTTCACAAGGTTTCTTGTTTATGCGCAGATCGAAACGAGGTGAAGATCCTGAGTATCAATTAGATCCGGAGATCGAACGTTCATTCAATCTCAAGAAACAACTTCGTCACTTACTAGCCAGGAACGAGTACCTTGAGGAACAGCTAGAGAAGATGGCCAACCAAGGAAACGACCCGCCTGTCGGCGATATTAACCCGCCTGCCGCTGCCGGACGACGGTCCTGTCGTGACTACATGTTGAACGATCATGTAGAACTGGAAACCACGCTGCCGGACATAGATGTTGACAATTTCGAGCTGAAACCTGTCATGTTTAGTATGATCAACAATGCCGGTCAATTCAGTGGTGCTGTGACAGAGGATGCTAGGGAGCATCTCAAAACGTTCCAGGAAATCTGTGGTTCGTTTAGACTGCCAGGAGTTAATCCGGAGATACTGAGGCTTCGGTTATTTCCCCATTCATTGAGGGACAGAGCAAAGACTTGGTGGAATAAACTTACGCCGGGTTCAATTAGAACTTGGGCAGATTTATCTCGTGAATTTTTATCTCGTTTTAATCCTTCGCATTTATCTGAGCGATTACGTAACGAAATTGCTACTTTTCAACAGGAAGATGACGAGCCGATGCACGAGGCCTGGGACATATTTACTACTCTTCTACGGAACTGCCCAATGCATGGATTCCCCGTCTGGAATCAGGTAACAAAGTTTTATATTGCTGTCAACTTACAAACTCGTATACGAATTGATTCAGCAGCAAACAGACTATTATTGGATTTAGATCTGGACGAGGCAATGCAAGTATTGAAAAATCTGGCCAAGAATGAGGAGCAGTTTCCGACAGCAAGAAGAGGGGGTAAACGGGTACTAGCTGTCAAGGATTATGAGGCCGACAGCACAATGAAATCACAGGTAGCATTCCTTACTAAGGCAATGAAAAAATTATTGAATGATGATGGACAACATGGATTTGCTGTTGAGGAGGTATGTGAAATCTGTGAGGGAAATCATAGTTCGGATGAGTGTCCTATACAGTTAGAAGAAGGGAAATATGTTGGAAACTACAAGCCGAGTTACAATTCCAACAACTATAATCCCAATTGGAGAAAGGATCCCAAGTTTTCTTGGAGTAATCCTAATAATGCCCTGAATCCTCAAGCACACAATCAGAATCAGGGAGGACCTAGATTGCTGACGCGACAGCAACTGCCACCACAACTGCCACCGCATCTGCCGTCGCAACTGCCGCCGCAGCAGCAACAGCAGCCACCAGCTGCCACGAGCAGTATACTGGAACAGACTCTGGCCACTTTTATGTCTCAGACAGGTACTTATATTGAGAATATGAATCAGTTTGTCAAGAAGACAGAGAATTTCATGGATAAAACAGAGATGCGGATGACGAATCATGAAGCTACTCTAAAATCTCTGGAGACACAAATGGGTCAGGTTTCCCAACATATTAAGCCGAGGCAGACTGGAGGATTCCCTAGCAATACTGAAAATGCTAGGCAGCCCACACATGAGCAGTGTAAGGCAATTACTACTAGGAGTGGGAAGAAATTACCAGGGCCAGAAAGAGAAGCTGAAACAGTAAAGGAACCAGCCTTGGACAGACCTGCCGAGGAAGCTGCCCCGACAGGTAACAAACAGACTGCTGCCGATGAGCCTGTCACGACAGCAGAAGCGACAGAGGAGAAAAACGATGAACCCAAACCTCCTCAGATTCGTATGCAGTGGGAAGGACGTATTGCTGATTATCGTCCCCCACCTCCTTTTCCTCAACGGTTACAACAAGCTAAGCAAGAATCTCAACTTAAAAAGATATATGATATTTTTAAGCAGGTTCATATTAATATTCCGCTGTTAGATGCCGTTAGGGAGATGCCCGGTTACGCCAAATTTCTCAAGGATGTCATGTCAAAGAAATCTAAACTTGGGGAATTTGAAACGGTAAAGATGACAGAGGGTTGCATGAGTATTCTTCATCGGCAGCCACCCCAGAAAAAGAAGGATCCGGGGAGCTTCATCATACCTTGTGTAATCGGAGATAAATATGTGGGTAAGGCACTTTGTGATATTGGTGCTAGTGTTAATTTAATGCCAAAATCTGTTTTCCAGAAATTAGGTATTGGAAAGGCGCGGCCCACGACAGTAACTCTGCAGCTGGCAGATCGCTCTTATATTCATCCGGAAGGAAAAATCGAAGATATTCTGATAAGAGTGGATCACTGATTGATGTGGAGAAATGAGAACTCACCATGAGAGTGAATGATCAAGAGATTAAGTTAAATGTTCTCCAAGCTATGAAGCATGCTGATGTAGACGAGGAATGCAAGGCTATCACTGACGTTACCCTTGATCAACCCTGCATCAGGTCGGGCTGTCACGACATCAAATTTGGGCACTGCCGCGGCAGCCACCTACAGGCCTGTCACGACAGCACTGACGACAGCACCGACGACAACAACTCCTCTGAATCTGACACATCTGATACTGAAGATCAGGAGGAGGTAAACTGGATAGGCAATCGTCCAGGTAAGTTATTCGAACCTCTGAATTATACTTCGGATAGCCATGTAATCCAAAAGCCATCTACTGTTGAACCACATGCCTTAGAACTGAAGCCCCTGCCAGGGCAACTTAAATATGCTTTTCTTGGTTCAAATGATATGTTGCCCGTAATCATCTCTTCTAAGCTGCCGCAGGAACAGGAACGGCAGCTAATAGGCATGCTTCGGCAGCACAAAAAGGCAATTGGATGGACGATAGCTGACATTCAAGGCATTAGTCCGGCGTTATGCATGCACAAAATCCTTTTAGAGGAAGATCACAAGCCGACTATAGATGCCCAAAGGCGGCTAAACCATGCGATGAAAGAGGTGGTGCGTAAAGAGATAATCAAATGGTTAGATGCTGGTATTATTTACGCCATCTCCGACAGCAAATGGGTGAGCCCGATGCAATGCGTTCCAAAGAAAGGAGGAATGACCGTGGTGACCAACGAAAACAGTGAGTTAATCCCAACCAGGACTGTGACCGGTTGGAGGGTTTGTATGGACTATCGAAAGCTTAACAAAGCTACCCGAAAGGACCACTTTCCTTTACCCTTTATTGATCAAATGCTTGATAGATTAGCGGGTAAACCTTACTATTGTTTTCTTGATGGTTATTCAGGGTATAATCAAATTGCTATCGCACCGGAAGATCAAGAAAAGACGACTTTCACATGCCCCTACGGAACGTACGCTTTTAGGAGAATGCCGTTTGGATTATGTAATGCACCCGCCACCTTCCAAAGGTGCATGATGGCCATATTCTCCGATATGGTAGAGGACTTCCTTGAAATCTTTATGAATGATTTTTCAGTCTTTGGAGACGATTTTGAGAGCTGCCTCGGTAATCTACAAAATGTACTTGAAAGATGTGAAAAAGCGAATCTAGTCTTGAATTTGGAAAAATGCCACTTTATGGTGGATGAAGGGATAGTCCTCGGCCATAAGATTAGCTGCCGTGGGATAGAAGTCGACAGAGCCTAAATAGAAGTGATCGAGAAGATGTCGCCGCCGACCACAGTCAAGGGCATTAGAAGTTTCTTGGGACATGCTGGTTTTTATCGGAGATTCATTGCAAATTTCTCAAAAATCACCAAGCCCCTATGCCATCTTTTGGAGCAGAACCGACCCTTTGACTTTAATGATGAATGTACTGAAGCATTCAAGGTTCTGAAGGAAAAACTGGTAACAGCCCCAATAGTACAGCCACCAGATTGGACACAGCCATTTGAGATTATGTGTGATGCTAGTGACTATGTTGTCGGGACAACACTTGGGCAGCGGAGAGATAAGTTATTTCATGTCATATATTATGCCAGCAAAACATTGAATGACGCCCAAGTGAACTACACCACCACAGAAAAGGAGTTATTAACTGTGGTGTTCTCCATTGACAAGTTTCGTTCTTACATACTTGGAACGAAGGTAATAGTGCACACAGACCACTCTGCCCTGAAGTATTTGTTCGCAAAAAAGGATGCAAAGCCTAGATTGATACGGTGGATCCTGCTATTGCAAGAATTCGACCTTGAAATCAAGGACAAAAAAGGGACAGAAAATCAGGTGGCAGATCACTTGTCAAGGTTGGAGAAGGGACAGAGTCTACCAACAGATGAGACAAACATACTGGAGACCTTCCCAGACGAGCAGCTCTTTGCTGCCGCAATCACTGCCGCGACAGCCATGGCGGCAGGTAAGTCTTCTGAACTCCCCTGGTATGTTGATTTCGTTAATTTTATAGTTAGCGGAATAATTCCTTCTGATCTTAATTATCAAGCCATGAAGAGGTTCCAAAATGATGTTAAGCATTATTATTGGGACGAACCTCTTCTCTTCAAAATATGTGCAGATCAGGTTATAAGGAGGTGTGTACCACAAGAAGAGCAAGAAGACATACTTTATCACTGCCATGCTTCACAGTATGGAGGTCACTTAGGAGGCAACAAAACTGCTGCCAAGGTGCTGCAGTCAGGGTTTTATTGGTCGTCACTGTACAAAGATGCACAACTCTTTTACAAGAACTGTGACAGGTGCCAACGGACAGGAAACATCTCAAGGAGAAACGAGATGACACTGCAGAACATTTTAGAAGTCGAAATTTTCGAAGTTTGGGGGATTGATTTTATGGGACCTTTTCCATCTTCATGTGGGAATCTATACATCCTCCTAGCAGTAGATTATGTCTCTAAGTGGGTTGAAGCCATCGCCACACAAAAGAATGATGCCAAGACAGTCCAACGGTTTTTACACAAAAACATCTTTTCTAGGTTTGGCATCCCTAAGGCGATTATCAGTGATGAAGGGAGACATTTCGACAATAGGGTTATTGCTGCCGCCCTGAAAAAGTATGGTGTCAAACATCGGATCGCGACAACATACCACCCGCAGACCAATGGACAAGCTAAAATATCTAATAGGGAAGTTAAGAACATTCTTGAGAAGATGGTTAAGCCAACTAGGAAAGACTGGTCTTTACTCCTCAATGATGCGTTATGGGCATATAGGACAGCTTTTAAGACTCCATTGGGCATGTCTTTGTACCGATTGATTTATGGGAAAACCTGTCATCTACCTGTCGAGATAGAACACAGAGCATACTGGGCGATCAAGGCAGTGAATATGGACTTGGACAAGGCAGGCCAAAAAAGGCTGTTAGATCTGAACGAGATTGAAGAAATACGGACAATGGCCTACGACAATGCAAGAATTTACAAGGAGAAAACTAAGAAGTGGCATGACAGGAAGTTGCTGCCACGACAGTTCTGCCCAGGGCAGCTTGTATTGTTGTTCAATTCTAGACTTAAACTCTTCCCAGGGAAACTGAAATCCAGATGGTCTGGCCCATTCCAAGTCGTATAAGTTTTTCCCCATGGTGCCATCATAATCCGATCATTAAAAGACGGGCACCAATTCAAAGTCAATGGACAGCGCCTCAAGCATTATCAGGGGACTGAAGCCCCAGGAATACAGGAAGTGGTTACCTTAGGAGATGCCTCGCAAGACATCCCTAATTTAACCTAAATTTTATTTTTTTTATTATTTATTATTTATTAGGAAATAAGGTTTATTTTATTCGAATAATGTTTTTATATTTATTGTTTTTAGGAAATAAAGGAGGCAAGAAGAATAGGAGAAGTGACCCAAGCCCACCATCCATCCCTCAGCCCAACAAAGCCCAATATTGAAGCTTGTCGTTCCAGCTGCCGCGGCGGACACGGAAAAGACAGGCTGTCACCAGAATGTCACGATAGACGCGGAAACGTGTGACAGACGCGTAACAGACGCAGAAACGCGTGTCAGACGCGTCAGACACGCTAAATCTCAACAGTCGCCCCGTTATTCACGCCTGTCCTTACAGCTTCAACGGGCAGCAACTCCTCCTCTATAAAACCCCGTTTCATTTTCATTCCATTCACTTCTGTTTTTCCTTACTTGCTCTCCCCTTTAGTTTTATTTTGCTTTATTTTACTTTCAACAACCCTTGCACTAACATGTCTTCCAGAAGAACCCACCGCAGTGCTGCTTCAACTTCTTCACCGACAGCGCCTACCCCTCAATCCTTTGCTACTAAAGATTTATGGGAATAAAGAGGCTTCCTTTACACCCCAAGAGCAGTCAATAAGGGCCTCAAGCCTTTCATCGCAAGGACGATTAGAGCTCTCTTGTGGGAAACATTCGCGGAGCAGCCAGCAGAGATGAATGAGACGCTGGTGAGGGAATTCTATGCTGCCATCGACAGCAGGACGGCAACAACAGTGACTGTCCGAGGGACAGAAGTGCAGTTCACAGCCGAGCGCATTAACTCTTTCTATGGCCTCCACTTCGGCCCCAACAATGATGCCCACCATCAGTTCCTTGACACTCTAGACGATGCTGCCTTCGACGCTGTCATGGCAGAAGTGACAGAAGAAGGGACTGAATGGAACACGAGCCGTAAAAATCCCCACACAGTGAAGAGGGGACAGCTGCTGCCGGAGGCCAAACTGTGGAACGCCTTTATTAAGAAGAGGATTATGCCGTCATCACATCACACTACAGTTGACCAACAGAGGTTAGCCCTAATACACTCCATTCTCAATAAACGACCCATTAATGTGGGGAGTTATATACGGGAGAGTATTTTGGACTGCGCCCATAGATCGACGGCCCTCCTTTGCCTTCCCTACCTTATCACGTCCCTCTGCCGCTGTTATGCCGTGCCGAAAGCCAACACCGATCGCATAATGAAGGGACGGGGCTGGACAGACAAAAATATCATCAGCCTCATAGAACTGACAGTGGCAGCCCCTATCTCCCCCTTCAACCCCGCTGCCACCCCAGCTGAATCATCAGAGCAGCCAACCCCTGAACATGCCGCTGCAGCAGCTGCTCCGACAGACCCATCCACTCAAATCCTTGCTGCTATTCAAAGGATGGAGGACAGACAGCTGGGTCTCATGACATTCATCAAGGACTTTGCCGCATCCACGGTAAATTTTATTCACAATACTTTAAATTTTCCTGATGTTGTCTTTCCCACCTTTCCTGCCCACTACTTCACCGTCCCCACCCCTGCCCACACACCCACACCTGCTGCCACACCACATACACCATCTGCTGCCTCAATTCCATCACCTGCCCCGACGGCAGCTGGCAGCCCTCAGGCCAAAACATCCGCCCGAGGAACAAAGCGACCGGTACCTTCGGATGACATTGCTACCTTTGTAGCTGGATTCTCTTCTTCATCCGTCTGGACAGAAAGCGACGCCGAACCCTCTATTCGGCGGAACTTGGCGAAAGAATTTACACCTATCAAGAGGAAGAAAAGAATGGCCAACAAGAAAACTCTGCCCAAGGCCAGCAGCAGCAGCAACAACAGCAACAGCTGGGACATCGGCACTAGCTCTGACATCCAGGTTGTAGAGCAACCAACCCAGCCTGCCCCAAAGCCCAGAATCCGCCGCCAAATCCGCCTCAGCAGCAGCAGTGAAGACAGTGCTTAAAATTTAAGTTTCTTATTTTCTTATTGCTGCTTGCTATTTATATATTTTGTGATGTACTGCCTTCATTTTTCATTTGGTCATTTGCATTGAGGGCAATGCAACCCTCGAGTTTGGGGGTGGCAACCCTCCATATTAATGGAGTCCTAGTACATCTTAGTTAATTGTTGGTGTCTTTCACTTAGTTATTTTTCTCTAAAAAAAAGATGAAAATATTGAAAATTTTGGTTGAAAACTGTGAATTGAACTTACCTGTCATGACAGCTCTGTCGTGGCAGCGACTTTAGGATAGTTTTTAGGAAAAGTTTAGAGCCTTTCTATAGTTCTGAAAATTTAAACACCATTGTGACTGTTATACTGCTTAGACTTCTTTTAGCCAAACTAGAATAGGAAGCTTAGCACTTGAATAGCCCCTGGAGGTGCCTAACACTGGCTCTAGGAAAGAAGTTTAGCAAAAGAGACTCAATAGCCCTAGAGGTGCCCGAAACCGGCTCTAGGAAGTTAGCTAGAGGTGCCCAAAATGGCTCTAGTGAAACTTTAGCTTAAAAAAATAGAGAAATCGAGTCAAAACAAAAAAATAAAAGGAGCATGAAAAAAGTACCTTCAAAAGATAAACTTTGACATAAAAATTCGAGTTAAGAGTTGAATATTCTAGTGAATCTAAGAGAGTCTTGGCGTATAACTGTTCACAAGCATGCACACACTGCACGAGGACTATAGTGAGATTCCGGACAGATCCTAAAATTATCCGACAGGTTGCTGCCGCCACAGGGAACGGGCGACGGGTAAGGGAAAGTTCACTGTTTGAAAGCCAAAACAAAAATATTTCCTTTTTCTTTTAGGTCTTAGTTGCTTGAGGGCAAGCAAAAACTTGAGTTTGGGGGTGTGTTGAGTGTGTAAAAGTTCTATTATTTACACACTTTTTAACCCATATTTCTGCTCCATTCAAGCATTATTCATTGCATTTAGGTTAGTTTACAGCAAAACATCACAAATATATTAAAAGGCACAGATTCTACTAAGAATGGTTGTTTTTGCAGGTAGCTGCCGTAGAAGACGGTGAAGGCAGACGCTGGGCGGAGAAGCAGAAGAGCTGAACCGGACAAGCAGACAAAGAGGACGATGCTGCCATGGTGCTGCCGTGACAGCAGAGGACGACAGCAAGTTAGTGGAGAAAAAACAAAGTGGACCTCGATAGATAGAGAAAATTCTGCTCGTCTGTCGTGTGAAAACCATATATTTTTCCAAGCCCCGGATCAAAAGATATGTCAAGCCCAAAATTCAAGGAGAGGAAATCCCAAGAAACAAGGAAGACGGCTGGAAAGTAGATTCCTTGAAGATTAAGTCTTTATTAGAATCATACTTTTAATTAAAGTTGTAATCCTTGTTAACTTAGATAACTTGAGCCCAAAGCTTATATAAGGGCATGTATTTTAACCTAGGGGATATATCATATCGAATATCCCATAACCGACAACCAAAAAAACCCTAGCCGTTTACCCGCCGCCGACATTAGAAGCAGTTCAATAAAATAAACTTCAAGTTCTCTTATTTTGGTTATTAATATCTTGCAAGAGCATCGGGAGAGCATTGTGAGGTTATCTATTTACTTAGCATCGGGAGAGTTAAGTATACGAAAGAAATAAGAGCAAGTTCTCTAGTTTATAGTTGAACTATCTCGTGCCTAGGGATAGGGCGAGGTTAAGTGGCTAAAGAAGAATTCATACACATCGGTGTTCATCCTTCGATTCACGCCGGGAGGTATCATCAAGACGTGATCATCGACAGACTTGGACCTAGGGATAGGCCAAGGCAGATCTGGGATTCTTGCCAAACTTGAAAGTACTGAGTTGGTGTGTTTGCTGCCGCGACAATCAACGGACTGCTGCCGCGACAGGTGCTGCCGCGACGGGCGCGACAACAGAACTGGATTTCCTAAACTCTGCAATATCTGCACTACAGAGCACTTCAATACCAGCCCATTCTCTCTATCTTGATATTTCTACTCTTTTATTTACGTTTACCTTATTATTTTCGTGACAACTCTCAAATATTTCCTTTACTTTCGTGCAGTGAATTAAGGTGAAGCTATTAGCCCAATCCCTGTGGAGACGATATCCGATACTTCGTATCACTTTACTACTTGCGTCGTGTACACTTGCACTACCATTGCGATAGACTATTTTACACGCAACAATCTTGTTGCCATTGTAAGGGTATTGTAGAAATGAAAGCAAAGAAAATATTTTGAAAAGCGAAAATACTTGGAAACAGAGTAGAGAGAAGAAAATGAAGGTGAATAGTGAAATGAGAGGGAGGGTTTATATAGAACGGGTTTCTTCCCGTTGAAGTCGTAACGGGTGGCGTGAAAAATGGAGTCAGGATGTCACGCGGTTTCCTGACGCATCTGTTACGCGTTTCCATGTTTGTTGCACGATTGCTACGTGTCTGTCGCGACAGCTTGGTGATAGGTTGTATTTACGCGTCTACCGCGGCAGCTGGTGACCAGCTGTCACGACAGCCTTGTTACCATTGGGCTCCTTGGGCTGTTTTGAGTGTGGTGGGCTGGTTCATTCCTTCTCTTTACTCTGCTTCTTTTATTTACCTAAAAACTAAAATAAAGAAATATTAAATTCTTATTTCCTAAAACAAAAAAATAAAATAAAACTAAGTTAAATTAGGGATGTCTTGAGGGGAATCTCCTAAAGTAACTACTTCCTGCTCTCGTGGGGCTTCAGTCCCCTGATAGTGCATTAGCCTTTGTCCATTGACTTTGAATTGGTGCTCGTCCTTGATTGATCTTATTGTGACGGCACCATGAGGAAAAACCTGGACTACTTGGAAGGGTCCAGACCACCTAGACTTTAGCTTTCCTGGGAAGAGCTTCAACCTAGAGTTGAATAACAAAACCTTCTGCCCTGGTGTGAACTGTCGTGTCAGCAGTTTTCTGTCTTGCCACTTCTTTGTTTTGTCTTTATAGATTCGAGCGTTGTTGTAGGCCATGGTTCGGATTTCTTCAATTTCATTTAATTCCAATAGCCTTTTCTCTCCTGGTTTGTCCCAGTCCATGTTAACTGCCTTGATAGCCCAATATACTTTATGTTCTATCTCGACAGGTAGGTGGCAAGTTTTTCCGTAGATAAGGCGGTAGGGTGACATTCCCAATGGTGTTTTAAATGCAATTCTGTAGGCCCATAATGCATCATTTAAGTGAAGAGACCAGTCCTTCCTAGTTGGTTTAACCATCTTTTCCAGGATGTTCTTCACTTCCCTATTTGAGATCTCAGCCCTGCCCATTGGTTTGAGGGTGATATGCTGTTGCGATCATGTGCTTAACTCCATACTTCTTCAACGCACTAGCAATTATCCTATTGTCAGAATGCCTACCCTCATCACTAATGATCGCCCTTGGGATGCCAAACCTAGTGAAGATATGTTTGTGGACGAATCTTTGCCTGGTCTTGGCATCATTCTTTTGTGTGGCGATAGCCTCTATCCACTTGGACACGTAATCTACTGCCAGCAGTATGTACAGGTTCCCACAAGAAGCTAGGAATGGTCCCATGAAGTCTATTCCCCAAACATCGAAAATTTCGACTTCGAGAATGTTCTGCAGGGGCATCTCATACCTTCTAGATATGTTTCCAGTCCTTTGGCACTTGTCACAACGCTTGTAAAAGGCTTGTGCATCTTTGAACAGTGTAGGCCAAAAGAAACCAGATTGCAGAACTTTGGCAGCAATTTTGTTTCCTCCAAAGTGTCCTCCATAAGGAGCAGCATGGCAGTGGTGGAGCACTTCTTCCTATTCTTCATGTGGTATGCATATCCTGATGATCTGTTCTGCACTATGCTTAAATAGAAGAGGTTCATCCCAATAATAATGTTGTGCATCATTTTGGAACCTTTTCCTTGCTTGGTAGTTAAGTTCAGGAGGTAATAAACCACTAACAAGGTAATTTACTATGTCAGCATACCAAGGGATGTTAGAAAGTTTACCTGTCGCCATGGCTGTCGCGGCAGTGCTGGTGGCAGTGAATAACTGCTCGTCTGGGAAAGTCTCATGTATGTTAACTTTGTTTTTATCTTGATCCTTTCCCATCTCCAGTCTTGACAAGTGATCAGCTACTTGGTTTTCTGTTCCCTTTTTGTCCTTGATGTCTATATCGAATTCTTGCCATAGAAGAATCCAACGTATCAACCGTGGTTTTGCATCCTTCTTGGTGAACATATATTTTAGTGTTGAATGACCCGTATGGACAACCACTTTTGTTCCAAGTATGTACGATCTGAACTTGTCAAAGGCGAACACCACCGCTAGCAACTCCTTTTCTGTTGTGGTGTAGTTTATCTGGGCATCATTTAAGGTATTGCTGGCATAATATATAACGTGGAAGAGTTTCTCCTTCCGCTGCCCTAGTGCTGCCCCGACAGCATAGTCACTGACGTCACACATTATCTCGAACGGTAAACTCCAGTCTGGTGGTTGCACTATTGGGGTTGTTACTAGCTTCTCTTTCAGTGTCTTGAATGCTTCAGTACATTCAGTATTAAAGTCAAAGGCCCTATTCTGTTCCAACAAGAGACACCGGGGTTTAGTGATTTTATAAAAATTAACAATAAATCTACGATAAAACCCTACGTGTCCCAAGAAACTTCTAATGCCCTTGACTGTGGTGGGTGGCGACAGTTTTTCGATAACTTCAATTTTTCCTATGTCCACTTCTCTGTCGCAGCAGGAGACCTTGTGTCCCAGCACTATACCCTCATCCACCATAAAGTGGCATTTCTCCTAGTTCAATACAAGGTTTGCATCTTCACATCTTTCAAGCACCTTCTTCAAATTGCCTAGGCAATCGTCGAAACTGTCTCCAAAGACGGAAAAGTCATCCATGAAGATCTCCATGAAATCTTCCACCATCTCAGAGAATATTGCCATCATACACCGCTGAAAAGTTGTTGGTGCATTACACAATCCAAATGGCATTCTTCGAAAGGCGTACGTTCTGTATGGGCATGTGAAGGTTGTCTTCTTCTGGTCCTCCGGTGCAATTGCAATTTGATTGTAACCTGAGTAACCATCAAGGAAACAATAATAAGGCTTTTCCGCTAATCTATCTAACATTTGATCAATAAAGGGTAAGGGGAAGTGGTCCTTCCGGGTAGCTTTATTAAGCTTCCGATAGTCCATACAAACCCACCAACCGGTCACAGTCCTGGTTGGGATTAGCTCATTGTCCTTGTTGGTTACCACAGTTATGCCTCCCTTCTTGGGTACACATTGCACCGGGCTCACCCACTTGCTATCTGAGATGGCATAAATAATTCCAACATCAAGCCATTTGATAATTTCTTTTCGTACCACCTCTCGCATAGCTTCATTTAGTCTTCTCTGGGCATGAATCGTCGGTTTATGATCATCCTCCAACAGGATCTTATGCATACAAATTTCCGGACTGATGTCTTGGATATTGGCAATGGTCCATCCAATCGCCTTCTTATGCTGCTGTAGCATCCTGATCAGCTGTTGTTCCTGTTTCTGCATCAACTTAGAAGAGATGATTACGGGCAATGTATCGTTAAGACCAAGAAAAACGTATTTAAGCTGCCCTGGAAGGGGTTTAAGATCTAAGGTAGGTGTTGCGTGTTATAGTCTATCGCAATAGAGTGCAAGTGTACACGACGCAAGTAATAAAGTGATACACGAAGTATCGGATGTCGAATCCACAGGGACTGGAAATAGCCTTAACCTTGAATTGCTGCACAAAGAAAAATATAATTTTAATTGTTTGTAAGGGAATAATAAAGAGTACTGAAGATATAGGATTAAAGAAATCAGGATAGAGAGAATGGGCCAGTATTGAATTGCTTAGTAGTGTATGTGTTGCAATGTCTAAGACTGTCTGTTATGCCGTTGCTCCGCTCGCGGCAGCACCTACGGCGGCAGCGGTCTGTTGTTGTCGCGGCAGCGATCACACAACTCTGTACTTCAAGCTTGGCAAGAATCCCTGTTGTGCCTTGGCCTATCCCTAGGTCCAAGTCTGTCGATGAACACGTCTTTGATGATACCTCTTGGCGTGAATCGAAGGATGAACACCGATGTTGTTGAATTCTTCCTTAGCCACTTAACCTCGTCCTATCCCTAGGCCCGAGATAGTTCAACCATAAACTGGAGAACCCGTACTTATCCCTTTCGTATACTTAACTCTCCCGATATTAAGTAAATGTATAATCTCACAATGCTCTCCCGATACTCTTGCAAGATGTTGAAAACCAGAATAAGCAAACTTGAAGTTTATTTTATTGAACAGAAAAAATCCTAAAACAAATGCAATCCTTGCAACTACTTTACAGAATAAAGCCTTAGCCCTAGGGGAAGTTTAGAACATGATGAGAAGGGGGAAAACGACTAGGGTTTAGGGGAAGACGGCTAGAGAATAAGATATCATTCCCTAGGTCGAATTACATGCCTTCATATAGGCCTTGGGTTCAAGTTTTCTAATATGGCAAGAATACAAGTTTAAATTAAAGTAAAACTCTATTAAAGACTAAATCTTCAGATTAGATGTCTTTAATCCGTCCTCTCTTCTTTCTTGGAGTTTCTTCCTTGAACCTTGGGCTTGGCCTTCAGTCTGATCTAGGGCTCGGAAAAATATATGAGTGCTCCACGACAGACCGGCTTAATTTCCTCTTTCTGTCGAGCTCCATTTTACTTTTTCCCTTTCACCATTTGTTGTCGTCCTTGGCTGCCACGACAGCGGCCTTGGCAGCATATTCCTTCTCGACTTCAGTCCTGTGTTCAAGCTATGCTTTTCCACTGCCCTGAGTCTGCTACAGCAGCTACCTGTAAAAGTAACCAAAGTCAGTAGCAACTGTGCCTTTTTATATAATTGTGATGTGTAATTGAAATCTATCATAAATGCAATGAAATATGCTTGAATGCAGCAGAAATATGGGGTAAATAAAGGGTAAAAAGTAGAACTTTTGCACACTCAACACACCCCCAAACTCGAATCCTTGCTTGTCCTCAAGCAAATGCAACCTAACTAACATGCATGCAAACATATATATATATATATATATATATATATATATATATATAAATTTTTCCTTGGCTTAAGTTAGTGAACAATCCTTATCCACAATACCATCCCCATCATGTTTAGCACCTGTTCAAATATTTAAGGATCTACTTAGAGCAAAAGTATAGTTCTCGTTCATGTGTGTGCAATTATTATGAACATACTTGAATATAGACTTCCCTAGCAACTAGAATATTATACTTAGCTTTATTAGAGTTTTCCTTCGAGACTTAATTCATTTTTTCACTAGAGCCAGTAACGGGCACCTCTAGTTGTTTTCCTTCTTTGTCGAAAATTTTCTCTTCTCTACTAGAGCCAGTATTTCAGGCACCTCTAGTTAACTATCTAGAGCCGGTGGTAGGCACCTCTAGAATTTTTACTCTGGTTATTTTCCTAGAGCCAGTGATAGGCACCTCTAGGTTTCCTGAGTTTCTAGTCTCTTTCTACTCTAAGTTCTATGTTTTCTATTCTAAGCATGCTAGAGAAAGTCTTTTATCAAGTAAGTCACAAAGTGTTTCAGTTTTTTCAGAACTATACTAAGGCTCTACTTACTTCCTAAAATATTTTTAAGGGGCTGTCACGACAGAGATGGCAGCAACAGATAATAAAAGTTCAAAAATTTAAGCCAATTTTTTTTGCAAAAATAAACTAACACTTAGACACGAATTTCTAAACATAAAGATACTTCATAAATAGAGGGATGCCACCCCCAAACTCAAGGGTTGCATTGCCCTCAATGCATGATGACAAAATGAAGAAAAGAAAATAACAACATCACAATTATAACAAAATAGAAGACAACAAAGATAAGATAAAAACTTAAATTTTAAGTGTTGTCGTCGCTGCTACTGCTTTTGTTGATCTGTAGCTGCTAGCGGGCAGTGACCTTCATCGTCGGTGCCGGTAGATGTCTTGGAGAGAAAGAGGCGGTCTTTTTCTTGGCTTCCCTCGGAGGCTAGATGCGGGTAGGTGAGATCTGGGGTGGTCTCTCCAGCACTTGAATCTCCTCGGAAGAGCTGCTGCTGCTACCACTGCTGCTGCTGCTGCTGCCATCAGACTTCCTTTGGCCGGATGGTCCGTCTCCAGTGTTGGGTTTCTGCCGCTTCATCTAAGTGAATTCTTTGGACAGGTTCCTCTTGACAGAGGGCTCGCCATCGGATTCCTCCGAAATTGAGGAAGAGGAGAAACCAGCAATGAACTCGTCAAGGTCGAACATGGGCTCTTTTCTCTTTTCTCCCCTGGCAAAGGCTGTGGCGGTTTGGCTGCCACCTGTAGCTGTCGTGGCCGGGGTTGGAGTGTGTTGGGTCCCGTTGGTACGCCCCGTGGCGCAGCGGAAAAAATAATCTGACGTAATCCAGCCAGGATCCATGTACAAGAACGAATTCGGGGTGAAAAGATGAAGAGTAACCTTTTAAAACTCTGGAAACTGGAAAACCGACAGTATGTCAGAATAACCACGTCAAGTAAAATCGGAATCGTCACAGGTTCGCAACGATCTCTACAGAGTCCACCCGAACAAAACGAACAAAGTTTCCGCCTCCCTAACACTTAGGGATAAATTTCGACAGGTTTGAACACCTTCCAGGGAGCAGTCGAAATCCCTCCAGGGATTCCAGAAGCAGTCTGAAATCGACCAGGGGTTCTACTGGGACTTGGATTCGAACTAAGAAATCGCCAGGATTTTGCCAGGGGGCAAGAGGAACATCAGAAAAATATCGAACAGCTTCTTAGAAGAAATCTGGGACTTGTCGAAAATTCCAGAGGGGAATTCTCAGGGATATGTCGAAATTTGCAAGGAGGAATAGGGATGATTTGGTTGCTAGCCCTTGTCCCTTTAAATAGTATTTAGAGACTTAATTCTAGTTGAATTCCTTAAATCCAAGTTCCACCAAAATTCATAGAATCTAATTCTACTTGAAATTGGTTTATATTAAATATACATTATATTTAATAATATTAAATGAAATATATATATTTAATTATGTAGAATCTTATTCTACATAAAACATGGATTTAAATATACATTATATTTAATCCAAATATATATATATTTTTATTATATAGAATCTCATTCTATCTTTACTTGGATTTAAATATATTTAAATATATATTTTTAATTGTGCATAATCTAATTCTACATAAACTTGGAATTAAATATACATTATATAAATTCCAAATGTATATTTAAATTTCTAGAATCTTATTCTATAATATTTACGTCTCTAAATATTTTCCATTTTCTAAATAATATTTGATAAATACAATATTTATCCAATATTATTCCCATTTAAGGGAATTGCCGATTTCCCCTATCCTATAGGGGATTTTCGGCAACCTCCCTAAAATAGGGAGTATGGTTTCCAATTTTTTTTGTTTGTTTCATTCGAAGGGTGTGACCCTTGTAGGTTCATGCAACGTTAGTAGCAAAATTAGAACTATTCTAATTTTACAAACAATGAGTGGCATCTAGCAATACATCATTGCTACCTAAGTTGCATGAAGTCATGGTTTGACTTTCCTAATTCCTGAATAAACTTCCTTTATGTATTTCATCCTTTTGTCCTTTATATCTTAGATGAACACAAGTCATGGGTTAGTCACACTTGCGTTGTCCATCTAGTGTTTCTTGATGTCTTGAGTAGATTATGATAAACGAATCTCTATGATATCTCATATCATAATATTCGAGCATGGCCATGCATTTTCTAATCTCACTCAATCAAGTGGCCGAAGATATTTCTCCCATTATGTAGGAGGGATAAATCCTTTCTTGATCAACCATATTTCACTACATAGGTCATTATGTATCCAATCATCCGTCTTTATAATGTAGTCAGTTACGACACACATTTGACTATGTCAAGATACGTAAATCTTTATGTTGAAATCATGTTGATCTCAAGTCTGAGGATTATACATATGTTTATCATGAGCAATGTTGTGACTGTCACATAATTACCCAAGACACATGCTCATAGTGGGTCAATCCAGTATGTTGTTCTCTAACAAATACTTATGTGTTGATTTTGACATCTCTATGTCAATGACAACGCTTGTCATCAACCATATATTAGTCTTTATATATTATCATTGTCCATACCCGTAATATTATTCGACTAAGGATCCTATTTAACAATAATCGTATTATTGTATGGACATTATTATCCAATGGTTAGTTTGATGCACAGAAACATACCAAATGATAATAACGGCAATGCCATTACTTGATAAATCTAGTAAATTAGTATGTCTATTCAATCATCATATGATTGGTCTTTGGGCATACTTCAACAATCTCCCACTAGCACTAAGACCAATCATTCTTGTATCTAATACGATATGGCTTAGTGTAACTGACATGCTTATGCTGTGTCAAAAGCTTTGTCAGGGAGTTGACAAAGTTATCAACTTTGTGTGTATGTTGCATACTTTCACATCTCCAAGATGTAAGTATTTTAGAATATGTTTGGATTTATTGATGAGATCTGGGTTTTATTTGCTTACGCAAAGGTTCCATCATAACAGAGTTATGTAGCATCTAATATGCTGGGAACAACCCTTAGTTCAGAAGTGAACCCTTTAGATCCAAACATCCTTCTTTATTGCTATGTCGACTGTAATACATTCAGCCTATGTTGTAGAGTTAGATATTTTCTCATGTTGCTAACTCGCAGTATCTTTTATTAATGCAAAACGAATTGCGATCTTTAGTTCCTTTTGATGAGTATGTCATCTACATACAATACTTAGGAAAGTAACATTGCTCCCACTAGCTTTTTTGAAAACAAGACTCCCCTTTGTTTCTAGATAAACCAAATCTTTTGATTGTATCTTCTGAAAAGAATATCCCAACTTTGAGAAGCTTGCCTTAGTCTACAGATAGACCTTTGTAGCTTACATACCTTCCAAGTGTTTTACTAGAGTGACAAAACCTTCTGGATGTGTCATGTACACATTTGTTTCAAGTTTTTCCCTTAGGAAAGCGGTTTTGACATTCCTTTATTTGATTCCATAATCATGGTATGTAACTACTTGCAAGTGAGATTAAGATGGATTAAACATAGCTACAAGGAAGATGCTTTATCATAGTCTATACTATGAAGTTTGTCAAAAACTTTTAGCGATGAATCATCCTTTGTATGTTTTATCATCCATGTCGGTTTTTCCGTTTTGAAAAAAAAAACATCCATACCTCTTAGGTTTTACCCTTTTAGGTAACCAAAGTCTATACTTGGTTTTAGACATGGATACCATCTCATATCTCATGGCTCTTAGCCATTTCTCGAATTTTGGGCTCACCATTGCTTTCTAATAAGTCCTAGTCTTTATCTTGATCAAAAAAGAAGAGTGTTTCCATGTACGGAAAGTGAGAAATCCATATTTCTCAAGTATATGGTATTCTCTTAAGGATCAACACAATGGTTGTGTTTTGTTCCAATGTTCCTTGATCATTTGTGGAACATTCTCAATCTTTGGTTCATAAATTTGTTGTCTAAAATTTCTTCACATTCCAAATTCCATTTTTTTTCTTTTGTGAGAGGTAAACTCTTTCGAGAGAAACTCTCGTTTGAGCAACAAACATTTTGTTCTCGTTGAAAAATGAAATCCCTTAGTGATAAGTATTCTCTTTCGAGATAAACTATCGTTTGAGCAACAAATATTTTGTTCTCGTTAAAGTTGAAGAAATAATATTCTTTTGTGAGAATTAATCTCTTTCAAGATAAACTCTCGGTTGAGAAACAAACGCTTTGTTCTCGTTAGGATAAACAACAAATAGAGTTTTGAATCAATTCTCTATTTGTAAACATTTTAACATGTAAGTAACCTTAAAACTTCAAAGGTATTCTAGAACAATTCTTAGTCCATATCTTATATGACGTTTCGAAAAAAAAACACGATTAAGTATGAGAGTTGTTTTTCTAGTGTGTAAAGAAGTCGAAAATGACTTGTTTTGAATCAAAACATGTCTAACATATTTGATTCTCTTTCAAAGACTTTTCGTTCCACTTGTGGGATTTAATTATGGGACAATCCCATATTCTTTGAAAGTTCATCAAACTTTAAATATTCTTGAATTTGATCTCATCAAATTACCTTCATACTTTTTATGAGTTTGAGATTAGTCACTTGTTTTATTTATCTTATAAATATTATTGATTTGATTAGTTTAAAGATCATTGATTCGTTGTGCCATAAGAGATTAAAAGAATAACATTTATTTAAATAATCTCAAAATTAAAATATCTTGTCCTTACAAGATAACTAAAACTTAGGCACAAAATAATAATCTTAAAAACTAAAACAAATCTATTTAAGCAAAAACACATGTCCTAATGGATGATATAGCAACTCTTGCTTTATTTCCATTCGCAGGTCCATGTCTATTCTGATGCCTTCTCTTTAGAAGCCTCTGAGGTTGATGCCTCACTCGTTTTTGCTTTCTTGACTTCTTGTAGGTGTGTGGGGCAGTTTCTCTTCCAATGTCCGGTCTTGCCGCAATGGAAACATTTTCCATCCTTCTTGATTCCCTTCTTAGGTTTCAATGCCTCCTTTCCATCGGTTTGGTCTTACCATCACCTTTAGACTTTGCTGCCAATTTACCTTTCTTCTTGCCCTTGCGGACCATCAGAACATGTTTAGGTCCTACCTTCTTCAGGTTGATTTCAGCAGTTCTCAACATGCTGAGCAACTGTGGCAGCGTCTTGTTAATTTCATTCATATTGAAATTAAGGACGAACTGATTGAAACTATCCGACAACGATTGCAGGATGATATCAGTAGCTAATTTGTCTTTCAGCGGAAAGCCGAGCTTCTCCAACGTTTGGATGTAGCCCATCATTTTGATGACGTGAGCTCCTACGGGAGATCCCTCACTCATCTTGCATTGAAACAGAGCTTTAGAGGTCTCGTACCTCTCTTGACGAGCTTGCCCTTCATAAATCTCCTTGAGATTTTGAATCATATCATAAGCTACCATGTCCTCATGTTGCTTCTGAAGCTCAGGGGTCATGGAGGCAAGCATAAGACAACCGACATCCAGCATGTCGTCCATATGTTTCTTAAACTTGTCTTTGTCAGCTCTGGAAACAGTGACAACCGGTTCATCAGGAACAGGTTCTTCAATGACATATTCCTTCTTTTCCTATTTGAGAACAATTCTCAAATTGCGGAACCAGTCAAGGAAGTTTATGCCATTGAGCTTATCCTTCTCAAGGATATATCGCAGAGATAGAGTATTATTTGCCATTAATTTTACAACAAGGAAAATATGCTATATCAGTTTTACTAAATTTTAAAATTTATAGATAGGTCTTTACTATAAATTTACTCCCATTATTTTCATCAAAATTAAAAACCCTCTAGTTTTAATTTCGGAAAGACGTTTCGATAGTTTTTCTAGTGAGTGAGGATCCGTATTTCACCATTCCTAAATCAGCTTTGGCCAGTCTTTTAGGAAATGGTTATTTAGGTAAGTAACACCTTACTAGTTACATCTCATGTAATTCCTCATCTTTTGGCGAACAACTCTTGTTCTTTAAATCATCTTATGATTAACCAAAACTTTTAACCACTAGGTTTTCTAATCCTATTAGAACAACCCAGCTAAGTCAATACCAATATCTCAACCGGCGAATATCACTAGCTTATTCTTCGCGTTTAACTAAGATAGATAAATGTGACATTGCTTTGGCAAAGCTCGCATTATATCGATCGAAGCTTTAACGAGGGTAAATATTGGATGATTAAAACAGACTTAGAATTATAGTGAGGGATTTACTTAATTATCTCATCATTTTAACATTGATCCTATCAATAGAACTATGTTTAATCATGCTTATAAAACATCCATTGCATCACATACAAGGTAAATATAAGTGGTAAATAAATATGCAATGATTATAGCCCTTCTTAATCTAAGGCGACCCGTCCCAAGCCAATGGGGGGACCATTCTACTGAAGATAGAATCTGCTTCTGAAATGCCCAGTCCACCAGGGAAGGCCCACCACACTGCTACCTTGGTCCTTGCTTTATCTCCATGAGTATTTACAATTTTCAAAAACTCGCGTTACTTGCGAGGGAGTGAGATGAGAAGAGAAGTACAATAGAGGATAGAGAAAGGCACGACACGCAGGCCGTATTTATAAAAACCAAAACTATAAAGGCTATGGGTTATAACCATGCAAAACAAACACCGTGCAATCTAACATGCATTTCAAACATCGTGCGAATAAAGTAACGACATGTTTACGGAGTTTTAAACTGATTATCCCTATGTTGCGGTTAATGGGCCAAAGAAGGATCACGAGGTTTCATAAACCATTTGCGTTAACGAACAAATGCACCAGGTAGGTCAACATGAAAGAGAGGTGGCGCACTAAGCACACTTAAGTACCAGGTCTTTGATGATGCCAATCCTAGACATGTATTTTTCATAAGGTCTAACCATAACTCTTATGGATTCACCGTGAAAGATAGTTTGATAACTTTTATCAAATTAGAAGCCCTTTCAGAGATTTCATAAATCTATGAAACTACGAACAACTACTTGTTCACTAGACTAACTATTAGTCTCAACAGGTTAACATTTAACATTGAAGCAACCTAACATAGTTATGATTAACTCTTAATCATTCAGTGATAATCGAAATAAGTCTTTATTAGGTGTGATACGATAAACGATAAATATCTAAATCGAATCAAATAGCATGCATCTCATACATAAACATCACCCAAGAATTTAAGTCTGAATTCGTATGATACAAGTGGCTCTGATACCACTGTTGGGTCACGTCGGCACGCCCCGTGGTGCATCGGAAAAAAATAATCTGACATAATCCAGCCAGGATCCATGTACAGGAACGAATCTGGGGTGAAAAGATGAAGAGTTACCTTTTAAAACTTTGGAAACTGGAAAATCGACGGTATGTCGAAATAACCACGTCAAGTAAAACCGGAGTCGTCACATGTTAGCAACAACCTCTACGGAGTCCACCCGAACAAAACGAACAAAGTTTCCGCCTCCCTAACACTTAGGGATAAATTTCGACAGGTTTGAACACCTTCCAGGGAGAAGTTGAAATCCCTCCAGGGATTCCTGAGAGAGTCTGAAATCGACCAGGGGTTCTACCGGGACTTGGATTCAAACTAGGAAATCGCAAGGATTTTGCTAGGGGGCAAGAGGAACATTAGAAAAATATCGAACAGCTTCTCAGAAGAAATCTGGACTTGTCGAAAATTCCAGAGGGGAATTCCCAGGGATATGTCGAAATTTGCAAGGAGGAATAGGGATGATTTGGTTGCTAGCCCTTGTCCCTTTAAATAGTATTCAAAGACTTAATTCTAGTTGAATTCCTTAAATCCAAGTTCAACCAAAATTCATAGAATCTAATTCTACTTGAAATTGGTTTATATTAAATATACATTATATTTAACAATATTAAATGAAATATATATATATTTAATTATGTAGAATCTTATTCTACAAAAAACATGGATTTAAATATACATTATATTTAATCCAAATATATATATTTTTATTATATAGAATCTCATTCTATCTTTACTTGGATTTAAATATATATTTTTAATTATGTAGAATCTAATTCTACATAAACTTGGAATTAAATATACATTATATAAATTCCAAATATACATTTAAATTTCTAGAATCTTATTCTATAATATTTAAGTCTCTAAATATTTTCCATGCTCTAAATAATATTTGATAAATACAATATTTATCCAATATTATTCCCATTTAAGGGAATTGCCGATTTCCCCTATCCCATAGGGGATTTTTGGCAACCTCCCTAAAATAGGGAGTATGGTTTCCAATTTTTTTTGTTCGCTTCATTCGAAGGGTGTGACCCTTGTAGGTTCATGCAACGTTAGCAGCAAAATTAGAAATGTTCTAATTTTACAAACAATGAGTGGCATCTAGCAATACATCATTGCTACCTAAGTTGCATGAAGTCATGGTTTGACTTTCCTAATTCCTGAATAAACTTCCTTTATGTATTTCATCCTTTTGTCCTTTATATCTTAGATGAACACAAGTCATGGGTTAGTCACACTTGCGTTGTCCATCTAGTGTTTCTTGATGTCTTGACTAGATTATGATAAACGAGTCTCTATGATATCTCATATCATAATATTCGAGCATGGCCATGCATTTTCTAATCTCACTCAATCAAGTGGCTGAAGATATTTCTCCCATTATGTAGGAGGGACAAATCCTTTCTTGATCAACCATATTTCACTACATAGGTCATCACGTATCCAATCATCAGTCTTTATAATGTAGTCAGTTACGACACACGTTTGACTATGTCAAAATACGTAAATCTTTATGTTGAAATCATGTTGATCTCAAGTTTGAGGATTATACATATGTTTATTGTGAGCAATGTTGTGACTGTCACATAATTACCCAAGAAACATGCTCATAGCGGGTCAATCCAATATGTTGTTCTCTAACAAATACTTATGTGTTGATTTTGACATCTCTATGTCAATGACAACGCTTGTCATCAACCATATATTAGTCTTTATATATTATCATTGTCCATACCCGTAATAATATTCGACTAAGGATCCTATTTAACAATAATTGTATTATTGTATGGACATTTTTATCCAATGGTTAGTTTGATGCACAGAAACATACCAAATGATAATAACGACAATGCCATTACTTGATAAATCTAGTAAAATAGTATGTCTATTCAATCATCATATGATTGGTCTTTGGGCATACTCCAACAGAGTGGACGCAGCAGAAGGTGTTCTCGGTGTGGCAGCAGGGGTAGGGGTATGGGCAGGGGTGGGGGCAGAAAAATAGTGATCGGGGAAAGCAGGAATCAGTACATCTGGAAAATTTAAATTGCTTTTAATGAAATGTACCGTTGTTGTGGTGAAATCGCGGACAAAGCTCATCAGGCCCAGCTGTCGTTCCTCCATTTTCTGCAGGGTAGCCAGGATTTGGGTGGAGGAGTCGGCTGGGGGAGCTGCTTCTGTGGGCTGCCTCTGTTCTATGGCGGCAGGCTCTGTCTGGGTGGGCTCTGTCGGCTCACCTGCCGCGATAGACGGGTTGAAGCTGGAGATTGGTGTTGCGGCTTTCAGCTCCATCAAACTGAGTATGTTTCTCTCTATCCATCATTTTCCCCGGACTTTCAAATCCTCAACAATTTCAGGGACATTGTGGCCACGACAGAGTGCTGTTATGAGGTAGGAGAAGACAAGGGGTCCCGATGGTCGCATTGCACAATCCAAAATCCCTTCCTGAATATATCTACCAACATTAATAGGCCTCTCGTTTAAAATTGAATGAACGAGAGCTAACCTTGGTTGATCCATTGTGTTGTTGTGTGAGGAGGGCATAATCCTCTTTTTTACGAATGCGTTCCACAGTTTGGCTTCGGGGGTGAGTTCAGCTCGTTTCACCGTCCTTGGGTGTTTGGGGTCTATATTCCATTGGGTTCCTTCCTCGGTGAGTTCTGACATGACAGCATCATAATCTGCTGCCTCCAGGCTCTCCACGAACCTCTTATGTCCGTCTTCCTTTCTGCCGACGTAGAGTCCGTAAAGGGTGTTAATGTATTCTGGCTCAAGAGGGACTTCCTTACAACAAACTGTCACTGCTGCCACGTCTCTGCTGTCGACGGCAACATAGAATTCTCTGACCAGGGTGACGTTCATCTCCTCATGTTGCTCAGCAAACATCTGCCAATGTAGTGCTCTGATCTTACGGGCTATAAATGGTTTGAGCCCGAGATTCTCCGTTCGTTTGCTGTAGATGAACCCTTTCTCCTCCCACATATCCATTTTCTGAAAGGAGGTGTAGTATCGGTCATTGGACTCTTCGTTGAAAAATCGGTTTGGGATTCTGTCGTGGCTGGGAGTGGCTGCTGCTGTAGCAGAGGTTGAGGCAGCACTCCTTCTGGTGTTTCTGGTACTCATAGTTGCAAGAGACTGTAGAAAAATGAAAGCAAATGAAAATCTAGAGAGAAAACAAGTAGAGAGAGTAAAAGTTAAGTGAAAAATGAATAGTAAAACGGGGTTTATATAGATGAAGAGTTTCCTGTCTGTTGGAGCTGTAACGGCATGTGCGAATAACGGGGCCAGCTGTTACGTGGTTTTTGACGCGTTTCCGTGTCTACTGCGCGTCTGTTACGCGTTTGCGTGTCTGCTGCGACAGCGTGTTGACAGGCTGGATTTTCCGCATCTGTCGCGGTAGCTGTAACGACATACTCCTATTTTGGGCTTTTTGGGCTGATGGTGAGATGGTGGGCTGAGTTCACTTCTTCTCCTCTCCTTGTCTCCTTTATTTCCTGAAAATAATAAAAAACTTAGTTCCTAATAATAAAATAATTCTAACTTCCTAATAAATAAATATTTATATATATATATATATAATTAAATAATAATAATAATAATAAAATTAAGTTAAATTAGGGATGCCACGAGGGGCATCTTCTAAAGTAACCACTTCCTGCATTCTTGGGGCTTCAGTCCCCTGATAATGCTTCAATCTCTGTCCGTTGACTTTAAATTGGTGTCCGTCTTTTAAGGATTTGATCGTGATGGCACCATGGGGAAAAACTTGCACCACTTGAAACGGGCCAGACCATCTAGATTTCAACTTCCCTGGGTAGAGTTTCAACCTAGAGTTGAACAACAACACAAGCTGCCCTGGGCAAAACTGTCGTGGCAGCAGCTTCTTGTCATGCTACTTCTTTGTCTTGTTCTTGTAAATCCTTGCGTTGTCATAGGCCATTGCTAGGATTTCTTCAATCTCATTCAAGTCAAGAAGCCTTTTCTGTCCTGCCTTTTCCAAGTCCATGTTCACTGTCTTGATGGCCCAGTATGCTCTGTGCTCTATCTCAACAGGTAGATGGCATGTTTTCCTGTAAATCAGCCGGTAGGGTGACATTCCCAATGGAGTTTTAAATGTTGTTCTGTAGGCCCATAGTGCATCATTGAGGTGTAGGGACCAATCCCTTCGAGTTGGTTTAACCATCTTCTCAAGAATGTTCTTTACCTCTCTGTTGGATATTTCAGCCTGTCCATTGGTCTGAGGGTGGTAAGCTGTTGCGATCCGATGCTTAACGTCATATTTCCTTAAGGCAGCAGCTATTACCCTATTATCAAAATGCCTCCCTTCATCACTGATGATCGCCTTAGGGATGCCAAATCTAGAGAAAATGTTCTTATGTAGGAATCTCTGAATGGTCTTGGCATCGTTTTTCTGTGTGGCGACCGCTTCAACCCATTTGGACACATAGTCCACTGCCAGAAGGATATAAAGATTCCTACATGATGCTGGGAATGGTCCCATGAAATCAATTCCCCAAACGTCGAAGATTTCGACTTCAAGGATGTTTTGCAGTGGCATCTCATGTCTCCTTGAGATGTTTCCAGTTCGTTGACATTTGTCACAGCTTTTGTAGAATGCCTGGGCATCCTTGAACAGTGAAGGCCAATAGAAACCATACTGCAAAACCTTGGCAGTAGTTTTGTTACCACCTAAGTGTCCTCCATATTGTGAAGCATGGCAGTGATGAAGCACAGCTTCCTGCTCATCTTGTGGTACACACCTCCTGATGATCTGATCTGCACACATTTTGAAAAGAAGAGGTTCGTCCCAATAATAATCCTTAACATCATTTTGGAACCTCTTCCTAGCTTGATAATTAAGGTCAGGAGGAAATATTCCGCTAACTAAATAATTAACGAAATCAGCATACCAGGGGAGTTCAGAAAACTTACCTACCGCCATGGCTGTCGCGGTAGTGCTTGTGGCAGCGAACAACTGCTTGTCATGGAAGGTCTCCAGTATGTGTGTCTCGTCTGTTGGGAGACTATTTCCCTTCTCTAATCTTGACAAGTGATCTGCAACTTGGTTTTCTGTCCCCTTTTTATCCTTGATTTCTATGTCGAACTCTTGCAGCAGCAGAATCCAACGAATCAGTCTGGGCTTTGCGTCTTTCTTAGGAAACAAATATTTCAGTGCAGACTGGTCTGTGTGGACCACCACTTTCGTTCCAAGTATGTAGGATCGGAACTTGTCAATTGAAAACACCACTGCTAACAGTTCCTTCTCTGTTGTGGTGTAATTCACTTGGGCATCGTTTAGTGTTTTGCTAGCGTAGTAAATTACATGGAATAGCTTGTATTTCATCTGCCCAAGTGCTGCCCCTACAACGTAATCACTGGCATCACACATAATCTCGAATGGCAACATCCAGTCTGGTGGCTGTACAATTGGGGATGTTACTAGCTTCTCTTTCAGAATTCTGAATGCCTCAGTACATTCAGTGTTGAAGTCGAAGGGGCGATTCTGCTCTAGTAGGTGGCATAATGGCTTGGTGATCTTCGAAAAATTTGCTATAAACCTTCGATAGAACCCAGCATGCCCTAAGAAACTTCGAATTCCCTTGACTGTGGTGGGTGGTGGTAGCTTTTCAATTACCTCAATCTTGGCTCTGCCAACTTCTATGCCGCGGCAGCTTACCTTATGGCCTAGGACTATCCCTTCATCCACCATGAAGTGACATTTCTCCCAGTTTAATACCAAGTTCGCTTTCTCGCATCTTTCGAGCACTTTTTGCAAGTTGCCTAAACAGCTTTCAAAATTTTCTCCAAAGACAGAGAAATCGCCCATGAATATCTCCAGGAAATCCTCCACCATGTCGGAGAATATAGCCATCATACACCTCTGAAAGGTTGCTGGTGCGTTGCAAAGTCCAAATGGCATCCTCCGAAAAGCGTAAGTACCGTACGGGCAAGTGAAAGTTGTTTTCTCTTGATCCTCCGGTGCGATGGCTATTTGGTTGTAACCTGAGTAACCATCAAGAAAACAGTAATAAGGCTTTCCCGCTAATCTATCAAGCATTTGATCCATAAAAGGCAGGGGAAAGTGATCCTTCCAGGTAGCTTTGTTAAGCTTCTGGTAGTCCATACAAACTCTCCAACCAGTCACAGTCCTGGTTGGGATTAACTCGTTTTCTTCATTGGTCACCACGGTTATTCCTCCTTTCTTAGGAACGCACTGCACCATGCTCACCCACTTACTATCCGAGATGACATAAATTATCCCAACGTCTAGCCATTTGATAATTTCTTTTCGGACCACTTCTCGCATAGCGTCATTCAAACGTCTCTGGGCATCAATGGTCGGCTTATGATCATCCTCTAAGAGAATTTTATGCATGTATAGTGCCGGGCTGATGCCTTGGATGTCAGCTATCGTCCATCCAATAGCCTTTTTATGCTGCTGCAGCATCCCTATCAGCTGCTGTTCCTGTTCCTGCATCAACTTGGAAGAGATGATTACGGGCAACGTATCATTTAATCCAACAAAAATATATTTGAGCTGCCCTGGCAGGGGCTTAAGATCTAGAACATGTGGCTCTACAGTTGATGGCTTTTGGATGATATGTTCATTCGAGGTATAGTTTAAGGGCTCGAATAACTTACCTGGGCGATTGCCTATCCAGTTTACCTCCTCATGACCTTCAGTGTCGGATATGTCAGAACCTGAGCAGCTGCTATCGTCGTCGCTGTTGAGTGTGTAAAAGTTCTATTATTTACACCCTTTTTAACCCATATTTCTGCTGCATTCAAGCATCATTGCATTGCATTTAGGTTAGTTTTTAGTAAAACATCACAATTATACAAAAGGCACGGATTCTACTAAAAGATGGCTATTTTCGCAGGTATCTGTCATAGTAGACGATGAAGGCAGGCGCAGGGCAGAGAAGCAGGAGAGCGGAACTGGACAAGCAGCCAAAGGAGACGAACCTGTCAAGGACCTGTCGTGACAGCATGGTGACAGCAGATTTATGAAGAGGAAAAGTCAAGTGGACCTCGATAGATAGAGAAAAATCTGCTCGTCTGTCGTGTGAAAGCCAAATATTTTTCCAAGCCCCGGATCAAAAGATATGTCAAGCCAAAGCTCAAGGAGAGGAAATTCCTAGAAACAAGGATGGCGGCTGCAAAGTAGGAGACTTAGAGATTAAGTCTTTATTAGAATTTTACTTCTAATTAAAGTTGTAATCCTTGTTACCTTAGATAACTTGAGCCCAAAGCTTATATAAGGGCATAGATTTAACCTAGGAAGAGGATCCCGAATTCTACCCCATAACCGATAACCAAAACCCCCCTGCCGTTTACCTGTCACCGATATGTTCTAATTTCCCCCAAGGGCTACGGGTTGTTTTGTAAAGTAGTTGTAAGGGTTGCGTTGTTTTAGGATTTTTCAAGTTCAATAAAATAAACTTCAAGTTCTTTTATCTTGGTTTTAATATCTTGCAAGAGCATCGGGAGAGCATTGTGAGGTTATCCATTTACTTAGCATCGGGAGAGTTGAGTATACGAAAGAGATAAGAGCGCGTTCTCTAGTTCATAGTTGAATCATCTCGTGCCTAGGGATAGGGCGAGGTTAAGTGGCTAAGGAAGAATTCATACACATCGGTGTTCATCCTTCGATTCACGCCGGGAGGTATCATCAAAGACGTGACCATCGACAGACTTGTGCCTAGGGATAGGGCAAGGCAGATCTGGGATTCTTGCCAAGCTTGAAGTACGGAGTTGGTGTGTCTGCTGCCGCGACCACCAACGGACAGACGCCGCGACAGGTGCTGTCGGCGACGGGAACGACGACAGAACTGGAGATCCTAAGCAACTCAATACCTGCACTACTGAGCAACTCAATACCAGCCCATTCTCTCTATCTTAATTTCTCAATCCTTTATTTTACGTTTTTACCTTATTATTCTCGTGACAACTCTTAATTATTTCCTTTGCTTTCGTGCAGTAAACAAGGTGAAGTCATTAGCCCAATCCCTGTGGAGACGATATCCGATACTTCGTATCACTTTACTACTTGCGTCGTGTATACTTGCACTATAATTGCGATAGACTATTTTACACGCAACAAGTTTTTGGCGCCGTTGCCGGGGATTGGCAACATAACTACATCTTTCTTTTATTGCACTTTTTATTTTTATTTTTATTTTTATTTTTGTTTTTATTTTTCTTTAATTTTTCTTTTGTGTTTTCAACTCTTGCTTTTCACGAGGTTTTCTTGTTTATGCGCAGATCGAAAAGAGGTGAAGATCCTGAATATAAATTAGATCCAGAGATCGAACGTTCCTTCAATCTCAAGAAACAACTTCGCCGACTTTTAGACAGAAACGAATATCTCGAAGAACAGCTAGAGAAGATGGCCCATAACCAACCTGCTGGTGGACCTGCCGCCAATCCGCCCGCAGCAGGTGGACGACGGTCATGTCGTGACTACATGCTGAATGATCATGTAGAGCTGGAGACCACGCTGCCGGATATTGATGTTGACAACTTTGAACTTAAACCTGTCATGTTTAGTATGATCAACAACGCCGGACAGTTTAGTGGTTCTGCGACAGAAGATGCTAGGGAGCATCTCAAAACGTTCCAGGAGATCTGTGGTTCGTTTAGACTGCCAGGAGTTAGTCCGGAGATACTGAGGCTTCGGTTATTCCCCCATTCATTAAGGGATAGAGCTAAAACTTGGTGGAATAAACTAACACCGGGTTCTATTATGACTTGGGCAGATCTAACTCGTGAATTCTTATCTCGTTTTAATCCTTCACATTTATCTGAGCGATTACGTAATGAAATTGCTACTTTTCAACAGGAAGATGACGAGCCAATGCACGAGGCCTGGGACAGGTTTACTACTCTTCTTCGAAACTGCCCTATGCATGGATTCCCCGTCTGGAATCAGGTTACAAAGTTCTATAACGCTGCCAATCTACAAACTCGCATCCGAATTGATTCTGCAGCGAATGGATTATTATTGGATAAAGATCCGGATGAGGCCCTGCAAGTTTTGAAAAACCTGGCCAAGAATGAAGAGCAGTTTCCGACTGCTAGAAGAGGGGGTAAACGGGTACTAGCTGTCAAGGACTATGAGGCCGACAGCACTATGAAATCACAGGTAGCATTCCTTACTAAAGCCATGAAACACTTATTGAATGAAGAGGATATACGAGGATTTGCTGTCGAGGAAGTTTGTACTACTTGTGAGGGAAATCATAGTAAGGATGAATGCCCTATAAATATAGAAGAGGGAAAATATGTTGGAAATTACAAGCCAAACTACAATTCCAACAACTACAATCCTAATTGGAGGAAAGATCCCAAATTTTCTTGGAGTAACCCTAACAATGCGCTGAATCCGCAAGTGCATAATCAGAATCAAGGGGGTCCCCGATTGTTGACGCGACAGCAACAGCAGCCGCAACACCTGCCACAGAACCTGCCGCCGCAGCAGCAACAGCAGCCACCACCTGCCACAAGCAGTGTATTGGAACAGACTCTGGCCACTTTTATGTCTCAGACTGGTACATATATGGAGAATATTAATCAGTTTGTCAAAAAGACGGAAAACTTTATGGATGAAACCAAGATGAGGATGACAAATCATGAGGCGACCTTGAAATCTCTAGAGACACAAATGGGTCAGGTGTCCCAGCACATTAAGCCGAGGCAGAATGGAGGTTTCCCTAGCAATACTGAAAATGCTAGACCGCCCCCACATGAGCAATGTAAGGCGATTACTACTAGGAGTGGGAAAAAGTTACCAGGGCCGGAAAAAGAAGCTGAAACAGAAAAGGAACCTGCCTTGGATAAACCTGCCGAGGAAGCTGACCCGACAGGTGACAAACAGACTGCTGCCGATAAGCCTGTCACGACAGCAGAAGCGACAGAGGAGAAAAATGAAGAACATCGTCCTCAGATTCGTATGCAGTGGGAAGGACGTGTAGCTGACTACCGCCCCCCACCACCCTTTCCTCAACGGATAAAGCAAGCTAAGCAAGAATCTCAACTTAAAAAGATTTATGATATTTTTAAACAGGTTCAGATTAATATTCCGTTATTAGATGCTGTTAGGGAAATGCCCGGTTATGCTAAATTTCTAAAGGATGTCATGTCCAAGAAATACAAACTTGGGGAGTTTGAAACGGTAAGGATGGCAGATGGTTGCATGAGTATTCTTCATCGGCAGCCACCCCAGAAGAAGAAGGATCCAGGGAGTTTCCTCATACCTTGTGTAATCGGTGACAAATTTGTGGGTAAGGCACTTTGTGATCTAGGTGCTAGTGTTAATCTAATGCCCAAATCTGTTTTTCAGAAATTAGGTATTGGCAAGGCGCGGCCCACGACAGTTACCCTACAGTTAGCCGACCGCTCTTACGTTCATCCAGAGGGAAAGATTGAAGACATTTTGGTAAGAGTGGATAAGTTTATTTTTCCTGCTGACTTTCTTATTTTAGATTGTGAGGCAGACGAAAACGCACCAGTCATCCTAGGACGACCCTTTTTAGCCACGGGAAGATCACTGATTGATGTGGAGAGAGGAGAACTCACCATGCGAGTAAACGATCAAGAGATCAAGTTGAATGTTCTCCAATCAATGAAACGTGCTGATTTAGACGAGGAGTGCAAGGCCATCATTGAGGTGACCTTTGATTACCCCTGTTTCAGGTCGGGCTGCCGTGATATAAAACTTGGTCACTGCTGCGACAGCCACCTAAAAACCTGTCACGACAGCGACGACGACAGCTTCGACGACAGTGACTCCTCTGCATCCGATACATCTGACACTGCAGGTCAAGAGGAGGTCGTCTGGTTAGACCATCGTCCAGGTAAGTTATTCGAACCCTTGAATTACACTTCGGGTAATCATTTAATCCAAAAGCCATCTACTGTTGAACCACCTGTCTTAGAACTTAAGCCCCTGCCAGGGCAGCTTAAATATGCTTATCTTGGTTGTGATAAAACACTACCCGTAATCATCTCTGCTAAGCTGCCGCAGGAACAGGAACGACAGCTGGTCGACATGTTAAGACAGCACAAAAAGGCAATTGGATGGACGATAGCAGACATTCAGGGCATTAGTCCGGCAATCTGTATGTATAAAATTCTATTAGAGGAAGACCATAAGCCGACTATTGATGCCCAAAGGCGGTTAAACCTTGCGATGAAGGAGGTAGTGCGTAAAGAGATAATTAAATGGTTAGACGCTGGTATTATTTACGCCATCTCCGACAGCAAATGGGTAAGCCCGGTGCAATGTGTTCCAAAGAAAGGAAGAATGACAGTGATAACCAATGATAACAATGAGCTAATCCCAACCAGGACTGTGACCGGTTGGAGGGTTTGTATGGACTATCGGAAGCTTAACAAAGCTACCCGAAAGGACCACTTTCCTTTACCCTTTATTGATCAAATGCTTGACAGATTAGCGGGTAAATCTTATTATTGTTTTCTTGATGGTTATTCAGGTTATAACCAAATTGCTATTGCACCGGAGGATCAAGAGAAAACAACTTTCACATGCCCCTACGGAACATACGCATTTAGGAGGATGCCATTCGGCCTCTGTAACGCACCTGCCACCTTTCAAAGGTGCATGATGGCAATATTCTCCGACATGGTCGAGGACTTCCTTGAGATTTTCATGGATGATTTTTCCGTTTTTGGAGACAATTTTGAGAGCTGCCTCGGCAACCTTCAAAAGGTACTTGAAAGATGTGAAAAAGCTAATCTTGTTCTTAATTGGGAAAAATGCCATTTTATGGTAGATGAAGGGATAGTTCTAGGCCATAAGATTAGCTGTCGTGGGATAGAAGTCGACAGGGCGAAAATAGAGGTCATTGAAAAGCTGCCGCCACCAACAACTGTCAAGGGCATTAGGAGTTTTTTAGGGCATGCTGGTTTTTACAGGAGATTCATTGCAAATTTCTCAAAAATCACCAAGCCTCTATGTCATCTCCTAGAGCAGAACCGACCCTTTGACTTTAACAAAGAATGTACTGAAGCATTCAAGGTTCTGAAGGAAAAATTAGTGACAGCCCCCATAGTACAGCCACCAGACTGGACACAACCGTTTGAGATCATGTGTGATGCTAGTGACTATGCTGTCGGGGCAGCACTTGGGCAGCGCACGGACAGGCTGTTTCACGTCATATACTATGCAAGCAAAACATTAAATGAAGCCCAAGTGAACTATACCACCACAGAAAAGGAGCTGTTAGCTGTGGTGTTCTCCATCGACAAGTTTCGTTCTTACATACTTGGAACGAAGGTTATAATACACACCGATCATTCTGCCCTCAAGTATTTGTTTGCAAAGAAGGATGCAAAGCCTAGGTTGATACGATGGATCTTGCTATTACAAGAATTCGACCTTGAGATCAAAGACAAAAAGGGGACAGAAAATCAAGTGGCAGACCACTTGTCGAGGTTGGACATGGGACAGAGTCTACCCTTAGATGAGACACAAATACTTGAGACCTTCCCAGATGAACAACTCTTTGCTGCCGCAATAGCTGTCGCGACAGCCATGACGGCAGGTAAGTCTTCTAACCTTCCTTGGTATGCTGATTTCGTTAATTTTATAGTTAGCGGAATATTATCTACTGATCTTAATTATCAAGCAAGGAAGAGGTTCCAAAATGATGTTAAACATTATTATTGGGACGAACCTCTCCTTTTCAAAATGTGCGCAGATCAGGTTATAAGAAGGTGTGTACCACAAGAAGAACAAGAAGACATTCTCCATCACTGTCATGCTTCACAATATGGAGGTCACTTAGGAGGCAATAAAACGGCTGCCAAAGTGCTGCAGTCAGGGTTCTACTGGCCGACACTCTATAAAGATGCACAGGAATTTTACAGAAACTGTGACAGGTGCCAGAGGACAGGTAACATCTCGAGGAGAAACGAGATGCCACTGCAGAATATTTTAGAAGTAGAAATCTTTGATGTTTGGGGGATTGATTTTATGGGACCTTTTCCATCCTCGTGTGGAAACCTTTACATCCTCCTAGCAGTGGACTATGTCTCCAAGTGGGTAGAAGCAATCGCAACGCAAAAGAATGATGCCAAGACGGTCCAAAAGTTTCTGCACAAACACATTTTTTCTAGATTTGGCATCCCTAGAGCGATTATCAGTGATGAAGGGAGACATTTCGATAATAGGGTAATTGCTGCCGCTTTAAAAAAATATGGTGTCAAGCACAAGATCGCGACAGCATACCACCCACAGACCAATGGACAGGCTGAGATATCAAACAGGGAAGTGAAGAACATCCTTGAAAAGATGGTTAAACCAACTAGGAAAGATTGGTCTTTACTTCTGAATGATGCATTATGGGCATACAGGACAGCTTTCAAGACTCCATTGGGCATGTCTCCATTCCGACTGATTTACGGCAAAACCTGTCACCTGCCTGTCGAGATCGAGCACAAGGCATATTGGGCAATTAAGGCAGTGAACATGGACTTGGATAAGGCCGGCCAGAAAAGGTTATTGGATCTGAACGAAATCGAAGAATTACGGACAATGGCCTACGATAATGCAAGGATTTACAAGGAAAAGACTAAGAAGTGGCATGACAAGAAGTTGCTGCCACGACAGTTCTGCCCAGGGCAGCTTGTGTTGTTGTTTAATTCTAGGTTGAAACTCTTTCCAGGGAAGCTAAAATCTAGATGGTCTGGCCCGTTCCAAGTGGTTCAAGTTTTTCCCCATGGTGCCATTACAATTCAATCATTAAAAGATGGGCACCAATTCAAAGTCAATGGACAACGCCTCAAGCACTACCAGGGGACTGAAGCCCCAAGACTACAGGAAGTGGTTACTTTAGATGATGCCCCACAAGGCATCACTAATTTAACCTAATTTTTATTTTATTTTATTTTTATTAGGAAATTAGGTTTATTTTATTCAAATAATGTTTGGTTTTTATAATTTCAGTTCTTAGGAAATAAAGGAGTCAAGAAGAAAAGAAGAAGTGGCCCAAGCCCACCGCCCATCCATCAAGCCCACTAAAACCCATTCATTAAAGCCTGCCGTTCCAGCTGCCGCAACAGACGGACAAGACAGGCTATCAACAGACTGACACGGCAGACGGAGCAGCGTGCGGCAGACGCACAGCAGACGCATTAATACGTGTCAGACGCGTCAGACACGCTATATTCAATCTGCCGCCCCGTTATTCTCACCTGCCGTTGCGGCATTAAACGGGCAGCTCCCAAACAGCTATAAAACCCCTTTCTCCCTTTCACTTTTCATCACTTCAGATTTTCTCTCTTGCTATTCTCCTCTAGTTTTATCTCTTTTTTTTTTCATTTGCAGCCCTTGCAACCAAAACATGTCTTCAAGACAAACCCGACAAAACACCGCTGCCGCTTCCTCTACAGCAGCAGCAGCCCCGTTCGCCAACAAGGAACTATGGGAGGAGCGGAGCTTCATCTATAACAGAGATGCCCCCCATATGGGACTCCGGCCGTTCATAATAAGGGCCATAACAGCACAATTTTGGGAGGATTTTGCCGAACAGCCGGCAGAGCTTAATGACACCCTGGTCAGGGAGTTTTATGCGGCGATCGACAGCAAGACGGCGACATCTGTCACCGTTCGAGGAGTGACAGTTCCTTTCACCGCCAGCAGCATCAACCATGTCTTTGGCCTCTTCCTTGGCCCCAACGATGATGCTCATCAACAGTTCTGGGACACCCTCGACGCTGCCGGCCACGATGCTGTCATGAGGGAATTGACAGAAGCAGGCACGACATGGAGCACCAGTAAGAAAAACCCCCACTCTGTCAACAGAGGGCAGCTACTCCCAGAGGCAAAACTATGGAACGCGTTTATCAAAAAGCGTATCCTGCCCTCATCTCACCACACAACAGTCAACAGGCAGCGGTTGGCCCTCATCCACTCTATCATGCACGACAGGCCCATTAACGTGGGCAGGTACATGAGGGACAGCATCCTTGATTGTGCATTCCGCTCGGACTCGCGATTATGCCTACCGTCGACCATCACTGCCCTCTGCCGCTGTGCTGCCGTACCAGAAGAGCCATCCGACAAAATTAAGAAGGTCAGCGGCTGGACAGACAGCAACATCTCCAGCCTCATGGAGGTCGTAGCTGCATCTCCCATCAACGCCTTCGACCCAAACGCCCCTCCTGCTGAGTCTGATGATGAGCCGGCCACCGAACCTGCCACCGAAGCTGCCACCAACACCGCTCCGACAGATCAGAACGCCCAGATCCTTGCTGCCATCTTGAGGGTAGAGGAGCGCCAGATGGGCTTAATGACATTCATCCGTGACTTCTCCAATGCTACGGTAAATTTCATTACCAATACTTTGAATTATACGGATGTCAATTTCCCCACCTTCCCCGCCCATTATTTCAATATACCCTCCCCCACTCCCACACCACCTGTCTCTCCCCACGGAGAATCTGCCTCCTCCACACCATCCCCAACGGCAGCCGGCAGCCCCTCGGCAGACACTTCACCTCGAGGAACAAAGCGAGCTGCCACTGATGACAGCCCTATTGTCGGGAGGAATTTGGACAGCGCCTTCACAAGAGTGAAACGCATTAAGCATGTGGCCGACAAAAGAAGACTGTCCCAAGCCATCACAAGCGACAGCTGGGACAGCAGCAGCAGTTCCGATGTTCGACTAGTGGAAGAAACCGCCCCTCAACAGACCGATGAACCTGTTGAGCAACCTGCCGTTGAACCTGTCCAGCCACCACCTCAGCGCAGGCGCCGCTATCAGATCCGCGTCAGCAGCAGTAGTGAGAGCAGCACGTGAAAATTTAAGTCTTTATTGTCTCTTATTGCTGCCTGCCTTTATATTTTGTGATGTATATTTTTTATGTCATTTTGCATTGAGGGCAATGCAACCCTTGAGTTTGGGGGTGGCACCCTCCATCATTAATGGAGTCTTTAGCACATCTTTTAAATATTGTTGTGTCTCTAAAAAAAAAAAAAAAAAAAAAAAAAATTAGAAAATATAAAACTGTTGGCTTAAAACTGTGAAGTTAACTTACCTGTCATGACAGCTCTGTCGTGGCAGCATCCTTAGGACAGGTTAAGGAAAAGTTTAGAGCCTTTCTATAGTTCTGAAAATTTAAACACTTTTGTGACTGTTATATTGCTTAGATTTCTTTTAGCCAAACTAGAATAGGAAAACTTAGCACTTAGAGTAGAAAAGAGACTAGAATCTCAGGAAACCTAGAGGTGCCTACCACCGGCTCTAGGCAGATAACCAGAGAAAAACTTCTAGAGGTGCCTATCACCGGCTCTAGACAGTTAACTAGAGGTGCCTGAAATACTGGCTCTAGTAAAAGAGAAGAAGTTTGAAAAAAAAAGGAAATAACTAGAGGTGCCCAATTCTGGCTCTAGTAAGAAAAAGAAAGAAAACAGTCTCGTAGGAAAAACTCTAAGCAAGCTAAAGTCAATTATTCTAGTGAAACTAAGAGAGTCTTGGCATATAACTGTTCACAAGCATGCACACACTGCACGAGAGCTATAGGGAGATTCCGGACAGATCCTAACCTTTCCGACAGGTTGCTGCCGCCATAGAGAATGAGCGACGGGTAAGGGACAGTTCACTGTTTGAAGGCCAACACAAAAAAATATTCATTTTTCTTTCTTAATTGCTTGAGGGCAAGCAAAAACTTGAGTTTGGGGGTGTGTTGAGTGTGTAAAAGTTCTATTATTTACACCCTTTTTAACCCATATTTCTGCTGCATTCAAGCATCATTGCATTGCATTTAGGTTAGTTTTTAGTAAAACATCACAATTATACAAAAGGCACGGATTCTACTAAAAGATGGCTATTTTCGCAGGTATCTGTCATAGTAGACGATGAAGGCAGGCGCAGGGCAGAGAAGCAGGAGAGCGGAACTGGACAAGCAGCCAAAGGAGACGAACCTGTCAAGGACCTGTCGTGACAGCATGGTGACAGCAGATTTATGAAGAGGAAAAGTCAAGTGGACCTCGATAGATAGAGAAAAATCTGCTCGTCTGTCGTGTGAAAGCCAAATATTTTTCCAAGCCCCGGATCAAAAGATATGTCAAGCCAAAGCTCAAGGAGAGGAAATTCCTAGAAACAAGGATGGCGGCTGCAAAGTAGGAGACTTAGAGATTAAGTCTTTATTAGAATTTTACTTCTAATTAAAGTTGTAATCCTTGTTACCTTAGATAACTTGAGCCCAAAGCTTATATAAGGGCATAGATTTAACCTAGGAAGAGGATCCCGAATTCTACCCCATAACCGATAACCAAAACCCCCCTGCCGTTTACCTGTCACCGATATGTTCTAATTTCCCCCAAGGGCTACGGGTTGTTTTGTAAAGTAGTTGTAAGGGTTGCGTTGTTTTAGGATTTTTCAAGTTCAATAAAATAAACTTCAAGTTCTTTTATCTTGGTTTTAATATCTTGCAAGAGCATCGGGAGAGCATTGTGAGGTTATCCATTTACTTAGCATCGGGAGAGTTGAGTATACGAAAGAGATAAGAGCGCGTTCTCTAGTTCATAGTTGAATCATCTCGTGCCTAGGGATAGGGCGAGGTTAAGTGGCTAAGGAAGAATTCATACACATCGGTGTTCATCCTTCGATTCACGCCGGGAGGTATCATCAAAGACGTGACCATCGACAGACTTGTGCCTAGGGATAGGGCAAGGCAGATCTGGGATTCTTGCCAAGCTTGAAGTACGGAGTTGGTGTGTCTGCTGCCGCGACCACCAACGGACAGACGCCGCGACAGGTGCTGTCGGCGACGGGAACGACGACAGAACTGGAGATCCTAAGCAACTCAATACCTGCACTACTGAGCAACTCAATACCAGCCCATTCTCTCTATCTTAATTTCTCAATCCTTTATTTTACGTTTTTACCTTATTATTCTCGTGACAACTCTTAATTATTTCCTTTGCTTTCGTGCAGTAAACAAGGTGAAGTCATTAGCCCAATCCCTGTGGAGACGATATCCGATACTTCGTATCACTTTACTACTTGCGTCGTGTATACTTGCACTATAATTGCGATAGACTATTTTACACGCAACAGTCGCTGCCGTGACAGTCTTCTAAATGGCTGTTGGGGCAGTGGCCAAATTTGATGTCATGGCAGTCCGACTTGATGCAGGGTTGGTCAAGGATTACTTCAGTGATGGCCTTGCATTCTTCTTCTGCATTAGCGTGTTTCATTGCTTGGAGAACATTCAGCTTGATCTCTTGATCATTCACTCTCATAGTGAGTTCTCCCTTTTCTACATCAATCAGTGATCTTCATGTGGTTAAGAAGGGTCGCCCCAGGATGATTGGTGCATTCTCATCTACTTCACAATCTAAAATAAGAAAGTCAGCAGGAAAAATAAATTTATCCACTCTCACCAGAATATCTTCAATTTTCCCTTCCGATTGCATGTAAGAGCGGTCTGCCAGCTGCAGCATAACTGTTGTGGGTCGTGCTCGTCCAATACCTAATTTCTAGAACACATATTTTGGCATTAAATTAATACTAGCACCTAGATCACAAAGTGCCTTACCCACGAATTTATCACCGATTATGCACGGTATTATGAAGCTCCCAAGATCCTTCTTTTTCTGGGGTGGATGCTTGTGCAGAATAGTCATGCATCATTCTGTCAGTTTAACCGTCTCAAATTCCCCAAGTCTGAATTTCTTCGACATTAAATCCTTGAGAAAATTGGCATAACCAGGCATCTCCTTGATGGCATCTAACAGCAGAATATTAATGTGGACCTGCTTAAAAATATCATAGATCTTCTTAAGCTGGAACTCTTGTCTCTGCTTCTGTAGCCGCTGTAGAAAAGGAGGTGGAGGACGATAATCTTCAATCCGTCCTTCCCATTTCATTCGAATCTGAAGAGGCTTAGGTTCATCCTTCTCCTCTGTCCCTTCTGCTGTCGTGACAGGTGTATCGGTAGCAGGCTATTTATCGTCTGCTGGGGCAGTATTCTCGGTAGTCGATTCTAGGGCTGGTTCCTTAAATGGTTCAGCTTTCTTCTCTGGCCCTGGTAATTGCTTCCCACTCCTAGTTGTGTTAGCTTTGCACTGCTCATGTGTGGGTTGTCTAGCGACCTCAGTATCGCTAGGGAATCCTCCATTCTGCCTTGGCTTAATATGCTGGGAAACCTGACCCATCTGTGTCTCCAATGATTTCAAAGTAGCTTCATGGTTAGTCATCTGTATCTCTGTTTTATCCATGAACGACTCAGTCTTCTTGACGAAGTAATTCGTGTTTTCAATGTAAGTTCATGTCTGAGACATAAACGTGGCCAAGGTCTGCTCCAATATACTAGTTGTGGCTGCTGGTGGCTGTTGCGGTTGCTGCCATGTCAGAATTCTAGGTGCCCCCTAATTTTGAGTGTTCTGTGCTTGAGGGTTCAGGGCATTGTTTGGGTTGCTCCAAGAAAATTTGGGATCTTTTCTCCAGTTGGGATTGTAATTGTTGGAATTGTAGTTATGCTTGTTATAGTTTCCAACATACATCCCTTCCTCTAGCTGTAGCGGGCAGTCTTCCGAACTATGATTCCCCCTGCAAGTTCCACATACCTCTTCTGCAGCATAGACCGGTTGAGAATCCTTTTTCAGCAAGTTTTCTATTGCCTTTGTGAGATATGCAACTTGTGTCTTTAAGGAATTATCGGCTTCGTAATCCTTCACAGCTAGTACTCGTTTACCTCTCCTTGATGTGGGGAATTGCTCTTCATTCTTCACCAAATTCTTTAACACTACCGTGGCTTCATCCGGATCTTTTTTCCAACAGCAATCTATTGGCTGCTGAATCGATTATCATATGAGTCTGTAGGTTGGCAGCATTGTAGAATTTGATGACTTGATTCCAAACAGGGAATCTGTGCATCGGGCAATTCCTCAGAAGAGTAGTAAACCTGTCCCATGTCTCGTGCATTGGCTCGTCATCTTCCTGTTGAAAAGTAGTAATTTCGTTACGTAATCGCTCAGATAAATGGGAAGGGTTAAAACGAGACAAAAATTCACGAGTTAAATCTGCCCAAGTTCATATTGAACCAGGCGTTAGTTTGTTCCACCAAGTTTTAGCTTTGTCCCTCAATGAATGAGGAAATAACCGAAGCCTCAGTATCTCCGGATTTACTCATGGTAGTCTAAACGAACCACAAATTTCTTGGAACATTTTTAGATGTTCCATAGCATCCTCTGTAGCAGCACCACTAAATTGGCCAGCGGAATTAATCATGATGAACATGACAGGTTTCGGCTCGAAATTTTCAGCTTCCACGTCTGGCATGGTGGTCTTTAATTCCACATGATCATTGATCATATAATCTCGGCATGACCGTCGTACGGCCTCAGCAGCAGGAGGATCGGCAGGCCATCCGTTTTCCTCCATCTCCGATAGGATCTTCAGGACCTCGGGGATTCCCTTGGTTGTTCATGGCCTCTAACTGTTCTTCAAGGTATTCGTTTCTGGCTAACACGAGTCGGAGTCAGTTCCTAAGATTGCACGAGTGTTCGATTTCAGGATCTATCTGATACTCAGGTTCCTTTCCTCGTCTCGATCTACGCATAAGCAAACATAAAACCTTGTGAGAAGCACAGGGTGAACAATCCAAGTAAAAACAGAAAAATTTAAAAGTGCAGTAAAAGTAGGGTAAAGATATGTTGCCAGTCCTCGGCAACGGCGCCAAAACTTGTTGCGTGTTATAGAGTCTATCGCAATAGAGTGGAAGTGTACACGACACAAGTAGTAAAGTGATACACGAAGTATTGGATGTCGAATCCACAGGGACTGGAAATATCCTTAACCTTGAATTGCTGCACAAAGAAAAAGATAATTTTAATTGTTTGTGAGGGAATAATAAAGAGTACTGAAGATATAGGATTAAAGAAATCATGATAGAGAGAATGGGCCGGTATTGAATTGCTCAGTAGTGTAGGTGTTGCAATGTCTAAGACTGTCTGTTCTGTCGCTGCTCCTGTCGCGGTAGCACCTGCGGCGGCAGCGGTCTGTTGTTGTCGCGACAGCGATCACACAACTCTGTACTTCAAGCTTGGCAAGAATCCCTGTTGTTCCTTGGCCTATCATTAGGTCCAAGTTTTTCAATGAACACGTCTTTGATGATACCTCCCAGCGTGAATCGAAGGATGAACACCGATGTTGTTGAATTCTTCCTTAGCCACTTAACCTCGTCCTATCCCTAGGTCCGAGATAGTTCAACCATAAACTGGAGAACCCGTACTTATCCCTTTCATATACTTAACTCTCCCGATATTAAGTAAATGTATAATCTCACAATGCTCTCCTGATACTCTTGCAAGATGTTGAAAACCAGAATAAGCAAACTTGAAGTCTATTTTATTGAACAGAAAAAATCATAAAACAAATGCAATCCTTGCAACTACTTTACAGAACCAACCCTTAGCCCTAGGGGAAGTTTAGAACATGATGAGAAGGGGGGAAATGACTAGGGTTTAGGGGAAGACGGCTAGAGAATAAGATATCCTTCCATATGTCGAATTACATGCCTTTATATAGGCCTTGGGTTCAAGTTTTCTAATATGGCAAGAATACAAGTTTAAATTAAAGTGCAACTCTATTAAAGACTAAATCTTCAGATTAGATGTCTTTAATTCGTCCTCTCTTCTTGCTTGGAGTTTCTTTCTTGAACCTTGGGCCTGGCCTTCATTCTGATCTAGGGCTTGGAAAAATATATGAGTGCTCCACGACAGACCGGCTTAATTTCCTCTTTCTGTCGAGCTCCATTTTACTTTTTTCCCTCCACCATTTGTTGTCGTCCTTGGCTGCCACGGCAGCTCGACTTCAGTCTTGCGTTCAAGCTCTGCTTCTCCACTGCCATGAGTCTGCTACAGCAGCTACCTGTAAAAGTAACCAAAATCAGTAGCAACTGTTCCTTTTTATATAATTGTGATGTGTAATTGAAATCTATCCTAAATACAATGAAATATGCTTGAATGCAGCAGGAATATGGGGTAAATAAAGGGTAAAAAGTAGAACTTTTGCACACTCAACAGTAGGTGGCTGATCTATGGAAGGCTTTTGAATCACATGTTCATTAGAGGTATAGTTCAAAGGTTCAAAGAACTTACTTGGACGCGTGCCTATCCAATTTACCTCCTCCGGACCTTTAGTTTCATATGTATTATTGTCTGAGGGATTGATGTCGTCAATGTTGTCGTGACAGTCTTCTAGGTGACTGTGGTGACAGTGACCAAATTGTCTGTCGTGACAGCTTGTTCTGATGCAGGGTTGGTCTACAATTACTTCTGATATTGTCTTACATTGTTCCTCTACATCAACTTGCTTTATGGCTTGGAGAACATTGAGCTTTATCTGCTGGTCATTGACTCTCATAGTCAGTTCTCCTTTCTCTACATCGATCACTGTTCTACTTGTGGTTAGGAAGGGTCGCCCTAGGATGATCAGAGCATTCTCATATGCTTCACAGTCTAAAACAAGAAAGTCAGCAGGGAAAATAAATTTATCCACTCTTACCAAAATATCCTCAATCTGTCCTTCCGGCTGTACGTAAGAGCGGTTTGTCAGTTGCAGCATGATTGTTATGGGTTTTGCTTGTCCAATACCTAGCTTCAGAAAAACAGATTTGGGCATTAGATTAATACTAGCACCAAGATCACAAAGTGTCTTACCCACAAACTTATCACCAATTATGCATGGTATGATGAAACTCCCAGGATCCTTCTTCTTTGGGGGTGAACGCTTATGTAGGATCGCCATGCATCCTTCTGTCATCATTACAGTTTCAAACTCCCCTAGTCTATACTTCCTGGACATTGCATCTTTCAGGAATTTTGCATAACCAGGCATCTGCTTAATGGCCTCCAACAACGGTATGTTGATGTGTACTTGCTTAAAAACATCGTAGATCTTTTTAAGCTGGTACTCATGTTTCTGTTTCTTTAATCGCTGTGGAAAAGGGGTGGAGGACAGTTATCTTCGAGGCGTCCTTCACATGGAAATTGGATTTGAGGAGGCTCACAATCTTCAGCTTCTTCTGTCGCCTCCTCTACTTCTTCTACTGTTGTGGCAGGGGTGACGGCAGCATGTTGCTTCCTTTCTGCCGGGGCAGTGTTCTCGGTAGGTGTCTGTAGGGTCGATTCCTTACTAGATGTTTCTTTAATTATCGGCCCTTGTAACTGTTTCCCACTTCTCGTTGTAATGGCTTTACATTGCTCGTATGTGGGTTTTTTAGTGACCTCGGTATCACTAGGGAATCCTCCATTCTGCCTTGTGTTGATGAACTGTGAAACCTGACCCATCTGGGTCTCTAGAGATTTTAAGGTAGCTTCATGGTTTTTCATTCTCATCTCTATCCTATCCATGAAGGTTTCAGTTTTCTTGACAAAATGATCCATGTTGGCCATATATGCTCCAGTTTGAGAAATGAAGGTTGCTAGGGTCTGTTCCAGTATGCTTGTGGTGGCTGCCGGCTGCTGTTGTGGCTGCTGATGTGGCTGCGGTCGTGACAGGATTCTGGGGCCTCCTTGGTTCTGGTTATTCTGGACTGGAGGATTCAATGCATTGTTTGGATTACTCCAGGAAAATTTGGGGTCCTTCCTCAAATTTGGGTTGTAATTGGTGGAGTCATAACCTTTGTTCCTATTGTAGTTTCCATCATACATTCTCGTTTCCAGCTGTAAGGGACACTCATCTGAACTATGGTTTCCGCTGCAAGTTTCACACATCTCCTCAGCAGAATACACCGCTTTAGAATCGCTCTTTTGCTGCAGGGTTTCAACTACCTTGTTAATGTATGCTAATTGAGTTTTTACCGCGTTATCAGATTCGTAATCCTTGACAGATACTCCTCGTCTTCCTCCTTTCCGTGCTGTAGGAAACTGTTCGTCGTTCTTTGCCAACTTTTTCAACACCAGCATTACATCTTCTGGCTCTTTGTCTAATAACAACACGTTAGCTGCTGAATCTAATCTCATTCTAGTGTGTGGATTGGCAGCATTGTAGAATTTCACGACTTGGTTCCATATTGGGAATCCATGCATCGGGCAGTTTCGTAAGAGAGTTGTAAAACAGTCACACGCCTCATGCATTGGTTCGTCATCTCCCTGTTGAAAAGTAGCAATCTCGTTACGCAATCTTTTAGTTAAAAGAGAGGGATTAAAACGAGAGTGAAATTCATGACAGAGATCCGCCCAAGTTCTTATTGAACCCGACGGTAACTTATTCCACCAGTTTTTCACTCTATCCCTCAATGAATGAGGAAATAATCGGAGTCTCAGTACTTCCGGGCTTATTTCTGGTTGTCTGAATGATTCACAGATCTCTTGGAAGGTTTTCAAATGTTCACGCGCATCCTCTGTAGAAGAACCATCAAATTGTCCAGCTGAATTTATCATGCTGAACATCACCGGTTTAAGTTCAAAGTGTTCGGCTTCCACATCTGGCAGTGTAGTTTGCAGTTCAACGTGATTGTTGTCCATGTAATCTCGGCAGGTTTGTCGTGATGTCGGGCTAGCAGGAGCTGGCCGATCGTTTTGGACATCAATAGGAGGATCAACATCAACCCTGGGGTTGTTGGTGTTGTTGTTGTTATCTGCCCCGTTGCGTTGTCTTTCGTTCACCATTGCTTCAAGTCTTTCCTCAAGATAGTTGTTTCTTTCTATCAAGAGTTGGGCTTGGTTCCTGAGATGGTATGTTCGATTGATTTCTAGATCTAGTTCGTATTTAGGTTCTTTACCACGTCTCGATCTGCGCATAAGCAATAGGAGAACCTTGTGAAAAGCACAGGGAAATAAAACAACTAAAAACAGAAAAGAAATAAAAACAAAAATAAAAAGGTGCATTAATTAAAGGTAAAGGTATGTTGCCAGTCCCCGGCAACGGCGCCAAAAACTTGTTGCATGTAAAAGAGTCTATCGCAATTGGGTGCAAGAATACACGTCGCAGGTAATAAAGTGATATGAAGTATCAGATATCGTCTCCACAGGGACTGGAAATACTTCTATCCTTAAATCTCAGCACAAGAAAAGAAATAATTTTAATAAAGTGATTTTGGAAAACTTGAAGATAAACTAAGGTAAAAGAGAAAATCAGATTGAGAGAATAGGTTGGTATTGATTTGCTCAGTAGTGTAGGTATTGCACTGTTCAAAGGGACTTTTGTTGCTTCTGTCGTTGCGCCTGTCGCAGCAGCAGTCTGTTGTTGTCGCGGCAGTGGCCAACAACTCTGTACTTAGTTTTGCAAGAATCTCTGTTTCGACTTGTCCTATCCCTAGGCCCAAGTTCTGTCGATGAACACATCTTGGATGATACCTCCCAGCGTGAATCAAAGGATGAACACCGATGTTTGTGAAATCTTCTTTAGCCACTTAACCTTGTACCTATCCCTAGGCCAAGATGGTTTAACCATAAACTAGAAAACTTGTATTTACTCTTTTCGTATACTTAACTCTCCCGATATTAAGTAAATGAATAACCTCACAATGCTCTCCCGAAACTCTTATGAGATGTTGAAACCAGAGTAAATAAACTTGAAGCTTTTATTAATTGAACAGAAAAAATCCTAAGAAACAGTACAACCCTTACAACTACCTTACAAGATCAACCCTTAGCCCTAGGGGAAGTTTAGAACATGTTGGAGAGAAAAACGACTAGGGTTTTTGGGGGAAGACAGCTAGGAGCTAGATATCCTCTGCCATGTCGAATTACAATCATATATATAGGCCTTGGACTTAAGTTTCTTAATGGCCAAGAATACTAGTTTGAATTCAAGTACAACTCTATTAAAGACTAAATCTCTGAGTAGATGTCTTTTAATTCGCCCTATCTTTTTGCTTTGACTTTTTCCTCAAACTTTGGGCAAGGCCTTCCTTGTGCTTCTGGGCTCCGACAATTATGCGAGTGGTCCAAAAAAATCAGGCTTTAAATGCTCTATCAATCGAACTCCACTTCGCATTTTCCATCACCATAGTCTTCAATGTCGCCTCTTCTACCACGACAGTGTTGTAATAGACAGTCTCCTTCAATCCTTCACTCCAGTTCTGTTGTTGTCTTATGTTCCTCTGCTGCCATGGATGCTGCCACGACAGGTACCTGCAAGAATATACCAAAATCAGCAGTATTTGTGCAATATTTTCCATTTGTGATGTTTATGCAAAATATATCCTAAAATGCAACTAAACATGCTTGAGTGCATCAATAATATGGGTAAATGAGGGTTAAAATATAGAACATTTATGCACTCAACACAGCTGCTTGCGAGCTGTTGGATGATGCACCCATAGTCCGGTTGTTGTAGATTTGAGTGAACTGTCCAAATTGGGTCTCTAGGTTCTTAATGGCAGCCTCCTGGTTGTTCATCTTCATCTCCGTCCTGTCCATAAAAGACCCAGTTTTTTCAATAAATTTATTTGTATAAACAATAAATTCACTAGTTTTATTCATAAAAGTTTGCATAGTTGCTTCTAGTGAATAATTGTTTTGTGGCTGCTGAGTCTGCTGTCGGGACTAGTTCTGCTGGTAGCCTCCCTGTAGCTGTTATGGGTTTGCAGCTGTCTTTGGGTTGCTCCAGGAGAAGTTAGGATGGTTCCTCCAGCCATGATTATAGGTGTTCTGGGCAGGCCTACTATTCCTATCGTATCCTCCCATGTAATTTGCCGATGTAGTGTAGTCAAAGGAATCGTGGTTGCCCCACATTTGCCACAGAATGGCTCCACAGCTTTTACTTCATAGACCTTACCAAGGGGTTGCACAATCTTCATCACCAGCTCCGTCAGAGTATCGAGGCGGGCATTAACAGATTTTGAGGCTTCTATCTCATTTGCAATGGTTGGCCGCCTCGGCGGGCTGTCGGGTACTTGTAATCATTTTTGGCGGCTATGTTCAGCAGCTGCAGTGCTTCCTCTAGATGTCTGTCTAGGATGATCCCGTTGACTGAGGCATCTATCATCATCCGAGTTGGGTAGTTAACCCCATTATAGAATATAGATACCTGTGTCCAAGCCGGTAGACCATGAAGCGGTCAGTTATTCAACATCTGTTGGTACCGCTCCCACGCCTCGTACATCGGCTCGTCATCCCCTTGTATGAAGGTTGTGATCTCGTTCCGCAGCCTATCAGTGACGTTGGACGGGTTGAAAAGGTCTAGAAAGTCTTTGCAGAGATCCGTCCATATATTAAAAGATCCAGCTGACTGGTTGTTCAACCACTATTTAGCCTTATCCCTTAGTGAATAGGGAAATAGCCTAAGTCGTAGTACATCCTGGTGAACGACGTGTATCTTGAATGCTCGGAAAATGTCCAGGAATCCTTGTAAATGCTGTCAAGCATCTTTTGTGGCAGTCCCTCCGAAGTGCCCTAGTGTATTTATCATGTTGAACATGACGGGCTTTAGCTCAAAATGGTCAGCCCCTATATCTGGTTCTGTCACGATTGGTTCGAACCTTTGGAAGCCATGTTCCAAATAATCTCTAGTTGTTCGAACCTGGGGCGGCCTGGGCGGATCAGGGGGTCTTGCCTCGGTTGCTCTTATGGTCCTCTGGGCGGCAAGTCATGCTGCCCGCCCCTGTCGTTCACAGCGTCATTTGGTGGGTCCTTGTTTACCATTATTTCTTCCTTTGCTTTTCCCTTGTCTCCTTTATTGTTCTTTAGGACTTCTCTGAGCTCCCTCTTAATCCTTCTCGTTTCACGTTCGAGATCGTCGTAAATGAGGAGATTTCCTTTAGGGTTGGCCCTGGTCATACACTTGCAAAGGACACGGTAAAATTTTTATTTTTTATTTTTTAAAATATAAAAATAAAATAAAAAGTACATGAAAAGTGTATAAATTGAAAAACGAAATTCGTTGTTACCAATCCCCGGCAACGGCGCCGAAAACTTGTAGGGCGTGTAGGTGTTCCCTTTTTGTAAGAGCGCAAGTGCACACTCCTGCCAAGTTATAGTATAAAAAATGTTGAACCCCACGAGGATTGGACAGCTTGTCTCGTTTCGTAGTCCCTGCACAAGGTAAAATAAAAGCACAAGTGAATTGTTTGTAGGATTGAAGAGTAATGTAAAGTAAAGCACAAATAATAAAGAAGGTGATCAGGTTGATAGAGCAGGCAGGGTTATGTTGCCACTTAGTGTGAAAACTGCGTTGTAAAAAAATTGAGTTGTTTCGTGCTACCACGATATGCTGCCTCGACGGGTATGGCGGGCGGCAGGCTACGACCCTGTCACGCAGCCGCAGCGGGTCACTACCACTGCAACTTTCGCTGTCTCGGCAGGTGGAATGGAAAGAAGTCCTGGCGGCAAGTCTGGCAGATACTTCAAGTTCGGCGGGATAGTCGACAATTATCCTTCCTATTTCTAGGTAAGGATGCTCGAAAAACCTAGCGTGACGTAGGCAATACCTAGCAATCTCAGCGTGAACCTAACACAGGCTAGTAAAATTTGGTTGGTGATCCCTCTTAGCCGCTGAAACTTGTGGACTGGTGTAGAACCAAGTTAGTCACGCCCCAACATGTTGTGACCGTGCTTAACCCTTTCGTGAGCCTTACACTTTCGTGCCCGACAAATGGATTCTCTCAACTAACTGGTGTAAAATAATTGAAAGAATGAAGTGCAATGGATTAAGCAAACTTGGAATATTTTATTAAAGAAAACAACTTAAAACCTAAAAAAACCGTTTCACACTAGTTTACAACATAACCCTAACCCATATGGAGTTTAGAACATGGCGGCGGCAAAGAACACTAGAAAAGTCTATAGAAAACCTAAGATGATTTGAACTAGGAGTACAATGGGTATTTATATACTAATGACTAGGTTAAGTCCTCCTTAAAGTAGAAGTCCTCGAAAGTAGCTTTCCATCTTTAATATGACTTTAAACTCCGACTTCTTTGCATGGAATATGGACTTTATCTCGTTTGCCTTAGCCCGCAAGTAATCTTGAGATTTTTGCTTCGACAGCCCTGGCCGCAGCTACAGACGTCAGAATATCAAATGGATGCCGGTGATAGATTCTAGATTTTTTGCTCTCAGATCGCACTCTGGTTCTCTAACTTCCATAGTCAGCTGCCGTGGGCAGCAAGGTCGGCAGCAACTCTACTCGGTAGCAATTGTCTTCAGCTGGAACTTCATCAGTACAGCTCCTAGGTTTGTTCCCTCAGCCTTGCATACTCAGCTCCTAAGTTCCCTCTTTCAGCTTCTAGTACCTAAATACAAAAATACACTAATATAGTATCTCTTGTTTACCAAATAAACGATAGTTAATAAAAACAAGGCAAAATAAAGAAATACAGTAGAATGCTATGCATGAACCTACTTATGCCTAAAATGAGCTTAAAAATAGTAATAATAAGAGTTAGAATGTGCATGAAATATAAGACTTATGGACACTTTACAATAACCACTTCCTGAGGTGGTTTGACTTTTTCTTCCCTCCTAGGGGGTCCTCATCTTCCTTCAAGTGTTGCGTTACTGGGTCCTTAAGTCTGTCGCGGCAGCTGCTGCCCTGACCTGTTTCCACGCTGATTTTGGAAACTCTTACATCTGGGCTTCCTTTTCCTTCCTTTGAGGGTTGTAGCACATTCATCTTGATTCTCTGGTCCTCCACCCTCATTGTCAGCTCCCCCGAGTTCCACATCTATAAGCGTTCTGCCCGTGGCCAAGAATGGTCTCCCAAGGATGATAGGGGCTTTTTCATCGGCCTCACAATCTAAGATGAGGAAGTCGGCAGGAAGAATCAGGTTGCCCACCTTTACCAGGATGTCTTTGATTTTTCCCTCCGGTTGTACAAATGAATGGTCAACAAGTTTAAGCATGACGAAGGTATGTTTGGCAGGCCCAATACCTAGTTTATTGAAGACGGCCTTGGGCATCAGGTTGATGCTACTCCCAAGTCACACAGGGCTCTGGTCTCTTGTTTGTTGCCTATCCTGCATGATATAACAAAACTGCCCGGATCTGTCTGCTTAGGCGGCAGGTTGTTATGCAGCATTGCTATGCATTCTTCAGTGACAGCCACTGTTTCGAATTCCCCGATCCTCTTCTCCCTAGAAACCATATCTCTGAGATGTTTGGCATAATTTGGCATACTTTGAATGGCTTCTATCAGAGGTATGTTGATATGCACTTGTTTCAGAATATCTAGGAATTTTTTGAACTGGTGCTCTTATTGTTGTTGCTTGAGCTTTTGAGGGAATGGTGCTGGCAGACGGATGTCCTCTACATGCTCCTTGCTTGGGGGTTTAGTCTAGGGAGGATCATATGTTTCAGGATCGCTGTCTTGCTCTGCCACTGGGGCAGCTGGTGTTGGTGCTTGGGCAGCTAGTGTTGGTGCTGCTGTGGCATGCTTACTTTTCTGGTCCGGCTGAGTTTCTAGCTATTCCACCATCCTGGGTTCATCCAGCTGCTTCCCACATCTTGTAGATATAGCCTTGCAATGTTCATAAGTGGGTTTGGCTGCCACTTCTGAGCTGTTGGATGATGCTCCCATTGTCCGGCTGCTGTATATTTCAGTAAGCTGCCCAAACTGGGTCTCCAGGTTCCTTATGACAGCCTCCTAGTTGTTCATTTTCATTTCTGTCCTGTCCATAAAAGACTCAGTTTTATCAATGAATTTGTTGGTACGAACAATAAATTCATTAGTTCGAGCCATAAAAGTTTATAGGGTTGCTTCTAATGAATCATTGTTTTGTGGCTGCTGAGTCTGCTGCCGGGACTAGTTCTGCTGGTAGCCGCCTTGTAGCTGATATGGGTTTGCAGTTGTCTTTGGGTTGCTCTAGGAGAAGTTGGGATGGTTCTTCCATCCATGATTGTAGGTGTTCTAGGCGGGCCTGCTATTCCTCTCGTATCCTCCCATGTAATTTGTAGATACAGTGTAGACAGAGGAATCGTGGTTGCCCCCATATTCGCCACAGAATGGCTCCATAGCTTTTACTTCATAGACCTTCCCAGGAGGTTGCACAATCTTCATCACCAGCTCCGTCAGTGTAACGAGGCGGACGTTAACAGATTTTGAGGCTTCTACCTCATTTGCTGTGGTTGGCCGCCTTATGCTGCCTCGGCGGGCTGTCGGGTACTTGTAGTCATTTTTTGCGGCTATGTTCAGCAGCCGCAGTGCTTCCTCTGGGGTCTGTCTAGAATGATCCCATTGGCCGAGGCATCTATCATCATTCGAGTTGGGTAGTTAACCCCGTTATAGAATATAGATACCTGTGTCCAAGCCGGGAGACCATGTAGCGGGCAGTTGTTCAGCATCAGTTGGTACCGCTCCCATGCCTCGTACATCGGCTCGTCATCCCCTTGTCTAAAGGCTGTGATCTCATTCCGCAGCCTGTTAGTGACATTGGACGGGCTGAAACTGTCTAGAAAATCTTTGCAGAGCTCCGTCCATGTATTAAATGAGCTGGTTGGCTCGTTATTCAACCACCGTTTCGCCCTATACCTCAGTGAATAAGGAAACAACCTCAGCCTTAGTACATCCTGGTGAACCCCGTGTATCTTGAATGCTCGAAAAATGTCCAAGAATCCTCATAAATGCTGCTGAGCATCTTTTGTGGCAGTCCCTCCAAAGTGCCCTAGTGTGTTTATCATGTTGAACATGACAAGCTTTAGCTCGAAATGGTCTGCTCATATATCCAGTTCTGTCACTATTGGTTCGAACCCTTGGAAGTCGTGTTCTAGATAATCTATAGTTTTTCGAATCTGGGGAGGCATGTGCAGAATTGAGGGATCCTGCCTCGGTTGATCTTGCGGTCCTCTTGGCGGCAAGTCTTACAGCCCGCCCATGCCGTTCACGGCATCATCTGGTGAGTCCTCGTTACCATGTTTACCCTCGCTTTTCCTTTGTCATCTTTCTTTTTCTTCAGGACTTCCCTAAGCTCCTTCTTAATTTTTCTTGTTTCACGCTCGAGATCGTTGTAAATGAGAAGATTTACTTTAGGGTTTGCCTTGGTCATACACTAGCAAAGGAAGGTAAAAATTTTATTTTTTTCGATTAAAAATAAAGATAAAATTAAATAAAACATGCAGAATTTAAAAAATAAAATTCGCTGTTACCAATCCCCAACAACGGCGCCAAAAACTTGTAGGGCGTGTAGGTGTTCCCTTTTTGTGAGAGTGCAAGTGCACACTCCTTCCAAGTTATAGTATAAAAGATGTCGAATCCCACGAGGATTGGAAAGCTTGGTTCGTTTTGTAGTCCCTTCACAAGATAAAATAAAAACACAAGTGAATTGGTTTTTGAAAAGTAAATGAAAACACAAGTAACAAAGGAGGTGATTCAGGTTGATAGAGCAAGCAGGGTTATGCTGCCACTTAGTGTGAAACTGTGTTGTAAAAGGTTGAGTTATTTTGTGCTGCCACGATATGCTGCCTCGGCGGGTATGGCGGGTGGCAGGTTACGACCCTGTCACGCGGCCGCGGCGGGTCACTGCCCCTGCAACTTTCATTGTCTCGGTAGGTGGAATGGAAAGAAGTCATGGCGGCAAGTCTTGCAGATACTCCAAGTTCAGCGGGATAGTCGACAGTGATCCTTCCTATTTCTAGGCAAGGATACTCGAAAGCTAGCGTGACCTAGGCAATACCTAGCAATCTCAGCGTATACCTAACACATACTAGTCAACTCGATTGGTGATCCCTTTTAGCCGCTGAAACTTGTGAACTGTTAAGAACCAAGTTAGTCACGCCTCAGCACGTTGTGACCGTACTTAACCCTTTCATGAAGTTGACACTTTCGTGCCCCCTAAATGGATTATCTCAATTGACTGGTGTAGACTAATCGAAAGAATGAAGTGCATAGATTAAGCAAACTTGGAATATTTTATTGAAAAACAGCTCAAAACTTAAAACAACCGTTTCACAACTAATTTACAACATAACCCTAACCCAAATGGAGTTTAGAACATGGCAGCGGCAGAGAACACTAGCTAAGTCTATAGAAAACCTAAGATGATTTGAACTAGGAGTACAATTAGTATTTATAGACTAATAACTAGGCTAATTCCTTCTTAAAGTAGAAGTCCTCGAAAGTAAATTTCCATCTTTAATATGACTTTAAACTCTGACTTCTTTGCGTGGAATGTGGACTTTATCTCGTTTGCCTTAGCCCGCAAGTAACCATGAGATCTTGCTTCGGCGGCTCTGGCTGCTGCTACAGACGTCGAAAAATCAAGTGGATGGCGGCGATAGATTTAGGATTGTTAGCTGTACAGATCGCACTCTGGTTCTCCAACTCCATGGTCAGCTGTCGTGGGCAGCAAGGTCGATAACAACTCTACTCGGCAGCTACTCGGCGGCAACTTGTCTTCAGCTGGAACTGCATCAGTACAGCTCCTAGGTTTGCTGCCTCAGTGTTGCATCCTCAACTCATTTTTCCCTTTCTCAGCCTTTAGTACCTAAAAACAAAAATAAACTAAAATATTATCTCTTGTTTACCAAATAAACGATAATTTATAAAAGCAAGGTAAAACGAAGAAGTACTGTAAAATGCAATGCATGAACCTACTTATGCCTAAAATGAGCTTAAAACAGTAATAATAAGAGGTGGAATGTGCAGTAAATATAAGACTTGTGGACACTTTACAGACACACCTAACTAATGTCTTTGGTATCCGAAGGATTCTTCCTTTAGCCTTCATGCTTATTCGGATGCGGATTATGGGGGATGCAAGATAGATAGGAAAAGTACCTCCGGAACATGCAAATTCTTAGGTAGTATGCTCGTATCTTGGATCTATAAGAAACAAAATAGTGTAGCCTTATCTACCACTGAACCGGAGTATATTTCCTTAGGGAGTTGTTGTGCTCAAGTTCTTTGGATGAAGCAACAACTCTTAAGATTATGGTTTTCACGTAGAAGCTATACCCCTTAGGTGTGACAACACTAGTGTCGTTTGTCTCACTAAGAATCCCATCCAACACTCTAGAACAAAACATATAGAAACTAGACATCATTTCATTAGAGACCATGTTTTGAAAAATGGTGTTGTTCTTGAATATGTTGACACCTTGAACCAATTAGCGGATATATATTTACCAAACCTTTAGATAAAGAGCATTTTTGGACCCTTAGGAGAGAGTTAGGTTTAACCAACCTTCCTTAACCCTTTTAGGTCCCAAATGGTCAAAATTTTGCTTGAATCTGGTTGATATTCATGCTTATGTTAATTTGTATCATTTTGCTTCTATGCATGTTTTTAGGGGGAGTATGCATCAATTTTAGCCATTAAATCTTGCTCATATATCATTCACATGCATTTAGGCTCGATCTAAGTTGGCTCTTTGAACATAAAACTGCCCAAACTGCAGTTTCTGGTAAGGGTGTATCGGAACAGCTAAATTTGTTTCGATACGGGCTTAAATTGAGAGATTCCAGTAGTGAATCGTATCGAATGGGCTCTTCGCGTTTCGATAAGGGGTTCGTGGCGTCGTACCGAAACAAGGTCAACTTGTATCGAAACGAGTCTGGTACCAAAACAGCTTGATAGTGTTTTGAAACGGGGGTTCCGATACGCCAAGTGGCGTATCGAAACACGAGTGCGCAGACAACCTTAAATAGGCATCAAGCTTTAATTAAAACACCAATTCTTTTTCCATCAAAACCCTAGCCGCAAAACCCTTATAAAAACCCTTTTAATCACTTGATATTTCACATCAAAACCTAAATTTTTTTGAGGGGTTTCAATCTACACATCAAGGCTTGTGCTTTGCAAGTAATTTGGTGCATTATTCATCCTTCATTCATCATAATCCAATATCAATGTATAAAACATTTTTTCTCTTTATTTTCCTTTTTTTGTTTAAATTCATAGTTTTTTTCAATTTTTTGTATAAAACATATATATAGTATAGTTTTCAAGTTTTTACAAAAATTTGTCAAAATCTAAATTTTTTTATTCGAATATAAACTTTATACCGTATTAGTTTTTTGGTCTTTTTTTACAAATTATTTTCACCAAAAATTATTTTTATGTTTTTATAAACTATATTGTATAGTTTTTATTAATACCTTGATTATAGGATTGTACTTTGGATTGAATTTGGTTGATTTACGCATACACATATTCTTATTTTTGATTTCATTCCAAATTTCAAACATGGCCTCTAGGAAGAGAGTTAGAACTAATGAGGCTGGTGGGAGCTCCAACGTTGATGACGATTCTACTCGTCCAAATCTCAATTCGCTCTATCAAAAGTCTCTTCGCAACAAAGATGCCTACACCAATTTTAAGCTATTCCAAGATCATGCTATTCGACGTGAGCGTATTGTTTCTCTTCCCTTTTTGGATTCCGAGCGTTTTCAATTCTGCTATCTTGATCTCTTGAGGCGTTGGAACTTTATGACTTTCTTGAGCTTACCCGGGACCTTGTACCATAACATGGTGCTTCTCTTTTATGCCAATGCTCGTTGCATCTTCAATGCCGGTCAAGTGGTTGCTATTGAGTCCTATCTCATGGGAAAGAAATTTAGGGTTGATCCGAAAGTCTTGTGCAATGTGTTTGGATTTGAAGACGATGGAATATCGGATGAGAACTCTTTGGGTCATACCCTTGGTGGCTCCGTCAAGGTTCTTGATGCACATGATCGCATCCTCCATCTTATGGTATCGTGGTGGTTTCGCCCTTCTGGTGGCAAGTTTTCTCACATTAGGCAAGTAAATGATTTTTGGATTAGGTGCTTTCATCAGGGACATCATCCGAATCTATGTCAGATTGTGTTTGCCGAGATGTTGTACCTTGTGCAAAATCGCCGCACCGATCTTGTTACCTCTTTCACCCATGGCACGCCATTGAGCTATTTGTTTTCTAAGGTGGGAATTGATTGCTCACTTGATTATGCGGAATCACTCAAAGATCTCATCTATGAGCGCACACTTCTCTGAAGCAAGTTTCATTATATTGATGAAGAATGGACTGGTGTTGGGAATCCTCCACTTGTTGATGCCCTCGAACCTTCACCTCAAGTTGCTCCACAAAACAATGAAGCCCTCATGACCTTCATCACCGAGCAATTTAACGGAATGCGTACTCACATGGATTCAAGCTTCGCTACTATTGATACTCACCTCATCTAGAGCGTTAGGATGTTCTCTATTTATGAGCGCAAGTGCACACTCCTGTCAAGTTATAGTATATAAGATATCGTCTCCCACAGGGATTGGACAACTTGGTTCGAATTGTAGTTCCTGCACAAGGAAAATTAAATTGCACAAGTAAGATGATTGTTGAGAAGAAAAGTAAGATAAAACACAAGTAATAAGAGGAAGTAATCAGATTGATAGAGAGGGCAGGGTTATGTTGCTGCTTAGTGTGAAACTGCGTTGAATAGGTCAAGTTGTTTTGCGCTGCCACAATATGTTGCCTTGGCAGGGTAATGGTAGATTAAGGCTGCGACAACTTTCACTGCCACGGCGGAACTCTGCTCTTGCAACTTTCGATCTCTCGACAGGTGAGATGGAGGGAAGTCCCGGTGGAAAGTCTAGCAGATACTCCAAGTTCGGCGAAGCAATTCTGAAGTGATCCTTTCTATGTCTAGGCAAGGATTCTGTCACCACGTGATGTACACAATACCTAGAAATCTAAGCGTAAACCTAACACAGGCAGTCGATGTTTGGTTGCTCCATTTAGCCGCTGAAATTCTAACTTATGTCTAAGCCGATTAGTCAACACCTCATCATGATGAGACCGTACTTAATTCTTTCCTGAGTTTGACACTCTCGTGCCCGAAAAATGGATTTCCTCAACTAGAATTTTGGAACTAAACTAAAGAAATGAAGAACATGAATTAAGTAAACTTGGAATCTTTTATTGCAAAACAAACTTTAAAACCTAAATAACCGTTCTCACAACTAATTACAACATAACCCCAAACCCAAGAGAAGTTTTGAACATGACGGTGGCAAGAAAACCTAAGCTATATCTAAAGAAAACCTAAGATGAGTTGAATTAGAATTAGATTGAGTATTTATATATATTAGCTAGGTCTAATCCTTCTTGAAGTAGAAGTCTTCAAAAGTAGCTTTCCACATTTAATGTGACTTTAAACTCTGACTTTTTTGAGTTGAATGTGGACTTTATCATGTTGCCTTGTCCCACAAGCATTCTCGAGATTTCACTTCGGCGACTTTTCTCGCTTCTACAGACGTCGGAAAATCGAGTGGACAACGTCAATAGACTCAGGAATTTTTGCTCTACAAATCGCACTCCGGTTCTCCAACTCCATATTTTGCTGTCGTGGGCAGCAATCTCGGCGTCAGCAGCTACTCGACAGCTACTATCTTCGGCTAGAACTGCATCAGTACAGCTCCATGGTTCGCTGCCTCAGCATCTCATCCTCAGCTCCTCTTTCCCTCTGTCAACCTTTAGTACCTAAAACCAAAAATACACTAAAACAATACCTTTCTTCACCAATTAAAAGATAATCAATAAAACATGGTAAAGCCAAGAAATACTGTAAAATGCAATGCATGGTCCTAATTATGCCAAAGATGTGCTTAAAAACAGCAATAACATGAGATGGAATGTGCATGAAATATAGGACTTGTGGACACTTTACACACCCCCAAACTTGAACTATTGCTTGTCCTCAAGCAATGCAACCTAACATACTTGCTCTAATAATAACCATAAAGAGAAACATGTTTTTCAACTTGATTTTATACCTCAAGGCCGTGGCACCTATATTAAATTAGTGAAGGGAATTTAGCAATAAAATAACTAAGAATTGATTTCTAATGTTAGTGAAGTGTGTGCAGGACTTTGTTAGGCTGAATATGCAGAATTGATGCGTGTAAAAGAGTCCTATTAAATTGGAGCGCAAGTGTACACCCGTGTCAAGTTATAGTATAAAAGATATTGTCTCGACAGGGATTGGGACTACTTCAGAATTAATTTTCCTGCACAAGAAAAGAAATAGATTTAATAAAGTGGTTCAGAATTTTTGAAGATAAACTAAAGTAAAAGAGGAAATCAGATTGAGAAAGCAGGCTGGTGTTGATTTGCTCCGTAGTGCAGGTATTGCACTGTTCAAAGGACTTCTGTTGCTAATGTTGGAGCGCCTGTCGTGGCAGCACCTGTCGTGGCGGCAGTCTATTGTTATCGCGGCAGCGACTAACAACTCTGTTACTTCAAGTTCGACAAGAACCCCTGGTGTGACTTGTCCTATCCCTAGGTCCAAGTTTTGTCAGCGAACACGTCTTGGACGATACCTCCTGGCGTGAATCAAAGGATGAACACCGATGGTTGTGAATTCTTCTTTAGCTGCTTAACCTTGTACCTATCCCTAGGCCAAGATAGTTTAACCATAAACTGGAAAACTTGTATTTACTCCTTTCGTATACTTAACTCTCCCGATATTAAGTAAATGAATAACCTCACAATGCTCTCCCGATACTCTTATGAGATGTTGAAACCAGAGTTAATAAACATGAAGGTTTTATTGATTGAACAGAAAAAATCCTAAGAAACAATACAAACCTTACAACTACTTTACAAAATCAACCATTAGCCCTGGGGAAGATTTAGAACATGATGAAGAATGGAAAAGCTAGGGTTTTGGGGGGAAGACGGCTAGGAGCTAGGTTATCTTCCCTTGTCGAAATACAAGCATATATATAGGCCTTGGGTGTAAGCTTTCTTAATGGCCAAGAATTCTAGTTTGAATTAAAGTACAATTTATTTAAAGACTAAATCTCTGAATAAGCGTCCCTTAGTTCGCCCTATCTTCTTGTTTTGACTTTCTCCTCAAACTTTGGGCAAGGCCTTCCTTGTGCTTCTGGGCTCCAAAAATTATGCGAGTGGTCTACAAAAATCAGGCTTGAAATCCTCTATCAGTCGAACTCCACTTCGCATTTTCCACCTCTGTTTTCTTCACTGCCGCCACTTCTGTCACAGCAACTGTCACGACAGTGATGTATGAGGCAATTTTCATCTTCACTGTCGCCACTTCTGTCACGGCAACTGTCACGACAGTGATGTATGAGGTAGTTTTCTTCTTCACTGTCGCCACTTCTGTCACGGCAACTATCACGACAATGATGTATGAGGCAGTTTTCTTTAAACCTTCACTCTAGCTCTGCGGTTATCTTCTGTTCCTGTGCTACCCTGGATGCTGCCACGGCAAGTACCTGCAATAGTTGATCGAAACCAGCAGCATCTGTGCGAAATTATCCATATGTGATGTTTATGCAAATTTTATCCTAAAATGCAACTAAACATGCTTGAGTGCATCAATAATATGGATAAATGAGGGCTAAAATATAGAACTTTTATGCACTCAACAAGAATAACTAAATAAACAAAGATGCTGTTACGATTTATAAGGTGGCTGCCGAGGCAGCACAGTTAAGCACAATATTTTAATCATGGTAATGAGGGCTTCAGCTTATCGCAACTACTCTTCTAGGTCTGAGATTATGATAGGAGCAAACTACAAAACCCCGAACCCATGGAATAGAGTCATCCCGTGAAGACTTTCATTCACTCATGCTAATATGTCTGTCACTTCAAAGCTTGCAGATTCATGGTCTTTTATAGCAGCGGAGTGTCCTCGCACATGATTCTTCCTAGAGCCTGTTGTGGGCACCTCTATGGTAAAACAACAATGTCCTTTGTTTTTACTTCTGCTGCCGTGGCAGTGCTGTATTTTTCTGTTTCTTTTTTCTGCCTCAGCGGCTACCTGCAACCATTGCTAGAACTTTGCAAAGAATTCTAAAGACAAGCAGGCAGTGTTCATCAGATATTTTAACAAATTCAGCAAGTAACAGAGGTGTTTGACAGTTTTGGCAAAAAGAAAAAAATTCTAAGCCATTTTCATATTTTTTTCCCAAAATTATGTTCAATTTATTATTGGTACAAAAATAAGTAATCGGCTAACTGTCGTAGGCACAAGTTATATAACAAATTTTTCTATTCTGGTTATTATTAAGGCAAGTACAATGCAACCTATATGCTACTAAGTATGCCTAGACAAAAGATGCGAGAGCTATTCCCCCATACTCAAGATGGGCATTGCCCTCAATGCACAAAATAAAATTGATAAGAAAATAAAAATAAAAATAAAGACAAAAAAGGGAAAAAGACTTAGGCTTAGTTCGATGGTGTAGAGGATTCCAAGGGGTTGTCTGCTGTCAGCGGCAGGTCACGACAGCGGGCTTAGCATTGCTTCCCTTGACTGGGCTTAGCGGTCTTGATTTTTAAGGGTTTGGACCTGCATGTTTAATTGTGAGACGGAAATAATAAAGAAAATGAAAAAGAATAAAACCTATTCCTAAAAAAACTACTCCTATTAAAGCGGTAAAGATATGAAAAGATAAAATTATGTCATTGTGGGGTGGGCATCCCCCAATGTGAATACTTCATGTTCTTTTGGGACAGAATCTCATGTATAGTGCTTTAGTCGCTGCCCGTTAACTTTGAATTCTATCCCTCCATTCACTAGTTTTACTGTTACGGCACCATGTGGGAAGGCTTGGATTACTTCGAACGGTCCAGACCATCTGGATTTTAACTTCCCAGGAAATAGCCTGAGGCGGAAATTGAACAGCAGCACTTGCTGCCCGGGCAGGAACTGCCGCTGCTGAATCTTGCGATCGTGGTATTTTTTGACTTTTTCCTTGTACAGCTTTGCGTTCTCGTATGCCTCCCGCCAGAATTCCTCCATTTCTGTCAGGTTCAGTAGTCTTCTTTCGCCAGCCTGTTTCCAGTCCATGTTAACTGCCTTGACTGCCCAATACGCCTTGTGTTCTATTTCGACAGGGAGGTGGAAGGCCTTTCCATATACTAGACGATATGGGGACATCCCTAGTGGTGATTTGTATGCTGTCTGGTATGCCCAAAGAGCGTCGTCTAATTTCAATGACCAATCTTTCCTACTTGGGTTTACAACTTTCTCCAAGATGGTCTTGACCTCCCTGTTTGAAATTTCTGCCTGCCCATTTGTTTGTGGATGATATACCGCGGAAACCTTGTTGTAAAGTGTCCAAAAGTCCTATATTTCATACCCATTCTAACTCTTATTATTACTATTTTTAAGCTCATTTTAGGCATAATTAGCTCCATGCATAACATTTTACAGTATTTCATTGTTCTGCCTTACTTTTATAACTTATCATTTATTTGGTGAACAAGAGGTATTGTTTTAGTCTATTCTTGCTTGTAGGTACTAATAGTTGAACGAGGGAACCGAGGGGCGGAGGACGCGACGCTAAGGAGCAAAGCCCAGGAGCTGTACTGAATCAGTTCCATCAAAAGAGAGTTGTTGCTGAGCACCTGCCGAGCAGAGTTGCTGCCGACCTTGCTGCCCGCGGCAGCTGACTATTGAAGTTGGGAGAACTGGAGTGCGATTTGTAGAGCAAAAACTCCTGAATCTATCACCGGCGTTCATGTGATTTTCTGACGTCTGTAGCAGCAACCAAGGCTGCCGAAGCAAAATTCTCAAGCTTACTTACGAGCGAAGGCGAACGAGATAGAGTCCACATTCCACGCTAAGAAGTCGGCATTTAAAGTCATATCAAAGAAGGAAAGCTACTTTAGAGGACTTCTACTTTAAGGAGGACTTAACCTAGTCTCTAATCTATAAATACCCATTGTAACTCCTAGTTCAAATCATCTTAGGTTTTCTATAGACTTTACTTGTGTTCTTTGCCACCGCCATGTTCTAAATCCCAATTGGGTTAGGGTTATGTTGTAACTAGAGTGAAACGGTTGTTTTAGCGTTTGAGTTATTTCTTCAATAAAATATTCCAAGTTTACTTAGTCCATTGTTCTTCATTCTTTCAATCTTTCTACACTAGTCATTTGAGAGAATCCATTTGTCGGGCACGAAAGTGCAAGGCTCACGAAAGGGTTAAGTACGGTCACAACGTGCTGAGGCATGACTAACTTGGTTCCACACTATTCCTCAAGTTTCAGCGGCTAAAAGGGATCACTAACCGAGTTGAATGACTTGGTTCAACACTAGTCCTCAAGTTAGCAATCTCGAGCATCCTAACCTAGAAATATGAGGGATCATTGTCGACTATCCTGCCGAACTTGGAGTATCTGCCATGTTGAGTGAATAAAAGTTCTATATTTTGACCCTCATTTATCCTTATTTCTGCCGCACTCAAGCATGTTTAGTTGCATTTTAGGATAGATTTTGCATACACATCACAATTAGATAAAATTGCACAGATGATGCTGATTTCGGTCACTTTTTGCAGGTATTTGTCGCGACAGAATTCAGGGCAGCAAAGGAGCATAGGCGAGTTGCAAAGCTGGAGCTAAAGGACGTAGAACATTGTCTGCCGTGAACTCTGTTGTGGCAGAGATGACGACAGTGAAGACACTGAGGTGGAAAAACAAAGTGAAGCTCGATAGATAGAGGATTTTAAGCCGGTCTGTCATGGACTACTCCCATATTTTTCTGTGCCCTGACTCAGAAGGAAGGTCGGGTCCAAAGTTCAAGGAAAAAATTCAAAGCAAGGTAGGAAGAAGAATTAAAGACAATTACTCTGAAGATTTAGTCTTTAATAGAATTTTACTTTAATTTAAACTTGTATTCTTGCCATATTAGAAAATCTGGACCCAAGGCCTATATAAAGGCATGTAATTCGACCTAGAGACGAGATCCTACTCCTAGTCGTCTTCCCCTAAAACCATTCGTTGTCTCTCTTCTCCACCGTGTTCTAAACTTTCCCCAAGGGCTAAGGGTTGATCTTGTAAAGTAGTTGTAAGGATTGTACTGTTACTTAGGCGTTTTTATGTTCAATCAATAAAAACTTCCAAGTTTATTCATTCAGGTTTCAACATCTTGCAAGAGTATCGGGAGAGCATTGTGAGATTATCTATTTACTTAATATCGGGAGAGTTAAGTATATGAAAGGAGTGAATACGAGTTCTCCAGTTTATGGTTGAACTATCTCGGACCTAGGGATAGGACGAGGTTTAGTGGCTAAGAAAGAATTCACAAACATCGGTGTTCATCCTTGATTCACGTCGGGAGGTATCATCCAAGACGTGTTCATCGACAGAACTTGGACCTAGGGATAGGACAAGTCATCCTAGGGATTCTTGCCAAGCTTGAAGTGAAGAGTTGTTGATCGATATCGCAACATCAACAGGTGCTGCCGCGACAGGCGCGACGACAGACGTAATGGAAACCCTTTGAACAGTGCAACACCTGCACTACTGAGCAAATAAATACCAGCATATTCTCTCAATCTGATCACCTTATATTTTACTTTAGTTATTACTCAAGATTTCTCCAAACATTCTTCTAAACTTATTTTTCTTCTTGTGCAGCAATCTAAGGATAAAGTTATTTCCAGTCCCTGTGGAGACGATATCTGATACTCCGTATCACTTTATTACTTGCGACGTGTACACTTGCACTACATTGCGATAGACTATTTACACGCAACAAGCTTTTGGCGCCGGGGACTGGCAACATACCTTTACCTTTAATTACTGCACTTTTTATTTTTATTTTTACTTTTATTTTTCTTTTCTATTTCTGGTTGTTGTATCTCAGGTGCAATACAGGTTCAAGGGCATCAACATGTCAGGAAAAACCATTCGAGAGCTAATGTGGGAAAGTTCTTGCAATTACAGTAAAAGTAATCATGCACTCGAAAGTTGTCCCCATCCTTTCAATGAATATATGGATAACCCACGATGCAACCAACAAAGACAGCAGATGCTGCTACCACAGCAGCAACAATTTTTATGGTATGATCAAAACCCTCAAAATCTTATTTACTATAACAGTTTTTGTGCAGAACCCAACATGCCCTGGCAATTTCATCCTCCGCAAGAGCAACCAAAATCCTTAGAAGACACACTCCAAGCCTACATGGCACTCATTCAAGAATTGTCGGCTTCTATGGACAAAAGAATCGCTAAGGTGGACGCAATATTGAGCAAACAGGTCCTCATTCATGCCACGGATGAACCTGAAATCCAAAGGCAAGATAACAAGGATGCCAATGAAAGAGACTGCCCAACAAATGATGAACCTGAGCAACAACTTGTCATGACAATGATCAAGGAGTCGGAATGGAGTAACGTCGCAACAGCACTTAGTGAAGCTCAAGAGAATGTCACGGCAGCAACCACTTCCGAGGTAGTGACCCCTACCGAAGTGGCAACACCGCCGCCGAAACGGCAACTGATGCCGAAGCAACAACCACTACCGAGGCAAAACCTCAACCCACTACCTCGATTATGCCTGACCAAGATCGCATACATCCATCCTTGTCATGGCACTCGCACGACCACATTGAAGAGCTACCCAATGACAATTCCTCGCCAATGGAATATAAGCAGGTAATAAATAAACCTTTTGAAGTCTTTGAAAACTCACCTCTTCCATTGCAGGTATTTGAGGAACCAATGACATTAGATCTAGAACCATCGAGATCTCTATTGATGGAGATTTACGAGTGGCCTACAGAAAACGATATGGGGAGGCATACAGCTCTACAGACTATTGAATTCCCCCTTGACCTGCAAAGCAATCTGACAAAGGACTGTCGCAACAACTGGCTGCCGCAGCAGCCGCTACGACAGCAAAGGCTACATTCAACTACAACGCAATTTAACGAGAACAAGGTAAGTTTGTGGTTGAATGACGATTTAATTTTTTCTAATCCTATATTCATGTCTCTAGGAATATATCTAAAAGGGTGGACTTCATGGACTACAAAGGAAAAAGAAAGAAAGACTCCTCCACCATGAGAATAATCACTAGATGGAGGGTGTAGATGGATTACAAGAAGTGCCGGAAACGACCTCCTCCCAAGAGAACAGGAAGTAGTTACTTTAGGAGATGCCCCTCAAAGCATCCCTAATTTAACTTAGTTTTATTTTTATTTATTTTATCTCTATTTTATTTATTTGTTTTAGGAAATAAGAATTTGATATTTATTTGTTTTAGTTTTCAGGAAAATAAAAGAAGCAAGGTAAAGAGAAGGAATGAACCAGCCCACCACACTCACAACAGCCCAAGAAGCCCAAAATAGCACGGATGTCGTGACAGCAAGCCACCAGCTGCCGCGGCAGACACGGAATTCCAGCCTGTCACCAATCTGTCGCGACAAACACGCAGCAGACGCGGAAACACGTGCCAGACGCATCAGGAAACCGCGTGACAGCCTGGCTCCGTTATTCACGCCACCTGTTACGACTTCAACCGGCAGAAAAATCCTATTCTATATAAACCCTTACCTCCATTTCATTTTTCACCTCATTTTCATTCTCTCTACTTTGCTTTCAAGAATTTTAGTTTTTCAAGAATTTTCTTTCATTTCCACAGTTTCTTTACAATGACTACACGATCAATCAGAAGAAGTGTTGTCTCCACATCTGCCGCGGCAGCCTCTACGCCCAGCCACAGTAGAATCCCTAGACGATTCTCAACAACAGATTCAGAGAAGAGATACTACGACTCCTTCCAGAAACGGGAGATGTGGGAGGAGAGAGGCTTCACCTACACTACAAAAACGGGGGATCTAGGGCTCGAACCATTCATCTCCAAGATAATCATAGCGCTAGGGTGGCAGATGTTTGTTGTCCAGCCGGAGGAGATGAACGTCACATTAGTCCGTGAGTTCTATGCAGCCATCTCCTCTAAAGATGCCACGACAGTGATCGTTAGGGGAAAGGAAATTTCTCTGGAGGCAGCCTATATAAACACACTTTACGACCTCTATGTGAGCAAAAAGGAAGATGCACATAGGAGATTCGTCAATAGTCTGTCGCCGGCAGACTATGATGGCATTATTGCAGACTTGACAGAAGCAGGCACCCAATGGAACGACGATCCCAAGCACAGATGGACGGAGTGAAGGACCCAGCTCACACCAGCCGCCAAACTTTGGAATCATTTCATGAAGAAACGCCTTATACCAATATCGCACAACACAACAGTGGACCGGCAGAGACTTGCCCTCGTGCATTCAATCATCAACGAGCGGCAGATCAACGTTGGTAAATATATCCTTGACGGCATTTTCGAGTGTGCACTCAGACCAATGGGCCCCCTTTTCTTCCCCTATTTGATCACCACACTCTGTCGGGTAAACAATGTGTCGGAGATCGATGAAGATGTAAAGATCCAAGGGAAGGGATGGACCCAGCAAAACATTTATAGTCTGATGGAGCTAAAGCCTGCCACCCCCTGGCATATATGGACCCCACTGCCGCGACAGAACCAATAGCAGAACCTGATTCCATAGAGCTTGTCGCGGCAGAACCTGAGCAGACCGATGCCGCACAACCAACAAACACCTTCAACCAAGTCTTGCACCTGCTGAAGAAGATGGAGGAACGAAAACTAGGCTTCATGAGGGACTTCACTACTGCCACAGTAAACTTCATTAAAATTGATTTAAATTATCCCAACGTGCAGTTTCCCTCTTTCCCAGAAAATCTTTTTGCCGCCCCTACACCTACTGCTAGCCCTAAAACACCCACGCCAACTGCTGCCTCCACCACACCACCTGCCACGACTGGAGATGGCAACAGGCGATCTGCCACTCCACGAGGAGAAAAACGGAAGGAACCACTACCGGAGTCGATCCGAAGTACTTCGAAGGTTTCTCCTCATCCTCAGTTTGGAAGGATGATTCTGACTCGGAGCCTTCTGTCGTCTGGGAAATAGCCAAAGACTTCCCTCCAATGAAGAAGAAGAAGCTGAACGAAACTGTTGAGGGACCCTGTCACGACAGATTGGGCGGCAGCAGCAGTGATGACGACCTCGAGGTCCTGGACAAGGCCCCAAAGATCTCACCTAGCTGAGTCCAGCCACCTCGAGAGGCTAAAAAGAAGGTAGCCTCACCATCTCCCAGCCCCAAGCCAGCCACTACCACCAAGGTAACTGCCCACCGGCAGCTCCAAATCAGCAGCAGCGACGATAGCTCATCAACTTAAGTGCTTTTCTTTTGTACTTGTTGTTTCTGTTGTTTTATCTATTTGTGATGTTTTCTTTTTCTTGTCTTCATTTTATTTTTTTATCATACATTGGGGACAATGCAACCCTTGAGTTTGGGGGTAGGCAGTCCTCTGTTATTTAAATGGACTTTTTAATTTATGTCTAGTCTTAGTTATTTTTGTAAAAACAAATTGGCTTAAATCTTTGAACTGCACTTACCTGCCCCAACATTCTCTGTCGTGACAGTGCCTTTAGGATGTTTTATGACATATTTAGAGCCTTGCTATAGTTCTGAACTCCAAAAACACTTTTGTGACTTATATGTTGTCTAGACTACTGTTAGTGAACTAGAGTAGATAAGCTTAACCACTTGAGTTGCCTCTAGAGGTGCCTAACACAGGCTCTAGGAAAAGAATAAAAGAAAAGAAAAACTTAGACTTAATTGCCACTAGAAGTGCCTAACACCGGTTTTAGGAAGATAGCTAGAGGTGCCCAAACAGGCTCTAGTAAAAACAAAATAAGAAAGAAAAAAAAATTTGGGTCTAAGTCAGAAAAAAACTAAAGGAGCCTAAGAATTGCCTCCAAGAAAAAATGAAATTGGCATAAAAAATCAAGTGAGTAGCATAACTACTTTGGTTACTAAAAGAGTCTAGGCACACATGTGTTCACAAAATCTGCACACACTTGCACAAGAATTATAGCATTGCTCCGGATAAATCCATAAACACTCGACAAGGTACTGCTCTTGATAGTAAAGGAGTTGTAGGTAATAGTAGCTCACTGAATTAAGCCAAAACAAAAAAGTTTTCTTTTTTTAATTAGGTTGCATTTGCTTGAGGACAAGCAAAGATTCGAGTTTGGGGGTGTGTTGAGTGAATAAAAGTTCTATATTTTGACCCTCGTTTATCCTTAATTCTGCTGCACTCAAGCATGTTTAGTTGCATTTTAGGATAGATTTTGCATACACATCACAATTTGATAAATTTGCACAGATGCTGCTAATTTCGGTCACTTTTTGCAGGTATCTGCCGCGACAGAATTCAGGGCAGCAAAGGAGCAGAGGCGAGTTACAGAGCTGGAGCTGAAGGACGTAGAACACTGCCTGTCGTGATATCTGTCGTGGCAGAGATGAAGACAATAAAGACACTGAGGTGGAAAAACAAAGTGGAGGTCGACAGATAGAGGATTTTAAGCTGGTCTGTTGTGGACTACTCCCATATTTTTCTGAGCCCTGATGCAGAAGGAAGGTCGGGTCCAAAGTTCAAGGAAGAAAGTCAAAGCAAGGAAGGAGGACGAATTAAAGACAATTACTCTGAAGATTTAGTCTTTAATAGAATTGTACTTTAATTTAAACTTGTATTCTTGCCATATTAGAAAACCTTGACCCAAGGCCTATATAAAGGCATGTAATTCGACCTAGAGACGAGATCCTACTCCTAGTCGTCTTCCCCTAAAACCCTTCGTTGTCTCTCTTCTCCACCATGTTCTAAACTTTCCCAAGGGCTAAGGGTTGATCTTGTAAAGTAGTTGTAAGGATTGTACTGTTACTTAGGCGTTTTTCTGTTCAATCAATAAAAACTTCAAGTTTATTCATTTTGGTTTCAACATCTTGCAAGAGTATCGGGAGAGCATTGTGAGATTATCTATTTACTTAATATCGGGAGAGTTAAGTATACGAAAGGAGTGAATACGGGTTCTCCAGTTTATGGTTGAACTATCTCGGACCTAGGGATAGGACGAGGTTCAGTGGCTAAGAAAGAATTCACAAACATCGGTGTTCATCCTTTATTCACGCCGAGTGGTATCATCCAAGACGTGTTCATCGACAGAACTTGGACCTATGGATAGGAAAAGTCATCCCAGGGATTCTTGCCAAGCTTGAAGTGAAGAGTTGGTGATCATTGTCGCGACATCAACAGACCTCTGTCGCGACAGGTGCTGCTGTGACAGGCGCGACGACAGACGCAACGGAAACCCTTTGAACAGTGCAACACCTGCGCTACTGAGCAAATCAATACCAGCCTATTCTCTCAATCTGATCACCTTATCTTTTACTTTAGTTATTACTCAAGATTTCTCCAAACATTCTTCTAAACTTATTTTTCTTCTTGTGCAGCAATCTAAGGAAAAAGTTATTTCCAGTCCCTGTGGAGACGATATCTGATACTCCGTATCACTTTATTACTTGCGACGTGTACACTTGCACTACATTGCGATAGACTATTTACACGCAACATGCCAGACTTGCCGCCAGAACTTCTTTCCATTCCACCTACCGAGACAGTACACACTTCTGTAGTGGCAATAACCTGCTGCGGCTGCGTGATAGGGTCGTAGTTTGCCGCCCACCATCCCCGCCGAGGCAGCATATCGTGGCAGCGCAGAATAACTCATACCTATTACAACGCAGTTTTCACACTAAGTCGCAGCATAACCCTGCCTGCTCTATCAACCTGATTCACCTCTTCTATATTACTTGTGTTTTTATTTACTTTTCCTCTCAACCAAACTATTCACTTGTTCTTTTATTTTACCATTGTGCTGGAATTACAAAAACGAGACAAGTTGTCCAATCCTCGTGGGATTCGACATCTTCTATACTATAACTTGGCAGGAGTGTGCACTTGCGCTCTTGCAAAAAGGGAACACCTACACGCCCTATAAGTTTTTGGCAATGTTGCCGGGGATTGGTAACAGCGAATTTTGTTTTTCATTTTCTACACTTTTCATTTCCCGTTTATTTTATTTTTATTTTTAAAACGAAAAAAATTACCGTGTCCTTTGCAAATGTATGACACGGGCTAACCCTAAAGGAAACTTTATTATTTACGACGATCTTGAGCGTGAAACTAGACGAATCAAGAGGGAGATCAGTGAAGCCTTAAAGAACAAAGACAAAGGCAAAGCAAAGGAAGAGACCATGGTAAACGAGGACCCCCCAATTGATGCCATGAATGGCAGAGGCGGGCAGCCAGATTTGCCACCCAGAGGACCGCAAGTACAACAAAGGCAGGATCCACCTGATCCACCCCAAGTGCGGACAACTAGAGACTACCTTGAACATGACTTCCAAAGGTTCGAGCCAATAGTGATAGAACCAGAGATAGGGGCAGATCATTTTGAATTGAAGCCAATCATGTTCAACATGATAAACACACTAGGGCATTTTGGAGGGACTGCCATAGAAGATGCTCAGCAGCATTTACGAGGATTCTTGGACATTTGCCGAGCATTCAAGATTCATGGGGTACAACAAGACATACTACGGCTAAGGCTATTTCCCTATTCACTAAGGGATAGGGCGAAACAGTGGTTGGACAACCAGCCAGCCGGATCTTTTAGTTCATGGGCGGAGCTCTGCAAAGACTTCCTAGATCGCTTCTGTCCGTCCAACGTCACTGATAGGCTACGGAATGAGATTACAGCCTTTAGACAAGGGGGTGAAGAGCCAATGTACGAGGCATGGGAGCGGTACCAACAAATGCTGAATAATTGTCTGCTGCATGGCTTACCGGCTTGGACTCAGGTATCTATATTCTACAATGGGGTGAACTACCCAACGCGGATGATGATAGATGCCTCGGTCAACGAGATCATCCTAGACAGACCTCCAGAGAAAGCACTGCAGCTGTTGAACATAGCCGCCAAAAATGATTATAAATATCTGACAGCCCGCTGAGGCGACACAAGGCGGCCAGCCACAGCAAATAGGGTAGAAGCCTTAAAATTCGTTAACGACCACCTCGATCAATTAACGGAGCTGGTGATGAAGAGAGTGCAAACCCCTGGGAAGGCCTATAAAGTCAGGGTTGTGGAGCCATTCTGTGACGAATGCGGAGGCAACCATGATTCCTCTAACTGCACTGCGTCTGCAAACTACATGGGAGGATACGAGAGGAATAGCAGGCCAGCCCAGAACACATACAATCCTAACTGGAGAAACCATCCCAACTTCTCCTAGAGCAACCCAAAAACAGCTGCAAATCCACAACAGCTACAGGGAGGCTACATGCAGAATCAATCCTGGCAGCAGACTCAGCAGCCACAAAACAATAATTCACTAGAATTTATTGTTTATACAAATAAGTTTGTTGAAAAACTGAGTCTTTTATGGACAGGACAGAGATGAAGATGAACAACCAGGAGGCTGCTATTAAGAACCTAGAGACCCAATTTGGGAAGTTCACCGAAATCTACCACAGCCGGACCATAGGAGCATCATCCAGCAGCCCGCTAGAAGTAGCCAAGCCCACTTTTGAACATTGCAAGGCCATAACTACAAGAAGTGGGAAGAAACTAGATGAACCTAGAATGGTGGAACAGTTAGGAACTCAGCCGCAACAGACAAGTAAACTTGCCCCAGCAGCACCCATATTAGCCGCCCCAGCAGCAACACCTACTCCAGCCACCCCAGTAGCAGAACGTGAAAGTGGCTCTGACAAGCATGATCCTCCCCAGACTAAGCCCCCAAGCAAGGAGCAAATAGGGGACATCCGCTTGCCAACGCCATTCCCCCAAAAGCTCAAGCAACAGCAGCAGAAGCACCAATTCAGAAAATTCCTGGATATTCTGAAATAGGTGCATATTAACATACCTCTGATAGAAGCTATACAAATCATGCCCAACTACGCCAAGTATCTCAGAGATATAGTTTCTAAGAAGAGATATATAGGAGAATTTGAGACAGTGGCTGTCACCGAAGAGTGCATGGCTATGCCGCATAACAAGCTGCCGCCCAAGCAGACAGATACGGGCAGTTTTGTTATACCATGCAAGTTGGGCAGCAAGCACGAGACCAGAGCCCTATGTGATTTAGGAGCCAGCATCAACTTGATGCCAAAGGCTGTCTTCGACAAACTAGGCATTGGACCTGCCAAATCGACCTCCGTTATGCTTAAACTCACTGATCACTCATTTGTACAACCGAAGGGAAAGATTGAAGACATACTTGTAAAGGTGGGCAACCTAATTCTCCCCACCGACTTCCTCATCTTAGATTGTGAGGCCGATGAGAAAGCCCCCATTATTCTTGGGCGACCCTTCTTGGCCACGGGCAAAACGCTAATAGATGTGGAACTCGGGGAGTTGACAATGAGGGTGGAGGATCAGAGCATAAGGTTGAACGTGCTACAACCCTCAGAGGAAAGAAAGGAATGCCCGAATGCAAGAGCCGCTAAGATAAGTGTGGAAACATGCCAGGGCAGCTGGGGCTGCGATAGACCTCGGGGCAGATTGAAGGACCCCATTACACAGCATCTGAAAGAACAAGAGGACCCCAAGAGGGGAGAAAAAGCTAAACCACCTCAGGAAGTCGTTATGTTTGAGAGATGCACGCAAATGCACTCCCAACATAACTTAAATTTTATTTTAATTTTATTATTTTTTTGCATTAGGATTAGAGTTTATTTTATTTTAGGACTAGATTCATATTCAGCATTTTATTTTTCAGATATTATTTAATTATTTTTATTATTTTAGAATCAAGAATAAAAGAGCGGGATTAAGATGGAAGCCCAGCAAGAAGCCCGCCCACCATCCTGCCGAGACAGCAGCCAGCGCAGCAAAGTGTAACGGCTAGCTGCTAACGGCTCCAAAAATAACGGGCAGAATAATTTGTAACGTGCGCGAGAAAATCGGATCATTGAGCATTTAATGCCGCCCCGGCACCTCTCGGCAGCCCCTATATATACACCTCTCACTCACTTCATTTTACTTCACTTTCACATTCTTGCTATTTGCTATCTGATTCCCCTGCTCTCTCACAATTTTTATTTCTAATTTTAGTTTAAGTACAACCGTTCATATGGCTTCAACATCAACCAAAAAGCCCATCTACACAAGGTTTTGCTTCAAGGCGGACGAGGAGAGATATAGAGAAATATTCTCCAAGCAGGCCATCTGGGAGGAACAAGGCTTCCATTACACGCAGTAAACGGGAGATCGTGGTCTAGAGCCCGCCTTGTTCCGAACCATCCATTACAAGGGATGGGAGACATTTGCTCAGCAACCTAATATAGCGAATGTCACTATAGTCAGGGAATTCTACTCCCACCACCCCTGCCCGGAGAAGCCTTTCTTCTACGTCCGTGGGGAGCCGGTCAAACTCAACCCTGATATCATTAACAGCTACTACGACCTCGATATGAATGACAACCCGCACAAGGAATGGAGGCACTCACTGACGGTTGCCCACTATGAGGAAATCAAGGCCAGAATATGCAAGCCCAACACACCATGGCTAGAGGGCAAACATGTGGGATCTGTCCAGCGCCGCCACCTGCTGCCTGATGCTATACTATGGAACTCATTTGTGAAAAGGTGTCTGTTGCCCTCATCTCACAACTCCATAGTTGACTGGCCACGCCTCGCCCTGATATATAGCATCCTCACAAACCGACCGATCAACGTAGGGGAAATCATCTGCACGGAAATATACAACTGCTTCAAGAAGAAGAAGGGTTGGACCAAAAAGGTCTGCATGCAGATGATGAAGGATCCAGAACCAGCAACGCCTAGTCAGCCCACCGCCACCCAGTTCGAAACGTCAGCTGCCCCCAGCAGTACTGATGATGCCCCAAACACAGAGGTCCTCGCGTTGCTGCACACACTCTTAGAACATACAAAACGGATAAAGCAGCAACTGTTGGCCTTCATGAATTATGTGGGGGAGGCCCAAGAAGCCTTGGTGGCTTATTTCCTGCAGAAATTCCCCGGTGACATGACCACCATACCACCGTTCCCTATGGAGCTTGCAGCAGCAGCACAAAGAACTCCACCAGCCGCCACTACCCGCTAGACATACAGCCAAGTGCTCTCTCCGACGCACTCTCCGGTTTACTCAGCTACCACTCCATCGAACATAGTGGCAGACTCCCCTGAAAGGCACCAACAGAATCTCTCCCCTGCCTGCACAGCCAACACAATGGAAGACTCCTCCTCGTCAAAGGAAATTGAGCAGTCGCTGCCGGAGCAAAAAGTAGCAGTAGTAGCAGCAACAGCAGCCATCCCAATGTCATTCATCCCTCCGGCAACACCCACGAAGGAAAGGACCAAGAAGAGGAAGCGACGCATAATAGCCGAAGAACCTGTGGACTTCGAGACAGAGTCAGGCGAGAGCGACGCCTCTCCCGCCGTTCCCCTGCCAAACCTCAATAAGAGCCACAGCATACGCCAAAGAGAGTCTAGCCACCGCAGAAAGCAAAAACCTCGCCAGCTAGAACTGCCGCCAAGAGGTCTGTCGACCGCCGTTTCAACATGGAGACATCCTCTTCCTCCTCAGCTGACAAAAATCAAGCCTCCTCTCACCCCTCAGAAAACTTTTAATTTATTTTCTTTTTTCTTTTCTTTTATCTTTATTTTGATTTTTCTTTATTCTATTTTCTAATTGTTAATTTAAACATATATAATTTATTCTTTTAACTTCTTTGTTTTGTGCATTGAAGGCAATGCCCATCTCGAGTTTGGGGGGATAGCTCTCGCATCATTTGTAGGCATTCTTAGTTGCATTTAGATTGCATTGTACTTGCCTTAGTAATAATCAGAAAAAAAATGTTATGACTTGTGCCTATGAAAGGGTAGCCGGTTAATTTATTTTTGCACCTAACTAATATTGAACTTAATCTTGGGAAAAAGCATGAAATATGACTTAGACTTTTTTCTTTTTGCCTGAAAATGTTGAATATCTATGTTACTTGATGCATGTGTTAGAATATTTGATGAACACTACCTGTTTGTTTTTTAGAATTCTTTGCAAAATTCTAACAATATTTGCAGGTAGCCGCCGAGGCATGCAAAAGAAAACAGAAAAATGCAGAACTGCCAGGGCAGCAAAATCAAAAACAAAGAAAAATGTTGTATTACCCTAGAGGTGCCCGCAATAGGCTCTAGGAAGAATCATGTGCAAGGACACTCCATTGCTATCAAAGTCCATGAATCTGAAAACCTAAAAGTGACGGACAAATTAGCATGAGTGAATGAAAGCTTTCACGGGAAGACTCTACTCCAAGGGTCCGGGGTTCTGTAGTTTGCTCCTATCTCAACGCCTGACCTGGAAGAGTAGTTGTGATAAGCTGAAGCCCTCACTGCCATGATTAAAAAAATAATAATGTGCTTAACTGTGCTGCCTCGACAGCAACCTTTAAATTACAGCAATATCTTTGTTTATTCTTTTATTCTGCATATTCATCTTGTTTACAGATTTGCAAACATCACACAGGCATGAGGAATTTAATTCTAAGTTGTTTTCTTGCTTATTTCCCTTCATTAAGTTTTATATATAGGTGCCACGGCCTTAAGGCAGAAAATCAGGTTAAAAACATGTTTTTCTTTCTGACTATTATTAGAGCAAGTACTTTAGGTTGAATTGCTTGAGGACAAGCAATAGTTAAGGTTTGTGGGGTGTAAAGTGTCCAAAAGTCCTATATTTCATACACTTTCCAACTCTTATTATGACTGTTTTTAAGCTCATTTTAGGCATAATTAGGTTCGTGCATAGCATTTTACAGTATTTCATTGTTCTGCCTTACTTTTATAGCTTATCATTCATTTGGTGAACAAGAGATATTGTCTTAGTGTATTCTTGCTTGTAGGTACTAACAGCTGAACGAGGGAACCAAGGAGCGGAGGACACAACGTTGAGGAGCAAACCAAGGAGCTGTACTGAAGCAGTTCCAACAAAAGTAAGTTGCTGCCGAGCACCTGCTGAGCACATGCCGAGCAAAGTTGCTGCCGACCTTGCTGCCCGTGGCAGCCGATTATGGAAGTTGGAGAACCGGAGCGCGATCTGTAGAGCTAAAACTCCTGATTCTATCGTCGGCGTTCATGTGATTTTCCGACGTCTGTAGCAGCGGCTAGGGCTGCCGGAGCAAAATTCTCAAGCTTACTTGCGGACGAAGGCAAACGAGAAAGAGTCCACATTCCACGCAAAGAAGTCAGCATTTAAAGTCATATTAAAGAAGGAAAGCTACTTTAGAGGACTTCTACTTTAAGAAGGACTTAACCTAGTCTTATAATCTATAAATACCCATTGTAACTCCTAGTTCAAATCATCTTAGGTTTTCTATAGACTTTACTTGTGCTCTTCACTGCCGCCATGTTCTAAATCTCCATTGGGTTAGGGTTATGTTGTAACTAGAGTGAAACAGTTGTTTTAGGGTTTTGAGTTATTTCTTCAATAAAATATTCCAAGTTTACTCAATACATTGTTCTTCATTCTTTCAATCATTCTACACCAGTCGTTTGAGAGAATCCATTTGTCGGGCACGAAAGTACAAAGCTCACGAAAGCGTTTAGTACGGTCACAACGGGAGGCGTGACTAACTTGGTTCCACACTAGTCCACAAGTTTCAGCGGCTAAAAGGGATCGCTAACTGAGTTGATTGCCTTGGTTCCACACTAGTCCTCATGTTATCAATCTTGAGCATCTTAACCTAGAAATAGGAGAGATCACTGTCGACTATCCTGCCGAACTTGGAGTATCTGCCATACTTGCCGCCATGACTTCTTTCCATTCCACCTGCCGAGACAGTACACACCCCTGTAGTGGCAGTGACCTACTGCGGCCGCGTGACAGGGTCGTAGTTTGCCACCCACCAACCTTCCGAGGCAACATATCGTGGCAGCAAAGAATAACTCATACCTATTACAACGCAATTTTCACACTAAGTGGCAGCATAACCCTGCCTGCTCTATCAACCTGATCCTCTTCTTATTTATTACTTGTGCTTTTATTTACTTTTCGATCTCAACCAACTATTCACTTGTGTTTTACCTTACCATTGTGCAGGAACTACAAAGAAGAGACAAGCTGTCCAATCCTCGTGGGATTCGACATCTTATATACTATAACTTGACAGGAGTGTGCACTTGCGCTCTTACAAAAAGGGAACACCTACACGCCCTACAGGGGTTAAGTAATTCTAAAATTGGGCATTTAATGAACTAGTCGTTACTTGTCAGAAACTGCATTTTAAATATTTGGTTAAGTGTTCCGATACACCCCTAAGCTGTTTCGAAACACCAAATTACAGTTTCAAAACGTTTCGATACAGCCCTTATCCATTTTGATACGGCCTTCTTTTTGCACTTGTTGTTTCGATACGGGTCATATTTTACACATAACGGCTCTTTCTTTTTGAGTGTCCGTTTCGATACAGGGGTCCCGTGTTCCGATACGGGTAGTTGCAGAACTGCATTTATGGAGGGAAGAGAGAGCCTCAACGGCTCTATTGATGATCTCAACCATCCAAACGGCTCGAAATCAATGAGAAGGTATAAAAACAAGTATCAAAAGCTACAGCGGCAACTATTGAGCCTTCAAGCAACAACAAAGCATCCAAATCCAAACCTTGATCTTTTAGAGTCAAATCTTGTACACAACTCAAGTGTGTACTTCATTGTAATTTTTATTAAGAGTTTGGGGAGTGTTTGATTGTATTTGGGTAAACATTATCCTTTGAGAGGTACTTGTAAAGTTTACCAAAATTCCTTCATTGTAAAGAGTGTGCTGGATTAAGCTTTGGGTAGAAAGCTTAATCGGTATTATAAAGTTTCCTCCTCATCCAAGAAAAGGGGAAGAATCAATAGTGGATTGGTTGAAAATCCTTAGTGGGAGCTAAGGTAGTGGAGATAGAGTTCATTTAGGAACTTGAACCACTATAATTGTCTTGTGTCAGATTTTCATTCATCCAATCTTCACCCTCAAATTTTTAATCGCCAATTCACCCCAAGACATACTATAACGACTACAAGGTTATGTCACTCAAAAAGCTATAAAAGACGAGAAAGACTCTACTCAAATCATTTGTATTTTTTCTTTTAAATTATTATAAAATAGTTGAAAATATATCGTAAAAGAGGACAAAACTCAAAGACTCTTCTCCGCGAGAAATTATGTTACGAGTCATTCTCGTCATGTCATCTATGAGACTAACCAATAAAAATTACTTGTTTTATTACTTTTTTTCATGTCATATTTTTACCAAGTGAATCTTCACTTGGTAAAAACTATTTTTAAAATTGATTTACAGTAAATATGAGTGAAGATTCACTTCGTAAAAATATGATATGGAAAAAATAATAACATGGGTAGTTTTTATTGGTCAGTCCCATAATGATATGACGAGAATGACTCATGATATAATTTTTTCTCGTCGACACATAAAAGACAAGACTCAATTTTACAAATCAAATATCGAAGTTCAAGAAACTCATTTTTTTCAATTTTGTTTTCAATAATTTTTAAAGTTGATTTTCAATTGATTCAAATTTAATTTTAAATTCATCCATCTTTGAGACCTATATACATGTTAGATTATTTTTATGTACATCTTAAGATATTATCTCCGACTCATTTAACGATTAATCCGTATCGAGTTTTGTAGAAACCTATTATAAAATGATCCTCTAACTCAAAACACTAAAGATAAGATATTACCTCCGACTCATAAATGATCCTCTAACTCAATCATCTTTTATTCAAAACATTAAAATTTGAATGTCTAACATTTCATCCATTAAACCAAGAGATAAGATTTGTCCATGACTCGTTTGACCCACCTAATCCAAATCGGATTTGAGTGATGGTTTTCAGCTTATGGGCTGATAAACCTAATCCAAGTCGAATGTCTAACATTTCATCCATTAAACCAAGAGGTAACATACCAAAGTTATTATTCCGACCTATTAATCCCAGAGCTCAATGTACGAAGAGAAGACTGCGGCGGTTCACGAAGAAATGAAAAGGATGAACCGGCTTCCTGCGACTAGTTCGTATGCATGCGTGTTCTTAATAAAATTTCTTCAATTGTTGTCCATTCAGGTAATCAAGATACGTTGGCTTGATTACTTGAAAAATATAAAGTTAAGTTGAGAAGTTACATTTAGTAACAAAAGTGGGATTTCATTTTTTTTATTGCCTTTTTGTTTATGCTAGAGAACTGCTTCACAAGAAGAGGAGTTGGAGTCGCTCTTCGCAGGGCTGTCTCTATGATCTACCTTGTCTACGCAATGGAAAGCTTTTGAACTCGATATTAATAATGTTTTTGTACTTTATGTTCTAAGATGATTAGTGTGCGCTTATGTAGAATTGGGATTTGGGGGTGTGATTCAATTAATCCGAATAGAGTAATGTTGGTTACATCTTATAATGCATCATAACTTGTTCTTTGCAACATCATTCATCAATTTAATCAAAATCGCCGGATGATTTTCGAGCAAGAACCAAGTTGATCCAGCACTTGTTTATCGTACCTGAGTAAAGCTGAGTTATGAGTTTCACTATGCTTAAATGGCAATTTCAAGAAACTATTTTTGGTAATACTAGATTCACATTACCGAATCCATATCCAATCATTTCTCCTCGAACCCATTCCATGAATTCAACTCAAGCAATCTGAAGTTTTGAAGAAATTTGAGTTTCGGCGGGACATGGAAAGGATGGGGAAGAGAGGTGGGGTAATTTTTTTTGTTGAAGAAATTGATAAAATAGGTAATTAATAGGGGTTAAATGTGTAGTTATATAAATTTTCATTAACAGCCACGTTACTTTTTTGTTAGATTTTAACCGTCGGTGGTCAAAGTAGGTCCAATTAAATAGTTCGATGGTCAAATTTTAAATTTTTATAATTCGGTGGTCAAAATAGGTCAGACCCAATAATTAGGTGGTCACCCAGGTAGTTTACCCTTTTATTTAATACCAAACTCTCAGTCTTGACTATATTGTTTAAAATTTGGGTAAAATATACCAATGGTCTCGAATTTTTAGGGCGCGCTTATTTTGGTCACAAAACTTTTAAAATTTTCATTGAGGTTATCTAATTTTTAATTTGCTTTTATTTTGACATTTCCTATTAACTTCCGTTAAATATACTAACGTGATAGTTATCTTCTTCCTCAACCTTTCTTTACCTTTTTCATGTTTTTTCTTGCTCTGTTAACACTCCACTATTCTAATTAAACATTTACAACTTAAAATCTCAAGCATTGCCATGAAACATCAATTTACATATTAACCATACATAACCACGTTCCATACAGAAGCTAAAGGACTTGATTAGGGGTGTTGTAACCCACTCGTCCCGGTCTAGCCGACAGACCGGTTCGAACGAGTTACACGGGGAAAACTGAAGCGAAACCCGCTAAGGCCTCACTCCGATTAGCAACCCTATTTTTTCATTTATTTATCTTATCTAAAAGTATCATTTAATCCTACGCGTCAGCGGCAGCGGAAACAATAAAGAAACATTCAAGCAGACGTAAGGTAATTTAAATTTACCAAGTGAAATGTTAGTCCATTTACACACACTCGAAGCCAAAACAATACATAAACGATGCATACGAGACTCACAAGATAGCTTACGACAAACGGGACCAAAGCCCAACATCCGAGAACCTTTAAAAATGCCAAAAGCCCAATTTACAGGCCTGTGTTTCGAAACAGGCTTGACCGTTTCGATACATGAGCCCCAGTTTAAAAGCCAGACCAGTCCGTACCGATACGGTCCACCTCGTTTCGGTACGGGGGTCAACGTTACCAAGGTGTTCCGGAACAGGTTCCGAAACGGGCCTTCACAGAGGCAAACCGTTTCGATATGTGTATCGGAACAGTAGCTCACAGTGTCAAACCGTATCGAAACGCGTTCCGATACGGGTATCCTTGGAGCTACACCCGTTCCGAAACCCCTTCACGCGTTCCGAAATGCCTGCAGTCTGTGAGACCCTGAAAATAGTTTTTAGCATCCCCAAGTGTTCCCAAACATGTCTCAAACCACAAGAACATGAAACAGCAACCATACACATAATCTAGAGGCATTCCAACCTACCACAAGTATGATCAACCATAGAGCATACATATGATTCAAGGCAAGCAAAAGACATACATTTAGATCCTTCCAACACATGCCAAAACATCAAACCATCAAACATGACATATATATATAAGGCAATAAAGCATGCTTAACAAAACCATTTAGCCAAAAGAAACATATGTTCACCTAAGCAATGCACAATCAAGGTTTACATGCCTTCAACAAAAACATAAGTATTCATAAGACATGGTTTAAAACCTTCAAATACAAAACACTTAGGCATCGACATAAACATGGTTTACAAATCCATCAACACAAAGCATTAACAACATAAATCCAACACAAAGGAGTCTAGATACACGCTCCTAAAACACGTAGCATTTCCCATTGCTAAACTACTACATTATTTACAAAACCATACTTGAGCAACTAGCACACGCTTGGACGCCCTTTCCTTGCTCCTTGCTAGCTCCATGCTAAAGATATGCATTGTCGAAAAAGGAGAACGTAAGCATAAAGCTTGGTGAGCGGAGCTTTAAAAACACATCAACAATGCAGTTTTCAAAACATAAATCTTAGTTGAAAAGCAAACCATTTTAAAGTACGAAAGGAGACGCAATCATAACAATTACATGGTATGCACATGCATAACCCAAAACACGGTGGGACTACACATCACTGTTTCGACTAGTAGTTTTCCGATGGGACTACACATCATCGTACTCTTCTACTAGTCACTACCGGCGTGACTGCACATCACCGGAGTCTTCTACTAGTCACTGCCAGCGGGACTACACATCACCAGAGTAACGACAACCATCACGTGAGGCTCGACACCAACAACGACTACACAACAACATTAAACATAGAGTAAAAGCAACCCATACTTCACGTAATATCACAACAATCACACACACATTAACACTTAATGAAACAAGGTGAAATAGCAACTTACTCTTGGGTTTAGGCTAGCCCTTAAGGCTCCACCCAAACCCCTAAGAAACCTCTTTGAACATATTTAAACCTCAAAACAGTTTCCACTCACCATTCGCGCACCAATGCAAACCACAAAGTCATTTCAAGCTTCCGAACTTCTCGGGACCGCGTCCGAACCATCCAAGGCCAAATCCGTTGTTTCTAACCAATCAAAAACAATGTATTAACCTCTTAATCAACCACAAATTCGCTATTATACATCAGCTCACAATTCCATAATATTTTCTCAACAATTCAAAGTCGAAATCCTCCCAAATATTCTCATTTTCGTACTCCAAAAAAACCCAGCCATTACCCCTCAATTTAAACACTTAAAACATTCCAAAACATGTCCAAAACATCACCAGAAGGTTGTACAACCATCAGCCCTTCATTTCCCCACATAAACACCTTAAAAACTCTTATTTTTCACTTCTAAAAATCACCTACAGCAGTGGTTTCGGAAATCCAATCAAACCAGCACTATCACCACTCAAAAATCATCAAATAACATCTAAAAACACCTATCCAATGTCCACATACCTCCAGCCCTCTTTTTACCACAAAATCAAGCCAAAAACTCACTTATTTCACTTCTAAATTCCACCCCTAAGACTAGTTTCGGGTATACTATAATTAAGGAACCTTTTTAACATGTTATGACTTCAAAATAAACTTTAAAAACACCCTAAAACACTGCTCTAAAAAACCCATACGGGATTTCTCCCAAAATTCCTACTTTTCATAAATCTTGAAATTTTAAGTTTGGGAATTAATGGCTTTGCAAATCCAACTTTAATTTAAGTTAAATTTAAGTAAAACAAGGAAAAGAAAAGAGGATTTACCTTCAAAGGTCTTCAATGGAGGAAGGGAGAAGAAGATGAGAGAATAGGGTTTTTAGAAGAAGATGAGTGGTTTTGATTTTCAAAACTCTCTTAAAATTTCATTAATGGCATAATCGTAAATAATGAAAACTTTTATAAAATCGGCTCTTTAATTTAAATTTACCCCGAAACTAATCCTATATCAACACTGATAACTCACTGGTCCTAAAGCCGGGGTGTTACAACTCTCCCCCACTTAAGGAATTTCGTCCTTGAAATTACCTGACGGAAAGTGATACGAAAACTGTTTCTCTATATCTTCCTTTCTCTACCCGAATTGGCTTCTTCCACACCTTTATGTCGCTACTTAACCCTGACAAGCTCGATAGATCTCCCACGCAACACTGAAGGTCAATAATGCACATCTCAACACATCCTCTAATATTTGAATATCTCTCTCTGACTGATCATCGAATTGAGGGTGATACGATGTACTGAAATTCAGACGGGTACCCAGAGCACTATGCAGACATTTCCAAAATCTAGTTGTAACCCTTGAATTTCTACCTGACACAATTGACTTCGACGCATCATGCAATCTCACAATCTCACTGATGTACAAATCGGCCAAATTATCTAGAGAGTAGGTCATATGAACGGCTATGAAATGAGCACACTTTGTGAAACGGTCAACAATCATCCAAACTGAATTCTTCTTAGAAGGGGCCAAAGGCAAACCTGATACGAAGTCCATAGTAATATTTTCTCACTTCCATTCTGAAATTCTCAACGGCTGTAACAAACCAGACGGAAATTGATATTCTGCCTTAACACACTGACAAACTATGCACTTGCTCACAAAATCAGCAACATTTCTTTTCAGACCAACCCAAAAGTACTCATCTTTCAACCCACGATACATCTTTGTACTACCGGAATGCATAGCAAACGGGCTGCTATGTGCTTCGGTTAAGATCGTACGTCTCAAATCATTGTCATCTGGCACAACTATTCTATCTCTGAAACACAAGACCCCATCAACACTGAAACTGTAGTCTGATGGTCTACCCTCGACTAAAACTTGCACGTGAGGTGCCAAAGATCTATCTAGCAACTGCTTCTCTCTAATCAACTGACCTAAAGCAGGTCTAACCTAAAGCTCGACCACTAGACCACCATCACCGGACAACTCAAACTAGCAAACATGGCTCTCAACTCAACGGCTACCTTCCTACTCAAAGCATCTACCACTACCTTGGCTTTACCCGGATGGTACTCAATCGTGAGGTTGTAGCCTTTAAGTACCTCCAGCCACTTACGCTGTCTAAGGTTCAACTCTCGTTGTGTCATTACATACTTCAGGATCTTGTGATCCGTATACACTGTGCATTTCTCACCATACAAATAATGTCTTCAATCTTCAAAGCAAACACAATTGCGGCTAGTTTTATGTCATGTGTCGGATAATTACGCTCATGAGTCTTCAGTTGTCTCGAGGCATAAGCCACAACTCTCCCATCTTGCACGAGTACACAACCTAATCCTACATATGAAGCATCACTGTGGATCACATAGTCCTTCGCCAACTCTGGCTGAATCAAATCGGTGCATTGGTCAAGGTTTCTTTCAATTCCTCAAAGGCTTGTTGTCTCGCATCTGACCACTCAAACTGAACATTCTTCTGAAGTAACTTTGTCAAAGGAGCGGCTATCTTCGAGAAACCATTCATAAACCTCCTATAGTATCCAACTAGCCTAGAAAACTACGAATCTCTGTCACAGACTTCGGTTGCTTCCACTCAATAATGGCTTTTATCTTCTTCGGATCAACTCTGATCCCATCGGCTAACACTACATGTCCTAGAAAGACTACTTCTCGGATCCAGAACTCACACTTACTCAACTTTGCATACAACTGGTTGTCTAACAAGGTCTGCAAAACTATCCTCAAAATCCGATCATGGTCTTCCTCGGTACGAGAGTACACCAAAATATCACCTATGTAAACAACCACAAACTGATCTAAGTACTGATGGAAGATTCTATTCATCATATCCACAAAAGCAGTTGGCGCATTAGTCTAACCAAGCGGCATAACCAAGAATTTATAACGACCATATCTAGTAGTAAAAGTTGTCTTCGGTACATCAACCTCTTTTACCTTCAACTGGTAATACCCGGATCTCATATCTATCTTAGAAAATATTGAAACACTTCTAAGCTGATCGAAAAAATCTTCAATTCTCAGCAATGGATACTTGTTCTTCACTGTCGACTGATTCAACTGTCTATAATCTATACACATTCTCATATTGTCATCTTTCTTCTTCACAAACAAAACCGGAGCGCCCCAAGGCGAAGAACTCGGACGGATAAAGCCTCTATCTGACAACTCTTGCAACTGAGTCTTCAACTCTTTCAGTTCTTTCGGTGCCATACGGTACGGAGCAATCGAAACATGAGCAGAATATGTACACGTCTCTATAGCAAACTCTACTGCTCTATCTGAAGACAAACCCGGCAACTCTTCCGGAAAAACACTCGGAAAATCACAGACTGTCCTAATGTCTTGCGGTCTAATCTCACTCATGTTCAGATTCATCCCTAAGCTAGGTAGGCCTGACAACCAAACTCAAAAAATCTCTGAGCCTCTAAAGCTAAAACAACATTCGATAAGAAATTCACATTCTCACCTACCATTACAATCTCATAGTCATCCGCAAACTTCAAGAAGACTCTCTTAGTTTCAAAATTCATCCTAGCTCTATATTCTGTAAGTCAGTCCATGCTCAGAATCATATCAAAGCCATAAAACGGTAACTCCATCATGTCTACCGGAAACACGTGACCCTGAACCATCAACGGACATCTTTTGTACATTTTCCTAACCACTACTGTATCCCCGAATGAACTAGTAACACTAACACCTACCTCTAGCACCTCACAAGGTAAATTCAACAACTTCGCATGCTCACTCAAAATATACGAATGCGTAGATCCAGAATTAATCAGAGGAAACAAACTCTGACTGTATCGGGAGATTACATGCTATAACATCGACATCATTCTAAAGCCAACTCATAGGCTTTCACTTCTTTTACCAACTCATATCAGGATCGGTCACATTGTTCCTTCTCAATAGGAACCAACTCATATGCGTGCTGACCCAAACAAACAAACTGTACCTCAAACTCTGGTACGGCCATACTGCCCTGAACTAGAGCGATGAACTCCCTCATCATTCACATTCTCCGAAACCTCAGATTCATGATTACCAACTCCAGACCCACGCCTCGGACTCATACTTGCCAAAAGCAATAATACAACAACAAACAAAACACGCAAACAAAAATATATGGGGTTAGCAAAGAGCAAGGGTCCAAGGTGCTCAAGTACTCCTCTACTAAAAATATTTTTAAATAAGTAATAGTAGCAATGGGAACTCGACACCACGCCCCAACACAACCATCATGCTTACACATGCTTTCAAACACCGTACTAGCAAGTAAACTTCAAGCATACATGGAAAAACATTCATCGAGACATAACACATCAAACTTACCTTACTTACCTACGTGAGGTCTCGGAAACCTCAGGCTCTGATACCACCAAATGTAACTCCATCGTCCCGGTCTAGCCGACAGACCGGTACGAACGGGTTACACGGGGAAAACCGAAGCGAAACCCGCTAATGCCTCACTCCGATTAGCAACCCTATTTTTTTCATTTATTTATCTTATCTAAAAGTATCATTTAATCCTACGTGTCAGCGGCAGCGGAAATAATAAAGAAACATTCAAGCAGACATAAGGTAATTTAAATTTACCAAGTGACATGTTAGTCCATTTACACACACTCGAAGCCAAAACAATACATAAACGATGCATACGAGACTCACAAGATAGCTTACGACAAACGGGACCAAAGCCCAACATCCGAGAACCTTTAAAGATGCCAAAAGCCCAATTTACAGGCCTGTGTTTCGAAACAGGCTTGCCTGTTTCGATACACGGGCCCCAGTTTAAAAGCCAGACCAGTCCGTACTGATACGGTCCACCTCGTTTCGGTACGGGGGTCAACGTTACCAAGGTGTTCCGGAATAGGTTCCGAAACGGGCTTTCACAGAGGCAAATCGTTTCGATACGCGTATCGGAACAGTAGCTCACAGTGTCAAACCGTATCGAAACGCGTTCCGATACGGGTATCCCTGGAGCTACACCCGTTCCAAAACAACTTCACGTGTTCTGAAACGCCTGCAGTCTGTGAAACCCTGAAAAAAGTTTTTAGCATCCCCAAGTGTTCCCAAACATGTCACAAACAACAAGAACATGAAACAGCAACCATACACATAATCTAGAGGCATTCAAACCTACCACAAGCATGATCAACCATAGAGCATACATATGATTCAAGGCAAGCAAAAGACATACATTTAGATCCTTCCAACACATGCCAAAACATCAAACCATCAAACATGACATATATATAAGGCAATAAAGCATGTTTAACAAAACCATTTAGCCAAAAGAAACATACGTTCACCTAAGCAATGCACAATCAAGGTTTACATGCCTTCAACAAAAACATAAGCATTCATAAGACATGGTTTAAAACCTTCAAATACAAAACACTTAGGCATCGACATAAACATGGTTTACAAATCCATCCACACAAAATATTAACAACATAAAGCCAACACAAAGGAGTCTAGATACACGCTCCTAAAACACGTAGCATTTCCCATTGCTAAACTACTACATTATTTACAAAACCATACTTGAGCAACTATCACACGCTTGGACGCCCTTTCCTTGCTCCTTGCTAGCTCCACGCTAAAGATCTGCATTGTCAGAAAAGGAGAGCGTAAGCATAAAGCTTAGTGAGCGGAGCTCTAAAAACACATCAACAATGCAGTTTTCAAAACATAAATCTTAGTTGAACAGCAAACCATTTTAAAGTACGAAAGGAGACGCAATCATTACAATTACATTGTATGCGCTTGCATAACCCAAAACACGGTGGGACTACACATCACCGTTTCGACTAGTAGTTTTTCGATGGGACTACACATCATCGTACTCTTCTACTAGTCACTACCGGCGGGACTACACATCATCGGAGTCTTCTACTAGTCACTACCGGCGGGACTACACATCACCGGAGTAACGACAACCATCACGTGAGGCTCGACACCAACAACGACTACACAACAATATTAAACATAGAGTAAAAGCAACCCACACTTCACGTAATATCACAACAATCACACACACATTAACACTTAATGAAACAAGGTGAAATAGCAACTTACTCTTGGGTTTAGGCTAGCCCTTAAGGCTCCACCCAAACCCCCAAGAAATCTCTTTGAACATATTTAAACCTCAAAACAGTTTCCACTCACCATTCGCGCACCAATGCAAACCACAAAGTCATTTCAAGCTTCCGAACTTCCCGGGACCGCGTCCGAACCATCCAAGGCCAAATCCGTTGTTTCTAACCAATCAAAAACAATGTATTAACCTCTTAATCAACCACAAATTCGTTGTTATACATCAGCTCACAATTCCACAATATTTTCTCAACAATTCAAAGCCGAAATCCTCCCAAATATTCTCATTTTCGTACTTTAGAAAAAACCAGCCATTACCCCTCAATTTAAACACTTAAAACACTCCAAAACATGTCCAAAACATCTCCAGAAGGCTGTACAACCATCAGCCCTTCATTTCCCCACATAAACACCTTAAAAACTCTTATTTTCCACTTCTAAAAATCACCTACAGCAGTGGTTTCGGGAATCCAATCAAACCAGCACTATCACCACTCAAAAATCATCAAATAACATCTAAAAACACCTATCCAATGTCCACATACCTCAAGCCCTCTTTTTACCACAAAATCAAGCCAAAAACTCACTTATTTCACTTCTAAAATCCACCCCTAAGACTAGTTTCGGGTATACTATAATTAAGCAACATTTTTAACATGTTATGACTTCAAAATAAACTTTAAAAACACCCCAAAACACTGCCCTAAAAGACCCATACGGGATTTCACCCAAAATCCGTACTTTTCATAAATCTTGAAATTTCAAGTTTGAGAATTAATGGGCTTTGCAAATCCAACTTTAATTTAAGTTAAATTTAAGTAAAACAAGGAAAAGAAAACAGGATTTACCTTCAAATGTCTTCAATGGAGGAAGGGAGAAGAAGATGAGAGAATAGGGTTTTTTGGAAGAAGATGAGTGGTTTTGATTTTCAAAACCCTCTTAAAATTTCATTAATGGCATAATCGTAAATAATGAAAACTTTTATAAAATTAGCTCTTGAATTTAAATTTACCCCGAAACTAAACCTAGATCAACACCGATAACTCCCAGGCCCTAAAACCGGGGTGTTACAGGTGTTTATCGAGCATGTCGATCGCGAGTTGGACACTACTCGACTCGTGCTCGTTAAAAAATTTTGCTGCTCGACTCAACTCGTTGCTCGTTAAGCTCGTTAAAAATTTAATGCTCAACTTGACTCGTTGCTCATTAAGCTCGGCTCGTTGCACGTTAAGCTCACTAAAAAATTTACCTTATTTTTAACTAAAAGTAAAATTTAATAATACTATATGAGGCTTAATATAAACATAAATTAACAAATTTAACCGAAAATTATCAAAAGAGTATATAAAGCACTTTCAAAGCCTAAATTTCAAACTAACAATCCACAAGTACACCAAACTAGCATATTAAAACTAAAGTAACAATCCACAAATTCACCAAACTAACATATTAAAACTAAAGTAACAATCCACAAATACATTAAACTAACATATTAAAAGAATTCTTGAAAAAAAAAAAGTTCAATGATACATAACAAATCTTGCAATTACTAAAAAAATATTTTAAAAAATTAACGAGCTGCTCGCGAACTTATCGAGTCGAGTTAGACTTTGCTCAACTCAACTCATTAAGGCCTCGAGTCGAGTTCGAGTTTGAGTCGAGCCAACCCGAGCCGAGCGTTTACTAAGTTTTGACCGAGTCGAGTTCGAGCAGCTCGCGAACTGCTCAACTTGTTAAGCACCCCTAGACTTGATCCATCATAGAGAAATTATATCATGGGCCTTAAACCACACAAGTCATTAATTTTTGCTTATATTTATTGTAAATCAAAAAATTTTTAAAAAAAATTATCAAATGAAGATTCACTTTGTGAAAAGATAACATAATTTTTTAGAAAAGTGAATACTTTTTATTGGTTGAGACATAAATAATGTGACAAAGACGGTGATATAATCTCTCAATTATGGTAAAAGTTTAGGAAACATTAAATATACATGAGACTGGTTTTAATCTCATTTCTCTATATATTACTTGATAAATCTAGTGTCACGAGCTTAGAACGTTATACTCTTAAATTCCGAACTTGATCTTAAATTTGTTGTGTGACATTAGACGTGGCTAATGTAGAAGCCAAGAGAGCGAAAGTAAGGGACTGAAGTGTTACGGATGGTGGAATTTTACCACCGTCTTTCCTGAAGAACATCTCTCGGTATAAAAAAATTATATAACGTGCAACGAACACCGCTGAATATCACTAATGTTTAACACCGTTGAACACCATTAAATTAATTAATAAATATTCAAAATTAATTAATAATTATTTTTAAAAATTTAATTAAATTATTTTTATATATTAAAATTTTATTTTTTAAATAAGGGTAAACTATATATTTAGTACATTACCTATTTCTGTATTTCTATTGAACCCTCATTATTTAAATATTATTTTAATTTGACCCTAAACTATTAAACCTTAAACCCTTAAAGTCTTAAACCTATACCTAAACCATATACCATTAAAAATAATTTCACCATCATCGATTCAATTTAATGAATTGTTGAATTCTCCTAAAAAATTCAATTAAATTATTTTTTATATATATCAAAATTAATTAAACTCGAATCTCCTAAAATTAACACTATCATCTTATTTGAGATGAAGATATCATCACAATTAATCATAATTAATTTAATTTATTGAATTGGGATTGAAGCTGGTTCTTGGTCTATGAGTAACAACACAGCTGATCAAGGCGAAAATGACCCGTCTTCACTTTGGATTACTGATCCAAATCTTGGAGCCGAGCTCAAGGAAAGCAATACCAACGACAACAACAATATTAGCAATCAGCACCAGCAGATCCATAAGTCACCTCAGTTCTGTGACAATCGTAGTTCAAGTAGTTTAACAGATAACCCGAGTTCTATACCTATTGTAAATCAGCAAAATCATCCGCAAGGGGAGAGTTTATGCTTGAATTTTTCCGATTATGGCTTTGATAGGAGCAGCAGTGCGAGGCATGGGAATTCATCTTCTCATTTATTGAAACCAGAAGCGGAGGGATATTGAATTTTGGTGAGAGTAAGAGAGTTGGGAATGGAAATTTGTTTTTAGGGAACTCGCAGTTGGTGGCGGAAAATAAGAAGAGGTCGCCTACTCCAAATCCCAGAATTGAATCGATGAAGAGGCAAAAATAAAGTGTATGTGAAGAATAATTTCACCATCATCGATTCAATTAATCGAATAATTCAATTCAATGAATTGAACTAATTATGAGTAATTGTGATAGCCTCTTCATCTCAAATAAGATGATAGTGTTAATTCTAGGATATTCGAGTTTAATTAATATTGATATATAAAAAAATAATTTAATTAATTTTTTTAGGAGAATTCAACAATTCATTGAATTGAATTGAATTGAATCGATGACGGTGAAATTATTTTTAATGGTATATGGTTTAGGGTATAAATTTAATAGTTTAAGGGTTTAAGGTTTAATAGTTTAGGGTTTTATGTTGAGGGTTAAGGGTTAAATTATTTTTTTTATAAAGAATAGGGTCAAATTGAAATAATATTTAAATAATGAGGGTTCAATAGAAATACGGAAATAGGTGAGGTACTAAATATATAGTTTACCTTTATTAAAAAAAATAAAATTTTAATATATAATAATTTTTTAATTGAATTTTTAAATTTAGTTATTAATTGTATGATGGGTCCTTGAAATTTTAAATTTTAATTAATTAATTTAATGGTGTTTAGCGGTGTTCAGCATTAGTGGTGTTCAACGGTGTTCGTCGCACGTGGTAGACTTATCCCTCGGTATATCGGCAAGTTGACGAAGACCAAAACGCGGCAAAGAAATATCTTAAACCCGAAAATGTCGAAAACCTTCCCGAGCACATTGTCATGGGGCTATGTTTTCACTCGCCAACCCGTGCGGCATTAGTCGTCGATCTTAAGTCGAGGACTAAGTCAGCCTTCGAATAACTAAGTTGAAGCGCTTAGAACTTGATGTTGCGGAAGCTTTGGAAAAATGATGGTGATGGCTAGGCAAGATAAGATAAGAGAGACAAGGGATTTTCTAAGCAAAGAGCCTCGTTAAAAACTCCTCCTAAGCCTAGACGAGGAGAAAAGAGTACTCGATTCCTTCTCTTATTAATAAGCAAAGAAGAAAGAAATGTGGAAGATGTGGAATGCGTGGAATGATTATAAAGGGTGGAGGAAGGCTCTATTTATAGCCTTGGCCCCCTCAATCTAACGGCTAAGGGAGATTCGATCCAAGGGATGTGGATGAATCTCCAAGATAGAATCTCCTAACTATGGAAAGCTTGTCACACAAATACATAGTTTCCTATAATACAAGGCTATGACATCATGACTTGGGTGGCATAGAAGACTTTCCCCAAGTATTGCTCCATGGTGGACAACTTTCCATGTGTGTTGGTCAAAGGATGACACCTTGGCTTGGGTCTTGGATGCTTGGGCGGATAGGGCTTGGCATGGCCGGGTTCTTGTGTCCAAAACCCCCTCTTTAGCATGTTGGGTGCTAAATCGGGCCCTAGGGGTGTGAGGAACTCGGATGGGCATCCCCTAGGCCCCTTGGTGTGCACATCGGGTGCAGACTCGACCTCCTTGGCGTGCACGTCGGGTGCGGGCTCGGGCTCCATGGCTTGGGCGGCATGGAGGGTGCATGGCAAGGCCCCCTCGGGTGATTGTGATGGGCTCCCTCGGGTCCAAGTCCCGTGGGCAGCACATGGGGTGCTTGGCAAGGCCCCATGGTGCGCTGGAAGTGGCCCAGCTCGGTTCTCTATGGCGCGGACACCACCAAGGGCGTTGTGCATGGCCCCTTGGTGCGTGGTGTTGGCAATAACTCGGGTCCCTCGGTTGGGTGAAGGACGTGGTGCGCTAAGGTCAGCACCTATGGGTGCGGCTGTCTCGGTCGCGAAAAGTGGGTCCGTGACAACATCATCAATAACGACCTTCTTTGTTGCCAGTGCAACGAGACTGAACAGATTGAAAAGTGCTAGCGTCGCCAAAATTGTGAACATCGGTGAAGAAGATTTGAAATTACGTGTGGTAACCTGGCCAAGAATAACCGAAAATCGTAGAATCCAAACCGATGAAAAGAAGAATGACCGAAATCTTCACTCATGGTAATTGAGACTAGTGAAGTTTTATCACCGAAGTTCAAATGTGGATTGGTGATCATGTCGGCTTGAAATAAAATCCTGCTCATCAAACCCCTTGCATTCTTTGCGTATGTCCGCCAGAACTTTTTGCAGCTAGTGGTGGATCCACACTACATGCCCACCTTGAAATTCAATTTTTCTTTTATTAGTTATCTATTTTATCGATGGTGCCCATCCTGAAATTTTATGAAAACTTTTTTGTGCCCACTTTGAACTTTTATTTGTCCCTATTCACATATAAATTATAATAAGCTACCGATAAAATATGTCTATAATTAGTAACTTATTCTTTCTTAAGAGTCCGCAAACAATTCATTTGAACTCAATTTATTACAGACTTACATAAATGTCCAAAAAACAATAATAACCAATTACAAAAGAAATGAAAGCTCATAAAAAAGAAAAAAGAAAAAAAATATTTAGGTTCTACTCCTACTTTTTAGGCTCTATTTTCCTCAAACACAAAAATCTCATTTTTCAAAGTTTAAGAGACTCGAATCTCTCAAGTATAGGTATCTATTTTTTAATCTTTATTTATTCAATATATAGAAGTATATTTTACTTAGTATTATTTAAATTTTGTTTTACAAGATTTTAAGAGTTTATAATCGTTTGTTCTCTATCTTACTACTGTAACAATATAAATATAGATAAATAAATAAAAATTATATTTACTTTTTTCCCAGTAGAAGTAAAAATATGACTTTAACAAAGACATTCATTTTTTGTTATTTGTTTTTATTGATTGAATATAAATTAGTAATAGGCACAAATTGAGTTGTTCTAATTTATTGGCCATGTAGATATTATATATATCACATTGCTTTGTAATTGCAATTTGAAGATTTTTAATTCACTAATGTGTTTTTATGGCTACCATGAATTGTAACCCCCTAGACCCGTCTATGCGTTACGACGGATCCTAGGAAGCCACATTAGGGTCACAAGAGCGACCCACGGTAAAAATACACATAAAACATTTTCTCTAAAAAAAATACATATTATATTATAACGGTAACTTTTGTTGAAAATATTCTTTCATGAAATCATTTAAACATATAACAAAAATTCAGAAAACATTTTACAGACACTGTCATAAAACAATAATGATATGCATGCCCACTAACTATGTTGGTACCGTACTCCAAAAGCAACGCCGAGAGAACTCCGAACACTGATGTCAAACGTTATACCATGATATATTTCTTTAACCTGCGATGGTAAAAACAACGTGAGCTTGGAAAAGCTCAGTAATACAAAACTACCAAAAGATGCTATAAGCTCATGCAGATATATGGTAGGCATAACATTTTCATGATGCTTTACGCAGTAATGGTCTTCATTTCTCTTTCGATATTTCAGGGCAACATTATACTTGAGAATAACGGTACTTGTTCTTTATTCAAACATCGAGAATTAGACGGTAATTATAGGCTATTAATGTACGGAGGTGGAATTAGAGAGTTCGGTTCCTAGTGTGTTCCAAACGGTGTAGGTAAAACATGTACAACAACAGTATAATATACATTTTCAGTTCAAAAAAAAACATAAAGTTCAAGTAACAATACGGTACGGTTTAATCTTTTATCAACCCTCATCTTAGGAACGGTATGGTAGGTATTACCCTAGCCGAAGCATAGGAACCTGTAACGGTAACGGTGAGGAATTACCCTAGCCGAAGCATAGGAACCTATAACGGTAACGGTGAGGAATTACCCTAGCCGAAGCATAGGAACCTATAACGGTAACGGTGAGGAATTACCCTAGCCGAAGCATAGGAACCTATAACGGTAATCAGGAGCATATTGTTCAATCAAAACTATGATGTATCACACATATAATATAATCATGCTTTCGTCATGTAAAACAATATTAAAACGGTTATATAGCACACAAGGAACACTCTAGGTGGAATCGTTTATTTCCTTGGAGATACTTGACATTTACGAAAGAGAACATATTAACTTTTGACGGTTGAACGGATCTTTGAAACAAGGCCCCTATTAAAAGAGGGGTTTGAACTAACAATTCAAACCGAACAGTTAGGAGAGGGTACATCAAGATCTTGAGAGTTTAGGCATTTCATGAGTGATTTAGCCATTTACTTATAAGGCATTATGGTCATTTTATCATATGCGGGCATTTTGGTAATTTATACCAACAAGACGTAAACGGTAGCTCAGAAATTCTATTTGCTCATCGGGTATCCAACCTAGAGGTGGCAAACGGTCAATCAGTTCGGGTTCGGTTCGGGTCATTTCAGTTTCGGTTATTTCGGGTCTGATATTTTCGGTTCAGATTCAGTTTCGGTTTTGGTTCGGTTTCGGTTCAGTTTTAGTTCGGGTCTGTTGTGTTTCGGGTCATTTCGGGTCGGTTGATTTCGGTTCGGTTATTTTCGGTTCAATGAGAGATCAGTCGTTTTTAATCAAATTTTTAGGTTGGTCAGATTTGTACACCCTATATATGACTTTATAAAGTCAATATATTTGACATTTTAGTGATTTGTGCGGCTGTTCATATTTTATCTTTCTTTATTTCTATTAATCGGGTCCATTCAGTTCGGGTCTATTCGGTTCGGGTCCATTCGGTTCGGGTCCATTCGGTTCAGTTTCGGTTTGGTTTATTTTGGGTTTTGGATCAGATTTCGGGTCAATTTCGGGTTGATTTTCGGTTTCGGGTCTGGGTTCGGGTAATTCGGTTCGAGTTTCGGTTCTCGGGTCAAGTTTGCCAGGTCTAATCCAACCAGGCATTCAGATATTTCTACATTAAGATTTTTCACAATATCCGATACATTCGGGGCTATTTTGATTACTTTGGCCAACGAGGGCATTTTGGGTCTTTTAACAATTATGGGTGATTCGTAATTTCCTGTACAAGTATCTTTCACATTTAAACATTTCACACTAATGCTCAGAATTGGAGATTTGCTGCCTCATTCGAGCATTTCGATCTTATTTAATTTATCATACTCGTTTCTATATTCGATTTAACTTGAGCAGATTTAACAGTACTTATCATCATTTTTATGCATGCATTAACACATACCAACATGCTCATAAAGCATACAAGAGGTAGTAGTGTATTACCTTTAATCCTTGCTATATCGGTCAACCATTATTCTCCGTTCGATCACTCTTGAACCCGAATGCGACGTCCTCAACATCCCGAATACAAGGAACCTTGAATACCTTCAATCGCACAAATTCCAATTTCAGTCTTTAATCACCTTTCTCATAATTGATTATTAAAATACATAAATAGACTTGAGTTTAAGGTCCAATTCGGAGGCTTTCGGGTTACAATTTCACAAAACGGGCTTCAAAATCGGATTCAGGACGTCGAAAAACATAAAATAGGACTTTTTGGAAAAAGTTGACTTTTTGGTCAAAGTCAACGGTCAACGGTCAACGGTCAACGGTCAATGCTGACGTCAGCGGTCAAAGTCAACGCTGACGTCATGGTGACGTCACTGGTCGGCTCGGTCAACCGGCTCGGTCAAACGGCTCGGCGGCTCGGTCAACCGGCTCGGTCAAACGGCTCTACGGCTCGGTCAAATGGCTCGGCGGCTCGGTCAACTGGCTCAGTCAACCGGCTCGGTCAACCCAGACGAAGCCCACTCGCGACCGGCGGCGCGTGGGGCGCGTGCGGCGGCTGTGAACGGCCGTTGGCCACCAAATTTTACAGGCCGATAGTTTTCGACCTTCCGAACACGGTGGTGGCCTCGGATTTTAAAAATTCAAACTCAAAGTTCGAATACTAACCTTTTAAGTTTTCTGACGAAAAACAAACACCCCCTCCAACGGTAACTCCGATGATGATGTCGTTGGTACCGATGAACTCGACTCGACAAGATGAACGCAATGGTGGTGGAGGTGTCGAAAATGGACGGTCGGATCTCGGTAGATCTGAAATTGAATCTCTACCTATTTTTTTTCTCTCACCTTTCTTCTTTCATTTTTCCCCTCTGCCAACACGTTAACTTGGCAGATATATTATCCTTCAAAGAAAAAAGGTCAAATTACACTCTTAGCCATTTAATTTTTGGGGAGTTCACACTTTTGTCTCCAAACTTTATTCCGTTTTCAAATTGGTCATCAATTCCTTATAAATTAAGCTTCCCAAACCTGAATTCATTCAATTAAGTCCCAAAACTTATTATTTTAGGGAAATAAAAGATTAAATCTCCCAAAAATTCTTAAAATTTACTAGCCCCATTTGAGATTGTTACATGAATTGTATGCTTTTCTCTCTTTTGTTATGTAGGATTGTAACAATCCCCATGACATGGGAAAACCAAATGTTTGCATAAATTGTCCATGTGAAGATGTTATAATATAATACATTATTTTAACTACAGTGGTGGAACCACCATATAATCAGGCAGGGCCGGTTTTGGGCTTTTGGTGGCCCAGGATGAATATAAAAATGGGCCATAAATTAAGAATTTAAATTACGGTTGCGATCGTATTTATAATCATGTTAGGTTTTATTGTGGGTGCGGGTACTATAGATGTTATTTCGGTCTCTGCAAGTATCGTAGTTGTAAAATCTCTTAATAACATATGTCATTGTGGACATAACAGTTGTGAGTATCGCGGTTTCAGATGGTGCTGCTACCCATGGGCGGGTGTAGCATATAAACTGGGGGTGCAATTGACCCCACTTGATTTGTTGGAGTACGAGGTTTTCAATGAGGTAATATAGATTTTTTCATAAGAAATATTAGATTTGACCCCACTTAATTTGTTGGGGTATGGGGATAAAAATGCTTATTCTAATGTTATAGAAATCATCAATACCTCATGCTTCACTCATGACCCCACTATAAGAAAATCATAGCTCCACCATCGTCGTTATCGTCATGTAACGATCGTTGTTGCGGTTGCATACTGTTATTTAAATCCCTCTCCCTAATAGCAAGTAACGAAAAAAAATTAATTTTAAGAGTATATCCATAATAAAAAGTATCGAAAAATTGGGCCCTTAATAACAAAAATTGAATAAATTGAATTTTAAGAGTATGCCTAAAATAACAAATATTAAAAAAACTGGTTCCCTAATAACAAGTATTAGAAAAAGTTAAATTTTAAGAATATGCACATAATAATAAATATTAGAAAAAAATTAAACCTCTATTAACAAATATTATAAAATTAGACTCCTACTAACAAGTATGAAAAAAAATAAAATCATTAAAAATAAATACAATTCAAATAAAATTAGAAACATATAACTCCCTTGACTGTTGGGCCAGGGTCGGGCGCCTTTGTTGCCCTGCCCAGGGTCGGGCCTGTAATCAAGGTGGACAAGTTATTTACATCGTTGTTTTCTTATTCACTAATGTGTACATTGATAACTTATTTATGGAGTTTCAAATAAGCATTGTTAACTTATTTACACTTAATCGTTTATGTTCGCAAACGCTAAACGAACATTTTTGCAAACGCAAAACGAAAATGTTCGCGAAAACTAAAAGATCAAGCCCGAATACACTAAATAATAAATGAACCGAATTCTAACATAATGTTAATATATACCGACCCTAAAAATTATTTTTGGATCTGCCACTATCCCAGCCATGCGACGGTTCCAAATCCGACTCTTCATGTCTTTATATTATTTCTATAATTCTTACAAGAAAAAGTTATTATTTGATACAATGTGTATAAATTCTTTAACACAAACATATCTATTTTAATTTTAAAGTCTAAAATATAAATTTTTAACTCTAAAATTTAAGGAAAATACTTTGATGCACAAGCTTGTGTAAACTTTAGTTTACACAAGCCCTTTAATTTTAGGGTTTAGGGTTTAAGATTTTAGGTTAGGGTTTAGGGGTTTAGTATGTAGGGTATATAATTTAAGGTTTATGGTTAGAACTTAGAGTTTAGGGCTTAGGGTTTAGGTATTAGGTTGCTAGGGTTTGTGATTTAAATTTTAAATTTTATAAAAGGGTTGTGTAAAAAAATTTACACAGCTTGTGCATCAAAATAAAACCCAAAATTTAAAGTCTAACCCCTAAAATATAATTTCTAATAATAAACCTTAAATTCTAAACATATAATTTAAACCTCTAACCCCAAGCTAGTTCATGAGATTTTGGCCCCATAATAACAAATATTAAAAAAATAAAATTTAAAAGTATGCCCTAATAAGTATAGGAAAATAAATACATTTTAAAACTATGTTCCTAATAATAAGAGGTGAACAAAATTTGACTCGACTCAAAAAACTGAATAACTGAAAATTACAAAACAACTTGGTTTTATCTTTAACTATTAATTATACGGCCCTTTATGTTATAGCTTTAAACCTCTAAAATCATTCCCTTTCTTCTCCATTTCTCTCGACTCGTATCGTTAGTTTACCCTCTCTGTAGTCTGTAATCTTAATCCCCAAATTTCTACAGACATAAACTTAAATTCTCAAATGCATTTTCTGATTTCTGCTACATCCAACTTCCAATTCCAAGCTTGAGCTTCACACGGGTAAAACTGATTGAAGAGGAATTATATGTTGTTGCCTATGAAGAAGGAACGCAGGATCAGGATAGGACTGCTAAATGAGGGGCGGGGCTCCCTCGGCTTGCCCCAGCCCATGTTATAAATTTATTTGTTTAGTAATTTTGGTTTAATAATAATTTGGTTTTTGTAAAAAATAATTATTTAACTTAAAAATATAAGAGTTTATTAAATATATAATCAATTAGGGGTTGAATTATAGGTGTAAATGAATCGAGCTTGAACGAATAAGATTTTGTTCGTGTTCGTTTATTTATATTTGAAGGTGTACATGTTTTGTTTGTTTAAATTTTTAATATCATGTTTGTGTTCGTTTATTTATTTTTGATGGTGTTCATGTTCGTTTGTTTAATGTTCACGAACATGTTCGTTTAACGTTCCTGAACATATTCGTACTGTTCACGAACATGTTCATTTATATGTTCGCCAAAATGGTGGAATTACACCACTAGATTTTAAGCTCATTAGGTTTTACAATTTGAACTCAAAAGTTCGCCACGTGTTCAATTAAGTTTATACATTCACCGATATTTAAAATGTAAAAAAAAAAGGAAAAGAGAAACCAAGTAAATGAGTTTATGACGGAGCTTGTTCGTGAACATAAATGAAAGGAACACATCTTTGTTCGTGTCCGTTCGTTTACTAAACGAACATAAAAATTTGTTCATTCTCGTTTATTTAACTTAATATACGAACGGTTCACTAACAATTCGTCGAATGATGTGTTCATTTACACCTCTAGGCTGAACTAAAGAAGAATGAGCATGTATCCTCAACTTTTTTTACTCCTATAACAATTTAAGTCTTTATAAATTTAAGGTTAAAGGGGTTATTTTACCTCCAAGTTCGACCCAATTTAGCAATGTTGTCCCTCGTGTGAAAATGCGTTCAATTAGGTCCTTCAGTTCGCACATTACAGTAAATTAGGCCATCGACTAACGTTGACCGAAAAAATCATTAACTTGGTTGTTATATTTTAACGCATTAACCATCTTCGCTCACATGACATGCTATGTCAACGTTGAAAAGTCAAAATGCTCACGTAGAAAATAAAAAATTTATTTTTTTCTTATTTTTCTCTTTATCTCCTGACTAATGTGTTTTCTCCATCGTCTTCTCCAAAGGCTCAAAGCCAACAAAAATCAGTGTTCTCCTTTGCCACCGGAGCCTGCTTCTTCCAACTAGCAGAAAGTCGAGGATAGTCACGGTTTCATCAAAGATCTTTTCGACGATGAAAATTTTTAGCACGGTGAGTGTTGCCGAAACTGAATCGTGTTTAAGTTCTGATGATAATGAAGATTGTTCCGATGGAGCGGCAGTGTTGGATTTCCATTTCTTGAACGAGATTGGATTTGAGCAGCCGTCCGTTCAATGTTCTCCATTTCAGAGAGCAAAAGAGCTTCAAGCATCAACAATGGCGGACGAGTAGTGATATTGTACGAGAGGAGATTCTCAGCTTCGTTGTACGCATCCAATGAGATTTTGAAACTGTTGAAACGAAAGCTGGAATCAAAAACTGCCATGGCGGAACGAAGATCAAAGCAATTAACAAAAATTTCAAATGCATGCAAGAAGAAGATGAAGATGGAAGAAGAGGAAAAAGATGATGGTGAATCGCTTTGGAACTCACTTGATCTTCACTCATTGTTTCTTTGTTAACCAACTGGGTCAGATATTCGATTTCTAGTAAGGTGTAATTACATACATCAGATAAAACCCAAGTACCAGGATTAAAGGGGTCGGAGATTATAGCTTGCTTACAAGCTTGTAAAGCTAAGCATTTCTAAGCCTTGAGTTTTTGAAAATGAGCGATGGGTCGATGGTGATCGCTTCCCCTCTGTCGTGAACTAGTCTCTGTAGTGGAGAATATGGATGTTAAAAGCTGACCTGCTCTGAAAAACTGACTGAAACTTGCTCGAGACAGAATCTAGTTTGACTCGAGTATGCGATGACCTGAAACCAAATTGGACATGTTACTATAGTAACCGAACCCAACCCTTATCTGACCGAGAATGACCCAAACCCAAATTGAACATGTTACTGTGGACCCGAAACTCGACCTGCACCCGACTGAAACAAACCCGAACCCAAGATTGACATGGCAGATAACTGATATTATCCGATCTGTTTTGAACCCAACCTATTATTGACCTGAATTGATATTGACCTAGCTTGATATTTACCTGACATGTAATTGAGGAAGTGTATGATTTGATAATTTGATGAATTTAAAGTTTTGATAAACATAAATTATTAAGTATTGATAAATGTAAACTATTAATCTTTTAAATCAATTTAAAGTGTTTAATAATCTTTTTGTTATATATACATATGAAGGAAAGATTAGATTTAGATATTCATTTAATACTACTAAATTTAAAATTTTATTAAATAATTCAATATGTTTAGTACTAACTCATTATGTAATGCCATGAACCTTAGCCTAGAAGTATTGAAGCTAATAACTTAAATTGATAATCCAATTGAGCTTGATCCTAAGTTAATTGGGATGTCTAATCACTTAAATGAAAGTTTGAAAGAATAGAGTGACATATTTAAAATGACTAAATCAAAATGAATGATAAATGGAAGGAGTGCATGCAAAATATCAACATTCCTAAATGCCCTTGATTATGTCCTTAGTTAGTGGCTAGTGAAGGGATAAATTAGTCATTTCTCTAAACCATTTAAGATGTGTCATATTTTCCATTCTGTCCATTAGCCGAATGGTTTAGGAAGGATAAGAGAGAGCGAAAAATTGAGAGAAACTCCATTGTAGGAGGAATTGGAGCTTGCATGTTAGGTGATCTTGCATGGAAATCAAAGCTAGGAAGATTATGTAAGTGAATCCTACCTTATTCGAGTAGATTATTGATTGAACGCTTATGTTTGAGCTTGAAATTGATGAATTTCTTGTTAATTGAGTCATGCTTGATATGATTTTTGATTGAACCCTGCTAGATGGTGAATTGATTAATGACAATATAATGGAAATTAGCTTGACCAAATGGAATATTACATGAGTTAAACCATTGCTTGAATAATCATGTAAATGGAAGATAGGTAATTCGAATTGCTTGTGAATTGAATCATATTTGAATGAAAGCTTACTGGAAAAAAATGTACATGAAATGAATTGGGTCATTAAACAAGTTGATATAATGGTCAAATGCTGCAAATTGAACTAGTAATGAAACTAGTCACCTAAATTGCTTAATTGGCTAATAGGGACAGTTTTGAAAGAATTAGCAAATTCGGGACTATTCTGGACAAAATTAAAGGCTGAAGAATTGAACTAAAAACAGGGGAGAGACTAAATTGAATGGTTGTTAACTTGAATTGCTTGATTAGTGAGTTGGTAAACTGTTTTAAAGTGTTGATTGGCATATTAGTGAAACATGGACTGTTTTGAAAGGATGGTTAAATTAGGGACTAAAACTCACATGTGAAAACAAGGGGAAAATAGGGGAATTAATGGTTAAAGGGCTGGCTTGAATTTATAAGGGTCATAGACTAATTTCCTCACTAAAAATGGACTAAAATGCAAACTGGGCAAAATTGATATTGTAAATTGACAAGTCTTTACACTAAAATCTGTATTAAACTATAAGGGCTAAAAATGCAAGGCATATATGGTTGGAAAGATAATTAAGTTAGCTTTCTAGCGGTGAAAACGAATTTAAATTCTTATGTACGGATTAAAAAGATATAAGCATTTAAGTGAAGAATGTGCTTGCTGCCTGGCAGTGGCAGTTTTGGTACTTGTAATGGAATATATATGCTTGAATTTATAGAATTGTCTTGAATGATTGGTTTAACTGATTGCTTGGTTTTGATCCCTTGTAATTGTGTGGATTGTTAGAACAAGAGGAGGATTTGGTGAAGGCACTAGAGTTGGACATCCAAGAGATAAACAAAAGGGGATAGCTCTTCAAGATTAAGCTTACTTGGAGTATTGTGAGTGTAGTTTTAAATAGAGTTAGGACTTAGGTCCTAACCAAATAATGCATGTCTATTTTCTTGCTTGTGATTGATATCATGAAATGGACTTAATCTATGCTTGGTAATTTGATATTAAGGGAAGAATGGAGTTAATAAAGACTTGGTAATCAATCATGCTTGTAATGTGGCTTGAAAATGAGATTGGAAAATGAAACAATTGCTTGATCTTGCTTGATGACTATTTGAATGAACTTGCTTGATGGATAAAGAACACTTGAATTGAATATACATTTGAAATCAATGAATGCTTGATAAATAAACTATGGTTCGAATGGCCTAAAGGCTTAACATGATCTTGATCTTGATATGCTTGATACTTGAACGCTTGAAACTTGAAAGCTTGGTACTTGAATGATCATGACTTGAATACTTGAGATATGAATGCTTGATAAGTAACTAAATCAAACAAAGCCCTTGGTTGATAGTTGGTCTTAGGTAGAAAGACATGCCTTAGAGTCTAGAGTTCATTGTGTTTCGGTGGACTACGGTCCAGGGCCAAGGCCCTTATTTGGCGACAGTAGGAGGGAAGTATGTTGTGGTCACTTGGCGACAACAGGAGTGATTTGACTAGTACTATATGTACCAGCTTGTGGCGACAGGTGATTAGTGACTCGATAACCTAGACATAACTAAATGCTAAGGCAAAACAATGTTAGATGAGCTTGAATAAAATAAGCTAAACTTGAATAAAACATGTGAAATCTCAATTATTGTTAATAAGCTTGCAAAATAATGAACTTACACGAATGAGATGATAACCTTGATAACTTGAGCTTGCTTGTATCTTGATAGATAAAATATTGTAAAAATGGGCTCCTATTCAAATGAAAGTGTATGTTTGCTTTGCTTGGGTTTGCCTAGTCCTTGAAATTATATTGCTTGCTTGACTTGTATAATGTGAAACCTTGAAATGAAATGCTTAATCATGGTGTACTTGTACCATTCGAATAGCTCTTGAAAGACTAATATAAGACTTGTCATAACTTGATTATAGCCTAGTTAGGTTATACTTAAATAAAAGACCCCCTAAAACTTGATAATTTAATAACTTGATAACTTGCTAGACCTAGATACTACCTCACTAAGTACAATCTTGTACATATCACTCTCGTTTTCTTTCTTCCCAACCTACATGTTAAAGGGATTCCCAAACCAGTTTCTTGAACCTAAAACTACCTTTCTTAAACCTGAAGCAAGACACAAGTGAAAGACTAAAGTATGAGTTTGAATCTATTTTGTATTACTCTTAGTTGGTGGCACCTAGACTTGTGGTTAGAACATGTTAGGTCATGGATTTTGATGGTTTGAAATTTCTCATATTATGGCTTGTTTTCTTGCCCCGAACACTCCTCGCTCCTAACCCAAGTGAGGAGTGTTACACATTCAATATGAATTATTTGTCAAATTAATAAGATTTAACATACTTAAATTCATTTATAATGACATGTTATATTATGCTTCTATTTTTATGTCACATAGCTATTTTTATTTCTCTTTTGGGTAAAATACACCATAACTTGAATAAATTTATATTTTTTCTTATTAACTTGACTAACCAAAATTTATTAGAAAAATTTTATTAATTAACTTGACCAAAATTTATTAGGGAAGATTGAAAACTCATTGTTGATTACTTGATTTGATAAGATTGGAAACCCTTTAAATTGACCCCAATGCATGAGCTATAAGCATAGCAGAATGGTAAAGTTGTAACTTTCTCATGCGAAAACATCCAAAACATTAGAAACTGCAGACGAATAACAAATGAAATCTTGCCAAACATGATGCAGAAAGATTAATAAAAAAAATACTTTCAAACATGCCTACTAAGATTTTCATCATCTACTTTGCCAAGTGTACCAACAACACCCAATAAATATTTTGTCAAACTCAGATGAGAAGATTGAGGACCATGACGAGTTTTCAGCTGACAAAGAATTCCTGTTGCAGGCTTTTCATGCTAACTTTGAAGGTGGGACTGATCCTTGTTCTCAATAGGCAAACTAGAAGAATAATACTTGCCAAACAAAACTGAGAAAATATCAACTTGTAACCGGAGAAATGGAAAATAAATATGCAACATATATGTTCTACAAGATTCAATGTACATGTTACATGGACTCAGTTCTTGGTACGAGTATCCAGAATGGGTATGTGAGCATGTTTGCGTACAAAAATTCTTGGAAAAAAACGAAGATTTTAAATTTCTAAAGCCAACGACTTTCTATACAGATAAATAACTTGCTTGAGTTTTGCGAGATTTGCGTGACAGATTTATCGAACATAAAACTGTGAAATATTGTACCATGAAATTGTTACATTACTACAGGATGCATCTCCAACCCCCTCACCAGTCCAGAACATTTTGTTCATGCATTATTTTTCTTAAATTTTAAATACAGCAACCGGTAAAAGTCAAAAATAGCCCCCAACGTTTCACATTTTGATCATTTTAGCTCTATCTTTTTTTTTGTGCTAACAACTACCTAACGTTTTATTTTTCGTTCAAATTTCACCATTGTTGGATGAAAACCGTTAGTTAACTAACTGTCAACGCTTGAGGCTGACGTGGCATGCCTGCAGGGCATGGGGAGATGACATGGCAATGACATGTGGCATTTTGCTGACATGGAATTTTTAAAAAATTAAAAAAAAAATAATTATTTTTTAAAGAAAATATTTTTAACCAATCACCACATCAACAAAGTGCCATGTGGTAATGCCACGTCATCTCCCCATGCCCTACAGACATGTCGCGTCAGCCTCAGGTGTTAGACCGTTAGTTGACTAACAGTTTTCATCCAACAAATGTGAAATTTGAACAAACAATGAAACATTAGGGGGTTGTTTGCACCAAAAAAAGATAGAGCTAAAATGACCAAAAGGTGAAACGTTGGAGGCTATTTTTTAGCTTCTGAAACAAATGTTCAACCCTATATCTATCAAGATGAGATGCAACACTCACCCCCTGAATTTGCCAACCTAATGGTTCACTTTCTAAAATCCAAAGAATGTTCACTTAACTATAATGTGTGGTGGTTGAATGCAATTAAAATCATGCAATAATCTGCTTGAAATAAATAGATTATTTTCTATTTTCTCTTTGTATTAATGAAGAATAAATGAGGGGGAAATTATGTTGGGAGAAAAGGGTGGAGGCAAAGATAAACTCTTAAACCAAGAAGGACGCTTTTAGAAGTATCGAATTTGTTGTGCGGGTAGTGCCTACTTTATAGCAAACAAATTGTTAATAGGTCCTCACTTGCAAGAGTCATAAACATCAGGAATTTGAGTGATATGAAAGCGCCTACAGGCTACAGGAAAGTCCATTGTCAGTAAAACCAATAATGATCTATCTTTATACCCTGTCCTAGGTGGAAGGTTGGAGTGGTAACTCGTGGAATAGATGGAGAACAAGGTTTTAGAATGACGCACTTCTAACAGAAATATAAATCCATTGTGAAGCAAACACCTACAACTTACAAACACATCTAAGTCTCTTTAGTCAAGTTACCCAGAGCACTTATTTGACTATCCAGTTTACTCAAGCATTTTCAGAGTTCTCCTCATGGCCTAACTAAAGCAGAGTACCTTTTGTAGTTAAAACTTCATAATTCACAAAGCCAAGAATTCTAGTTTAATGAAACCAAAAAAACTTGCAAATAAGGGAAAGAATAGATATAAACCTTGGCTTCTTCATAATTTACTCAAGCATTGTCAAGTCCTTGCTAACAAGGGAGACCTAAAAAGATGGCCAACTCAGTCAATGTTAAAAGGAAAAACACACTCATTAAGGGAACATTACATACCGGGATAGGTGTTAGTTGCCCTTCAAGCTCAAGCAGCTTCAGACATCTGTTAAGATCAGAGTTGAAGCTTTAGATCAGATCGAGAGAGATGAATGAGAGAATCTAAAAGGTTGGGAGATGAGAGTCAGAGAGAAAACTTCAAAACCTTAAAATAAATGGGTAAACTACATAAATGACCAAGCACAAGTTTATGTGTAAAGGCAGTGGCTTAGCCATAATACCAAGTACAAGTTTATGTTATAAATCACCAATTGTAATACAGTAAAACCTCTATAAATTAATACCTTTCGGACCATGAAATTTTATTAATTTAGAGAGATATTAATATATCTATAAATTAATAATTTATTAATTAAAAGAAAATTTCTCAATTCAGCAAATATAACTTTGATAAAAATATTGTGTGCAAATAAATTGTAAATTGTACATAATATTCTAATTAATTAAAAATAAGTAAATTCATGTATATGTTATTAAATATATTCATGTATCAAATTATTTATATCTAACTAGACTAATGCATGTACTTAATAATTCATTGTTTCAATTTAATATTGTATTCATGAATTTACGAATTCATTGAAACTAATTGACTAACTTTTAGATGAGAGGCCATGGTTTGAAAGTTGGAGACCTCAACGCTAGAGGTGGCAATCGGGTCATTCGGTTCGGGTTCGATTCGGGTCGTTTTGGGTCTATCTAGAATCGGTTTAGATTCAATTCGGGTCGGTTCGGTTCGGGTTCGGGTCTAATTCGGGTCTGTGATGAGTCGGATTCGGTTCGGGTATTGGATCGGGTCAAAATCGGATCAGTTGTTTTCGGGTCGGGTCAATATCGGATCGGTCGCTTTCGGTTCGGGTCAAAATCGGGTCGCTTTCGGTTCGGGTCAAAATCGAGTCAATTTCAGGTCAATTTCGGGTCGGGTCAACATTTAAATTTTCGGGTCAATTCGATTTGAGTTGGGTTAAAGGTTTGAGGTTTAGTATTTATGGTTTAGTTTAGAGTTATTGGTGTATGAGATTAATTCTGATTCAACTTGTTAATCTATGCATTTGAATTTGATTAAATATTTAAATCAAAGCTTCATGTATCCATATAAATTTTTTTTTGTATAATTATATTAAATCAAATTTTATAATAATAATAATAATAATAATAATAATAATGTCTGAAATGAATTAATTTATTAAACTTAGGATCTAATTGAACTAACTAAAATCTAAAAGCATAAATCACGGACATAATTAAAATAATTTTAAAACTAAATGTGAAATTTCAATTAAATTAATCGAAATTGAAACTCAATTAAATTAAGAAAAATAGAAAGACAATTGGTAAAAATAGAGAGGGAAAAAACAAAATTTTGGAGGGAAATAAGCCACCAATTTTTTAAGCTAGATTGAAAAAAAAAGAAAAAGACAATTGGAAAAAATAGAGAGAGAAAAGACAAAATTTTGGAGGGAAATAAGCCACCAATTTTTTGAGCTAGAGATTAATTACTTTTTAGGTCATGTTGCATTTAAAATGTTACATTTTAGTCAACTTTAAGTTTTAATTTAATTTAATTTAGTCACAAGTATTCTCACGGTTCAGACTTCGGATATAGAAATCCCCTCCCCGTAGTGATAATTAGTCTCTAAAAATTTACTTTTAGTTGAAATTAATTAATCTTTGTAATTTAGTCTATTAATTTAATATATTGATATTTTCGTTCATTTTAATTTCAAAGATTTAATTTTTAGCCAAAATTGACCCCTATTTATTTATATGGTATAATTACAAAATTGGTCATTGGACTCTCAAATTTCTCCACTTCCAAATTGTCAATTTAGTCTACAATTTCAATTTTATGCTATATTTTATGATGAAATTATAAAATTGGTCACCAAGATCTCAAATTTCTATACTTCATTTTATTATTTGTTATATTGTTAAAAATAGATATTCGGGTCAAAATCGGGTTAAAATCGGGTCGATATTCGGTTCAGCTTTCGGTTCGGGTAGCATTCGGTTCAGGTCCATTCGGTTCGGGTCTATTCGGTTCGGGTCCATTTCGGTTCAACAAAAAATTTCGGTTCGGTTCGATTCGGTTCGGGTTTCGGGTCAACTTTGAATCATCATGTTCGGGTCAAAATCGGGTTTCGGTTCAGGTTTTGGGTCTCGGGTCAAGTTTGCCAGGTCTACTCAACGCCGGAACTTGTGGGTGCAATTAGAAAAGTTAGAGATGAAATTGAATTAGATTTGAATTTTAAAAAGAAACAGATTATAATAGATTTATATTTTAGCAAGTTACCAAGTAGTAATTGTAATATTTATGAATGATTAATTTATAGTTTTGATGAGACCTTTATATATAAAGGGGATCTTTAAAACATTATTATATTATTATCTTATCGAATTTGATGATTTTTTACATTGGCCCAAGTCGGGACCGGAGAAATTTATTATTTAATAGAGTTTATTAATTTATAGAGGTTTTATTGTAAATGTCTTATTAATATTTCTTACATTAATTTTTTTAATTTTATATATAATCATCGAATTATTTTTTTAATTTAATTAAAAAATCTCAATTAAATTTTTATATATGTTGAGTTATATTTTAAAAAATAAAACTTTAAATTATAACAAAATTTATTTAGAGAATCAAAACGCACGAATTATAATTTGTGTTATATTAAAAATTCATTTAGCGAATCTAAATTCACAAACATAATTTAAATTAATTTATCTTGTGATCTGTGTTATATTTATATTTAACTAAAAAAATAAATGTAGAAAAATATACAATAATTTAAAGTTATTAATTCGATGATTATATATGTGAAATTAATATATATATAATTTAATTAAGATTTTAAATTCGTTAAATAAATTTTTATTATAATTTAAAGTTTTATTTTTTAAAATATAATTAATATATATAAAAATTTAACTGAGATTTTTAATTAAAATAAAAAAATAATTCGGATTATATTCTTCAAGGGGAAATCATTTTTCTAGGAGATATCATACTCTTATCTTCTAGATATTTTCAACCCAATGCCTGAATATTCCGTTTAAAGTGTGGGATTAGACTAGATAGGTAAATATAATGAAATGTTTAAAATCGCCTCAAGATATTCCAGGTTCATTTCTTCCCAAATGATCTTTTTGAAATGCTTCTCCTCCTCATTGTGAAGATAACCATCAACCTGAAAATGTAATATTATTTAAGTAACCCCAAGTGTAATAAGAAAATGACATCTATGTATGACAACTTAACAGATAATGCTGTTCCATATACATAAAATCAACCAACATGTTCTAAATTATGTTTAAAACATAATGCATGCCACTTAGAGCCGTCTTTGGACATGGACGAAAAGGGCGTTCGATCAGGGTTTAACTTTTTATATATGATATTAATATTATGATCTAATTTTTTTAAGTAAAACTATATATTTAGTACTCTGCCGATTACAGCATCACTATTTTGGCACACAGCTTTTTTTTAACAAAATAATACCCATTGATATGTTTCGTTTCTAAATTGATTCCTTTACCATTTAAAATTAATGACTAAATCCATATCACATTTTTTATTTTTTTTCTCCTTCCTCTCTTCTAATCAACGGTCCTTAGAGTATTTTTAAAATGATTTTTTCGGTAGTCCAACTAGAAATTGTATATTTAACTTATAATATATTCCAACCAAAAATTAAAAAAATTCACAAGGATTCGAACTTGAGACTTTTTACTAAACATAAAATACTAAACAATTGAGTTTGAATAATCCACCAACAATTTTATTTACTTTATTTTATTGCTAAACTAAATTTATTTCCTCTCTCATTTATATATTTTCATAAAATTAAAATATTATAAAAAAACATTAAAGAATTCAACCCTTCAATTAAAAATCTCCACAGATCATGTGTATGAAATATGAATATACAAGTGTCAAACCTTACTGAATTCTTTGGATCTCCTGTAGCGGCAGAGATTAAACTTCAGGTTCTTTTCATGACTTGCAAGTTCATATGTTTGGTATGAAATTCAAACGGGCGACTTAGATTTGATGGAGAAAGCACAATCTGTGTTAGTAATCGTTGGATTTCCAGTCAGAATGAGTCAATGCATGTGTATTTATTTCAGCTGGATAGAATAACAAAGGATACAGTGAATAACAGGAACATTTGTTGGCCCCTTAGCAGCTTTCACCAAGAGAACTCATATACAATCCTCTAAGTCTCACAAACAACAAGCTGAGATGGATGAACATACCAGTTTAGTAAAACAAGGAATGGTGCCAACTGCCAAAGAGACCAACTCAAGTGAAAGCCTAGATCCACAAGTTCCTGCAAATCATCACCCCAGTCTGCACAACTCTTCCCATGTTGTACCATTAACACCCAAGCTGTTGGTCACACTTGGACTTGTTATATGATCCTTGATTTCACTGCTGGATTCATTGTCCATGCCCATAGTGAAAAACGTCTCGATCTCGGACTCGATGGTAGCTAATTCTTCTTGATCATCATCAACCATCACAGGGAATGCTTCTTGCTACAAATTCTCCACGCTGGGACTGAGCAAATTGCTGGATAAAAGTCGAGTTTAGGAGAGCTTTAGCAAGGAATGCCATTATCTGCTGCTGTTTCCTCACTGTGCTGGGTAACCTTTCCTCCATTGCAACAACTTGATCCCTTGAATGCTGCCTTAATCGCCTAGTAAAACGCTTGGACCCCTCTTTAGTCGCTCCAGCTCTTCATCTAATCCAAATTGCCCTAACTCGGCACAAGCTCATCCACCTTGATGTTGCGAGATTGGCACCAAATTTCTTCTCCTTTTGATCGTTTACATTCCAAAAACCCTTCATTTGCAAATTTCCATCTATCTGGATCAATTTTTCTAAAACCCTACATTCAAATCCACCATCAAGCTGATTACTGCATCTTGAAATAGCATCAAGCTTAAGAAACTAATGATGAAACTAGGAGAAAGGAAATCATTTTGAAGTGAAATACTTGCATATGTATTGGGCTGGCGAATGAAAGTGGAGAAGTTGTTATGATTGAAATACCTTGTAAGCAGAATTTATGAGAGTCCTTGGGGAAACCAGGTTATTTCCCACAAGAACGTAGCTTCAAATCTGAGCTGAAATGTCGAGATCGAAACTACCGAAATTTGCACAGCGGACAAACCCGTCAACTATTGAATATTGAAACCCAATGGAAAAACCCAATAATAAGCAAGCGAAATAAATAATGGAGAGAACACACCAAATTTACGAGGTTCGACGAAAATGTCGTCTACTCCTCGGGCACCACCACCGGATGATAACTTCACTAATACCAAAATGGTACAAACAAATGGAATTCCTAAGAATTCCCAAATATGAGAGAAGAGAAACAAATGGGAGAGATGGATGTTGGGATGATTTCAAATGACAAATGCTAGGCCTATTTATAGTTGAGCTTTAAGGACTAAACTTGTAAATAGCCTAAACTTTAGGGACCAAAAAATAATTTTACCATTCCCCATTTTCTTCATTTGCTGCTGCCATTTTCTTCATTCACATTTGCTTTTCTTTATTTGCTGCACCAATTTGCAGCCATTCACATTATCAAGCCCACAAAGCTTGACATTTCAAGCCACCAATTCAACAAATCTCCACCTTGGCTTGAATTCATCAAGCTTCTCAAAATTTTCTTCTCTCCAAACGTTATCTTCTGCAGTGCCTCCAAATGCGCTCATGAGCGCCATACACCCGAAGGTGCTCAAACTTGCAAGATGTTAATCAAGTTCAAACAATGATTGAACTTGATTGATGTTACCACCTTGGTCAACATATCTGCAGGATTTTCTGCCGTCGCAATCTTCTGAAGTAGAATCTTTCCTTCTTCAAAGATCTCCCGCACAAAGTGATACCTCACGTCAATATGCTTAGTTCTTGAATGGTAGACTTGATTTCTCGCTAAATGAATAGCACTCTGACTGTCACAATAGAGACTAATGTGACTTTGAACAACTCCCAAGTCTTCCAACAATCCGTTAAGCCAAATCGCCTCTTTAACAGCCTCTGCAACTGCCATGTACTCTGCCTCTGTAGTTGACAAAGCCACCGTTGACTGTAAAGTAGACCTCCAACTAACTGGGGCTTTTGCTAAAGCAAACAAATACCCAGTAGTAGACCGACGCTTATCCAAATCACCAGCATAGTCGGAATCAACATATCCAACCACAAACTGACCAAGTGTTTCATCTTGCTCAAACACTAAACCAACATCTACGGTTTGTTGGAGATACCGTAGAATCCATTTCACAGCTTGCCAATGTCCTTTTCCAGGATCATGCATATACCTACTCACAACTCCAACTGCTTGTGAAATGTCAGGCCGCGTACACACCATCGCATACATCAAGCTCCCTACTGCATTAGCATATGAAACTTTTGCCATATATTCTCGCTCTTCATCAGTTTTAGGAGATAATTGAGAACTGAGTTTCAAATGAGAAGCAAGTGGGGTACTTACATGTTTTGTGCTTTCATTCATGCCAAAACATTGTAATACCTTTTTCAGATATTGCTTCTGAGTCAAACAAAGCTTGCCTCTCCGTCTGTCTCTACTTATCTCCATGCCGAGAATCTTCTTGGCCTCACCTAGATCTTTCATCTCAAATTCTTGATTCAACTGAGCCTTCAATTTGTCTATCTCTTGTTGACTCTTTGAAGCGATCAGCATATCATCAACATACAAGAGAAGATAAATGAAAGATCCATCTTGTAGCTTTCGCAAATACACGCAATGGTCGTATTTGCTTCTTGTGTACTTCTGCCTCCTCATAAAGCTATCAAATCGCTTGTACCACTGCCTCGGAGATTGCTTCAATCCATATAGCGATTTGTTCAGCTTACAAACCCATTTCTTACCACCAGCATCTAAGTATCCTTCTGGCTGAGTCATATAGATCTCCTCTTCCAAATCACCGTGCAAGAAAGCCGTCTTTACATCGAGTTGAGCTAGCTCCAAATTCAACTGTGCTACCAAGGCCAACAATATTCTAATGGAGGAATGCTTCACAACAGGGGAAAATACTTCGTTGTAGTCGATTCCCTCCTTCTGAGCGTAGCCTTTAGCTACCAACCTTGCCTTGTAGCGAACATCTTTCTTGCTGGAAGATCCGTCTTTCTTTGCAAACACCCACTTGCATCCAATTGCCCTTTTACCTTCTGGTAAATATGCCAAATCCCAGGTGTTGTTCTTCTGGAGAGATTGCATTTCTTCATCTATGGCACTTTTCCACTTGTCACTTTCTAAGCTTTGCATTGCTTCTTGATAAGTGACAGGGATATCATCATCAACAACTGGAAGGGCATAGGCCACTGTATCTGTAAATCGAGCAGGTCTACGAATTTCTCTCCTTGGCCTTGTAACTGCAAGTGGTTCTGGTGTCTCCAATGGTTCTTGGGTTTGAACCTCTTCATCTTCTGATTCCTCCATTGGAGTTGGAGAATCAGTAACATCAATTGCTGGACTAATCACCGTCTCTTGAAACTCCACCTGGTTTGGAGTATACTCCACCTGTTGTGGAGTACTACTTGTCTGAACAGCTCCATTTGTTACCTTCTTCAACATGACAGATTCATCAAAGGTAACATCTCTGCTACAAATTATCTTCTTTGTGTCTAAGCACCAAAGTCGAAATCCCTTCACTCCATGAGTGATTCCCATGAAGATAGCCTTCTTTGCTCTAGGATCAAGTTTTGACTCCTTCACATGATAATACGCAGTGGATCCAAATACATGTAAGGAATCATAATCTGTAGCGGGTACTCCAGACCATACCTCCAACGGTGTTTTTCCTCCAATCGCCGATGACGGTAGACGATTGATGAGATGGCCAGCATATGTCACAGCCTCAGCCCAAAATGGTTTGCCCAACCCAGCATTGGACAACATACATCGAACTTTCTTGGGTAGTGTTCGATTCATACGCTCTGCCACCCCATTCTGCTGTGGTGTATGTCTAACAGTGAAGTGTCGAACAATACCATACTCCTGGCAAACGTCAAAGAGCGGATCACTTCTATATTCCCCTCCATTGTCCGTCCTAAGCTGTTTGATCTTCTTGCCAGTCTGGTTCTCAATCATATTTTTCCACTTCAGGAAAACTTTGAGCACTTCATCTTTAGACTTCATCGTATACACCCAAACTCTTCTGGAAAAATCATCAACAAAAGTTACAAAATAGTGTTTTCCTCCCAGCGACATTGTTTTGGAAGGACCCCACACATCTGAGTGAACATAATCCAAAATACCTTTCGTATTATGGATAGCGGTGCCGAATTTCACTCTCTTATGCTTTCCCAGAACACAATGCTCACAAAAATTTAACTTGCAAGCCTTTGCACCTTTCAACAATCCTTGCTTTGCCAAAATTTGCAAGGATTTCTCACCAGCGTGTCCCAACCGCATGTGCCACAACTGAGAAGAATCCAATTTGTCTCCACCGGAAGCTGCTGCTACTGCTCCAATAACTGTACTACCTTGGTAGTAATACAAGTTATTTTTTCTGATGCCCTTCATTATCACGAGTGCGCCTGATGTGACTTTCAAAATTCCATCTCTCATAGTGACAATCGAGCCTTTGGATTCCAAAGCTCCCAACGAGATGAGATTTTTCTTCAAACTAGGCACGTATCGGACATCAGTCAAAATTCTGGTTGATCCATCTTGATTCTTCAATCGGATTGAACCTATCCCAATCGTTTTACAGGCGTTGTCATTGCCCATATAAACAACTCCTCCATTTAGTTCTACTAAATCGAAGAACCACTCCCGATTAGGGGACATATGATAGGTACAACCCGAATCCAATATCCACTCGTCTGAGCGGAATGCTGACGATGAAGCAACCAGTGATATTTCAGAGTCACTAGTATCATGCTCTGCAACACATACATCTGGAGCAGCTTTTCCTTTCTTCTTCAGCTTCGGACAATCTTTCTTCCAATGACCTTTCTCATGACAAAAGGCACATTCATCTTTCCCAAGTCTGGACTTTGACTTTGATCTCCCTCTCATTTTTGACTTTTGGCTTTTCGAGCGACCTCTTACCACCATGGCCTCCGCTGCATTGTACTTGCTCTCCATCTTGGTTTTCTTTCTGAGCTCGTAACTATACAGAGCAGCAGTTACTTCCTTAAGGGTCACCTCATCCTTTCCGTGAAGTAACGTTGTTTCAAGGTGCTCAAATTCATCTGGAAGAGATGACAACAACATTAAAGCCAAATCTTCATCTTTGAAAGTTTCATCCATGCCTAACAGATCTGCCACTAACTCATTGAAGGCAGTGATGTGTTCATTCATATTGGTGCCTGGTTGATAATCAAATCTGAACAATCTTTTCTTCATGTGAAGACGATTCTGAGAGCTTTTCTTTAGGAATTTTTCCTCCAACGCTTTCCACAGTTTGCTTGCAGAAGTCTCGTTCTTGTAGGCATACTTCTGCTCCCTGGAAAGACAAGATCGAATCGTACTGCACGCCATACGGTTGATTGTTCTCCAATCTTTCTCCACCATATCTACGGGTTTTTCTTCCTCAATGGCAATGTCTAGACCTTGTTGAAATAAAGAGTCTAGCACCTCGCCTTGCCACATGCCGAAGTGACCGGATCCATCGAACAACTCCACCGAGAAGTTTGCATTTGACATTATCCTCCTCACCGGTATAGAGGAAGAGCTTGATGTCCCATCTGATCCGTCTTTTGCCATGGCAACGAATAATATTCAACAGCACGAACTGGATATTGAAACACTGCACCAGATAAGTTCCCAGGAAAGAGAGGTGGATCACACGGATCGCTTAAATACCCAGTCTTTCCTAGCCAGAACTTTCCTAGACATGCACTGTCACAACACCACACTTCTTTGCAACAACCGAGCGACCGGGATAGCCTTCACCGAAGCTCTGATACCAATTGTTGGGGAAACCAGGTTATTTCCCACAAGAACGTAGCTTCAAATCTGAGCTGAAATGTCGAGATCGAAACTACCGAAATTTGCACAGCGGACAAACCCGTCAACTATTGAATATTGAAACCCAATGGAAAAACCCAATAATAAGCAAGCGAAATAAATAATGGAGAGAACACACCAAATTTACGAGGTTCGACGAAAATGTCGTCTACTCCTCGGGCACCACCACCGGATGATAACTTCACTAATACCAAAATGGTACAAACAAATGGAATTCCTAAGAATTCCCAAATATGAGAGAAGAGAAACAAATGGGAGAGATGGATGTTGGGATGATTTCAAATGACAAATGCTAGGCCTATTTATAGTTGAGCTTTAAGGACTAAACTTGTAAATAGCCTAAACTTTAGGGACCAAAAAATAATTTTACCATTCCCCATTTTCTTCATTTGCTGCTGCCATTTTCTTCATTCACATTTGCTTTTCTTTATTTGCTGCACCAATTTGCAGCCATTCACATTATCAAGCCCACAAAGCTTGACATTTCAAGCCACCAATTCAACAGTCCCAAACAACGAAGCTGTTTCGAGCTTTACTCCATGAAACCACCCAAGGTTTTGGTCAGGAATGGCGGCGGACCAACCTTGCCAAGCCCTTCCCACGGCTACGGAGGACGAAGAAGATGTTCCAGGAGCCGCAAACGCCTCTTCCTCTATTACCACTCCTTCCAAGTTCAATCAATCATTGTAATTTGTAACAACACTGTGTGACTGAGTGCATGAGAGAGTGAAGTTTCAAACATTTTATTGTAATGTGCAACGTCTTTCAACCTTTCACACAAGCATCATCCAAGAACCAACACGACTTTCTCTGCACCCATACCAACCACTTGAGATTCGAGGTAACACTTATTTACTTAAATGGAACACAAGTAAGCATCATCGAAGAACCAACATGACTTCTTCTGCAATCATACCAACCAGCAGAGTAGGAAGGGATGACAAACATTTAAACAATGTTGTTCCAAAAATCCAAACCGTCTCATCATTTTACGAGGTGCAATAGCAATTAGCTTCAACTTTCAAAGGCAACAAAGAAAACTATAACATGATCAAAGTAGTTACCTCCGTTTCTTTCTTCAAATCCTCATTCATATTCAATCTCCTTGATCTCATTCTCATCTTTCTTAGCTTCATTTTCAGACTTGTTTTGCAGATGCTGCCCGTTTCCACTCTTCCTCTAACACAGCAACCTACAAAAGAATGGCAATCAAAATATTAACCAGTGCCAATAGCCACCCTTTTCTGATTAGTACTATTTCTTTAACACAAGCAGCCAAAAAGACTATTCTGAAAAATAAATAAAAAATGCAAAATATTCAAGCAAAATCAACAAAATTAAAAAAAAAGGAAGCATAAAATACATTGGATCTTCCAATTCCTTAATTTTAATTCCATGGAACCATGATTTGGGGGGATTATGTTCTTTAGTAAAGAAAGGTTGAAGATTTGGTTCCAACTTAATTAAAACCACAAGAAACAACAGAGACCTTATAATCTACACTACAGAGCAATACCCTAGCTGAAACTACAGGACAGAAAAGAAAGGCACAACTTTTTATACACATGTGTATACGTATATTTATACACTAACCGGAGTATAGCGGAATTTGCGCTCGGGGAGCTGCTCCTCGGGCAGAACTAGCTAAAACCGTCGGAGGAGTGGATAAGTAAACAGAGTTTTTGAGAGGGACACTGACAAGTGACAAGCTTAACTCATTTCCTTTTCCCCAAGCAGTTAGTGTCCAAGTTTGGTTCACGCCCACTGTAACAGCTATAGCACTTAAATAACAATGCATACTGTCATACTGATAAGGATACAAGACAACACCAAAGAGCCAAATATAATTAAGATAATGAACCACAATAATCAATGATTAATCAAGCTTCAAGACTTTTTTTTCAACAATAATAAATTTATTTATTATTAAATAAAATCCGGAAAAACAAAACATAAGACACTACGATTGGAACTTGGAACCACATCCAAGTGCAAAGACACTAGAATTGGAACCACATCCAACTGCAAAACAAAACACCAAAGACAATTGTCGAAAACCAAATATCTAAAACTTTAATAAAAGCTATAGCTGGCTTGTTCAAACTAGTTTCATCTTCACTGCTGTGGGACTTGAAAGATGCTGCAAACCATCTGGAAAAATATTCTTCAACATGACCATACTCTTGGTATAACTGATAAGAGTTATATTACCAAAAGTGGAATCAAAATCCGGGATCCCTTCAAGTACCACTTTTGTTACCGTATGTGCTAATAAATTGTAGCGAAACACCCCTCTCCGGTACCAAGTTAGTAATACTTCCATATTTTGGATGTTTACGAGTTTTATATAGTCATTTTGAAATTCCCTATCTCTGAAAGGGAACATCTCCATATCCCACTTAAAGTCGAGATTATAGATATGAGTCCATTGCCCACGATGATCGGAGTCGGACAAGTCGAAAACCCACAGTTGACCCTCAAGTCCATACAAACACCAACATGTCAGCCGACCTTCCATCTCTAACAGCTCCATACTCTCATGCCGTTTTCCTTTGGCAGAATTGAGGCAATTGTAGACCGGTCGCGGTATATCCTGTCCAATGATAGTAGAGCAGCTTGTACTCTCGTGTGGACGAGTGATAAAAGAATCCACATAGTCTACCGTCCCGGCCCAGATGTTTTCCGGTTACTAATTCTCCGGTGATGGGATTGCCAACATAGAATTCATCTGAGAAATCATAACAAGACTTGAATAAAACCAACCCATTGCAAGAAGAAACAGGAAGAACAGCTTGGCCCCGCATTTGATGTTGCCAACGTTTAACTAATGGTCCATTAAAAACCATTTTCGTCACAGACGATGCCTTGGAGTTGGCATCATCTCGTGGAAAAAAGAAATCAATATTTTTTGGTTCCAAACGGCTAATCCGCCGTTGATTTAGATTGAAAACAAAGAAAGTGGAAGGAGATTGTTGGAGATGTGCTTGGACAAAATCAGAAGAGGAGATTATAGCCTTCCATCTGGTGCATACTCTTCTGCAACTAGACCAAAGCTGATCGGCGGGAACCCGCCTTAGTATTTCGACAACCAAAGCATCATCAAAATATTCAAAGCCTCTCACATCACCATTAGCCCTAAGCAGAATCTCAAGTAGAAGAGACATGTTTGTTGATATGATCTTGGAGAGGACCAATATAAAAGAAAACAAGAGGACCGATATAAAAGAAAACAATAAAACCAGCATTTGAATTACAAGACACATATTGATCTGTAAAGACTTAGGGTTTTAGGTTTATGGCTTGTATAGGCAAATACTAAGACAAATAGGGAAATTAGGTCAAAATTTACAGTAATCGACAATATCGCTAGGTATTAATAGCTTTACCAAAACATATCGAATATAAGATTTTTTTTTAATATATATCGAATATAAGATTAACGATTCTATATTTGAATCAATAAAAATAACTTTAAATTATAAAATCTTAATTATTCGTGTTTATCTATTATTATTTAGATAGAAGTCTAGTTAATGAACATTTGTAAATCACTTTAAATTATTAAAAATGAGAGTTCAATCCACAAATTTTCTTATTTATCTTATAATAAGTTTTTTTTTATAATATAAGATAAGAAAATTCTATATTTGAATGTAAAAATAACTTTTAAGTTATACAATCTTAATTATTCGCATTTATTCAATTATTTTTTTAATATGTACGTCTGTTTTACGGTCCGTTCTTTGGGAGTGCAATGTACGTTAACAATGCACACAATACTTATTGGTTATTCGGTTATTATTTAGATAAGAGTTCAATCCACAAATTTTTCTTATTTATCTCATAATGAGTTTTTTATTTTTATAACATAAGATAAATAATCATATATTTGAATTAGTAAATAAACTTTAAGTCATAAATTTCATTATATGAATTTATTTTGTTATCATTTAGATAAGAGTATGGTCCACAAATTAACACCTTGTAGAAAAAACGATTTGAACCCAGGTCTCTTACGATGACTATCATTCTTTTTTTACTAAAATCACTCGTTGGGTTCATCTCACTTCTAACTTGTACTTGGCTAACGTTGGTATAATTGAAAAATGTTGTGTGACGCTTATAGTGATCCTTGTGAGAGCATTTCTACAATGGCATGACCCATGCATGCTTGATTTGGATGGAAATCGTCTGCCTCCTAATTATGCCTCCTTTGGTGCCTCCACTTTAAAATAGTGGGTTTAGGGGTTAGGATTTAGGGTATAAAGGGCTTACGATATAGGGAATTTAAGGTAGGTTGTATTTTTTTAGGGTGTAGGGTTAGGGTTTTTAATTTAATTTTTAAGTATTTTTTAGGCATGGGACATATATGGAGGCATGACCAGAGGAAGAGAATTTTTGTGTAACATCGCAAATATTAGCCTAGAAGTTTTGGGAAATTAATTGGATAATTAGTAAATTAATTAGAGTTGAAATTTTAATAATTAAATTAAAAGTAGCTATAATAAGGACTCAATCGGAATTCAAGGAAAAATTTAAGAAAATTTGACAATTAGCCAAGTGATCAAACCGATCTAAAAGGAAAGAAAGATGTTTGCATGCTAAAATCAAACATTCTTGATTTGCCCATGGTTAAATTAAAGATAGCGGGATAATTAGGGGCAAATTAGACATCTATTATATGAGACATTGACACATTGTTAATTCTCATCAATGCTTACCACCTCTCCACCGGCTACCCAAACCATACCAACTAAGGAACAATAGTTTCACACTTACAAAACGTAGAGAAATTGAGAGAGAGTTAGAAGAGAGCACGGTGAAGAAGAATAGGCTTGCATGGCATGGTATTTGGCTTAGGATTTCAAAACAAAAATTAAATGTGAGTATAGCTTCCCATCCTATATTCGAGTGAAAATATTTGAGAAAGAAAATGTTTTGTGCAATCGAAAATTCATGAAAATTTCTAGTTAAAAAGAGTAGAGTTGCTGGAAATTTTAAGATATGAGCAATGAGTTAGGATGAGGAAGATTTAGAAAATAAGAAGAATAATAAGACTTTAAACACATTAAGTTCAAGGCTGGCCAGAATGTATACTAGTTGAAACACTCAACTTTGAAAAATCATAGAAAATAAAGTAACAAAAAATTGAGCTTGAAATTTTTACACCATATACCTTGACATGTCTACTTTAATAGAAAAATTACAAAACTGAAATTGGGAACCTATAGCAAAATCTGGAAAAGAATTTCGAACAACATTCAAATCTGTCCAGTAGTGTCCTTAACTGGACAGTAGACTTTGAAAATTCAAAGAAAATTAAATACTTAGTATTTTGGCCTGAAATTTTAATAGGATTTAATTGGGGTTGTTAATTGAATTTAGAAACAAACAGGGCTTAATTTTGAATTATATACTAAAAATAGGAATTAAATCAAAATAGAGGGTCAAAACAGTTTAGTATAGAAATGTTGAACTTTGAATGACAATTAGAATTTAGATGATAAAAATTGATGAGAGGGAGTAGTAACATGAATAAGAGATCTATTAATCCTTAATTGACGTGAGTAATTAAATAAATTGAATGATAGATTAAGAATTTTAAGAGAATTAATAGGTTAATTCGACAATGTTCGAGGCTAAATTAGTTTAAGGGTCGAAACTGAAATGTGGAAAATTTAGGGTTTAAATTGAACAATTGATTCTGAAATTTCTTCGTATGATTGTCTAAAATATATGCTAGATCGTAGAGGAGAAAGGATTGACGAGGAACCTATAGCTGGAGCAGCGTCGGAGCGTGGAAAAGGCCTCCAGATCTAAAATTAGCTTGGCGATTGTGAGTGGAACGATCCTTAGAGTTGAGAATAGTGTCTCAACTATTTAATTTAAATTTCTTATTTTAGAATTGCATGAAATTGGACTAATTAATAGTTGGTAAATTAATAAGGGAAGAATGATTAAAAGGAATTTGGTTGGATGCATGTTGTTATGTGATTGATTGGTATATGCTTTGAATTGAAAATTTGTTAATTTCATGCTTAATTTTGAATCTGATTGTAACCATGCTAATTTGATTATTGTTGTTTTCTTGATGTTGGTTGCTGGAATTATTGAAATTAGATGTGGATGGCTAGTGAAATGATGACAAAGCTTAATGTGATAAGTGATCAAATGTTGATCTTATAAGCTATATGTGTTTGGGTGAATTCGATTGAAATCAAAACTATGTGTTGTGAAAAGTAAATCGCATACTTGAATTGTGGATAAGGGAATTTATGATGCCATTTATAAGAATGATTGATAGTGAGATTATATGTATTTTTGTAATTGAAACATATGTATGTAATTAATCGAAAGGGGTTAATGAATCAATTCTGAAAATTGGATTGCAAGAATTATATGGATTGAAATTAAAGTGTAATTGGCAAAGCCCTTGGTGTGTATAGTCTGTCCAGGTAGTACGGCATGCCTAGAGTCTTGAGCTCGATAAGATTCGGTACGTTAGTGTACTCGATATATGTGGTACGTAAGTGTACCTACTTGCTTAATGTCAGTGGACATTAAAATGACATGTAATACGATGATATGAAATTGGTACTTGGGTACCTATTATATGGTGAATTTGATTCACATCTCTGTAATACGTGATCGAATACCTAGCTTACTATACTAACCAAAGCATACAAATTAACTTAATAAGAAAGAAATTTTTTGTACTTCGAAATTGAAATTCTTGTCTTAGTGAATTGCTATGAATTGGCATGCAGCAGGTAACTTATGAATTTTTAAATTAATTGATACTCTGCTACAGTTTGCTGCTGCTTGTTTATCTGAAAATTTTATTGATCGAATAAGTGCAATTGAATCATGTTAGTCGAATTTTGTATGATTGAAAAGGAAATTATCAAATTGAATTGATCCATGATAATTGTATGCGACATGAATACAAAAATAACCATTGATAGGTTTTAATTGGTCGATTGTGATATGTTTGGTACCTTGAATTGTTTGTGTTCGATTGAAAAATATTGATGCCTTGAGCTGTTTAATTCGAATGGTTGATTTTGCTTGTCAATTTGTTGTAAACTCGATTATTTGCTAATGGCCTATTCGATTTGAAATAGAGATATATGTTAAATTAAGATTATGGTCTTTGTGTGGACACTTGATTATAAAATGGAAATTGGATAGATTAAGGTTTCCTCACTAAGTACTAGAAGTACTTATCACTCGAACTTTTCCTTCATTCCCAAAAACTACAGGTAGTAGCGTGTTTGGTCTACCTCTGATATCAGCTAGCTCGAAGATTAAGTATGCATTTCTTTGTCTTTGTCATGCTCATGATGGGTGGCTTAACAGTCAGCATGCTAGTGCAATTCGCCTTAATGGTCATGTTTATGAACTACTATTTTAAGAATGTATGAACTTTATAAATTAGTTTCCATTATTTTGTTATGTAAGTATAGGGGTACATATGGGGTATAGGATTGCCCTTTTGAAGCATTGTATGGCTCAAACTACTATTCAGATGGCTCCTTTTGAAGCATTGTATGGCAGGAAATGCAGAACTCCTCTTTACTGGTCCGAACTTGGTGAAAATAAAGTATTGGGACCACAATTGCTCAGAGAAACAGAAGAGAAAGTTCAAATTATCCACTCTCGGTTAAAATAGGCTTTTGATAGACAAAGCCTATGTTGATCTGAAACGAAGAGATATCCAGTATAATGTGGGAGACAAAGTCTTCCTTAAAGTTTCTCCATGGAAGAAAGTATTTCGGTTCGGAAAGAGAGGAAAACTCAGTCCTCGCTTTATTGGACTTTTTGAAATTACTGAAAGAATTGGCCCAGTGGCTTATCGGCTTGCACTTCCCAGTGAGTTCGATAAAATCCACAATTTCTTTCATGTATCAATGCTCAGAAGATATAGATCCGATCCATCTCACATTCTAGAACCAGAAGAAGTAGAACTGAATCCTGACTTGTCCTACGAAGAAGAACCAGTTTAGATTCTGGATAGGGAAATCAAAAGGCTTAGAAACAAAAACGTTTCACTGGTTAAAGTGCTGTGGAGAAATCACAAGATGGAAGAGGCAACATGGGAACCAGAAGAAACAATGCGGAATCAATATCCCTACTTGTTCAATTCAGGTAAGAATTCGAGGACGAATTCTTTCTTTAAGAGGGAGAGAAATGTAACATCCCAAATATTAGCCTAGAAGTTTTGAGAAATTAATTGGATAATTAGTAAATTAATTAGAGTAGAAACTTTAATAATTAAATTAAAAGTAGCTATAATAAGGACTCAATCAGAATTCAAGGAAAAGTTTAAGAAATTTGACAATTAGCCAAGTGACCAAACCGAACTAAAAGGAAAGAAAGATGTTTGCATGCTAAAATCAAACATTCTTGATTTGCCCATGGTTAAATTAAAGATAGTGGGATAATTAGGGGCAAATTAGACATCTATTATATGAGACATTGACACGTTGTCAATTCTCATCAATGTTTACCACCTCTCCACCGGCTGCCCAAACCATCCCAACTAAGGAACAATACTTTCACACTTACAAAACATAGATAAATTGAGAGAGAGTTAGAGGAGAGCATGGTGAAGAAGAAGAGGCTTGCATGGCATGGTATTTGACTTAGGATTTCAAAACAAAAATCAAAAGTAAGTATAGCTTCCCATTCTCTATTCGAATATGTGAAAATATTTGAGAAAGGAGATGTTTTGTGCAATCAAAAATTCATGAAAATTTCTAGTTAAAAAGAGTAGAGTTGCTGGAAATTTTAAGATATGAGCAATGAGTTAGGATGAGGAAGATTTAGGAAATAAGAAGAATAATAAGACTTTAAACACATTAAGTTCAAGGCTGGCCAGAATGTATACCAGTTGAAACACTCAACTTTGAAAAATCATAGAAAATAAAGTTCTAGGAAATTGAGCTTGAAATTTTTACACCATATACCTTGACATGTCTACTTTAATAGAAAAATTACAAAACTGAAATTGGGAACCTATAGCAAAATCTGGAAAAGAAATTCGAAAAACATTCAAATCTGTCCAATAGTGTCCTTAACTGGACAGTAGAGTTTGAAAATTCAAAGAAAATTAAATACTTGGTATTTTGGCCTGAAATTTTTATAGAATTTAATTGGGGATGTTAATTGAATTTAGAAACAAACAGGTCTTAATTTTGAATTATATACTGAAAATGGGATTTAAATCAAAATAGAGGGTCAAAATAGTTTAGTATAGAAATGTTGAACTTTGAATGACAATTAGAATTTAGATGATAAAAATTGATGAGAGGGAGTAGTAACATGAATAAGAGATCTACTAATCCTTAATTCACCTGAGTAATTAAATAAATTGAATGATAGATTAAGAATTTTAAGAGAATTAATAGGTTAATTCGACAATGTCCGAGGCTAAATTAGTTTAAGGGCTGAAACTGAAATGTGGAAAATTTAGGGTTTAAATTGAACAATTGATTCTGAAATTTCTTCTTATGATTGTCTAAAATATATGCTAGATCCTAGAGGAGAAAGGATCGACGAGGAACCTATAGCTGGAGCAGCGTCGGAGCGTGGAAAAGACCTCTGGATCCAAAATTAGCTTGGCGATTGTGAGTGGAACGATCCTTAGAGTTGAGAATAGTGTCTCAACTATTTAATTTAAATTTCTTATTTTAGAATTGCATGAAATTGGACTAATTAATGGTTGGTAAATTAATAAGGGAAGAAGGATTAAAAGGAATTTGGTTGGATGCATGTTGTTATGTGATTGATTGGTACATGCTTTGAATTGAAAATTTGTTAATTCCATGCTTAATTTTGAATCTGATTGTAACCATGCTGATTTGATTATTGTTGTTTTCTTGATGCTGGTTGCTGGAATTATTTAGATGTGGATGGCTAGTGAAATGATGACAAAGCTTAATATGATAAGTGATCAAATGTTGACCTTATAAGCTATATGTGTTTGGGTGAATTCGATTGAAATCAGTACTATGTGTTGTGAAATTGAAATCACATACTTGAATTGTGGATATGCGAATTTATGATGCCATTTATAAGAATGATTGATAGTGAAATTATATGTATTTTTGTAATTGAAACATATGTATGCAATTAATCGAAAGGGGTTAATGAATCAATTCTAAAAATTGGATTGCAAGAATTATATAGATTGAAATTAAAGTGGAAATGGCAAAGCCCTTGGTGTGTATAGTCTGTCCAGGTAGTACGACATGCCTAGAGTCTTGAGCTCGATAAGAATCGGTACGTTAGTGTACTCGATATATGTGGTACGTAAGTGTACCTACTTGCTTAATGTTAAAGGACATTAAGATGACATGTAATACGATGATATGAAATTGGTACTTGGGTACCTATTATATGGTGAATTTGATTCACATCTCTATAATACGTGACTCGAATACCTAGCTTACTATATTAACCAAGGCATACAAATTAACTTAATAAGTGAGAAATTTCTTGTACTTCGAAATTGAAATTCTTATCTTAGTGAATTGCTATGAATTGGCATGCAGTAGGTAACTTATGAATTATTGAATTAATTGATACTCTGCTACAGTTTGCTGCTGCTTGTTTATCTGAAAATTTTATTGATCGAATAAGTGCAATTGAATCATGTTAGTCGAATTTTGTATGATTGAAAAGAAAATTATCAAATTAAATTGATCCATGATAATTGTATGCGACATGAATACAAAAATAACCATTGATAGGTTTTAATTGGTCGATTGTGATATGTTTGGTACCTTGAATTTTTTGTGTTCGATTGAAAAATATTGAGGCCTTGAGCTGTTCAATTTGAATGGTTGTCTTTGTAGAACTAATGTTTTGATATAATATTTGAAAAATGTTTTGGACTAATTTGAAAAGAATTTAAAACTTGTTTTTAAGTCCAAACAACTTGAATGAATGTTTAAGGGATCTTAAAAGGTTTTTGGCAATGTTTTTATTGATTTTAAATAGCCAAACTTAAGTTTTTCAAGCTACTCGTACCGATACAGTCTTACCTGTATCGATACCTTTTTGCCCCAGTTTGGCCACTGTCAAAACCCGTACCGATACAGGCCTTTGCCGTATCGATACGGTCGGGATCGTTTCGATACGCCAGGTAAGCGTACCGATCCCATTTCAACTACCCCAACGGCTATTTCCCAACGGCCATTTAAATGTACACCCGTACCGATACGCCCTCAAGCGTATCGATACGTCTTGGCTGGCAAGAGCTCAACAGCTAGTTCCTATGAAGGCCGTACCAATACCGTTTCACGCGTATCGATACGACTAGCTGCAGAACAGCATTTATGAAGGGAAATAAAGTCCTCAACGGCTAGTAACGGATACAAACTCAATTGAGAGTATAAAAGGGACCTCCAAGCATCAAGAGAAGGCTAATGCTCACATTGTCAAACATCAAATGATCAAGAAATTGTCTTAGCACTTAAATTGTCATTTATTGTATAGACAAACACTAGTGAGCCAAAAATGTCAAATTTGCTCAAGTGTTTTAGGTTTGGGTGAGTGCTTAATTGTGCAAACAAACACCTATTAGAGGGTTTTAAGTTTGCTTTCTTTGTCTCTTTGTAAAGAGGGTTTCAATCAAGGCTTTGGGTAGAAAGCTTGATTGGTTGTAAGGGTTTCCTCCTAAGCCTAGAAAAGGGGACGAATCAATAGTGGATTGATTGTGAAATCCTTAGTGGGGAGCTAAGGTAGTGGATGTAGACCTTGGTTAGAAGGTTGAACCACTATAAATCATTGTGTCTTTTTACATTCTAGCTTCCACAACTCTTCCACCCAAAAATCCACCTCTCCACCACTTGGTGAGAAACATTGGTTGATCGAATCGAGCCCCTAAAAACCCAACAATTGGTATCAGAGCTTGGCTCAATTGAAGGGGATTCACATCCTATTGAGAAGATCCGGCAAGCTCAATCATTATTTCATCAACCGGCTCAAATGGCGCAATCAATCGACAAACTGCCTTTCTTCGACGGAGACCACTATGCCCATTGGAAGACAAAGATGAAATTCTTCTTGAAGTCAAGAGATTGCAAGCTATGGGACATAGTTGAAGATGGTCCGTTCGTGCCTCAAAGAAGTAAAGCGGAGTGGAGTGCCGACGATCGCAAGAAGATGGAGCTAAATTGCAAAGCCTTGCACATTCTATTTTGTGCATTTGGTCCATCCATCTATGAGAAGATGTCTTCTTGTGAGAGTGCCAAGGAGGTATGGGACAAGCTTGAAGTCACATACGAGGGGACAAATGAAGTCAAGGAGACCAAGATTGGGCTCCTAACCTTAGAGTATGAGAACTTCAAAATGGATCCGGAGGAAAACATCGAGAAGATGTTTGATAGATTCTCCACCATCACCAACGGTCTTAAAGGTTATGGAGAAGCCATCCCGGAGGAAAAGCTTGTTCGAAAGCTCATCTACTCACTTCTCGAGTCTTGGGACTCAAAGAGGACCGCCATCATTGAAGCCAAAAATTTGAAGACTTTGAAGCTTGATGAACTCATGGGGTCACTCCTTACTCATCAAATCATGAAGAAGAACAAAGAGGATGAGAAGAAAAGGGAAGAAATTAGAGCTATGGGAGAGAAGAAAATCAAAGGGCTTGGCATCAATGCAAGTGCCATGGCTCTCAAATCCTCCACTTGCCATCATGTCTACTCAAGTGAAGAGGAGGATGAAGATGAAGAGATAGTTCATCTCTTCAAGAAGTGTGCCCCGTTCATGAAGAAGGCGTTGAGAGAGCTTGAACGAGAACCTAAAAGAAAGGAGAGGGCTAGCACTTCAAGCCATAAGAAGAAGGCACATGTGGCTACTTGGAGTGATGAGGACTCCACCGACGATGAACAAGCCAACCTTTGCCTTATGGCCATCGAAGTAGATTCAAGGGTAACTTCTAATTCATCTACTTCATGTTCTTATTCCTTTGATGAATTACAAGATGCCTATGATGATTTGGTTTTAGATTTTAAAAGCCACATTTTGAAAAACAATAAATTGATTTCAAAGTTAAAAATTCAAAATGATTTGCTTTCTAAAACCAAACTTGAACTTGAAGCAAAACTTGAAGAGTTTGAATTAAAATGTTTTGATTTACAAAAATTGCTTCAAAAAGTTCAAGAAGAAAAAGATTTGATTTCCAAAGAACTTGAAAAGAAAAACAATTTTGGAAAATCAAATTTTTATGTTAGACAATCTAGTGCCCCTAGATTTATTAAAGGTAAATGTTTTAGAAGTGTTTGGGTCCCAAAAGGACTAACCACTTCAATTAAAAAGGATGACATTGAAAAATGGATTCCTAAGGGGACAAAAATTTGTGCTACTAACGTCTATGGATCCAAAGCAATTTGGATACCAAAAATTACTTGATTGTCTATTGCTAGGTGTGATGGAGATGTTCAACAAGTCAAACATTAAGGGTGAGCTCCATGCACACAAGGAAGAACACTTGAAGAAGGAAGGCTTCACATCCTCCCTTGGATTCAAGTGTTGGTAAAAATTCTAGTTGTTTTTGATTTAATTTGCTTATTTCTTTTGTTTATTCAACTAGATGATCATATATGTTGGACTAACATTTTGATGATGCTTTGAGTAAGTGGGAGCCAATTTTAAACCAAAATTTTAAGTGTGTCAATTTTTTTTTGCCTCCTATGTTATTTTGAGCTAAATGTCATTTTAAATTCTTTTTGATATAACAAAAAGGGGTAGAAATTGGTTTGAAAAATTGAATTTTCAAATGAATAAGGGGGAGCTTTATTTAATTTCATATCTTCAATCTCTTATTCACATTTTTAAACTTAAAGGGGGAGAATCCCAAACAATTTTTCAAGTTGGTTTTATTATATCAAAAAGGGGGAGATTGTAGAACTAATGTTTTGATATAATATTTGAAAAATGTTTTGGACTAATTTGAAAAGAATTTAAAACTTGTTTTTAAGTCCAAACAACTTGAATGAATGTTTAAGGGATCTTAAAAGGTTTTTGGCAATGTTTTTATTGATTTTAAATAGCCAAACTTAAGTTTTCAAGCTACCCGTACCGATACAGTCTTACATGTATCGATACCTTTTTGCCCCAGTTTGGCCACTGTCAAAACTCGTACCGATACAGGCCTTTTCCGTATCGATACGGTCGGGATCGTTTCGATACGCCAGGTAAGCGTACCGATCCCATTTCAACTACCCCAACGGTTATTTCCCAACGGCCATTTAAATGTACACCCGTACCGATACGCCCTCAAGCGTATCGATACGTCTTGGCTGGCAAGAGCTCAACGGCTAGTTCCTATGAAGGTCGTACCGATACCGTTCCACGCGTATCGATACGACTAGCTGCAGAACAGCATTTATGAAGGGAAATAAAGTCCTCAACGGCTCCAATTCATCCCCAACGGCTAGTAACGGCTACAAACTCAATTGGGAATATAAAAGGGACCTCCAAGCATCAAGAGAAGGCTAATGCTCACATTGTCAAACATCAAATGATCAAGAAATTGTCTTAGCACTTAAATTGTCATTTATTGTATAGACAAACACTAGTGAGCCAAAATTGTCAAATTTGCTCAAGTGTTTTAGGTTTGGGTGAGTGCTTAATTGTGCAAACAAACACCTATTAGAGGGTTTTAAGTTTGCTTTCTTTGTCTCTTTGTAAAGAGGGTTTCAATCAAGGCTTTGGGTAGAAAGCTTGATTGGTTGTAAGGGTTTCCTCCTAAGCCTAGAAAAGGGGACGAATCAATAGTGGATTGATTGTGAAATCCTTAGTGGGGAGCTAAGGTAGTGGATGTAGACCTTGGTTAGAAGGTTGAACCACTATAAACCATTGTGTCTTTTTACATTCTAGCTTCCACAACCCTTCCACCCAAAAATCCACCTCTCCACCACTTGGTGAGCAACATTGGTTGATCAAATCGAGCCCCTAAAAACCCAACAGTCTTTCTTGTCAATTTGTTGTAAACTCGATTATTTGCTAATGACCTATTCGATTTGAAATAGAGATATATGTTAAATTAAGACTATGGTCTTTGTGTGGACACTTGATTATAAAATGGAAATTGGATAGATTAAGGTTTCCTAACTAAGTACTAGAAGTACTTATCACTCAAACTTTTTCTTCCTTCCCAAAAACTACAGGTAGTGGCGTGTTTGGTCTACCTCTGATATCAGCTAGCTCGAAGATTAAGTATGTCTTTCTTTGTCTTTGTCATGCTCATGATGGGTGGCTTAACAGTCAGCATGCTAGTGCAATTCGCCTTAATGGTCATGTTTATGAACTACTATTTTAAGAATGTATGAACTTTATAAATTAGTTTCCCTCATTTTGTTATGTAAGTAAAGGGGTACATATGGGGTATAGGATCGCCCTTAGTATATGTTTTGGGGCTTGATGTCTTTTTGTCACTTTTTGTATAGGCAACCAATAGGTTTAGCCGTTGATAGTTACACCGGGAGAAACCTTTTGTATAAGAGAATCGATTAATATGCTATGGATGATGATGCATATATGGTTATATGTTTGATATGAATCTATTAGCCTTATAAATGAAATTATTCCTAGATGATCATGTTAAATTGAAATGAATTGTCCAAGGGGAGCCTTCGAATTGAGTGAATAAAATGAGAATTGATTATATGTATGTTGTATTCGAATGTGTAATGAATTAAATTAGAATTTAATATGAATTATAAGTCAAGTAAATGAATCAATTAGATAGGCCCACCTAGCTATTGTTCGAATTAAGATAAGAATATTAGTATGGTTTTATAAGTAGGATGAATATATGGATTTAATTAGTTAAAATCACATAGTTGTATTCGAATATAAAAAAATATCACGCGATTACTTACGATGCCTAATTGATTAATAAGTTAATATGAATCCGATATAACGCTCCTTGCCCCTAATCCGAAGTGAGGGGTGTTATATTTTGTTTGCTTGATTTATATGTTTTTTTATTACATTAATATCTAATTTCCTTTTGTTACATGATTCGTTTATGTAATTAATTATAAGCTTTCGGTTAAATTAATAAATACATATTTTAAGTTTTTTATTCTTATATTTAATGTGTCTTTATGATTTGTTAAATTATATGTTATTATATATTTTACAATGTTATTTATTTTCTGCGAGATTCTAAATCAGTTAAACAATTTAAAAAAATATTTATTATAAAACTAAATAACATATAAATTTTCTTTTATACTTGTAATCATCTTACATGTATTTACGGGCGGAGCTCCCTTGGGGCCCAAGGGAGCCTGGCCCTTATTACAAAATTTAAAAATTTGATAAATATTGGTCTAATAATAATTTGACCCTATAAAAATAAATATTTATATTAAAAATACAAAAGTTTATTAAATATATAATCAAATAGGTGTTGAACTAAAGAAGAATGAGCTGTTGTGGTAAGCATGTTGGTATCGCTTAAGTAGATCTCGAGTTCGAAACATTGTGTACATAAAAAATTTCATTAGGAGACTCACTCACCAAAATCAAGTGTACGACGCAAGTCGGTCAGGATTAGCTAGGGCACGTGTCTTCAAATTTTTTTGTCCAATAACTATTTAGGTCCCTATAAATTTGAACAAATTGGGCATTATCCCATGGATTTTGAGTTTAAATACTTAATAAGTCCTTGCATTTTTACAATTTAATATTTTGGCTCCTGGCATTGTTCGACCATGGCTCCGCCCCCACGTGTATTATATATTTCTAAGATCCATATACATAATTATTTTTTAATATTTTATAATTAAATTTTGTATTTATAATATGAACTACTAAATCCGAATAAAATGATAACAAAAATATTACTAAAAACATAAAGGTAATAATATTAGTAATAGAAAAATATACATTTTTTTTTTGAAATAATATAATTACATTAAGTCGTTAACTAATAATTATACACAGAAAGTATTATCACGTGTCTCATTAAAAAAATTAAAAAAAAATACAAACGATAACACCAAAGGAAATAAACATCGGGACAAGCCCGAAGCTAGTAATGCAAAAGACCAATAAGGCCACCAAAACTCTCACTCGCCAATCGCAATCTCATCTGCATAAAGCAAACCCTGCACATCATCCGGGGGTAAAAGCGAGGTAATGCACGTCAAAGTCCGAAGGGATTACGAACTTAGTCAGGAAATCAGCAACCCGATTACCATTATAGCCGGGTTACCGAGGATACCCAATTAAGAATGATGAACAATGAAGAACAAATAATTTAGGAGAAGAAAAAATGTTTAAATTAATATATTTTTAAATTTATAGAGTTAAATTTATTGAATTATTTTGAATTAAAATTAAGTTTATAAAATATATAAGTTTTGAGGGCTAAAATTATCATTACACTAAACTTATTAGATGCTCGTTTGCATTTTAACGGAGAAGTGACATGATGATAACTAAAACTTTAATTGAATGACCCAATTATAACTTTTAATAAATGAGAGACCTAATCGTAATCTTAAAGGTCGTTTCGTTCACGAAAAAGATCATTACTAAGGGGAATATTTTTTTTTTCCGGAATCACATACTTATGTTTGGTTTAAAAGAATTCCCTCCATGGGGTAATACAACATTCTCAATAGTACATTCTTTCTCCAAAATAATGGGAATGTCATCCCATCCTATTCTTAGGTGTTACACAATTCCCACCACTATGGACTAAAATACCCTTAAAATAATATGTTTTATTCATATTAATCATTTGTTTCTATCTCACAAACAATAATTTTTTGTTTTTATATGTTAAAGCTATTCATTGCCTAAACTAAATTGTTTTATAATAAAATATTAAAATTCCACTCATCATTAAAAAAAAATAAGTAAATAGTGGACATAATTTTAAATATTACTTATATCTAAAAAATAAAATTACTTTATTTAAATATCAAAACTCTGTTTTATTCAATTTTAAAATGTTTTATGAGTAATGTTTTAAATTTTAAATTTAAAAAAATATTATAGATTTTTAAAAATGACTTTACATTTTAAAAATAATGTAACTTGAGCAATAAAACATATAAATAAAATATTTATAGTTAATTATTAGTGTATATGATTTAGTAGCAAATATGATATGTATAGTAGAAGTTTATGAATTTGATTTTTTGTATTATTCAAATATATAATTATAATAAATCATAAATAATTTATACATTCTATATGTATATATTCAAATATATAATATTGTACTATAACATTACAAATATATTAAATTATTTGTTTAAGAACTTTATAAAATAAAAATATATAAATTAAAATAATAGAAAAAATATATTTCATATGAATTTTCATGCAAATATTTCTATTTTAATATTAGAAGTTTGAATTGTTAAGAAGAGCATATATCATAAGGATCATTTTGTAAAATACACATTCTGGTAATCTTATAATTCATCAACCAAACATTGTAATTTTACATTCTTACCAAATAAACAAAACAAAGTTATATAACATTTCCAGTAATGAGTCAGGTAATGAATCATTTCGAGAATCCTAATCCCAAGGGTAATATTACATTTCGTGAACCAAACAGCCCCTTTATTAATAATTGAGTGACATCGAATATAATTTACCCTTGAATATAAAAGATTTTCTATTTCAAACAAAAGAGAAGAACGCTTTATTTTTCTAAGGAAACATTACTAGGGTTTTAGAGAAGCCCTACCGCAAGAGGCGGAACTATGTGAGGGCTTATAGAGAAATTATTAGATGAATTTGACTCATCATGTTATCTGTGGTCTCAGCCGATCATATTCATCTATTTTATTGACATGTAGGGAATGGGTGAAGATTCACCTTGAAAAAAATGAGATGGGACATTATTAGTTGGGATCACGACGTGGTAAGTCAGATCCATCTAATAACTTTTCGAGCTTGTGGGGGCTACAACCCTACAAAATTTTAAAAAATTGTTATTTTATCTCTTTAAAAATATTAAAATGATCATTTGCTCCTCTCTAAAATTTTAAAAATATATATTATTTTCTAAATTTTTAAAATATATTTAAGCCCCCTTAAAATTGAAAAATTTTAACCAATTCATTAAAATTTAAAAAAATTTCTTAGTAAATTTATATAGTGAGGAAAACAGCATGACAGAACTTACTATTAAAATTTTGTGTTATATAATATATATAAAAGATCCCTTTGGAATGAATCTCTATGACCCCACAAAGTCGAGGGTCAAGATTCACCTCTATCTATTGCAGACACTATATGTATGTATATTCTTGGCAATTTTCGGTGAAAAACCCTTTTTTAATTATTATTGGGGAAAATGGCTCCCAAAAACTTTTATTTGGCAAAATGACCCCCAAACTTGCCAGGTCGGCAGACCTCGCGTTGTGTAGGACGCGAGGTATGATATCGCGTTCTGCACAACGCGATTTCAGTCGACGTGGCATTGTTGTTCGTGTTAACGGTTTTATAGTACCTCGCGTTCTGCAGAACGCGAGGTCCCCGAGAAATTGAAACGGCGGCTGAATATATCGCACAGACCTCGCGTTCTGTAGGACGCGAGGTCTGTGCAATTCTGGCCTGAACAACAAGGGAAAACAAGTGTGGGTAGGCCTGTTCGAGCTCAATTTCGAGCGTGTAAATCGTATATTTTTAGCGATCATCGAGTTTGGGGTAGTAGTACTGGAAATTCTCTATCGTATGATACCAACATGGTTAATTTCCGTCCATTCTACAATGGTTTAAAATGGCTTCGAAAACCCTATGGCATCATCTTTTTTTTATTGAAGTTGCATTTCAACTAATGTCGATTTTCGGTTTAGTAATCCCATTAAATTTATTAAAAACAAAAATTAAATAAACATTATAAAGTTTAATTATAATATGTAAACAAAATTATAATACGTAAACAAAATTATAATACGACATTATAAAATTCAAAAGTGTTTTACATAAATATTAAAAACATAAGTACAAAACAGTAAAAAAAAGACTAAAAATGCCTATGTCCACCCGTTCCGCAGTCGGGTGGATGACGCTTACGATCAGGATACCTCCTCTGTCCATCGTGTGGTGGTCCCTGGTCCCCATCATCCTGACCATCGTGCGCGATATGCGGATCTGTGCTGGGCCGAGGCGGGGAGTAAAACAAGCTACCCATCGGCGTACTCTCCACAATGGGAAACCCATACTGAGAGTGCAGCTGTGGATAATCGATAAGCAGAAGGTCAGTCGTGGGCGTATGGGGACGATAGGCATCAGTGGAGCCGTACTGGGGTGGAGGCATCGTCTGCTGGAAACTCGATGGACCGCTATGAAAAGGTGCGGCAGAAGATGATGCCCCTGGAGTGTCATATCGTGGTCTCGGACCGCGCTGCGTCGACTGCCTCTGGGTCTGGCTCGCTCGACGGCTCCCGCGTGGGCGGTTTTGGGGTTGCTGGGGAAGCCCTGCTTCGCGCTCGGCCTGAGTAAGGATATGTGGCATCCCATTGTTCGTATACCACTGGTCATAATTGAAAGCGACCGAATGACCCCCTACCATAATTTGTTGGAGAAACTGTGGGCGTCTGTTAAATCGGTGAGCCCAAAGCGCTATCCAACTAGCGTGGTGCTTGGCCCAGTCAACCTCCGTCTTCCCCTAGCGCGTAAGATTGTGGAAGGAGTCCATATTTTGCGGAGGGGGTGGAACATTTTGGACGTACCCGAACTGTCGAAGTACCCTATCCGTAGAATGCCACACGCAAATTTCGTAGTTCAGCAGCGGTACGACGAAAATCCAGAGGTCTCGCTCTCGCATAAAATCTGGTGGAGTAATCTGGCGAATCTCCTCTGAATCGTAGGGACTCCACACGAACTAAAAAGAATGAAAGCGTTTGTAACGGTTATATGAAATATTATTGGAAAAATAGTATGAAAAAAATCAAAATAATCGTTGAATTACCTCGTCCTCCGTCAAGGTATCGAATCTAAATCTGTATTCTTTCTGGGAGTCCGGCAGGCCGGTGTGGGTCAGTGCGGTGGTCCACCTATAAATAATGAAAAACATCGTTAAATAAAATAATTTAATAATAAAAAAATATAATAGATTATGTAGTACCTCCGTAGAAGCGGAAATAACATAGCGGTGGGCTGCCTAAGCTGTGGTCTCAAAGTAGGCATCCGAAACCAAACCCAAGCTTGTAGGAATAAACAGCATCCTCACATCGATGCTCTGGAGGCGTCAACGTTTCTGCAGAGGTCTCTGATAAGAAACGCCAAGACAGCTGACCCCCAAGATTTTCGTCCAGACTCATCTAAATTTGTCAGATGACGAAGCCACATAACATGCACTTTTGTGCGGGATTTGTCGGGCATTAATATCCCGCCAATAATGCGCAAGATGTGGGCTCGCGCACACTGCTGTGAAAATATAGATTTAATAAAGACATCCTAATTAAAAAAATTGTAAGTTCATCCTAATTAAAAAAATTGTAAGTTCATCCTAAATATAGATTTAATATAGATTTAATAAAGACATCCTAAATATTTAATGTAGGCAATTTTAGGTGAAAAACCCCTTTTTAATTATTATTTGTAATAATAATAACAATAACAATAATAATATTAATAATAATAACAATAATTATAGGCAATTTTGGGTGAAAAACCCCTTTTTAATATTAATAATAATAACAATAATAACAACAATAATTTATGTAGATAATTATTTGTAATAATAATAATAATAATAACAATAATAATAATTTGTAATAATAATAATAATAATAATAATAATAATAATAACAATAATAATAATCGTACTAATAATTATAATAATAAAAATTATTTGTAATAATAATAATAATAACAATAATAATCGAAAAAAACTTCCTACATACACGTTATGTTTTCATTAGTAACTAAAAATAACGACATAGCGCAATATTTTGGAAGTTAGTTTGAACAAAACTTCCAAAATACGCGTTATGTTGCCATTAGTAGCTGCAAGCGAAAACTGCTTACATGAATACAGAAAAAAATTTCTGTGGGTGCTCCTTGCCTCTCCAAGAGTTTGCTATTTATAGTGGGAGGTGAATATGTTGACGTGGCAACCTCGCGTTCTGTAGGACGCAAGGTCATTCAAACCTCGCGTTGTACAGAACGCGAGGTCTATGAGATGTTGGTATATATATGCACGGAGATGAATTTTTGTAACCAGTTAAGTTTAGTTTAGGTCAGTTGAATATGAGTTCGTGTAATGCTGCGTTTTTTTCCGTTGAAATTTTTATGTCCGAAATTTTGTTTCTTTATGATAGTTGGAGTTCACTTAAAGATTTGTGTTCCGCGGGGTACATACCCCCGCATGATACGTTCATTGAATAATATTTACCGACATATCGCAATATTTTGGAGGTTGTGTGCTGCAGTAGTGGCTTCAATGACAGCTTCTGTAGCCGCCGTCGAGAGGATCCCCGGCTACAGTTTTGAAACGAAACGACTTTTAGGAAGCGAGGGCGGATTCAGATCGACATTCTGCCGTGGCAGCCAACATTTTCAGATGCGGCCGGTGCCGATTACATTTGTTAATGTGGATCAAAGCTGCTACCATTTCAGAATAAATCTGATTATCGCGCTCTGCTTCTTTCAGTCGGGACCTCCGATCAAATTTGCCCACCGGAGCGGCTGAATATATTGTTTCGAATTTTGTAGATAATTTATGTAGTTGTCTCAATTTACTTATTAAAGAATACATGTTGAAAGTTTTGTTAAATGAAATGCGACTTAAATTTACTTATGTGGTGTTTTTCCTTTCCTATAAATACCCACAAATTCTACCATCATTTACTCATTCCAAATTCTCTCTAAACACTCAATCTTTGCTCACCTTATGGCAAAATTTTAGGCAACATTTTATTTTCTCGATACTTATTTTGAGTCAACAATCACCGGCAAAATGTCACTGAAAGATTTAATACAGTTGACAACAATCGAGGTTAGTAAACACACCAACAAACAAATTTCTTCCATGGAATGTCGAATCCCAACACCGTCAGCTAATGAAACGCACTACGTTATGAAGCTTACGAACAAAATAGACGTTCGTAACATGTATGACCGGCTCAATTCCGTCGGAGCTAGAGACGTCGATTTCAATGTTAAGTTTGTCAACGCCGGCGAAGGTAGTACGTCTGCACCCGTAGAACCTGCTCCGAACACTGAACACGCACCGCCTTCACCGGATGTTGATGCGGCTGTGGAGGAGCTGCAACTTTTTATGTACAGGCGTAGACAAAGAAAACAACAGCTGATCGAAGAACTAAACCTAAGTTCAGACGTGTCCACTGACTACGATGATTCGGATTAACCATTAACTTATGAAATTATCTTCCAATTATGTTATATGACGTCTTATTTCATCCTTTATTAATGTTCAACGGACCTCAAGTTATGTAAAACTACTACTACTCAATTTCATTGATAAACTACAATTGTCTAAGTTATTCAAACATAAATTTTTTTGACATAATCTCTGTCTTAAATAATATAAAGGGACCTCACGTTATGCACCAGTATTAGTATTCAATTACATTACCAGACTACAATTGTCTCAAATTCTCGAACATGTTCTCAATTACACAAACAAACAAAAAGTAAACAGTACGGTTATTATAACTTCTGACGGAATATCTGAAACAAAGCAATTAAAGTGACCTCGCGCTCTACATAACGCTATATTAATGGACCTCGCGTTTTATAGAACGCGAGGTACTAATATCGCGTTCTACAGAACGCGAGGTACTGGTTAACCCTGCCTCCCATCAACTTTATCCCTTACTTGTCGAAAGTTAGGGGACTGCCTCCCAGGCACACGCCATTCCTGACTTGTTCATCATTTACCTGTTTATCGGTTTTAGGTAATGGACAAGCAAAGTTACCTCTCGGAACCATTATTTGCCTTACACAACCAGATTCTCCGGGATTTCAAGGGCCAATAATTTTGCCTATATATGAAGAAGAACCGTAAAACGAAAATATAAGTTTCAATTGGCAAACAATTCCTAGAATTTTCCAAGTATCAAAAATTCAAAAGTTTTTCATAAAATATTCAAATGGCCAGACGAGGCGTTACTACGCTAGTTTACTACGATGGGCAGATATTCGAGGGTACCGAACTCGGCGTCCTTTTTCACTGCGAAGATCCGGTAACGATAAAGCTTCCGAGGAGATTATCGTTCAAGAAGTTGGTCAAGGAACTAGAGGCAAAAGTCCCTCATTTCGATAATCACCGTTTGTCCGACGTGAAGTATCGGGTGCCAACATCTATAGACCCTTTACAGTACTCTGTATGCCAAATTGCGGAAAATGCTGATGTGGAAATGATGATGGAAACCCACTTCGAGTATTCAATTGGAACGCCCCTCGAGCTGTATGCATCGTTCTCCGAGTCTAATCCAGTTGTAGAAATACCAAGCTGGGGCCGGGCGAATTTCGACTTCGATCCGAATACCAATGTTGCTAGCCCGACCGCAGGTCTACGACGTGATTTTAGCCTACTGTGCCGAGACAACGAGTTTGGTGCATCGTCATCTGCTCCTCCAAGGCAGTCGTGCGTAGCTAGTATCGGGTTCGACCTGAACCAACCCCCAAACGATGAATTCGATGCACCAACAAATGCATCGTACAATCCAAACAATCTATAGAATCCTTATAGTTTTGGGGGGAGGGAACGTCGGCTCCTTACGTTGCGCAGGACCATGAAGCATCATATGGACGGCACTCAATGTATGTCCCTGGCACCAACTACGGTCAACCATCTATGGGGAGACATTCTTCTTTTGGAGGTGAGGGAGCGTCGTCTTCTTACGCTATGCACGACCATGATTCCTCATATGAACGACACTCAACGTATGTCCCTAGCACGGACTACGTTCAACCATCTATGGGAATACATTCTTCTTATGGTGATCTTGATTTTGGTCTATGAATTGCGGTTCCTGAGCGATCTCGTGAGAGGTCTCCCGCTCATCGACCCCAATCCTCGCCTCGAAGGGTAGTGATCGACGAAGCTCTACTATTCCACCTCCCGGAGGATGCTTCTGACGAAGAACCGATTAAAGAACCCGGGCCCGACGGAGACGAGCTGGGGCCATTCTATCCCGAACCAGAAGACTTGACAGAGTTACCAGAAGACCCAGAAGACACTACCGTTCCACCACCAGATTTGGACGAAGAACCGACTGCCACCAACTTTCCTATAGACGCAACACCAATTTCTATGTTCCAGCCACCATCCCACTTCACAACGATTGATATGGATGCAATGGACGTCCCTGATTTTCCCCATGACGACACAATAGATGGCCGAGTCAACCGTTCTGATGGTGAACTAAGAATTGGTATGGCATTCTCGAACAAGGAAATTGCGGTGGCGGCAGTTAAGCAGTACAACCTTCGTCATATTGTTGAGACGGCAGTGGATAAAACCCAATCCACATACTACAAGGCTTATTGCGTCCAAAAAAATCAAGGCTGTAAATGGAAAATCCGTATATCAGAGTTGAAGAGGGCAGGCAACCGTTGGAAAATAAAAAAAACTTGAGGGGCCCCATACATGCACCGTTGCTAGCCTCAACCAGGACCACAAGAACCTGGATGCAAAGTTCCTCGCGGACATCTTTTCGACACTGGTGAAAACAAATCCCACTGTGTCGGTCCCCACATGTTAGGCTGCAGCTCTAGCTGTCACCGGCTTCCGTCCAGGTTATTCGAAAGCATGGTATGCAAGGAAAAAGGCCAAAGAGGAAATGTATGGCCGATGGGAGGAATCTTACAAAGAGTTGCGCCCGTGGCTTAATCTCCTGCAGAAACACATCCCCAGAATGGTTGTCAAACTTGATACGGTTCTGGCATACGAAAACGATCGTGTCGTCCGAGGTGTTTCTCAATTCAACCGGTTATTTTGGACTTTCCCCCAGTGCATCAACGCATTCAAGCACTGCAAACCGATGGTCCAAATCGACGGCACATGGTTGTACGGAAGATATACACAGATCCTACTTCTACCTATAGCACAAGACGTCAATCGAAAATGCGTTCCTGTTGCATTCGCAATCGTCCCAAATGAGGATTTGGAGTCTTGGACGTTCTTCCTTCAGAACCTACGAAAATATGTCCTTGATCATGTAATACGAAGAAGGGATGAAGGGGTGTGTGTTATTTCTGACAGAGGCACAGCGCTGTTGTGGGCGATAGAAAATTTGGGTGACTATTGGAAGCCTCCATACATTCACCACCGTTTTTGCTTGCGGCACATAGCCGCAAACTACCTGCTGAAATACAAGAATCGTGATGAACGTCAAATGGTGCTCGATATGGGTACGTCCTTTATGTCATTTTCATTTACTATATTACTTGTTACTCGCTTTCATTTACGACCTTTTTGCATGTGTTTTTCGCCCATAACTATTCAACTGTCATCCCGTAGGCAACTCGCACTACAAACAAGAGGTGGCTGACCTGCTCGAGGAACTGAGAGCGAGAAACAAAAAAGGCGCAGAATACCTTGAAAAAATCCCAAAGGAAAAATGGCTTCGATCGTATGACGAGGGTAAACGTTATGGTCACATGAAAACGAACTTGGCTGAGGCAGTGAACTCATCACTGAAGGGAGTGCGGCAGTTGCCTATCACTTCCATTGTCAAAGCGACCTATTATCGTTTAGCTACCCTTTTTGCAACCTTGGGAAGGCAAGAAACTGAGTACATGGCAGGTGGACACAAAGTCCATCCAGATTTCCGCACAAAACTGCATATTCAATTGGGCCAATCAAGACAGATGCAAGCAACTCGCTTCTCGCGAGAAGGACACTTGTTTCGTGTTGCGGAATTTTCCAGGTGGTTGGAAGGCATTCAGCACAACGCTTATGTGGTAGATCTGAGGGCAAGAACATGCGAGTGCGGAATTTTCCAAACTTTCAAATACCCGTGCGCACACGCCATTGCTGCTTGCACTAACCAACGGATAGAATACATGCATATGGTTGATGTGGTATACTTACTCAAAATGGTGCTTAAGGTTTACGAAAAAGAGTTTCCTCCAATCAGAAATGAGGTTGATCTGAATGCTGTGGACACTGAACCGATCATACGCCCAGATCCAGCACTACTACGAGCCAAAGGACGTCCACGTTCTACAAGATTATACTGTGCCGAGGATATGGTCGAACATCGAGAGAAAACCGGACAAAAGAAGCATTGTTCTATATGTCGAAATCCTGGACACACAGCTCCGAAGTGTCCTAATCGCTCAGCCCCTCGTATTAATTAATTATTTTTAATTTGTATATGTGAGTTCGCACATGACAATCTAATCAATAAAGTCAGTCCACTTCGATTTATACAATCCGTCATCTTATATTTTCAATCATTCAAAAAAATATGTTATGATAGTGTTTTCGAATCAACTTTAAATCAGCGTAAAATGGACGAAAATTGACCGTGTCAGTGTAATACGATAGAGAATTTCCAGTACTACAACCCCAAACTCGATGTTACCTCAAAATTTAAAATTTCTACGTATGAAATTCTGCTCGAACATGCCTATCGACATTTGTTCAAATGCAACTTCATTCAAAAAAGGATGATAGCATAGGGTTTTCGAAGCCATTTTAAACCATTGTAGAATGGACGGAAATTAACCATGTTGGTATCATACGATAGAGAATTTCCAGTACTACGACCCCAAACTCGATGATCGCTAAAAATATATGATTTACACGCTCGAAATTGGGCTCGAACAGGCCTACCCACACTTGTTTTCCCTTGTTGTTCAGGCCAGAATTGCACAGACCTCGCGTCCTACAGAATGCGAGGTCTGTGCGATATATTCAGCCGCCGTTTCAATTTCTCGGGGACCTCGCGTTCTGCAGAACGCGAGGTACTGTAAAACCGTTAACACGAACAACAATGCCACGTCGACTGAAATCGCGTTGTGCAGAACGCGATATCGTACCTCGCGTCCTACACAACGCGAGGTCTGCCGACCTGGCAAGTTTGGGGATCATTTTGCCAAATAAAAGTTTTTGGGAGCCATTTTCCCTAATAATAATTAAAAAGGGGTTTTTCACCCAAAATTGCCTATATTCTTTCAGCAAAAAAACACTATATGTATGTATACGTAATAGGGAAAAATACATATTTAATACTTTAATTATGATCACATTACTGTTTTGATACCCTAACTATTATTTTTGGTAAAATGGCACTTAACATTACGTTTTTTTGTTTTGGTACCTCTGCCGTTTAAAATTAACGGAAATGGTGACATGGCTTAGGTTAATAACAATTTTAGTCCAAAAACTTATACAATTTATCAATTTAGTCTAAAATTCTATCAATTTAATCATTATTTTAATTTTTAGAATTAAAATTGTAAATTCCTCATTTTTCTTCTTCTAGTCAAACACGTTTTTGGGTTTTGGAGTTTAAAAAACATGTTAGGGACAATCAAAACATTAAGATTTGAGGATCAATGGGGGCTAATGAGGGGTCTGTTAGAGGACCCAAACTCCACGATCAGGATACCGACAATAATACATGGGGTGGGAAAGGGATGAGACAAAATTCTATCAAAATTAAGATGATGTTTAAATTGATGAATTTTGGACTAAATTGATAATATATAAGTGTTTTGGACTAAAATTGTGATTATACCAAGACACATCATCATATCCGTTAGTTTTTAATGGTTGCGTACCAAAACATAACAAAAACGTAATGTTAGGTATCATTTTACCAAAGATAATAGTTGGAGTATCAAAACAGTAACGCGAGCATAATTGGGGTACTAAATATATAGTTTTCCCTATATAATATGTCAAACCATTAAATATGTTGAGATTAATTATAGTTTTTTTTTTTTGAAAATCCTCAAGTTCGATTATTAGCTCGCGGAAGTTTAAATTTATTTGAAAGTATAAAGTTTGAATATAAAAATAGAATCATCATCGATTATTTGGGACTAGTCTAACGTGTTGTCTGTTCCAGATTCTAAAACAGTGTTAGGTCCTATTCAACAGAAATTTTCAAACGCTCGGTGAGAGTCAACCCCCGATTGGAGGTAGAAGCTAGATTTTTCAACGGTGATAGAATGACTGTTTGAGGGTTAAATTCTGTGAAAGCAAGAGGACGCTCGTTTGGTGGTCTGTTCAACAACACCTTTTCGTTTAGCACTGAAATGCCCGTCCCATAAGCATTGATGAATAGAGTCTTAATCTATAAGGTGTGACCAAGTGTCTTTGGATCAAAACAATAATTATGTTAACATGATCGATTCCCCCTGATCAGCTCTAGTTTCACTTGAGCTCAGTTGATATGCCTATTTTTTTCCTATGCATGTTGCTTTTGGAACTTCTCAAATGGCTTGAGCTCGAATTCATGTATTCTTATGTTACATAAGAATATGAAATTATGTAATCAAATGAGTTTTAGATTGGGTCAAATTGGATACAGGTTATGTCATGTTAAATTAATTGGTTCGATTTGAGCCGGTCGACTCAGGTTCAGGTCAACGTCGAGTTGATTCCAATTTAAGTCAAATCAAAATCATGTTTAGATTAAAATGATTTTGATCCGGGTCAATTAATTACCGGGTTAAATCGGGTTTGGAAGGACTTCAGGTTAAGTCACATATGTGTAGAATAAAGTTCAGGTCGGGTATACTTTGGGGGCATACTTTGGGGCAGATGATTTCCATCCCTCCCTAAGGTCCAGACTAGATGAGCTGATCTGTACAAACATCACAGTCTTGCAATCTCCTCCTGCATTTCATGATTTGTCATTAGACTACCAAACATGAATACAGTCAATCATTCTAGATTAACCAGCTTCAGATAAAAGAGGATCAACTTCCATTGATACTATGATGACACAAAAGCATACCTAGAAAGCTCTGTAACATATGTGTGAGCTTTGAGTTCCTGATTTTCCACAGAAAAAGGACAAAGAATAAAAGTGTTAATGTTAGACATTGTTTTTTTTATACGGATGTGCGTGTACGAGAACAAGAGTGGAAAGGGAGGGGGAGGGAGAAACCCGCAAGGAATATGGGACATTTTCGATGTAAGACAGAGATTTATTTATGAACTGGGATTCCTTCAACTTCAATCTTTCTGACGCACTCACTGCCAGCCATTGGTGACTCCTAGTCTTTTGGCCATTTACAGTAACACGTAGCAAGCTGCATAGAGAGAAATTCTGGTCATTATAGTTAAATGCACCAAAAATTTGTAAGCCAGAGTTACTGAAAAACAAATGCTTTCTCATTTATTAGGTTGCAATAAGTCTAACCTTTTAAACATAATTCAGAAACAAAACAAATAGAAAGTTAGATATTACCAATGAGAACGACTGCTCATTTCATTGCCGTCGGTAGCTCCAACTGATCTGACCCAGTCCCCAGACTTTAGTAGCTCCCAAACTTTCTCTGTACTGTAAACACTAGATTCAACAAAAGCTCCTGGAACTTCTTGTGTCCCATCTGCTGCTTGCTTGATATCCAAGCTATACCAACAAAATGTAGGACTTCAAAATTGGAATTAACTCTACAAGCATGGGGTTGCTAAAATCTTCTTTAGGGAAGGCATTAAGCAGAAAATGGTTGGAAATTCTGAGCTTTATGTTATCTTCCAATATTAACGGATTTATTTTATCTTCTCAACATATTGTACCTAAGAATAGTTATTGCATTTTATGCCAACAGGTTTCTTTCTTTATGGAGATAAAAGTTAATAGATTGCACATAAGTGTCTATCTTGCAATCAGACATTAATAATTGGCCAACCGTATACAAATTAGTGTTATGAATAAACCTTTTAGTAGATTGGTTGGAGTTTTCTCCTAGCAGGCCCCTTATCTTTTTGTTGTAGACCTCCATCATGCTGACAAAAGTGACAATGGGTTTGGTTCGTTCAAATACAATGTCTGAATAATTAAAAGAACACAGAATTAAAAATTTTTACTGACAAGTCTTCGTTTAACCGGTCAAAAATAAATAAATAAATAAATTAACCTCTTTCAACAAATAATAAAATAAAGAAATTAAGTAGATATAGGGAAAGAGGGTCGATCCGCAGGGAGATTAGCTGGAATTATTGACTGAAGGCTGCTTCGATTACTACTTCCAGGAATATCTGTAGAATAAGTAAATAAAATGGGGGGAGTGATCTGATATTGGATGAAAATGAAATAGCAAGATTTAAATGCAGAGGTAAAAAGAATAAGAAAAACCAAGTATGTGAAATAGCCTCGAACCAGCTCCTTCAATTCTTTCGATCACGGAAATAGATTTTTATTTCAGGGATCATGTCGGTTAAAATCTACGAGGCCCAACCCGTCGTAACTTGTTTCTCTCTCGAGTATTCAATCCTCCCAAGTATATCTCTGAAAGATGGTTCTTAAATAAATCAACCACGTCTATCACCGTTAAAATATTTAGAATGAAAGCATGAAAAACCCGACTCAGAAATTGTCTAAAAAGAATCGCTTCTGATTTTATCTTTCCTTAGCGGACCGCTGCTAAGAGTGTTCATAGGAAGTCGAAATTTCCACATGCCGATCTTTCCTCCCAACTGTGTTTTTAAGTGATTTCAGACCAACGTGCCCTTTTTGATTTGAAAAACGGTTAAAAACTTTTAGTAAGGCCAATTGCCAAACTATCTAAGCAAAAAGATAAAAATGATTTCCCAAAAGAATTTAAGCAAAGTTCAATTCTCACGAATCGAATTGACTTGGCTGGTTCTTGGCTTAAAAGATTTAGCTAAGCATGATATTGATTATCATACTTAACTTGATTTTAGAAAAGTAATTAAATAACATAAAATAAATGAAACAAGAAAATAGAGAAAAAGAACTTGGATTAAAAACTGAAAAATGTTTACAAAGATAAAGAACTCAAAGCTAGAAGATGAAAAATTAATTGATTGATGATCTAAGCCTTTACCAAGGGGTGGTATTTATAGGCTTGAATTTACAAAGATAAAAGATAAGAAAATTTAAAATAATAAAGTAAAGATAAAACAATTCAAATGTTTTGAAATTTAAATGCAGATAATCTAAACGGATAAGCTGATAAGATCTCTCAGAACGTTCCAGAAGCTTCTAGAAGTCGCCACGCATCTGCCACATCAGACGCGTCGTGCCCAGTGTCGTGCCCACGATGCCAGTCATGACCAGAATAAAAAGACTGCAGAAATGCCCTCTTTTGCTATTGTTTTCCAGAATTAGGCCCCTTGCACAAAATATAGCAGAATGAAATGGATTAGGTAGCAAGAAATCCTAAAAACTTGAAAGATAACAATTAAAAAGTGTCACATTTAAGAGCTTATCAAATTCCCCCTCACTTGTCTCATACTTGTCTTCAAGTATGTCCAAAAAAGATATTAACCCAAGAATGCATTTCTCAAGCCATCACAAGCATCAAACATAATCATAAGAGTTCTAGCGCAAAAGGAGTATCATGAAAGAAACATAATCAAACCAAATGGATGCAAGCAAAGAACAGCCCTTATCTCTTCCAATTACCTATCAAGCATTAATCAAATCTTAACCTAGTCTTAATCCTCACCAAGATACACTCAAGAGCACTCAAAGTGTTTAAAGGTAAATGTGAAGTAAAAATACTCTAAGTCATGCATGAACAAAGGTTTCCATAGGCTTGTAACAAGTTCAATTCTCCACTACTTTATTAGAACCGAGGTGCAAAAATCATTAGGTCTTTTATTCAAGGTGTAATGTGGGTTTAGAGAGAAAAAAAGGTAGAAAGATAGAAACAAAAGGCAAAAGAAGATGATCAATGCAAGATATTTCAAACATAAAGCAGTGAAGACATTAAAAAGGAGCTAAAAATGGGCAAGCAAACACACATTTTTCTTTTTTTTCTTTTCTTCTTTTCGAAACTGTTTTTCTTCTCTCTTTTTTCTTTTTTTCTTTTCGAAGCAATTGCTTCCTTTTATTCTGTTTTTCCTTTTTTTCCCTGTTTTTTCTTTTTTTTTCTGGAAAAATTATGCCCTTATTTGAAAAGTATCTCCTTCATGTCTAATAAAGATTCTAGCATTTGATCAATTGAAATGGTTAAGTCAAAGAAATGGGATGTAAGGCTAACAAAAGCTCACTAGGCGATGAGAAAGGGTAAATTAAAATGAAAGGGATGGAAGAAGTTAAAGCCTAATGCCTAAATCATTTTAAAGCACCTCGTTCTTAGTGTAGTCTCAAATCGTAAGCGAGCCACAAGTTCTAGATTCCTAAATTCAAGATGACACTCTCAAGCAAGGAAAAACGAGCATAAAGTATAGGATGCATGCTCAAGGCTCAAAGTCTCACAAAATTGGGCTAAGTTTGATTAAGCTAGGCAAGAAATCTAATTAACACAATCAAGAGAAATTAAAAGAGATGTCAAACTGCAGATCACCCATATCCTTTGATTATCAAAATGCTATAATTCAATCATTCCTAAGCACAAGAACAAGTACAACATGCTGGACAACAAGTAATGGCAAGAACAAAAAATTCATCTCAATGCTTAATCAAAATCAAAACATATTATCAAACAAGCATAGGACAAGTGGTTTTTGCACCCTCCCCCTCACTTAAATGAATTGCCCCAATTCAGAGAAAAGAATTAAAAAAGTAAGGCAAAGAGGGGTAAAGGGAACTCCTCATGATCAACGATTGGAACGATGGTGATGGTTATCGTTGAGAAGGCGGTCGGCGGGTGGAGCTTGGTCCAGCGATGCTGTTGGAGACCTGCGAACGACGGCTGACGGTTGGGGGAGAGGGCGGAGGTGCGGTGGAAGCCGTAGGAGTGGGGTTCTCGATCGGGGGCTGGGGGCTTGTCGTTGTCGACCACCACGGCGAGGAGGAGGTGTGGGGCATGGTGAAGTCGGCGTGGCTGAATTGGCTAGGTGTGTTTTGTTAGGGTTTGGTAGTTTTGCGGGAAAGAAAGAAAGGGAAGGGTGAAAAGGGAAAAAATTGGACGGTATGCTAAGGGGAAAGGGCTTGGGCTATCGTGCATCGTTCATTGAGTGTGCTAAAATGCACCGCATTAATGAAACGGTGCACTTCAGCTGGGGTTATGCTTGCCATTGTTGTTTGCGAAAAGGAGTCTTGCAGATGAAAAAGAGAAATTATTAAGAAAGAAAGAAAATAAAAAAATGAAGCATAAATTAAATTATTTAAAAAAAGAAGTAAAAATTAACGAGAAAAAAATAAACCAATGGGTTGCCTCCCATTTAGCGCTTTGTTTAACGTCGTTTAGCTCGACGACCTTTGCTAAATTTTTGGTTCTTCAAAAGAAAGGTCTTCAAATAAACGGTGATGTCCATCCCTTGTCGTTTTAACGCCTTTCTTCATCTTTTTATTTGTGCGCAAAACAACAACTAAGCTTCTATCTCCTTCCCGATGCGACAACTTACTCAAGATGATGATTGGCAAAGTTTGGTTGTCGCCTAAAAATATATAATTAAATAGCTCTAACTTCGGCTTTGGTTCCTGCAAAATTGAGGGAAAATGTTTAGATTGAGTTGGAATTAATCGAAAATCAGAAAGGGAAGAAAGAGTTTAAATGTTTCGCCTATATTTTCATCGTCGAGATCCGTGAATTCCCTACAAAAGTCATAACACAAATCAGTTTCGATCAAATCATCAGCTAACGGATCTATAATATCAACGAAACTTAAACTTGCGACCGAATCAGGGTACTTCATAGCTTTATACATATCAAATTTAACTACTTCCCCATCAAATTCCATAGTTAAGATGCCGTCGCGGACATCAATCTTTGTATGCGCGGTTGATAGGAAAGGTCGGCCAAGCAAGATTTCTGATCCGTTGTTGTTGCGATCATTTTCCATGTCAATAATGTAAAAATCAGTAGGAAAAATAAGATTTTTTACCTGTACCAACACGTTTTCTAGTACTCCTTCGGGGTAGATGACTGATCGATCGGCTAATTGAACCATCACTCGTGTTTCTTTCAATGGTTCAGTCGAAATTTTTTTGTAAACGCTTAACGGCATGACGTTGATAGATGCGCCTAAATCACACATCGCTCTTTTTATCCCAACATTCCCAATTTTACATGGAATCGCAAACATACCTTGGTCCTTGTACTTTGGCGGCAACGGCTTTTGAAAGATGACCGAAATATTTTCACCAAGGTTAACTTTTTCATTTTCGGATAGTCGCCTTCGGTTTGTGCATAAGTCCTTCAGAAACCTTGCGTATTTGGGCACTTTTCGAATAACATCAAGGAGTGGAATATTAATTTCCACCTTCTTGAATATATCCAAAATTTCCTTCTCTTCCTCCTTTTTATCTCGTTTCGCCAATCTACCTGGAAAAGGAGGAACATGTTCGTAAGTAGAAACAGAAATTTTAGATTTGGCCTTACCTGCGGTGGGAGGAGACTTGTCGTTCTGGTCTTCCGAAGAGTTTCCCAGTTCGTCGGATTTTCGCTCATCTTGCTTGGGCGGTTTAGGTGTTATCACTGTTCCACTATGCAAAGTTATCGCACTAACGTTTTCCCTTGGGTTGGTTTGGGATGGTAACTTTCCCTGGGATTCTAGACGGCTAACGGCTTGAGCTAGTTGGCTTATTTGTTTGTCGATTTGCTGGAGATGGGATTGTGTTTGGGTTTGGAATTTTTCCTGCGAAACTGCCAATCTCTCAACAATAGACTCAAGCGAGGATTTTTGGGGTGCTTGGTTTTGGTGGGGAGGTTGTTGCCTAGGTTGGTAGTTCGGGTTCTGATTAGCGTAGCTCAAGTTTGGGTGATCTCTCCAACCGGGATTGAACGTATTGCTATGTGGGTTATAGGGTCTTTGGGGAGGTTCGGGAAAGTTGTGTACGGCGTTAACTTAGGCACCAGATGTATCCCGCAACAATGGGCATAAGTCGGTTGCGTGATCTGGCATAGTGCATATTCCGCATACCTTAGCAGCTCATATCTCCCCTGAAACAAGAGAATATACAATATTAGTCAAATTTTCTAGCTTATTCTCTAATGTAATTGTGCTTACTGTTTGAACCCGTCGACTGGGTTCACTTGTAGAACCAAATTGCTGCGAATTTGCAGCCATTGTGGAGATTAATGTTCTTGCTGCAGTAGGGGTCATATTAACGAGCGCGCCACCGCTTGCTGCATCTACCATCTTTTTGTCCATTGGTAACATTCCTTCGTATAGGTATTGAATGAGTGTTTGCTCGGATAAGCCATGTTGCGGACAGCTTGCGCACAGCTTCTTGAACCTTTCCCAATATTCATATAGGGATTCATCGTGCATTTATTGGATACCCAATATGTTTCGCCTAATTTCTGTCGCTTTTGCCGCAGGGAAGTATCTGTCAAGAAAAACACGAGAGAGATCAGACCATGTATTAATTGAAATTGGAGGTAAGTAAAATAACCACTCTTTAGCCGTTCCGGCTAAGGAAAAAGGAAAAGCCCTTAGTTTTATTTGGTCCTCCGAGACCCCTTGTGGTTTCATGCTGCTGCACACCATATGGAATTCGGCAAGATGCTTATGTGGGCTTTCAGTAGGGAGGCCATTAAAAGTAGGGAGTAGGTGAATTAATCCCGTTTTGAGCTGGAAGGGAGTATCGCCTTGAGGAAAAGCGATGCAGAGTGGTTGCTGCACAGTAGGGGCGACATTTAGTTGTCGAATTGTTTGGTCCGCCATCGGTTCTGGTTCCTGTGTAGGTTCTTCGATTGGTGTAGTTTCGGAAGTGGATTCCTTTTCCGATCGTCGTGTGCTTTGTTGTTTCTTTCGTCGAAGTGTTTCACCGTGAGTTCTACGAGCGCTTGCTTCGATTTCCAGGTTATATGGAGCTAAAGTACCCGGGTTTTTCCTGGTCATAAAAAAAACAAAATCAGTCAAAAATTCCGAAAGTAAATCTCCCCGGCAACGGTGCCAATTTTGACAAGTCTTCGTTTAACCGGTCAAAAATAAATAAATAAATTAACCTCTTTCAACAAATAATAAAATAAAGAAATTAAGTAGATATAGGGAAAGAGGGTCGATCCGCAGGGAGATTAGCTGGAATTATTGACTGAAGGCTACTTCGATTACTACTTCCAGGAATATCTGTAGAATAAGTAAATAAAATGGGGGGAGTGATCTGATATTGGATGAAAATGAAATAGCAAGATTTAAATGCAGAGGTAAAAAGAATAAGAAAAACCAAGTATGTGAAATAGCCTCGAACCAGCTCATTCAATTCTTTCGATCACGGAAATAAATTTTTATTTCGGGGATCATGTCGGTTACAGTCAACGAGGCCCAACCCGTCGTAACTTGTTTCTCTCTCGAGTAACCAATCCTCCCAAGTCTATCTCTGAAAGATGGTTCTTAAATAAATCAACCACGTCTATCGTCGTTAAAATATTTAGAATGAAAGCATGAAAAAACCGACTCAGAAATTGTCTAAAAAGAATCGCTTCTGATTTTATTTTTCATTAGCGGACTGCCGCTAAGAGTGTTCATAGGAAGTCGAAATTGCCACAGGCCGATCCTTCCTCCCAACTGTGTTTTTAAGCAATTTCAGACCAACGGGCCCTTTTTGATTTGAAAAACGGTTAAAAACTTTTAGTAATGCCGATTGCCAAACTATCTAAGCAAAAAGATAAAAATGATTTCCCAAAAGAATTTAAGCAAAGTTCAATTCTTACGAATCGAATTGACTTGGCTGGTTCTTGGCTTAAAAGATTTAGCTAAGCATGATATTGATTATCATACTTAACTTGATTTTAGAAAAGTAATTAAATAACATAAAAGAAATGAAACAAGAAAATAGAGAAAAAGAACTTGGATTAAAAACTGAAAAATGTTTACAAAGATAAAGAACTCAAAGCTAGAAGATGAAAAATTAATTGATTGGTGATCTAAGCCTTTACCAAGGGGTGGTATTTATAGGCTTGGATTTACAAAGATAAAAGATAAGAAAATTTAAAATAATAAAGTAAAGATAAAACAATTCAAATGTTTTGAAATTTAAATGCAGATAATCTAAACGGATAAGCTGATAAGATCTCTCAGAATGTTCCAGAAGCTTCTAGAAGTCGCCACGCATCTGCCACGTCAGACGCGTCGTGCCCAATGTCGGGCCCACGATGCCAGTCATGACCAGAATAAAAAGACTGCAGAAATGCCCTCTTTTGCTACTGTTTTCCAGAATTAGGTCCCTTGCACAAAATATAGCAGAATGAAATAGATTAGGTAGCAAGAAATCCTAAAAACTTGAAAGATAACAATTAAAAAGTGTCACATTTGAGAGCTTATCATTTACATTGAAAGATGGTGAAGATATCTCAGGTGTAAACGCAATCAAGAGATCTTAGGGGTACCTTGGCTATCCTCAGAACTAAATACATGATCAAACTTGAATTGCTTCTTGGCATCCTTGCGACGAGTCAAATTCAACTACAAAAGAGGATCCATTTGATATATCAAGTTCGTTGTAAAGGCGCATCCTCTCTATGACTCATCTAGGTATTTCTTCTTCAGAAGCTCATGTTCATTATCTATACCAAACAATAAATAAAAAATCAATTCAAAACAAATAAAAAACAGACCCAATACTCCCATTTCCTCAATCCATTACTTACCGAGCACCTGTAGATTTCCTACAATGTCATGACCAGGAAAAGACTTTACTTGATTGGGTACTTTCTTCAAAATCTGTGACATTAAGTTAATCAAAGTGAACCCCTTGAACACGTAACACCAATTCAATTAACCATTTCATAGAGCAAGTAAATTTAGCTTGTTAGGAATTAGGTATGTGACAAAATAATCAAAGCAATAACAATATAGACCAAGATAAAAGATTTAACGTGGTTTAACATAGCCTACCTCCACGGATGAGAGAAACGAACAATCCACTATCAAACGTAGAGAACACGAAGAGTACAAATACATGATAACCCATGTAATCCTAAAACCCGATGTACAAATCTCATGACCAAGTTGTAAGTGATCCAGGTGGCAATGAATTAAGCCACGTCTTCGCTCTATCTCTCAAGGAAAATGTGAATAATTTCAGCTTCACCATGTCTTCAGAAACTCATGGTTGCTGAAATAATTGGCAAACTTCCATGAACTGCTTCAAGTGTTGCCTTGGATCTCCAATGGGTGATCCATCAAACTGTCATACATTCAAAAGAGTTTGAATCATTACTAGTTTAAGTTCAAAATTAATTTCGTTTATCTCTGTGCCAGCTAACCCTGGCATCAAATTGTCAACATTTGGTGCTAAGTGCTCTCTAATAGGTCTTTCTATGGTATTGTCAATGACATGGGAAACTGGTGGATCTCCTTGATTGTGAGGGACACCATCTACTCCTCCATTACCGGTTTGTGCCATCTCTCGAATTTTCTTTTTCAACCTGCGTAAGGTTCGTTTGATTTCAGGGTCATATGGTCAATCTTCTGTCTCATGACGGTTCCTGGTCATACACCAAACAAAACAAATAAGTAAAAATAAAATAAAAACAAGACAAAACAAAACAATAAAATTTCGTTGTAATCCTCGGCAACGGTGCTAAAAACTTGTTAGGCTCTCGGTGTGAATGAATAAATGCTTGCAAAAAGGTGTAAATGAGTTGGAAATGTAATAAAACATTTCTAAGTTCGAGTCCTTTGCGTGGAAGTATACACGGTCTGAAAGTAATACATCGGTAAGCTGAGTATCGATCCCATATAGATTGACTTGGAATTCGATTGCTTTGATTGTTTGCTTGTCTTGAGAAAAAGATGTTTTGGTTTGAAGTTGGTTTTGGAAATAATTAAAGACAAAAGAAATAAAAATAAAGTAAAGAAAAATAACGTTAGCAAGGAGAGTGTTTAAATGAGTGATGAGTGTTGGCATGGAATGCCTGATTTTCATGTTATTAGTGTCATGCCAACATTCAATAATGTCCTGCCTTGGCATTGTTTGCCGAGTAGATTCAAAGTTGGCATTGCCTCTGTCGATAGCAATGCCCTAAATTAATTATGTAAAAACTCCTATATGTCTATAGTGAATGTTTTTTTTCATAAACCAATTAGATTAAGATCCAATCTATACTCCTAAGGGGTAGATTTCACTCCCGAAGTAAGTTCATCTACTGGAACGTCTTCTACCGAAGCTTCTCTTCTTAGTATCCGGCTACAGATTGTTACCTTCTAAGTCTATTAAGATATTAAGGTACAATAGGCTAACTATGCCAGCGGTCACTCGGCACAGTACTTAGGAAACAGTAAAGCATGCTATATAGAAAAACAATGTCGAAACAATTTATAATTAAAAGCTAAACATAAAAAATAATGTTTAAACGCAAACACCCCCACCAACTATTAAATTAGTTCATGGTGAGGGTATCAACCATAAAACCTTCATCATTTTACAAACACATCATCATTTAAAAGAAAAATATAAAATAACTAGACAAATAGAATGGGTGAGAAGGGGTCGGTCGATGCAGCCCTTCAAGATCCATGCTCTCGGTTAAGCTGGGTTGAACCTCGTCTCCTTGTTGCAACCGATTGTTAGTGGTGGATGATCAATTCACTCTCGAGCTTTTCCCCACTCGATCATTTCACTCTCGCACTTGATCTCTCGATTTCCCCCTCTCGAGATGATTTTCCATACTTTGATCGAGTTCTTTAAATAGGTTTGTAAGGGAGATTAGGATAAGCTCTCGACTTTGAATTTGTGATAACTCAAGGGATAAGGGATGTGATCATCTTATCCTATATTTGAAAGTGAGCTGATCATATTGGGCTGATGTCGTCGTGCTCACGCTACTTTGGTATCCCACCTTGACATAATTCTGCCAACCAAGCTTGGCACTATTTTTCCACTATTTATTTGGAGATTAATCCAATTGTTATTTTTCGCAGCTTGATCTGGTCCTATTTTTTCGGGTTCAACAGCTACTTGGTCGGGCATCAAATTCCTCTTCTATGCCAACTGGTGCTTTGGCAATGTTTGGCCCATCACTGCCAATAACATCTCGGCATCCTCTCTGGCACTGCTTTCCTTCCTGCGCTGCTTTGTTCTGCCAAGCCCATTCTTCTATGCCAAACCTGCAAAAAGTGCCAAAAAACAAGCTTTTACATTGGCATAACACAAATTCCTAACTCTTTATGTAAATGCATGATTATAACATCTAAATGCAACTAAATGTACTTAAAATCAAGAAAAAGCTATGTGAAATAGTCATGAAAATCAATACTTTTAAGGTGTCAGCAAACCCCCAAACCTAGCTCATTGCTTATTCTCAAGTAATGCAAAAATTAAGAAAAACGTAAAAACAAATTGTGAAAATAGTACCTCGGTAGAATGTTGATTGGAATGCCAACAAGTGCTCGCAAGCAGAATTTGACATAGATCTGTCCTCAGTCATCCCAGTGCAATAATGCCAAGAAGTTAAACAATTACAAGTGCAACAATATTACTCTAGTCTAGGGGTATGAAAAGTGCATGAACTATAGCTAATATGCATCAAGTGTCCACTGACTCCCTTAGTCAAATTTGCTTCCTAAACTCAGAATTATTTCCTTTTTTCTGCCTAGGGTTTCTGTTGGCAATAATTTAAGTTTATTGTTAAGTGTATAAAAGTACCATATTTCTACCCTTTTTACTCTTAGTTATTGCTAGACTTAGGCTCATTCTAGTTGCATTTTTATTCATTCATGCATATTTTCATAGTTTCTTTCGCTTTTAAGCTTGATTACTCAATTCGGTTAATTTTGTGGAAAAGACGCTGCTGGTATGTGTGTTTTGTATGCAGGAAATTGTTGAAACAATTGAGGAGAATAATAAGAAGCTGCCGATTTTTATGATTGGATGAATCCATTCAATTCAAGATAATTACGAGAAGCTTTGGATAAATTCAAGAGAAGTTGGAAGTTCCACGCAAGTTCTAAGGAGATTAAACTTCAATTACATGAGAAGTTTTTGTAGGATAAGGATAAAAAGATTAATTAATTCTTCTTTCCTATTTAATTCCAACTTAAACTCCCCCTCATCTACAAAGAAGTCGACCAAGCCATCTCCTACAAATAGAAGACCAAGTCGACACCTCTAGATACATTCGATTAGAGAGAGAGGCCGCAAGACTTTATCTTCTTTATTTTTAGTTTATGCAAGTCATGTTTGGGGATTATTCTTTGTATATTTTTTTAACCCAGTAATGAATTGAGGTAGATTGGCTTGGGTTATTTGGGTTTGTGGTTTTGATGAACGATTAGATTATTTAGGTTTTTGAGTTGCAATTTAATTTCAAAGTTTGTTAATTATTGGTTCTTATTTTGATTTTGAGTGAATTGGAAGAGGATCTCGAGAATTCATCCATTTATCTAATATCAGGAGAGTTAGATTCACGAAACGAATGAGCGTGATCTTCATTCAAACGATCGTTGGTGAAGACTAATTCGACTTAGGAATAATGTAGAACTAATGTTTTGATATAATAATTGAAAAATGTTTTGGACTGAATTAAAAAGTATTTAAAACATTTCCAAAGTCCAAACAACTTGAAATTATGTTTAGGGAAGTTTTTAAAAGGGTTTTTCATGTTTTTCAAAGCCAAACTTCACAAACCTGTCCAGGTGTTTCGAAACACCTTAGGGCATTTCGAAACAGGGGATTCCAGTAGCAAAAACGTTTCGAAACTTGTTTCGAAACGGGCTTTCCCTGGATAGGATTTTTGCCCAGCGTTTCGAAACGGGCTATGCTGTTTCGATATACCTACGTGGCATTGACCACAATGGTCATAAACCCCAACGGCTATTTTCCCAACTAACTTTTAAATGCAGGCGTTTCGATATCGGCCTATAGCATTTCGATACGGGTTTCGAAACGGCAAGGGGGTGTTTCGATACGGATGCCCTGACAGACTGCAACGGCTCTTTCTACATAGAGAGTGTTTCGAAACGGCTTCAAGCGTTTCGAAACGGGGAGCTGCAGAACTGCATTTATGGTGGGAATTAAAGTCCTCAACGGCTCCAAATTGATCCCAACGGCTAGTAACGGCTACAAACTCATTTGGGAGTATAAAAGGGACCTCCAAGCATCAAGAGAAGGCTAATGCTCATATTGTCAAACATCAAATGATCAAGAATTGTCTTAGAGCTTAAATTGTCATTTATTGTATAGACAAACACTAGTGAGCCAAAATTGTCAAATTTGCTCAAGTGTTTTAGGTTTTGGGTGAGTGCTTAATTGTGCAAACAAACACCTATTAGAGGGTTTTAAGTTTGCTTCTTGTTTCTCTTTGTAAGAGAGGGTTTCAATCAAGGCTTTGGGTAGAAAGCTTGATTGGTGTATAAGGGTTACCTCCTAAGCCTAGAAAAGGGGACGAATCAATAGTGGATTGATTGAGAAATCCTTAGTGGGGAGCTAAGGTAGTGGATGTAGACCTTGGTTAGAAGGTTGAACCACTCTAAAATCATTGTGTCAATCTTTGTTTTAGCTTCCTAAACCCTAACACCCAAATATCCACCTCTCCACCACTTGGTGAGCAACATTGGTTGATCGAATCGAGCCCCTAACAACTCAACAATTGGTATCAGAGCTTGGCTCAATTGAAGGGGATTCACATCCTATTGAGAAGATCCGGTAAGCTCGATCACTTTTTCATCAACCGGCTCAATGGCACATTCAATCGACAAACCGCCTTTCTTTGACGGAACTCACTATGCCCATTGGAAGACAAAGATGAAGTTCTTCATCAAATCAAGAGATTACAAGCTATGGGATGTGGTTGAAGATGGCCCGTTCGTGCCTCAAAGAAGTAAATCAGAGTGGAGTGCCGACGATCGCAAGAAGATGGAGCTAAATTGCAAAGCCTTGCACATTCTATTTTGTGCATTTGGTCCATCCATCTATGAGAAGATGTCTTCTTGTGAGAGTGCCAATGAGGTATGGGACAAGCTTGAAGTCACATACGAGGGGACCGATGAAGTCAAGGAGACCAAGATTGGGCTCCTAACCTTAGAGTATGAGAACTTCAAAATGGATCCAGAAGAGAACATCGAGAAGATGTTTGATAGGTTCTCCACAATCACCAATGGTCTCAAGGGCTATGGAGAAGCCATTCCGGAGGAGAAACTTGTCCGAAAGCTCATCTACTCACTTCTCGAGTCTTGGGACTCAAAGAGGACCGCCATCATCGAAGCCAAAAATTTGAAGACTTTGAAGCTTGATGAACTCATGGGGTCACTCCTTACTCATCAAATCATGAAGAAGAACAAAGAGGATGAGAAGAAGAGGGAAGAAATTAGAGCTATGGGAGAGAAGAAAATCAAAGGGCTAGGCATTAATGCTAGTGTCATGGCTCTCAAGTCCTCCACTTGTCATCATGTCTATTCTAGTGAAGAGGAGGATGAAGATGAAGAGATAGTTCATCTCTTCAAGAAGTGTGCCCCGTTCATGAAAAAAGCCTTGAGAGAGCTTGAACGAGAACCTAAGAGAAAGGAGAGGGCAAGCACTTCAAGCCATAAGAAGAAGGCACATGTGGCTACTTGGAGTGATGAAGACTCCACCGACGATGAACAAGCCAACCTTTGCCTTATGGCCATCGAAGAAGATTCAAGGGTAACTTCTAATTCATCTACTTCATGTTCTTATTCCTTTGATGAATTACAAGATGCCTATGATGATTTGGTTTTAGATTTTAAAAACCACATTTTGAAAAACAATAAATTGATTTCAAAGTTAAAAATTCAAAATGATTTGCTTTCTAAAACCAAACTTGAACTTGTAGCAAAACTTGAAGAGTTTGAATTAAAATATTTTGATTTACAAAAATTGCTTCAAAATGTTCAAGAAGAAAAAGATTTGATTTCCAAAGAGCTTGAAAAGAAAAACAATTTTGGAAAATCAAATTTTTATGTTAAACAATCTAGTGCCCCTAGATTTATTAAAGGAAAATGTTTTAGAAGTGTTTGGGTCCCAAAAGGACTAACCACTTCAATTAAAAAGGATGACATTGAAAAATGGATTCCTAAGGGGACTAAAATTTGTGCTACTAACGTCCATGGATCCAAAGCAATTTGGATACCAAAAATTACTTGATTGTCTTTTGCAAGGTGTGATGGAGATGTTCAACAAGTCAAACATTGAGGGGGAGCTCCATACACACAAGGAAGAACACTTGAAGAAGGAAGGCTTCACATCCTCCCTTGGGTTCAAGTGTTGGTAAAATTTCTAGTTGTTTTTTATTACATTTGTTTATTTTAGTTTAAATTCAACTAGATGATCATATATGTTGGACTAACACTTTTGATGATGCTTTGAGTAAGGGGGAGCCATTTTAAAACTAAATTCTTACTTTTTCAATTTTTTTTACCTCTATTGTTATTTTTGAACTTAATGTTTTAAATTCTTTTTGATATAACAAAAAGGGGGAGAAATGGTTTGAAAAATTGAATTTTCAAATGAATAAGGGGGAGCTTTATTTGATTTATATCTTTAATTCTCTTATTCACATTTTTAAAAGTTAAAGGGGGAGAATCCCAAACAATTTTTCAAGTGAGTTTTATTATATCAAAAAGGGGGAGATTGTAGAACTAATGTTTTGATATAATAATTGAAAAATGTTTTGGACTGACTTAAAAAGTATTTAAAACATTTCCAAAGTCCAAACAACTTGAAATTATGTTTAGGGAAGTTTTTAAAAGGGTTTTTCATGTTTTTCAAAGCCAAACTTCACAAACATGTCCAGGTGTTTCGAAACACCTTAGGGCATTTCGAAACAGGGGATTCCAGTAGCAAAAACGTTTCGAAACTTGTTTCGAAACGGGCTTTCCCTGGATAGGATTTTTGCCCAGCGTTTCGAAACGGGCTATGCCGTTTTGATACGCCTACGTGGCATTGACCACAACGGTCATAAACCCCAACGGCTATTTTCCCAACTAACTTTTAAATGCAGGCGTTTTGATACGGGCCTATAGCGTTTCGATACGGGTTTCGAAACGGCAAGGGGGTGTTTCGATACGGATGCCCTGACAGACTGCAACGGCTCTTTCTACATAGAGAGTGTTTCGAAACGGCTTCGAGCGTTTCGAAACGGGGAGCTGCAGAACTGCATTTATGGTGGGAATTAAAGTCCTCAACGGCTCCAAATTGATCCCAACGTCTAGTAACGGCTACAAACTCATTTGGGAGTATAAAAGGGACCTCCAAGTAGGGGTGTGCAAAAAAACCGAAAAACCGAAACCGATTCCGAAACCCGAAAAAACCGAACCGAAAAATTGGTTAACCGAACCGAAAAATTCGGTTTCGGTTCGGGTTTTTATTTTTTTTAAAGAAACTGGTTCGGTTACGGTTTACGGTTTTGGGATAAACCGGGTAACCGAACCGACCGATTATATAATATATATTATTATATTATATGTTATTTTATTATTTTATATTAAAAAATTAAATTTTATTTTATTTTCTCATTCCCCAAAAGTAAAACCATAATTCTATTTTATCAAGTTTAAGTGTTTAACTTGCTAGTATTAGAAAAGATAATAATATCATGTGTCGATTTTAAAAAGTATGTACTTTTTTCTAACATATTATTAAAATTTATATTTTTAATAAACAAAATAAAAAACCGTTACCCGAACCGAACCGAACCGAATTTTTCGGTTAACCGACTAAACGGTTAACCGGTTGAATGGATACGCTTTAGGGTCGAGAATTTAGTGACCCGAACTTATCGGTTAACCGAAATAATTTGCTAATGGTTAACCGAACCCGGTTTTGCACACCCCTACCTCCAAGCATCAAGAGAAGGCTAATGCTCATATTGTCAAACATCAAATGATCAAGAATTGTCTTAGAGCTTAAATTGTCATTTATTGTATAGACAAACACTAGTGAGCCAAAATTGTCAAATTTGCTCAAGTGTTTTAGGTTTTGGGTGAGTGCTTAGTTGTGCAAACAAACACCTATTAGAGGGTTTTAAGTTTGCTTCTTGTTTCTCTTTGTAAGAGAGGGTTTCAATCAAGGCTTTGGGTAGAAAGCTTGATTGGTGTATAAGGGTTACCTCCTAAGCCTAGAAAAGGGGACGAATCAATAGTGGATTGATTGAGAAATCCTTAGTGGGGAGCTAAGGTAGTGGATGTAGACCTTGGTTAGAAGGTTGAACCACTCTAAAATCATTGTGTCAATCTTTGTTTTAGCTTCCTAAACCCTAACACCCAAATATCCACCTCTCCACCACTTGGTGAGCAACATTGGTTGATCGAATCGAGCCCCTAACAACTCAACAAATAAGTTGCGGATTTCAAAGGCTAAGAGGAGCGTAAGATCGGTTGTTGTTAACGCAGGGATGTATCACCAAGGCATGCACAATTGACCAGTATTTCGAGTTAGGGATAACAAGAAGCCATTGAAGAATGCTTCACCGAGCTTTGAAGGAAGTTGCCAAGGCAATCGCTCCATTCCCAGTTGTCGCGACAATCACCATTTCCCAGGTAATTCGACCGGTCCTAGTTGTTTAGACAATTGAGTTACTTCAACAACCAATTACCACGATGATCCAATCAACCATCACACCACGACTCACGATAACCCGACCTACTCTCTTATTCGATTACTTTATCCTTTATTTCTATTTAATTAAGTTTATTTTACTTATTATTCATCACCTACAATATTATTTCTTTTACAGTGTAATAACTTAAGCAAAGTGGCCCAAACCAATCCCTGAGGAAACGATACTCGATACTTATCACTTTATTACTTGCGACGTGTACACTTGCACCATTGCGTTGCACTCAAAACACGCAAAAAAATAGGGCCGTTTTCGGGGATTGGCATTTGGTGTTAGTTGTTTTTTTATTGCATTTTTCTTATTAGTTTTATTAACTTTCTTTTTGTTTGTTTTATCAAAAAAAAATCAGGTGCGCTACAAGTTAAAGGACATCAACATGTGGGGAAATAAAGGTAAATTTATTCCAGAGTTGATGTTGGAAGATAGGAATCAATCCAATCGAGAATTTTTTACATTCACCGATGATTACCTATACCAACCAAGAAAAGCCCAAAGAGCCTATACCGTGGAAAATTTTTGCACTTTTTGTGGAGAACATCATGTGTTTGAAAACTGCCCTTACAATCCTTATGCATATGGCTACAAGGAGGACCAAAAATAGAACCAATGGCAAAATCCTTCATGGTATGATCAAAAGCCTCAAAAAAAAATTTACCATAACAATTTTGCCGCAACAACAGATATGACATGGCAATGTAGAGCTATCAAATTCTTTGGAAGCGTGGATAGCCAGGATTGATGCACTCATGAGCGATTCGACAGATCAAATGAGGAGATCCACTAATGCCATGGATAACATGTTCCAACCATCAATTCCCGGGGATACTGACATCCCAAGGCAAGAGGAAAAGGAGAAATGCAAATGGAGCTTCCCAATGTGTAGGGAACAACTAAAACCTCCAAGTCAAGAGGATGCCAATGAGAGAGGTTGCCCAACACATGATGAGCTTATGCAACGAATTGCCATGAAAAAGATTGAGGAGCCTGAACAGACACTACAAAAAAAATGACATATAGCGACGGACAAAAAACCGTCGGTAAAACATAAAAAGTTCGTCGGTATAAGGTCTTAAACTCTTTACCGACGGACAAAAGATATATTCCGACAGATAAAATGCCGTCAGTAATATGCTAGTCGGTATACATCTATAGCGACGGACAAAATCGTCGGTAAAGATGTTAGGACCCTATACCTACGGATATGACCGTCAGTATAAGTGTGGACTACCCGACAAATTGGTGTATCAATTCCGACGAATTTTGTCCGTCGGTATAGATGATATATACTTTTACCCACGGTTTTGTCCGTCGCTATAGGTTTAATTGACATTTATTTTTGTATTTTAAATTATTGTTAATTTTTATTTAATATTATTTTTATTTTAAATACTAATACTATTATAACAAAAATTGTTTATTTTTTAAAATGAAAATATCCGGTTTAATCTTCATTTTATCCAAATGAGAAGGCTATCAACCAAAATGAATCAGTGAACTCCAAATTTTTGTTTCTTCATTTTATCCAATCATTTACCCAAATAAAAACAAATATGGTATTTTTCCATACAATGTATAATTTGGTTTCAATTCATTGTTGAAAACTTACCATGAAACTTAAATCTCACAATATGGTGTATACAACCTAAACAGCCTTGAAAGCAATGCAATGGTCCATGATCCCAAAATGCCAACCGAACTTAACCATGTGTAGAAAATCAACAATTGGCCATAGATAAAAGTATCCGGCTCTGTTATTTGGTTCCTTCCTAAAAAACAGAAAAGAAAAATAAGATAGAATCTACTTGTTCAATTCAAATTTACAATATGGTGTATACAACCTAAGCAGCCTTGAAATCTCCGTGTTCCAGTTCCTGTTAAGCTCCCTACCATTTCCACCATTGTCCAATTCAAATTTACAAGCTTGATATTACAGAAGTCTGTGGTCAAGCTGAGAGAAGTCAAAGAAGGTTAAATGATTACCAAATGAAACCACATCCAAGCTCATTAAATGTTCAAACAATTCACTTCTGGACCAGAAGTTCTGGGGTCAATACATTCTTCAGAATCTACTTGTACAACAACACATAGTGATGCTATTTTGTATACACAGCTACAAATACCACATGATGTTACTTTACATTAAACAAGGATTAGAGTGTACCCTGAACAATGCATTAGACATAAGATAGAATTTGTTATCTACTATGAAGCTTCAACGACAAACTATTTCATAGGTTCCAAATTGATAAGAAAAATAAAGATTCTAAATTTAGATGAGGTACATACTCCTAGCTAGAATATTGTAAGGAACACCTAGTAACCTTAAAATAGCATATTTTATCACCCACTGAACCTTTAGAAAATCAATAGCCAACCAATTCCAAACATGTATGAAAAATAACACATACTATATGACAGACATACTCAATGTTGTTTTAGTCACTGCTTTTATGACTTGGTGCAATTGCCTTCCTAAGGCTGCGAAATCCTTGAAAACACAAAAGCATCAAAATGTAGGTCTCAAAAGTCAAAAGTCACTAAATTCCTAATACTTTTATTTAACTAGAAGAATAATTTCAGAACAAAAGTTCAATTCCAAGACTCTGGAATAATCACCTCAAGTGGATGTACTATTACTTCCTGACCATCTTCTCCTCCTAGTGAGCATTCAGGTCTCCGAAAGGTCATAAGAGCAGCCAAAGCAGCCATATTAGCTGCATAAATGAGGCTACTGTTTCCAAAAAAGCATGTTGATAAAAAAAATAAAAGTAAACATCTCAAATTTAGAGGGGGGGAGTTAAATAATGTTATTCAGCAAATATATGCTGTAAAGGAACAACAATGTAGAGCCTACAACATTCCACATAGCCTGTAAAACTAGATATAATCTAAAATATATGCCTACAATCGTGATACAACCATTAATAAGATATTGTTGAGAACTTAGTTTTAAAGGGCGCTAGGCGCTCCAAGGCGCCATAGGGTCCTGGGAGCCGAGGCGCTAGGCGCTAGGCGAAGGCGAGAGCTTTTCGTAGGCGAGGCGTTCTAAATTAATTTTATAGTATATTTTGTATTCAGAACAGATAATCCTTTTATATATGCTTTAATGTTCAAATTGTACTAAAATATTTATATCATTGCATTTAGAAAATAAATATTAATTTAAATATAAATAAAAAAATAAAATGAAAATGTAAAAAGTATATTCTTTATTAAGTGATGATGAAAATAGCCAAGTATATAATTGTAATGATTTTAGATGCTTAAATAAAAAATACTTTAATTAAATGTAGTTTTAAAAACTATTAAATATGAATATTTTAATATATTAATAAATTTATATTACTTAAATATGTAATTTTAATATTTTATTTAAATTAATAATTAGAAATAAATTTATTTTATTATATTAATTGACTTCAAGATTAGTATTAAAATATTCTTCTCAATCTATTAAGTCTTTAAATCACAATAAGAATAATAATATTAATAATAATAAACCTTAACAAAAAAGTTAAGTAGTAAAAAATCTTATTTTAAAAAAATATAATAAAATAAAGAAGAAGAGAAAGGCAATGGTTCAGTCATCAGTGAACCATGCCAAAAAACTATAAATAAAACATTTTACTGGGCCCACAAGAGCCATAAATAACAATTAAAGAAAATAAAATAAAAGACTTTACTTTTTTAAGTTAGTCATTTATAGGAAAACAGAGAAAGTAATGGCCAGCTGTACCACAATTGAGTACCTAGGGAATCAAAACAAATTAAAAAATTATTAAAAAATTTGCTTCTTCTTCTTCAACACGAAGAAGAGAACAGAAAGTAAAAAACACAGGGAATGCTCGGGTTTTTTCTTCTTCTTCCCCAAAGGCGTAAAAAGCGCAACGCCCAGCGCCTTCAAAAAAAGGCGCGCCTACCGGCGCCTCCTTGCGCCTCCGGTACCTCGCTGCGCCTTTACAGGCAGAGGCGTTTTCCTCAGCGCCTCCATTCGCCCAGCGCTTTAGGCGCGCCTAGGCGCGCTTTTTAAAACTAAGGTTGAGAATAATCCCAAGTAACACTAATAAAACAAAGATCACCTCAGACCACGATCTACTATACGTCCCAACTCAACAGCAAATTCTCCGGGACGGCCTGCTTCAAATGAGGATAAGCCATTGGCAAAAATTCTGTGTAGATTGAAAAAGTTCCTTCATTAGGCCTGTCTCGATAAGGCTGAATAAATTCACCAAGTCATTGAGACAATTCATCGAACAGGTTCAAACATTTGAAATGCACTAGAAATAAGGGATTCGATTCGACACCCGGTAGTAATCCAGTATGTTGGTGATACAGAAGAATCGGGAAAATGGAGTTGAGACTTGGATCTAACCAACACTCAATCCAAAGCTTCTGGCCTTTGAAAGCAAAGTAGGAAGAAGTTCTAATTTAGATAAATGAAGAAACAAAAAATGTATGTAAATTTCCAAGCACAACATTGATCAGATAACATCCATTACGAAGGTAACAATTTTTAAAGAAAAAAGATTGGAAACTGAGAACAAATATATGTAAATTTTTATTAAGGTAAAAACAATCCAGGTCTTTTCTCATTCGAACGAGAAATTTAAGGTAAAAACATAAGCAAGATGGCCTAATTCAGTTCCTATAATTGAATAAAAAGGTTTAATCGAAAATGAATAATAAGAAGCAAAACTCAAATTTCATTTTAAATCAAACGAAACCACAACAACAGATTTCAAATAGAGATTAGAGGAAAAATACCAGATTTGAGATTAAAATTGAGAGAAGCGAGAGAAACTCGTGTGAAAGTGAAGCACCTTCCATTTTAAATCAAACGATGCGCAGAAATATGTCAGGAAAAGCTCGATTTCGTTCAAACTAATGCTGAGACCAGCAAATTGCTGAGAGGATGCAGCAGAATATCGTCGGTGATTGAGACGATCTAGAGGTGATGGAGACGACAGAGAGGCAATTAGGGATTGCAAAGGTTTAATTTGGGTGAAGTTAAAACGTCGAGCTTTATTAAAGTAATAAAAATAAAATAAATATCTATACCAACAGACACAACAAGCCATCAGTATATGGCCTACCTATACCGACGGACAATATGTTAACCGTTGGTATAGATTTAAGTTATACCGACAAACAGAAAAACTATCGCTATATGGTTTACTTATACTGACGGTTTCTTGTCGTCCGTCGGTATATATGTTATCTACACCGATGGATATTATATCCGTCGGTAAAACTAAAAACTTTTGACGACATTGTTATTTTCCGTCGGTATATATCATATATACCGACGACTTATGTCCGTCGGTATAAATAGGCGTCGGTATATGTACATTTTTTTGTAGTGAGAGCGATGCCATGACAACACTCAGTGAGGCTGAGGAGAGTAACGCAACAAAAATTCTTGAGAAATCTGATGCCCAAAATGTTACAACCCTGATGCTGAAGCAGGAATCTATAGATTACTCTCATTCATCTTTGCCATGGCAACATGCATGAGCAACATGATAATAATACTTTTCTAACGAAATATGAGCAAGTGATGCTTGAGCATTTTGAATTCTTTGAAAAATCACCTATTCCATTGCAGGTATTTCTTGAGGAACCAACACTGACACCATCGAAATCTCTACTGATGGAGATATTTGAGAGGTATAAAGAACATGATGGTTGGATTCATGAAGCTTTTCAGAAAATTGGTTCTTCTTTTGACTTACACCGAATTATGGCAGAGGATTGCCATGGCAATTGGCTAGAACAACAATTGCCACGATAACGAAGGCTATATCCAATCATGATGGAAGTCGATGAGAATGAGGTAATTAAATGGTTGGGTGTTGATATAATTTTTCCTAATAATATATTCATGCCTTCAAGAACAGTAGAAGGGTGGAAGGTATGCATGGACTACAAAGGAACACGAAAGAAAGACACCTCCACCATGGAATTGCAAAGGGGAATAGCTGCGAACAAATTGACCCAACTCTTTTTGGGCAATATTGTCACCCGATGGAGGGTGCGGATGGACTATAAGAAGTATCGGAAATGACCCTCCTCAAGCTTTATCTGATATGCAGTAACCTTAGAAGATGCATTAAAATGCTCTTTCTAAGAATTTTTAATTTTTTCGTTTTTAATTTTTTTAAAACCTTTATTTTATTTGCGGATATTTTTGGTTTTGTTTTATTTTTATTTATTTATTTTCGGAAATTTTAGGAGATATTTTATCTTAGTTGTTTTTATTATCTTTAGTTTTCAGGTTTTTTTTCTTTCCACATAAAGAATCAAAACCACCATGGCCAAGAAATCCCCTACATCGACTACTGCTCGGGCAACCAAAATTGCCTCGACAAGTACAACTACTCAGGAATGCCGAGGCAACGACTGCACATGATAAAGGTAAAGCCTCTATGACTGAACCTTCTCGTACTGAATCTTTACATGGATTTTCATATTCAGACGAGTCCATTTCTGAACCAGTGACATCACCACCAGTTGTACCACCAAAGCCAAAGCGTAAAGCTCCAATCATTGAAGAGACCGATCAAAAGCATGAAACAAACGATGAGGTTACGAAAGTGAGGGTTCAAGCCGCACCACCAGCCACACGCATTCAACCACCACGAACTAGAAAAAGAATCAAGTACATGGCTTGAAGGAAACTCATTATTCAAGGTGACGACCTTTCCAACTAACTCATTTTCTTTAACTTGCATGCATTGAGGGAAATGCTTCTCTCGAGTTTGAGGGGGTGTTTGTTTTTATTTAATATCATTTTTAGTTGCATTCATCCCTAGTTATCACATATAGGTTGCATAAATTACTTGTCATGTTGTTGATTGGATTTAATTTGCCTTGACCTGTTGAATATCCAAGGTTGAATTTTGTCGTTGTACTTAATTGGTAGACCTTTCAATTCTAGGATTTGCATGAATACTTAGAATTCTACTATGATGTTGAATCTAATTTAAACACTGTTGTGACTTGACGAATTAAGGGAGACTTAGTGAACTTAGGTTGCTTAAAATTGGGTAAATAAAAATTGAATTTTTTTTTGCTAGAGGTGCCCGAAACCAGATCTAGTAGTTACGCATAAAAGAATTGCTAGAGGTGCCCCAAATTGTCTCTAGTCGAAAAAACTTAAAACTAAGAAATTGCTTGTCTTGCTAGAGGTGCCCGAAATTAGCTCTAGTAAAAACAAAAATAAATATCCCGGTAATTAATTTGATAAAGACCTATTGTTCACCTAAGATCTTGATAATCGGCTTGTGCACAACTCCGCACACACATTGTCACGAGCATTATAGTTCAATTCCAGGAAATTTCTATGCCATCCGAAAAATTGAAAAGGCGAGCATACTTTGTGCCATGGTTCTGAGGATTAAAGTCAGGTACGAAGCGAATTTTTCATAATTAAAGTCTTGGCAGGTAATTGTTAGTTTTGCATTGCTTAAGGACAAGAAATACTTAGGCTCATTCTAGTTGCATTTTTAGTCATCCATGCATATTTTCATAGTTTCTTTCGTCGTTAAGCTTAATTACTCAATTTGGTTAATTTTGTGGAAAAGATGATGCCGGTATGTGTGTTTTGTGTGCAAAAAATTGTCGAAACAATTGAGGAGAAGAATAAGGAGCTGTCGATTTTTATGATTGGATAAATCCATTCAATTTAAGATAATTATGAGAAGCTTTGGATAAATCCAAGAGAAGTTGGAAGTTCCACGCAAGTTCTAAGGAGATTAAACTTCAATTACATAAGGAGTTTTTGTAGGATAAGGATAAAATGATTAATTAGTTATTTTATCCTATTTAATTCCAACTTAAACTCCCCCTCATCTACAAAGAAGTTGACCAAGCCATCTCTTACAAATAGAAGACCAAGTCGACACCTTCAGATACATTCGATTAGAGAGAGAGAGAGACCACAAGACTTTATCTTTTTTATTTTTAGTTTATGCTATTCATGTTTGGGGATTATTCTTTGTATATCTTTCGAACCTAGTCATGAATTGAGGTGAATTGGCTTGGGTTATTTGGGTTTGTGGTTTTGATAAACGGTTATATTGTTTAGGTTTTTGAGTTGCAATTTAATTTCAAAGTTTGTTCATTATTGGCTCTTATTTTGATTTCGAGTGAATTGGGAGATGATCTCGAGATTCATCCATTTATCTAATATTGGGAGAGTTAGATTCACGAAACGAATGAGCATGGTCTTCATTCAAACGATCGTTGGTGAAGACTAATCCGACTTAGGAATAAGTTGCGAATTTCAACGCCTAAGAGGAGCGTAAGATCGGTTGTTGTTCACCCATGGTTAACGCAGGGATGTATCACCAAGGCATGCACAATTGACCAGTGTTTCAAGTTAGGGATAATAAGAAGCCATTGAAGAACACTTTGCCGAGTTTTGAAGGAAGTCGCCCAGTTGCCAAGGCAATCGCTTCATTCCCAGTTGCCGCAGCAATCATCATTGCCCAGGAAATTCAACTGGTCCTAGTTGTTAAGACAATTGAGTTACTTCAGCAACCAATTACCACGACGATCCAATCAACCATCACACCACGACTCACGATAACCCAGCCTACTCTCTTATTCAATTACTTTATCCTTTATTTCTATTTACTTAAGTTTATTTTACTTATTATTCATCACCTACAATATTATTTCTTTTACAATATAATAACTTAAGCAAAGTGGCCCAAACTAATCCCTGAGGAAACGATACTCGATACTTATCACTTTATTACTTGCGACGTGAACACTTGCACCATTGTGTTGCACTCAAAACATGCAACACTTACCTCATGTCTCTGTTTTGCGTGAGAAATAAGAGGGAGCATACCACGAATCCCCACGTTAATTAAGATATCACTAAGTTTTCTCTTCAACTCATACCCTAAAGTTTTGGACTTGAAAACTAAGAGAGAGCAAACCACGAAGCCACAAGTTACTTATTATCTTTAGGTAGAGGCGAGTTCTACATTTTTGTTGACGAAAGGTGATTTTGTTGACGAGAATAGTGCAATGACCGAATCAGACCTCGAAGAAACTCTCAAGAGACTTATGGTTGATATGAGGAAATTTCCTCATGAAGTTTTTGATGCTCTTAAGAACCAGAATGTGCATTTAGTATTCACTGCTCATCCTACTCAATCTGTTCAAAGATCTTTACTCCAGAAGCATGGAAGGTTTGTTCCTCGTTTCTTTCAGCTCAATAATTACGCTAATAGAATAATGTTCGAACATACTACAACTCATAATTATGTTTATGATTCTAATGAATTGTTTTCTGTGCTTTATCATTTTCCCAGGATAATGAATTGTTCGCACAATTTTATGCTAAAGATATTACTCCAAATGATAGACATGAGCTGGACGAGGCTCTCAGGTGTGAGGTATATCACCTTGTCTTGACATTCTTTTAATTTCTAAATAGCTTGTTATCACTGTCCTACAAAAGAGAAAGGAAAAAGAGCTTTGTCTTTACCATTTTCGATTTGGTTTCCCTTTTTTGCAGATACAAGCTACATTTCGTACAGATGATATTCAAAGGGCCCCTTCAACTCCTCAAGATGAGATGAGAGCAATTGTAGACTCTCAGCGTGAATGAATAATTGCTGGCAATAGGGGGTAAAATATGTTGGAAAGTATGAAAACAGTGCTAAGAAAATCTATTGCGTGCAAGTATACACGGTCTGTAAGTAATACAACAGAAAGCTGAGTATCGATCCCATAGAGATTGCCTTGGAATTCGATTACTTTGAGGATTTACTTATCTTGAGACAGAAAATGTTTTATTTGAAATCGGGGTTTGAAAATAAGTTAAGGCAAGAAAAAGTAAAATAAAACGTTGGGAAGGAGAACTTTAAAATGAATGATGAGCATTGGCAAGGAATGCTTGGTTTTTACACTGCTTATGTTGTGCTGATAGATAAAATCTTGTGTTGGAATTGTTTTACCGAGCAAATTCAAAGATGGCAATTCCTCTGTCGATGGCATTGTCCTAAATTAATCATGGAAAAACCCATATATGTTATAGTGAATGTTTTTTCATAAACCAATTCGATTAAGTACCAATCTTTACTCCTAAAGGGTAGATTTCACTCTCGAAGTAAGTTCATCTATTTGAACATCTTCTTTCGAAGCATCTCTCCTTAGTATCTAGCAACTGATCGTTGCCACCTAAGTCTGTTAAGATATTGAGTTGCAAAAAGCTAACTATGCCAGCTGTCGTTTGGCACAATACTTAGGAAATATTAAAAACATGCTAGATAGACGAAATGATGCCGAAACAATTTATTATCAAAAGAAAAACATAAAAACAGTGTTTAAACACAAACACCCCTCACCAATTGTAAAATTAGTTCATTGTGAGGGTACCAACCATAAAACCTTTAACGTTTTCAACAATCATCATCATTAAAAAGAAATAAAAATAAACCAACGACGAGTATAAGCTAGAAGATGGTCTTTCGATGCAGCTCTTCGCAACCAGGCTCTCGGTCGAAGGGATTGAACCACGACTCCTTAAACTCTAATCTCTCTCTTCTGATCCAGTCTCTCCTTCTCTTTTGTCCCCTCTTTCAATACTTTGATCGAGTTCTTTAAATAGGCTTCCAAGGATAGCCTAGGATAAGCTTGAATTTGAATTTGAATGTGCGGGGATAAGGAAGTGATCATCTTATCCATCGTTTGAATCCTAAGGCTGATCAGATAAAGGCTGACGTCATCATGCCAACGCTGCTCTAGCATCCTAGCTTGGCATGATTATGCCAACTGCGCTCATCACTGTTTATCCTCTTTTCGGAAATTGATCCAATTGCTATTTTTTCGCAGCCTGATCTGGTCTTATTTTTTCGGGGTCAACACCTTCTTGGCCTGTCATGAAATTCTCTTCTCTACCAACTGGTGCTTGGCATTGTTGGTCCTTCTGCGCCAACGGCTACCCGACATCCTCCTCCGCATCGATTCCTTTGTGTTGATCTGCTATGTTATGCCATCTACTGTGCCAACTGCTATGATAAACCTGCAAAAGGTGCCAGAAAACAACCTTTCATGATGGCATAACACTAATTCCCAACTCTTTATGTAAATGCATGATTTCTAAGACCAAATGCAACTAAATGTACTTAAAAGAAAAGAAAAAATATGTGAAATAGGTATGGAAAACAGTACTTTTGAGGTGTCAACAACAGTAATGAGCTACTTCCATGAAACAGTATGGAATGTGTCCCAAAATTCTTGCGCCGAGTTAACACGGCTTTGAAGAACATTGGGATTAATGAACGTGTTCCCTATAATGCACCACTTATCCAATTTTTGTCATGGATGGGTGGGGATCGTGATGGTAAAATCCTATTTAAAAAATATTTAAAGACCATACCTTCTAATATGAACTATTTTTTTAATTTGTTAAAAAATTTAAGTGCTCAAATATCTTTTGAGGCATTTCAACATTTTCTTGATGTATAATGCAGGCAATTCGAGGGTAACTCCTGAGGTCAATAGGGATGATTGCTTGTTGGCTAGGATGATGGCTGCCAATTTGTACTATTTCTGAATTGAGGATCTTATGTTTGAGGTATTAAACTTGTATCATCTAACACATTCTATAAAGCTTTTTTTAGAAGACCCATTTTAGTCAAATTCTTATCAACGTCTTTGCAGTTGTCCATGTGGCGTTGCAGTGATGAGCTTCGTGTTCGTGCTGATAACTTCATAGATCCTCAAGGAGAGATGCCAAGCACTACATAGGTATATAATTTGGATATATGTTGGTTTCAGTTTTTTCTGCATTTTCTTCTAAATATAGATTATGCACAGGGTTTTATGTTCATTTCACTTGATTGATTCTTTTTATCAAATATACTTTGAATTTAAATATATAAGACTTTTTCTTCATCTCCAATTCCCCAGTAAGGGACATGATTCTTCAAGATTGTATGTTTTATAGAATGCTCAAGGATTTGAATTTAGACTTTATGTGAGTCAGAAATGGTAGTTTCTACCTTGTTCAATGTTCTATTATCATTGGTTTAGTTCTGATCGATATTACTCTTGATATAGAGTTTACATTAGGAAAGAGTGATTGCCACACAGATGTCTTAGATGCCATTACCAAGCACTTGGAAATTGGTTCCTACTGAGAGTGGTCTGAAGAACAAAAACAAGAATGGCTATTATCCGAATTAATTGGCAAGCGTCCATTGTTTGGTTCTGGTCTTTCTAAAACAGAAGAAATTGTTGATGTTTTGGACACATCCAATGTTCTAGCAGAGCTCCTAGCTGAAAACTTCGGAGCATACATCATTTTCAATGGCGACTACACCTTCTAATGTTCTTGCTATTGAACTCCTGCAACTTGAATGCCATGTGAAGCAACCATTAGGAGTTGTTCCACTATTTGAGAAGCTTGCAGATTTGGAGGCTGCACTTGCTACTTTGGCTCAACTCTTTTCAATAGATTGGTATAGAAATCGGATCAATGGAAAGCAAGAAGTTATGATTGGGTATCTAGATTCAAGTAAAGATGTTGGGCGTCTCTCTACTATCTGGCAGTTATAAAAAGCTTAGGAGGAGCTTGTAAAGGTTGCTAAGCAATTTGGTGTGAAGCTAACAATGTTCCATAGCCGTGGTGGAACTATTGGAAAAGGAGGCGGTCCAACTCATCTTGCTATATTAAATCAACCACCGGAAACTATTCATGGGTCACTCCATGTTACAATTCAAGGTGAAGTTATTGAGCAATCATTTGGAGAGTAGCACTTGTGCTTTAGAACACTCTAACATTTTACCGCTGCCACTCTTGAGCATGGTATGCACCCACCAGTTTCACCAAAGCCTGAATGGCGTGCACTGATGGATGAAATGGCCATTGTTGCTACCGAGTAGTACAATTCCATTGTATTCAAAGAACTTCAATTTGTTGAATATTTTTCTCCTTGTAAGTGAACTTGCAGTATCATGTTCTTCACACCATCTAAACTAAAAGTGGTTTTTGATTGAATAATACTTTTTAACTTTGGCTGTAAGCTACACCAAATTTGGAGTATGGTAGGATGAATATTGGTAGTCGGCCTTCAAAGCGGAAGCCAAATGGGGGTATCGAATCCCTCTGTATAATCCTATAAATCTTTGCTTGAACTCAGATAAGATTTCATCTTCCTGTTTGGCTTGGGTTTGGAGCAGCCTTTAAACATGTGATTCAGAAAGACATTAAGAATCTACAAAATGTCACGGGCTACCAGCCCGTGACCGAGATGGCCACATACCAAGAGGCTTGTCCAAGCACACCACGTGCTTCACCAGATCGAGGGGACCAAGTCTGCACCCTCCTCACACACCATGGGGCTGAGACAAACACCCCATGTGTTGTTCATGAGAAAGGACCCAAGGGAGCACTCTCATTGCACCCAAGGGTCCCAAACAAGTATCATTCATGTTGTCAAGACCATGGAGTTCGATTCAGCACCCTTTGTGCACATTTAGGGGCCCAAGCGAACACCCTTCGAGTTACCCACGATCCTAGGGCCCAAACCAGCACCCAACATGCTACCAATAAGGTTTTGGCCAAGCAAACCGGGTCGATCCATGCCTAATCCACCCAAGAGACTAAAACCTTTGAAAAGAGATCATCTTTTGACCAATACTCGAGAAAAAATATTCTTTGCCAACCCAAGTATGATATGATGAGTGATTCTTGCCTTTTGTTTTTGGCAACTATGTAATAGAGTGGTATTGTTTTCATAGTTAGAGAACAAGAATCATGGGATAATTCTTAGCCCTTGGAGCAAACCATCTTAAATTGTTAGATACAAGGAGGTAAGCCTATAAATAGAGGCTCACTGTCAACATTGTGATTCATTCAAAATTCCTTCATTTTTTAGCTTTTGAGTAAAGAGTTATATTTCTTTTAACATTTTTCTTGTTCTTTGTTTTTCTTGCTTGCCTTGCCTTAGCCAATTTTCCCACAAAGCTTCCGCCATTCTAAGTATTTTTTTCTTAGCATTTTAAAGATTGACTTAATCTTTGATTTAAGATCGTCGATTAAGGTCACGCAGATCAGCTAGTTGGACTCTAGCCCCATGACAAAATGTTGCAGAATATGTACAATGCAATGATGCATGGCCTTTCTTCAGGGTGACGATTGATTTAGTTGAAATGGTCTTCGCAAAAGAAGATCCCAAGATTGTAGCAATACAGATAAACTCCTTGTTTCTCAAGAACTGTGGTCATTGGAGAGCAGTTGAGAACCAACTATGAAGAAACAAAATGCCTTCTCCTTCAGGTACCATAACGGGAGCATGATACTTCCTACCATTTATTTCTTTCAAAAAAAAATATAATACAATTGTGAGACAAGTCCAAATTCTCATATATTTTGAACCTATATTCACTCTTTTTTTTCTTGTATTTCAGATTGTTGAGCACAAAGATCTTCTTGAAGGGGACCCTTACATAAAACAAAGGCTCCGACTGCGTGATCCGTACATCACAACACTAAACGTTTGTCAAGCTTACACACGCAAACGTATCCGTGACCCGAATTACAACGTGAAGTTGCGGCCGCATATCTGCAAACCAGCATATGAATTTGTAAAACTGAACCCAACAAGCGAGTACACCCCCTAGTTTGGAGTATACTCTCATCTTGACCATGAAGGGTATTGTTGTCGGCATGCAAAACACAGGCTAAACCAACTTAGCACTCGATACTTATATATACATAGTCCAGAAAACAATAAGCATACATCGAAGACGGTTGCGTTTTTAGCTTAAAAAAGTTAAAAATAAAAGCAGTGGTACCATTTAGATTATCTGTCATAAGATCAAAGGTTTACTGTCCCTTGTGAATTGTATGATTATGTTAGTGTGCTTAGACACTTTTGTTTACCATTAGCAAGTGCTTAATACTGCCATAAAATGGATTGGATCTCTATAAATATGATTACTTTTGGGTTAATGGTTAATGAAAGTAAACTCTACGTTGCTAATATGAGCTTCTATATGCATATACATATATACCTATATATAATATTTGGGGAAATTACTTACTAGGTCCCTCTATTATCGACAATGTATTAATTTAGTATTTTAAAGAGTAGTTGAAATCAGTCCAATTACTATTAAATGAATCAATGTAATCCTACTACAAAGACTAGCAAAAAGAATCAAAGAAGGCCAACTTTTTATAAAGTTAATATTTATTATTTTTCATTCATAAGTCAACTCCTCCAAATAAAGATTTTAAACTTTGCTAATTAGTAACCTATATTTTCTTAATAATAAATAGAGTAAAGTTCACAAATGGTTACTGAACTTTATTAAAAAATAAAATGGTAATCAAACTTTTTTAATATTACAAAATGGCAAATAAACTTTATGTTTTATAACAAAATGGTATGTCGGTCGTTAAGTACTTAACGTGGTTGTTATAAAACTTTGTATAATAGTATATTTATCCTCTATATTTATACATTCAATCAATTTAGTCCTAATTCAAAAAATATTCACTAAATTTAACCATCATAATTTACACATTCTTTTAATTTGGTCCTTAAAGCAAAATTCTAAAATTATTTACACATAGAATTAAGAATCTGGGACGGAAATGTTTTCACTGTGTTGGCAGCTTTCATTAATAGTAAGTTAGTAACAATCTCTTTAAAGTTTGTATATGAATAGCTGTTGAGAAACACATAGCATGATCAAATTAGGTCCCGGCTCAACACTCATGTTTTAGTTGGTTGATTTTGGCATTTCTGGTTGCACTATTTGAAGTAATGTACCAGTGTGAGTGAGAGATTGATCAGATTCAGTACTGCATTGTTGGTACAATTTTTGCTTAATCTTCTTCCATTGGAAAACTGTGAGCAAGGAATAGTCTTGTGAGAAGAATCTCTGCTACATAAACTCGCAGCCTGATTTTACTGCTGCAGTTGTCATGTTGTGTTGTTCAGTCATTGTACTTGGGTTTTTGACTGTCCCACTTGCACCGAAGGGTGTAAAAGCATTAGCTTCATTCAGTGTAAAGAATTAAAGCATTGAACAATCACAACAGGGATTTGTTGCAGGGTTTCAGCAAATTAGGTTCTTGCCTAAGTGGAACAACTTTAAAATTTTGCTTTAAGGACCAAATTGAAAGAATATGTAAATAACGAAGTTTTAAGTTTAGTGAATTTTTTCAAATTAGGATTAAATTGATTGAATGTGTAAATATAGAAGATTAAATACGCTATTATACAAAGTTTTATAACATCCACATTAGGTACTTAACGGCTGAGTTACCATTTTGTTATAAAACATAAAGTTTAATTGTCATTTTGTAACATTTGAAAGCTCGGTTACCATTTTATTTTTTAACAAAGTCCAGTGACCATTTGTGAACTTTACCCTAATAAATACTAGGGTCCGTTTGGTTCTAGAGTATAGAGTTCGTTTTCATTTTTTTGGAAAATGAAAAACTTTGAAGAAAACATTTTGGTTCTAAAATTAGAAAATAATTTATAAAAAACAAAAATGAGTGAAAATTTGAAAACATAAAAATATGTTTTCACTATTTTTCACATATTTGGGTCCTTCTAATGTTATCAAAAATAGTTTTTTTAATTGTTTTGACTAGTATAGGGACTAAATTGATACATTTTGTAAACTTTAGTATGGAAATGTTATAAAAGAAAAAAAAAGACTCGGTTAAGAAGAAAAGTAAAATTTTCTCGAACCCACTGCTCCTCTCTTTGGAGTTTTGCTTTAAGGATCAAATCGAAAGAATGTGTAAATAACGAGGTTTAAGTTTAGTGAATTTTTCAAATTATAACTAAATTGATTTAATGTGTAAATATAGAAGATTAAATATGCTATTATACAAAGTTTTATAACATTCACGTTAGGTACTTAACGGTCGAGTTACCATTTTGTTATAAAACATAAAGTTTAATTGCCATTTTGTAACATTTGAAAGTTTGATTACCATTTTTTTTAACAAAGTTTACTGACCATTTGTGAACTTTACCCTAATAAATATTAGGGTCCGTTTGGTTCAGAGTATAGAGTTCGTTTTTATTTTTTGAAAAATTGAAAACTTTGAAGAAAATATCTTGGTTCTAAAATTAGAAAATAATTTTTAGAAAATGAAAACAAAAATAATGAAAAATTGAAAATATAAAAATATGTTTTCACTATTTTCACATATTTGGGTCCTTCTAATGTTATTTTTAATTGTTTTGACTAGTATAGTGACTAAATTGATACATTTTGTAAACTTTAGTATGGAAATATTATAAAAGAAAAAAAGACTTGATTAAGAAGAAAAGCATAATTTTCTGGAACCCACTGCTCCTCTCTTTGGAGTTTTGCTTTAAGGACCAAATTAAAATAATGTATAAATAACAAAGTTTAAGTTTAATGATTTTTTTAAATTAAGACTAAATTGATTGAATGTGTAAATATAAAAAATTAAATATGCTATTACAGAAGGGGGAGATTGCTACCTAAGAGTATCAAACCCACAACCTAAGGCTTTTGAGCTTAGTCCCCAACTAATTGACTTGTCCTTCTAATGTTATAAAAAATAATTTTTTTAATTGTTTTGACTAGTATAGGAACTAAATTCATACATTTTGTAAACTTTAGTATGGAAATGTTATAATTTTTTTTTGGAAAATGGAAAATTTTGAAAAAAAAAATATTTATTCTAAAATTATAAAATAAAATAAAAATGAGTGAAAATTTGAAAATATAAAAATATGTTTTTACTATTTTTAACATATTTGGGTCCTTCTAATGTTATAAAAATAGTTTTTTTAATTGTTTTGACTAGTATAGGAACTAAATTGATACATTTTGTAAACTTTAGTATGGAAATGTTATAAAAGAAGAAGAAAAAGAACAGACTTGGTTAAGAAGAAAAGCATAATTATCTCGAACCCCCCCGCCGAAAGCAACACTCACAGTCAATTCTCACTCTCAAACCCTTGAAAAACAAAGGTAAATTTCCCCAAAATATGTCTCCCTCGACTCGACAGAGGCGAGCGACGGTGTCGGATCTTCCGGCATCGTCGTCGGAGCCAGAATCATACTCGAAAGAGCACAAGCCAGGACGATCATCATCGGACGCCGTGGGCGAAGACCGTGGATTGGGGTGGTTCACGGTGTTGTTTGCTTTGGGAATGCTACGGTACATGAGCGCCACATCAAATATAATTCACGACTGCGATGAAGTCTTCAATTATTGGGAGCCTCTTCATTATCTTCTCTATAAATCCGGCTTCCAAACTTGGGAGTATAGGTAAGCGCCTATCCATACGAATTCAGTCTTATTTTATAAACGTACTTCTCCGTAAAATTATACTTTGGTTGTTCTTAAAAAACAATGTAAGCGGATCTAAAAAATGTAATTCTGGATTAAAAAAGAAAAACATAAATACTATTTTTCAAGTAAATAAATGAACTTTTTGTGTGTCAAGTTTGGTTATTTATTTGAGCATTTGTTCCCTTTTCAAGTAAAACATGACTTAGTGGTGAAAAAAAATATATACTTATAAAGTAGTAGTAGTAGTAGTAGTAGTAAAAGTAACAATTAAAGGGTGCCTTGAGTTTATTAGAGGTATTTAAAGCTTTATTTAGTGAGTGAGAACTGGAAAGTGAGAAATTGGAATGGAGTTCTTTGGGAAATATTTCGCTTTTATTATCTGTAAGCTGACTTAATTGAAGTAAGAAATGAAGTCAGCTGCTGCTAGGTGATGCATAAATTTCATGCTCATAGATGGTGCTTGCGATCATCGGTAAGGATTGGGGAAGATTTTCTTTAAGTTTGGATAGAGTTCATTGATTAACTTTTAGTTGGTATTGTTTGTGTGCTGGTGTGCATGTATTTTAAATGGATTCTGATTGAAGTTTTCAGATACTGTCTAAATGTATGATAGGTTGGAATTAGGGTTGTAACTTATAAGTGAATGAAGAGTTTTATTTCATCTTGCAAAGTAGTTACATTTGGTTATCATGTTGCATTTGATTTATATCCTCCATCTTTAGATGCATTCTTGTATTTTCTGGGAGCAAGAATCATTGGAGTTATAAAAACGTCTTTGGCTAAAAATCCTCATCTTGCATTCTTACTGCTACTTGGTAAATAATTTGTCATGGGGAGCAGATTTTTATCATTTTGTCAATAATCATTTTACTGAGGCAGTTGTCTCATTTATATGTCCATTGCAGTTCTGAGTTTGCACTCCGGTCTTATCTATACATTATTTTCCATGAATTAATTGGCCGACCAATTTCCTGGCTGTTTGCCGAAGAAAAAGTAAGTTTCAAGCTTAAAAAATGTTTAAGTTTCTGGGTTTTTTTGGTGTTTTTTTGTTAACATTTCTTATATTTGTCTTTTTTATCTTTTAGGTGAGAGTTTTCTATGCGGTGAGACTCTTTCTTGGTCTTCTATCTGTTATTTCAGATGCTACTCTAGTGGTAGCAGTTTCCAGAAAATATGGAAAGCGTCTTGCTTCGTATGCACTTGCAATGCTTTGCTTGGCTAGTGGTTGTTTCTTTGCCAGCACAAGTGAGTGGTTTTTCCCTTCTATCTTTGTCAATTTCCCATATATTCTCTAGCAAATTATGTTTTTCTCTAAGATTGCTATTTTTTATTACCGTGATCCCCCCCCCCCCCTCCCCAGGTTTTCTTCCTAGTTCATTCTCTATGTATGCCATGAGCCTTTCATCAGGGTTATTTCTTCTTGAGAAACCTGCATGGGCTGTTGCTGCTGCAGCTGTGGGGGTAATCCTAGGTTGGCCATTTTCAATCTTGGCATTTCTTCCAGTCACATTGTACTCTTTAGCTAAACAATTCAAACGAGTATTTCTTTCTGGTGCTGTCACCTCTATAGCTCTTCTTGTAAGTAAATTTTATTCATTAAATTGGTTATTAGCTGTAAACTTCTGGATATATGATTTTACTATCTTAACATAGTGATTGACATTAACATATTTGTAATTGGTTAATATTTAGTTTTTCCTTTTGATCAATTGTGAATGATTGAAGTTCTTTCCCCAGGCACTCTCCGTACTCGTTGATTACTGCTATTACCAACGCTGGACGTCATCTGTTTTAAATCTCTTAGTGTATAATGTACTAGGAGGTGGTGAGAGTCATTTGTATGGGACCGAGGGGCCACTTTTTTATTTAAGGAATGGGTTTAATAACTTCAACTTCTGTTTCATCCTTGCTTTGCTTTTCCTGGGAATTCTGCCAATTGCAAGGAAAAAATATGCCCCTGACCTGATTATTATAATCTCTCCTCTTTATATATGGTTGTCTTTTATGTCTCTGCAGCCACACAAAGAAGAAAGGTATGATTGATCTTTTTCTTAAACGTCCATGCCTAATTTTGTTTAGATTTTTATTTCTTGTTTCTTTTCCCTTGCATAAAATAGATAAACAGATGAAGAATATTCTGATATACGACTTTTAGAAGTTTCAAGGAGGGTTAGGAATTGCTTTGGTCCAAAGCTTTAGGCTAACCTTGCATGACATTTTCTGCTAGGAAACAAAACAGAGCATACTCGTTATTGTCTCTTTACATGTCCTGAACAATCTTTAATATCCATCTTGCCTGCTTTGAGCTGTAACAGTAAATTATATTTGATTGTCATGCAGATTCCTTTATCCCATATACCCGCTTGTTTGTGTTGCTGCTTCAGCGGTCATTGAGAGCTTTCCTGATATTTTCCGAGACAAATATAATCCCTACGATAATTCTATTATAGTAATGGTGGGCATCTTCTACAGCTCGTTAATTTTCCATATGCACAACACTAAGCTCTCATTCAAATGTTCTCGGCATGTTTTTGCAGATGGCCAAATTTCTTAGACCTGTGGCCCTAAGCCTCATATTATGTGCCTCACATGCACGCACATTTTCGTTGATCAATGGTTATGCTGCTCCGTTGGAGGTTTACAAGATCTTGGAGCACCATGATGATGCAGGAACTGGTAATGAATAATCTCTTATATGAGGCACTAATATTATACCTTTTTCTTTTTGTTATTACTGGATCTACTGAGAATGAATTTTCTTTTTGACAGCCATGTAGCATTGACATTTATTTTTTGGGAACTTTATCGAGATTGCATAACATAATTTTCCTTACATGTAGCTTTTTTTGTTTCTAATGGCTAGCCTTCCTTTACAATTGCCTTGTAGTTCTAGTAAAAGTTTCGAAGATGCATTATTTTGCTAGATTTTCTTAATCATTTATGCTGAAGAATGTGGTTACCAACAAGAGCAAATGCTTCATTGTAGGTTCTGTACTTTGTGTTGGAAGTGAGTGGCACCGTTACCCATCGTCATTTTTTGTGCCTGCTTATATTGGTGAAGTGAGATGGATTGATGACGGATTCCGAGGTCTTCTTCCATTCCCTTTCAATGATACACTGGGAGGGACTGCGGCAGCACCACCATACTTGAACAATAAAAACAAGGCATCAGATGAGCAATACGTAATTAAACCCTTTATATGGCCTAGTTCATATGAGAATAACTTTAATCTTTATGCTTTACTGTTATTATATATTGTTTCACTATAAATTGCAGCTCCAAGATGTTCGAGCTTGTACATTCCTGGTTGAGCTGCAGCTGAACCGACCTTACCCTTATCGTGGAAATGACCTATCAACATGGGAGGTAAAGCAAGAATGTCTTTAATGAAATGGCCTCCTATTTCTGATATATTGCTCTTCTCATATAATTTAATGAAATGGCCTCCTATTTCAGCCTATTGCAGCACTACCATACTTGGACAGGGAGCTCTCACCTGCCAAATATCGGTCATTTTTCATCCCCTACTTGTGGCAGGAGAAGAATGTCTTTGGCATGTACAAACTTCTGAAGAGGGTATCAAAGCAAGAATGATGAATGACATGTTAGTTGTTTCTTTTGGAAGTATCGTGCCCATTGACTGGTATTTTTTTACGCATTTTTCATGTTAATTCCAACTTCCAAGCAGGAAAAAGGAAAAGGAAAATTTATAACACTGACATACATTGATCCCAGTGATTAGACGATTTTGTAGCTGTAGCTGCAGCTGTTGTTGCTTCGTATAGGTTTTATGCTGTGTTTGTCAGTTTGCTGATTAAGTTCAGTTAATGGTTTTACAGCACTTTCATTTCCCATTTTTGGGTTCCAAGTTTGGAAATCAGCAGACCTGGTGTCTAGTCTCACCATTATTTTCCTGGTTTGGATGTAGCAAGTTATGTGATTCTTTATACCATGATTATCAAGACAAAATAACTCTTCAATGTTGAGTCTGCTTTTTCGTTTGGTGTCACCTTGACAAATTCAAACCAGGAAAATAGGAGTAACTCCACAATACTGAGGTAAAGTCGGGAAAAAGAAATCGAGTTTCGATTAACATCACATTATTATCATTTTACAAAGCTACATTTGTTGCAACAAGGATGGATCTCGACAATTGAAATCCATTATCCTTGAATGTGGTCCGTCATAGAAAAAAAGGCAGGAATACTGTTAGAATTTAGGTTTCTTTAAGAAATGAGTAAATCTGCCTACAAATACCTGTAATGGTTGCATGCTTTGAGATGTAAGAAGCTATACTAGATAGGGCATCGATGGCAGTGTTGATCTTTCTATATCAGCTCCTAGATTTTGAAGCTTGGTAACTATATTCTCATAGCCTCGCTCAATATGTTCAATTCTATGGATCTCGGTGGTTCCTTTTGCAGCCAGTCCTGCTAATATAAGTGAAGCTCCACCTCTCAAGTCCCTTGCAATAACACGAGAGCCACACAATGAACTGCTAGAATCAATCCAATGGTTAATGATTTTGAGTTAAACAAACATTGAAAACCTCGTACCAAAAGAAACACCTTACCTCCCTTTGTCTTTCCCGAAAACTATTGCTCTGTTCCCGTTGGCCTCAATTCGCGCTCCAAGCTTCTGCAGTTCCCTTGCTATCCAAAGGAGAAGAGAAAATGAGATGATGCTTGTTGCTGATTTCATGGAAGGAATCAAGCATACAATGGGCTAACATATATGTTAGAAAAATCAACAATGCTTAAGAGAACAATGAGAATCATGCAACATTGTATCCTTTCCATGTTTCTTCTTTGTGGATGATGAAATTAAAGTGAAAAATTAATACTCGATCGAGGACATATTATGGCTTGGTTTATACATACCATGACTCATACGGTTCTCAAACACGGACTCTTCCACCAAGCTTGAACCAGCGCATGTAGTGAGAAGTGCCATTATTTGTGGTTGCAGATCTGTTGGAAACCCCGGAAACGGACTCGTCTTAATGTCAAAACTTTTCAAATCATCGCCCAGGCATAATGCAGGGAGAGCTGAAACCTGTGCCAATGCTTTTCTAGTCATGCAAACAATAAACTAAATTGCCAAAAGGAAAACATGTTACTGTAAGATTTTCATACCCGCAATGTGTGCGGATCAACCTGTGAAATTTTGCAGCCAGCTTCCGAGAGTTTGTCTATCAAACATGAAACTCGGGAAGGAATGACAGGTGACATTGAGATGCATGAGCGTGTAATTGATGCAGCAATCATGAAGGTGCCGGCTTCGATACGATCCGGTTTTATAACACATTCTGAACCATAGAGCTGGCTCTTCCCCTGGATAACTAGTGTGTCACCCCCTGCTCCTTCGATCGATGCCCCACTGTCATTCAGAAAACGAGCAAGATCGACCACCTCTGGTTCCTGTGTTCAAACATAGTGACAAATATAGGGCATAAAATAAAGAAGGTCCCAAATTCTAGGTATCATGCCATATCATAACCAGGAATCAAAACCTCACTGATATGCTTCAAATCATTACTTTGGCCACATTTGAAAGCAGAGTTATTCCATCTGCCATGGATGCTGCCATCATAAGAGTTTCAGTTGCTCCAACACTCGGGTAATCAAGTCGGAATCTGCCCCCAACCAATCCTTTGCCATTTGCAGTATGTGCCCACACTTTCCCATCCCTGCAACATTGCAAAACAAAAGCTCATATAACCGGCAAACAGTTTGCCATAGTCAATCAACAAAGATCTAACTAAGAAAATAGAAGCGAATTTACTGTTACTACTTGCCTCAGCTCAACAACAGCACCAAGAGCTCTTAACCCACGAAGATGGAGGTCGACAGGTCTGTTTCCAATATTACAGCCACCAGGCAAGGCTACAACAGCTTCACCAAACCTGGCCACCAATGGCCCTATAACAAAAAACCCACCTCTGATCTTCCTCATTTCCTCCAAATCCACCTCCACTTTCCCAACTCCATCACTGTTAACCATCATTTTCCCATCAAAGGATTCAACTTTAGCACCCAAAGAGCTCAAGATGGAAGCCATGGCTTCGACATCCGAGATATTGGGAACGTTGTGCAGAAGTGAACTGCCTGAACAGCAGAGGGTGGCTGCTAAGAGAGCCAAAGAAGAGTTCTTGGAGCCACTTATGGTAACGTGGCCCGAGAGAGTTGCAGGTCCTTTGATTTTGAAAATGGGGTCAAGCTTGGTGTTTTGTGTGGACTTAGGGAAATGGGTTTTCTGAGAAGAACAAGAGGGAACCAAGGGTTTTGGGAATATGGTGATGTTGCAAAAGAGAGCCATTTTCGCAGTGCCTTTTGGGATCTTTTTCGGCCAATCTTTGATTGGTTTTATGTCGTTTTGATACTCTTTCTCTGTCGGTGTTTTTTGTTGTTTTGTCAGGTTTTTCTTTTTATCTTTTTTTCTGGAAAAAGAAAGGACAAGGCGACGATATGACTTGAATGTTGGAAAATTGTTTGTTTTCTCACATTTGGCTGGCTTAGATCTACTAATCAAGTTTAAGAAGTTAAATCCTGGGTTAGAGTAAAAAACTCTCTCCTCAGTTGGAGAAATTATATCATGGGTGATTCCCACCACGTCATCCATGGGACCAACCACTAAAAACCATCCACTTCATCATTATTTTCCATATCATTAATCTAATAATAGAATAACTTCCAAAAAACAGTTTTTAAAATGACATGGAAAAACTTTAGTGAAGATTCATTGGTTGGAAAAAATGACATGGAAAAAACATGGTGAAGTGGGTGGTTTTTAGTGGTTGGTCCCATGAATGACGTGGTGGAAATTACCCATAATATAATTTTTCCCTCAGTTGACAGTTCAGTCCTCTCTTCCTTCTAGATGGCGCTGTCTCTGTCGGTTATTTTTGTCGAGAAGTAAGTCCTTGAGTTGTCCCCAGATGATGACTCGGCGGTGGCTTGGAAGTTCATGGAACGTGGTCGAGCATGGATGCTCATAAAGAACCGCCTCCATCCTCGTCCTTACGATCATACATTTCTCCGTAAAATTTTATTTTCAACACCTTCGGAGCCGACTCGAGCTCGAGTTCCATCTACTTATTAAGAATTCGAGTTAAGTTTTAGTTTAAATTTAATTAAATTAAATTTTAATAAAATTAAATTCGAATATTTCGTGATTTTTTTTTATTTCCCATTTTTTTGGGTGATTAAAATATGGATGACGGCACTAAATAAAGCTAATCTCAAGATACACCTTCCACCTAACAAATCTGTCCAGTTCGATACAAATTTGAAATGTGATTTGGGTCACATGCAACGAGAAAATACTTTAACGTATTTTTTTTGTTTTAACTTATCTTATTTAATTTATTAGTTGATTAATTCGAATAAAATACTACACAGATTTATTATGAAAACGATCATCTTAATTCAAATACTTTATTTACGGTATTAGTATTCATACATTTAATCTTGTATAAGAGATTTATTGCGTCATCTTATTAGATCAATTTATTGTTGGTTTAAATAACATTAATTTTATTATTTATATATCATATAAAAATATACTCCGATCGTTTATTTGAGCACGTGGATCTTGTTTTGCTTTGCTAAGTGAGGATATAAGTATTAATTAATAGATAAGGACATGTCTCTCTTTTTTAATCAGAAAGATAAGGAATATCACTAATTCCCACCGAAGTAGGGACATATAATTAATTCCTATTTCCCACCGCAGTATCTTCGGGTTATAATTAGTTAAAGAAAAATTCTATAACGTGCTATGGATACCGTTGAAAATCATTGAACATAATTAAATTTATTAATAAAAATTAAAATTTTAAAGACTCAACATATAATTAATAATTACTTTTAGAAAATTTAATTTAATTAAATTATATATATATATATATATATATATATATTAACTTTTTGATTTTTTAATAAAAGTAAACTACATATTTAATACCTCATATATTTTTATATTTTTGTTTTTTACCCAAATTAATTTTTTATAATATTATTTTTCATCATTTCCTTACAATTATTATACATTTACCTAATAATTTACTTCTTGTTAGTTGTTATTACCATAGATGGTTATGATTTAATTATTTATTTATTTTTTGTGTTGTAATGATCGGAGGAATTTATTGAAATGAGGTAAGAAAAAAACTAAAAAATAAATGAAATTCATATGTTTACGTTTAGGGGGTTAAATTAAAAATAAACCATTTTAACATGCATCATCAATTAAAAAAAATAAAATTAATGATTCAGTGATCAAATTATAACGGCTTAACTATGAAATAAGTGTTCAATTTTTTTTTTTTTTTGCAATAGGTGCCTAAAGTTTTTTTTCTTGAAATAGGTGCCCTAGTTTACTTTAAAACAAGCCAAAAACAAACTTTAAGTATCTATTTCAGCCAAAAAAAATACTTTAGACACCTATTGTAAAAAAAGACATAGTTTGAACACTTATTTTGTAATTTAGCCAATTATAACAAATTAATAAAGAAAATAATCTTTTTCGAATTCAATAGTCAAAATTGAACAAGATCAAAACAAAAGTGACCAGACTTATAATTTACCCGTAACTTTATCTTCGAATTCTTTTCAATTGTCTTTTACGTTCCTTCCAAACATCTTTTAAATTTTCTTTTCAAACAATAATTATAGAAAGTTAAATATAAATTATCTTTCCCGATAAAAATATTACAAATTCACTATTTTTTTCACATCTTTTAATTGATCAAATAATTAAAAATTATATTTGTTTTTTTTATTTTATATGAATGCAAATTCTAACATTTATATTAAAGAGAATTAAATAATCTAAATTTAGCAATTAGCTAAAATAATTTTTTAAGGATTACTTGAACCTAATTTTAGTACAAATTTTTAAAATAAATTATTTCGATTAGGTTACGATTCACAGTTTTTAAGCAAAATTGATTAACCATCTAATTTATTATATACAATATTTCTAAATTTTATGCATTACAATATCTTATAGTCTAATGATTTTGATAACTTCTAATTCTTTTTAAAAGTTTTGGCTATGAGTAGGATTAATAGGTGTGAACTTTCAAATTTTGACTTTCCAGTTGTTTTTACACTTTTATCACAACCGAGCAATTATTAAATTTATCATATTATCATATTCGATATTTTAATAAACAAAGTAATAAAAATCATTTACAAAATCAAATATTTTGGTTAACTGGTTAATCGATTATCTGATTTAATTGATATAATATAAAACGAGATTTGAATAATATGAATTTACCAAAATAATTTTGTAAAGATTAATCGAATTATTTTATTTGTATAAATATGTCATTTGAGAGTCGCCAAAATATGAACAATTCAAAATGTTAAGTTATTAAATTAAAAAAATCTCCCGTGACCAAAATAAAAGTAAGAAGAAAGTTGAGTGATGATTAGTGTAATTTACCTATTTTTTATTAAGAAAAAACGAAAAGTATCGTTAGCTTCTAACGGAAGATATCGGGAGGGACCATATTGAAAGCAAACTAAAAGTTTGATGATTATATTAAAATAGAATTAAAAGTTGAGTGATCTTATCAAATATTTTAAAAATACGATGACTAAATAATCCTTCTTAAAAGTTCGATGAATATTTGTATAGTTTACCCAAAAATAATTCAGATTGTAAATAAAAAGTTTGAATACTTTAGTGCTTATTTGTAATATAAGTTGTTTTTTTAATTCTTACATTTTCCCTTTCCATCTCTCAATTCGCAAAAGCCCTAACTTTTTTGCTTTTGCTTAATCAATCGATCCTCGCCAATGGCTAATAGCAATCTCCCTCGAAGAATCATCAAGGTTCCTCTTTTGATCTCCGTTCGGTCCTTTTCGATTTCTCCGATTTGTTTGTTTCCCGAGGAACCTCAAGAAAATTTTAATTCTTTTACTTTTTTTTATTTTCCATGTTCTGCTGTTTTTTCTGGGTTTCTAGAATTTAGTTTGATAGCTGAAATGTTTAAATTTTGATGAATCAAAAGCCTCAGCTAATCACTTTAAGACCATTTCTTTGATTGAAGAGCTTCCCCCTTTATTGTTTGAATTTTTAAATATTTTCTTGCTGTAAATTCGCTTTATTTTTCTTTGATCTAAACAGGAAACTCAGCGTCTCCTCAGTGAACCTGGTGAGTACTTTGCTTTTCTTTTTCCTTTTTCGAAAAATTCTTGTTGAATTGTGTTTGGTGGCAGTGGTTTTGTTTACTCTTTTAAATGTTATGAGCAGAGAAAATATTGCTTTTGAGTTTTTTTTCCCTTTTACTGATAAATAAAAGAGTTTAACTGGAATTTTGGATACAGCTCCAGGAATTAGCGCTTCACCGTCCGAGGATAATATGCGGTATTTCAATGTGATGATCCTTGGCCCCACACAGTCTCCGTATGACGGTATTGGATTTAAATTTTCAGTCTTTAAGTTGATTTCAATATGTTTAAAGTAGTTAATTTTTTTACGCAAATAGATATTTTGCTTCATTTTTTTCCAACTTTTTTTCCAGCTTTGAAGAGAGAGAGAAAATGCAGCCATGTTTAAATGTTTGTCTTGAAATTCAGGTCCAATTAGCATGCTTCTTAGGCTTTTGTAATGCTTAGTATGGTTATGAAGTTTCATTTTTGTTAATATCTCATTGCACTTTTTTTAAAATTTTTTTGTTTTAGTCTGTACTTAATATTGCTCTTTTGCATCGGACATGATACATTTTCTTGTTTCGAATATTTATTCAGGTGGGGTTTTCAAGTTGGAACTATTTTTGCCCGAAGAATATCCCATGGCTGCTCCCAAGGTAAACAACTTTGAGTCATTTTTAATTCATAGCATGGCTTTCCTGTTTCTCTATGGCATATGGTAAACACAAAGGTAAACAACTTTGCGTCTTATGATCATTGTAATTCGAAGTTGGTTTGCAGTCTTAGTTTTGGAAATTTCAGTTTCTGCAGAATTTGTTGTCTATTATTGGGTCGGGTGTGATTAAATGTCTATTATGTATCTTTCTCCTTTTGCTTTTATGAACTGTTGATGGTATATAATTGCTTGCTTTGATGGCATAATCTAAAGGAAAACGTTGAAAGGTATGGCATCTGCACTGATTTTCAGAAAGTCCTTGTTCTGACATCAATGCAACAGTCTATACCACCTAGGTTGCCGATTCTTTGCTTTAAACTTTGGATATCTTACTTGATGTATACTACCTAGGTAGCCACTTTTACTTGGGAAGAAACTTTATTCTCAAGGATGCCTTTGCATCTTATTAGTTGTGACTTGTGAAGAACAAACTCTGGTCGGTAGTAATGATCTAATTTGTGTTTGATCTCCAAACTGGACTCTATGGCTGATATGATGGAATTCGAGACTTCTGTCATAATGTGATTGAGAGTTAGTTGTCTGGTTTCCAAGATTGGGACTTCATGAGTGTAGTATGTTGTAGAATTGCTAATTGACAATAGTTGGCATTTCTGCATCATTTTATCGTTCCCCTCTATTCTCTCGGCATGGTTTCATTACCCATTACTGTTGTCCTTTTTGATGTAACAGGTTCGGTTTCTAACAAAGATATATCATCCTAACATTGATAAGGTTGGCACCTGTTTATTCTTTTGTCCTTTATTTTATGGTCTGAAAAGGTGTACTTTCTTGGCTCTTAAGGGTTTGATCTATCTTTCAGCTCGGAAGAATATGCCTTGACATTCTCAAAGACAAATGGAGTCCAGCTCTCCAGATCCGAACCGTACTTTTAAGGTATTGTAAGATATTCTGAGATATAAATCTGGTGTACATATATAAATCTTGGCTTCCTGAAAGAGATTTTAAAAAATATTGCCAGAGCATTTGATTCTGAATGCTGAAGCTGTTACTATCTTTAGTTATAGTAGCAGTCCTGTTTCAAGTTAATACCGGCATTATCATGTTTATTTCAGTATTCAAGCACTTTTGAGTGCTCCAAATCCCGATGATCCACTCTCTGAAAACATTGCGAAGCACTGGAAAACAAACGAGGCTGAAGCTGTTGAGACCGGTAAACAGTTTCCTTAGATTGGGATTAGTTGCTTAAATACTACTACAATCAAATGATGACAAGGTTCCATTCATATAATCTTATCGTCCCTTAATTTTTTGCAGCAAAGGAATGGACCCGTTTATACGCAAGCGGTGCATGAAGACTGGTCAAAATCAGTCACCCTCGTAAAATAACATCGTATGCAATGTAATCTAAAATTTGGAAGAATAGATGTTTGAAAAGAGTCTGATATTCACAAAAGCTTCCAGTTGCTACTGGCTTAACCGTTTTCGGGTTGGAAGCAGTCTTTGAAGTTGTATGATAATATCCATTGTTGTCTGAAGCTCTCAAATGCTAAACTAAGGATTATTCTTCAAATACAGCTATTTTCTTTCTTTTTGATTTTGGTTATTTATCAGGCAAAGAAGTTTTATCCATGCAGGGATGAATATTGTCGTAAAAATAGTTGTCCCCACGGTTTAAGCATCTGTCGTCATTACAATTTTTTAACTCGGTATGTATGTGTGCATGTATAGAGTGATAAAGCAACTTTGGGTTCTTGAATTTAGGGTAAACTACAACGGAGGTCACTTAATTGTGGGAAAGATTATATTTGGGTCACTCAATTATTAAAAGCAACATTTGGGTTACTCAATTATTAAAAGCAACATTTGGGTCACTTAATTATTAAAGGTTACATTTGGATTATTTAATTATGGGTAAGATTATATTTGGGTCCCCTTCATATTAAAAAAGTATATCAATATGTGTATTAGATTGATTAATGATTTCAAATGAATTACTCTAAGATTAACGAGGGTATATAAGCGATTTGAAAGAAAGAAAAAAAATACTAAATTGATGTATTTTTTTAGGGTTTTATTTTGATGCACAAGCTGTGTAAATTTTTTTTACACAACCCTTTTATAAAATTTAAAATTTAAATCACAAACCCTAGCAACCTAAAACCTAAACCCTAAGCCCTAAACCCTAAACTCTAAATTCTAACCATAAACCTTAAATTATATACCCTACATACTAAACCCCTAAACCCTAACCTAAAATCTTAAACCCTAAACCCTAAAATTAAAGGGCTTGTGTAAACTAAAGTTTACACAAGCTTGTGCATCAAAGTATTTTCCATTTTTTTAAATACGAAGGGTGACCCAAACGTAACATTACCCATAATTGAGTGACCTAAATATAACCTTTAATAATTGAGTGAGCCGAATGTAACTTTTAATAATTGGGTGACCTAAATGTAACCTTACCCATAATTGAGTGATCTCCGTTGTAATTTACCCTTGAATTTAACCATCCCCTCCAACTTGAATAGATATACGTGCTTGTATGATATACATAGGGTTAATTGTAGTTATATTTACTTAATTTTGGTGAAATATAATTATTATTAAGAAAATTAATTAAAGTTATATTAAAAAACTTCAGGGATAATTTTATCTCATAGTCGTCTAAAATCAGTAATGTTGTATCTCATTTTTAATTTTATCATTTTAGTCCTTGAGAACCTTTAATCAATAATCAGTTACAGAGTCAGGATTTAAAGTTGAAGGGGGCAAAACATAAATTTTGAAAGATAGGGGGTAAATTTATAATTATCCCAAAATTTCTAAAAAAATATAAAAAATTAAAAGATAAAAAAATATTTCCCGTGCGGGGGCACAGCCCCTCCCAGAAGCTTCCCCCTCCCAGGAGCTACTAAGCTTCGTCACTATATACAATGTATTGATATGACAATTCATGTATAAATAATGATATTGTAGAAGGATTTGATTAATTTTTAATTGAATTCAAAAATTAAATTAATTTTTTTAAAAAAAATTGCTTATCCTTAGTTGAGGAAAAAATATAATTTGGGAAAAATAAATTAAATAGTCAAATTTGTTGAATGAACCAAATAGATTAAATCATAAAAGTATTGTTAATTGTTGACATTTAAACCCATCGAATGAAGGCTTACTCCATTGATCATAACAGTGTTTATGCTGATTGAAAAGTGGATAGAAATAGGGGGGGAAATAATGGCAGATTTCCGAAAATTTTAATTTTATTGCTACTTAAAACATCAAAATCCGGTCTTCCTTCTGCAGCTTTTGTTCTACAGAAACTCAAAATGTCTCAAAACACTATAAATTGATGCCCAAAAATTCTGGCTCCCTGACAGTGGTTTCTGCAAACTAATACTTTCTTGCCGCTCAAGTCAACTACTGTCTATACTCTTCTTTCTACTGACTGCCACTCAGACTCCGCTTTTGGTTTGGTACCGGCTTCATTGTCACTGTAAGCGCAGTCAAATTGAGTTTCTTGACATGTTTCGACTCTAAACCTGTCTTCCAGTTCAGTCAAGCAACGGTTATGCTCATCAGTCGGCTCTCCCATTACATGGATACCTAATCTAGTAGTTCCGGTGGTAACTCTCAAGGCTGTTTTTCCACAAGGATCCTCTCCACCAGCATAAGTGATTTCAGCATTGGCTTCCTTAACGGATAGATCGCCTACAGGGTGAATGACTGCATCAGTTGATTCTCTATACAAGGGCTTCTTAAGCAATATAGTTCCAGGAAACACCATCAAGTTGATCTTTGTTAGCATTTTTCTTTCATCATCCTCCACCGGCGTGAAGCCAAAACCCTTGGTCCATGTTTCCACTAAATTCGGAATAGCAGTTATAATCAGCTTTTCAACCTTGAATGAGATGAGCAACTAGTGGTAGCATTGATCCAGATGATGAACAACGAAGAAATTTGTCAGAAAATAAGAGGAAAAAAAACATTAGTGATGATATCTATCAACTGTTGGGAATTTACAAATTTAAAATGTTAAATTCAAGAAGAAAAAAAAAAACTTGTGCATAAAGTACCTCTTCAATAAATGTCATAAGGCGTCGACACATTCCTTGACGACGATAGTTGCTGCAAGTTGCAATAAGGGGCATCTCTGCTACTGTTACCCCATGAATCCTAGACCAAATGGCAGAAAAAGACCGAACGTAAACAGAAATGTTCACCATATGGGTCCCAAACTGATTAAAATATTTAAATCAGATAATCTGAGTTTCATTTTCGAAAGCTTAACTTTGATAAATAAGTACTTTCACCTCAAACTATCTTAATACTCTATATACTCAGATTCGGGTGTAAGTGGCTATACAAATATATTCAACTTTTTTCTTATTTTTCCATATATTGGTAGGATCCTTAAAGGGTTGTATCCTCGTACACTTGTTTGTACTTGTATTTTACTCCGAATGCATCCTATTTCTTAAAACATCATAGCAAAAGCTAAAAGGACATAGATGCTAAATATTCTCACTATATAAGGCATTACATAACATACTGATTTGTTTTGAGTTGTTAAAGAAAGTACTGAAATATTGAATAACTCCGTACAACATCAATACTACCTGATGGATGCTACAGATATCAGCAAGTCATCCTTCTCCAAGATAAGAGTATAAAATCCAAAAAAATTAAGGCGTGCAAAATCCGACCTGATCATTTAAACAACAAAAGGATCATGAATCATAAGCAGCCTTGCAAGCAGGAAATGAAAAATTACAAACAGCGTAGAACAAGACATGTCTACGCACTGGATGACAATGAAAGTAAGAGCGCAAAAGGAGTGAAAAGGAGGAAATGCTGAGTAGAAATGTAAAAGCCAAGGCTATAACATTGAAGATAATAGATGAAAAGGAAATTTATCAAAAGAAGAAAAAAAAACTGGGTAACTCACCCCCAACTGTACAAGAGTTGGGGTATCATATCTACCCCCGTTCTTGGATCAACCATGGACTGAAAGCTTTCTTCCATGATAGACAAAGCGACAGCCAATTTTGAGTTGCATTCTGCCTTCAGGGCAAGCCTTTGAGGGGAGTAAACTTTTTGATCTTCGTGAAAACATTTAAGAAGTGTCCAAGAAAAGCCATCAAAGAGATGATTAATCATCCCAAGACGAGAACTAAGACCTGAATATAGCTGCAAATACCAGTGAACCTTGCATCAGAACTTAAAAGACAGATAATGTGGAAAATGCCAGGCCACACAAGACAGGGCACAAAGCAACCATTTAACAGTTGTAGCTAAAGAATCATGGTCAGCATCTATGCGAAACTGTTTGCCATTTAGGTTACAGAAATGGCTATAAAGTAAGAATTAAAGTACAATAGATCATTCAAAACCAAGATCTTTTGTAATGGCAAAATGGAACACTTTAGTTGATATGAATTGCATACATTGTCAAGTTCAAAAGCTGAGATGCAGCCTAGCTAAAAATGCAACATATTTGTTAATGGAAATAAGTATAACTAAACAAAAGTTAGCCTAGCGGACAGAAAAAAATTGAAATCCGAAGTGGTAAGCAAACAAGATAAGGAACAGAACTTCAAACTGACAATAAACTAGAGAATAACAAGACCAGACCAAAGAAATAAGCCATGAAGACAGAAGAAGATCATAAATAGTCACAAAGACATGATAGTTGGAAATTTCCCTGATTACCCAACAAAAGCTGCAAAAATAGCATTTATTATGCAGCTTATGTAATACAATCGAAGTGCAGCTTTAAAGGCCAGTTTTCTTTCAGGGTGAAGTCAGGTCTATCCAGCTCAACTTCATCTTGCAGTGGAATGAGGAAGGGATATTCCATCCCACACCTACTGAATTGTTGATTGAATAAAGAGTAGAATTGAACTCATGTAAAGAATGCTGACAGCATTTTCTATACGCTAATTCAACAGATCTTTGCAACACAATCGGAGTCAAGAAATTTGAGTCTCAAAAATACCTCCTCACAGCTTTCCCCACAAATCCAAGTATGGGAAACCTTTTCTTTGGATTGGCTTTCATCATTCAAGCATTCCTTATGATCTGTTTACAAACATTGTGATAAATCAGAAAAGCAGAATTGGCAATCACCAGAGAAGCATCATAAACACACACACACAAAGACAAAATAAATTAAATGGTAAATGTGTATAATGTCCATAGCTATTTAATGAAACTACTACATTAGGTTTGGAAGTGAATTTACTTTTCTAATGTTTTATGAAACAAAATACACTAACATTTTATTTGAACAGGATTTTCTTTGTTTTGTTCACTGAGAAAACTAAATCCAGAAAAAAAGGGAAAAAATTCTTTCAAAACAGGAAATATTACCCTGCCTCACATCTAACATAAGACTATTTGTCCAAATTATATGTCAAGAAACTGTATACTGTATGTTGTTTGAGGAAAAACTCAATGATCTTTATTTCTTCTGGTAGGATTCCTATATATACACATACCGTTTCCTAAATAACAGAATTAATAAATAAAAGAAATTAGAGAAGAAATCAGAGAAATCAAACTCCTAAAATAGCTCCTAAACAATTTTCCTAAAATAACTTCTAACATCATGTTTTCTCACACCGTCTTCACAAATAGTTTAATCTCTTACAGGAAATGGCATGCTGAAGGGGGAAATTACATTTGCGTTCACACTGGGAACATTTGAATGCATCAAACAAACTTGGAGCCTCTTTATCATTAACAAAATTCCCACATATCCAACAAGTGCAATTTGAGCAATACCAATCACCCTCAGGTAGTTCCTGGAAGCAACAAATTGAAGCAAATGAAATAATTAGAAGCTAAAATAACAAAAATATACTGAAGCAACATTCTTGGAAAGAAAGAGGGAAAAGAAAGTCACAGTATTCTATATTTACTTCATAATAGAGAAGCAAAAGCAAGTCATAAACACAGAGAAAATATTACACAACCTTATAAGAAGGGAAAAAGAATCATTTTTCACTAGTAGTTACGAGCTAGGCGTAGGTCAGTGCCAAAAAAAAAAAAGGAACATTGAGAAAAGGACAAACCTGCATAGACAAGCAAGCTAGATGAAAAGTAGAAGGGCAACTGTCACAACAAATCAGGTCACCACCATCTCCACAGAGACCACAGGAATCATCATTTCGATCATTTTCGTCAGCTTCCACCTTCTGGATCCCATTTTTTTTGGTCTTGTACTCAGCAGACCATGCTTGTAGCTGACATAAAGTGAAAGGCTTACCAGATTCCATGTAAAGATTCAAGCAGGGACGGTTAAACTTGAATCCAGCATGAATCTTAAACTCAGAAACTGATAGCACATTGTTGCAACAATTGCAGGTTATTCCATCCCAGGAAACAAAACCTTCTTTAATGATAACATCATCCTTAGGGTTCCGATATTGAATGACATCATTCAGTGAAATGACCCCAGCTAGGATCAACCATGAGAGCACTGTTCTGGATCCAACATTATACAACTTGATTTCAGTAATATGCTCCCCTCCTTTACCCTTTCCTCGGGGAAGCAACCTGGGACGGCCCCTCTTTCTCTTGGGCTTGGTCTGAGCTCTAACTTTAGAGGCCTTCATTGTATATCTGGTAGCACCCAAGCTCAAGTCTTTGTTTCTTATAATTGCAGAAACCAGCAGATCATCATCTTGAATTTGGCATTTAGATGATTTCTTCTTTCTACTTTCAGAACCATCACGCTTACCACAAACCCTTTCAAACTTCGAGCCTTTTTTCTCCACATGATGTAAGAAAGGCCCAAGAGATGAGGACTTTTCTAGGCTTCCCTCAGTTTCAAACAATTCTTGGACCTCTTTTGAATTTAATTCAGCCTGGCATGAGCCAACATCTTGTTCACTCATATCAGGAGGAGAACATAGAACATCACTTTGATATGCTGTTGTCAATCTTATTTCAGATATCTTTCTACATCTCCCGCGTGTCTTCTTTTCCAAAATAGCATGTTGTGAACAGTTTTTATGGTTTGTTTCAAACTTCAGAGCTTCAGCAGACTTCTTGAACTGATCTTCACCGTCCCCAGACTGAATCAGGCTATAAGTAGGGTAGCTTGGACGGTCATCCAGTAAATGCTGTGGAAGATTTCCGACATTGTCAGCATCTAGAGCTCCAGATGTTTTATCTTTTTCCTCCAGAGAATCCACTGATAAATCTCCTGGAATCTCATTAGGAATTTCCACATTGCACAAAGACATTTGTTTACCAGAGCTAGGAGAAACTGTGTTGCTATCTTGGTGAGGAGAAGCAGATTCAAAACCCTGAAGCATGTCAGTAACATCTCTAGAAGCAACATGATCAATACATTTAAAACTACCTTGCTGGTCATAGGTGCTACCTGATCCACAAGCATGTGATGAAGCCATATGCAAACCTTCGACCTCGCAACCAAAAGTTTCTAACCTGTTAGTAGTATCTACCAAACATGTACCTTCTTGTTCAGCCATATTAGATACATATTTCAGATAATTTACATCCCCGCTACTCATTTTACCATAGAATTTTGACAAACTTCCATTTCCAGACAGCTCATCAATGGAATCAAAACTCCTCTCGGGAGCTGTCAATGAACTTTTAGCAGCCAAAGAAAAATCACAATGCTGTATTGGCTTCTTTCCCTGAGAACAGAACTTTCTTGTAGAACCTTTTTTTCTCTGTGTCAAAACAGTATCACTTTTTTTGTTATTTTCAATAACTAAACTTCTTTCTGCTTTAACCTCGTATCCCTTTCTTAATGAACCAATCATCCTATTAATAAATACAACAGTTACAAAGGGATCTAACAGAGTCCAATGTCGAGCCAATGCATTCGTTTGGTTAACTTCTTTCTCGATATTCAACAATGTCTCTAATAGATCTGACCAGAACTGGATCATATCAGTCCATTTCTTACCATCATTTTCCATCATGTAGTTGCATCTATTAGCCAACAAAACCTGACCGCAAAATCTCCAAACTTTAGGGAATTCATAAAATAGCCTCCCATCAGGTGATCTATAAACATTATCCCAATAACTCCTACTGGGTCTTTTATGCCTCTCAATAGACCAGCCTGCTCCTTTTAGTACGTGAAAAACATGGCTCTGCAGAAGAGGACGAGGATCCTTCTTAGACTGCGTTGCCCCAGAAATAACAGAACCGTCCCCTCCAAATGATTGACATAAATTACGTCTTGCCTCAGCACAAAAAGGAGACTCAAACTTCTCTACAGCAGTTTCTGGACTTGAAACAACAAGCTTCGATGCAAAACTCTCCTGAGAGACGGGGGAGGCTATAGCTTTACCTACTACCACTTCTTTCCTTTCACTTGCATCTGAGTCTTGTATTCTGGACTTAGTAACATCTATCTCTTCCATTTCAGCATTTCTGTCCATTTCCACAGAAGAGGATTCAACCAAATGGAGTGTGACTCTCTGGCAAACAGAATTTGTAGGCGTCGAGGGCAAACCACTAACTATTTCCTTCGGCTGCAATGGTGCGCTCAAAGCCTTTTTCTTTTTTGCTTCACCCCTGGAAACTTCACCAGTGGAAAACTTCATTCGCTTGAAACTCACATTCTGGTCCTCTCTCTCTGCCGCAGAAAATCTCTCAGGAAAGCTTCCTAATGCAGAAACCCAACCACAACTCCCATGTGTTGTATTGGTGTCCTCCTGGCATAACTTTTTTGAGCAAGACCGGCTTGTTACAGCTGAGTTTGCACTGTTAGAACACGGCGATGCTTCTGGATTCTTGCTATTCTCGAAATCAACAGCTCCAACAACAAGACACCTTTTACTTGTGCTGTCAGTATCATTTCCAACGAAAACTTCCGTAAAATTGCTGTGCTCATCTTGTGACCCCTCAAAACCATCATCGTGCAAATCTTCAAAATCTGTACTGATTGACATCTCTTCTAAATGCAGTTTCGCTTTGGCTAATCTATATGCCAGCAATAAGATCAGGCATTAGATATTTTCCACCATAACAAATGCTTAAATAATCGTAAAACCTAAATAATCTTAAAACCTTAAAAAATAATATTAAATATTTTAGGGGTATGATGAGATTTGCTAATTCTGCGATAAAGTGGTAGCATAAGTGAACGTTAAGTCAATGAAGACAAAACCATAAATACGAAAAAAGCAAGCCATAAGTAACCAAATAGAAAAACCATTAAGAAATCTAAAACGGACGAACAACCTAAGAGCATATTACAGTTAGATGTTTATGTTCTACATAAAGGAATCATATGAGACAATAGCAAAGAAAACTACCAAAAGTTCCTCCATTGAGACTCAAAAGGCACTATAATCCATTGAATGATGATCGGTAAACAGCATGTCTTTGCTGAACCAATGCAATAGATAGTAAAGTAACAATAGCAAAGATGCATGGAAAAGTAAAACAAACAAAAATTGAAAGAGTAAAACAGCATTATTTCTCTCTATCTTTTTCTTGCTTTTAGAATGTGTTCGTCGCACATCACCATCATCAACTAACCTTTAACACAAGACCAAGAAGAGTGGGATCCCATCCACTTCGAGTGGTATGCAAAGACTCCAGTTATAGAATTGTCTTTTGCTGATGAGTCCATTTAACCACAAATAAGGAAAACATATTAGCTCAAATAGACATGCAGTAAAGATACAGCCATGCTCAAGGAATGTTTGCACTCCACCAGGCAGCATAGGGAACAACAAACCATCGAAGTATACATCAACAATTATTAGCCATGACCTAATTCTTCCTTAACCTTATTACTTAATGCTACTTTCCAAAACAAGGTTATCCTTCTATTAAATTTATTCTCCACGCCAAATGCATGATATTAAAGCCAGAAGAAGTGGCAAATGTTGCCACATTTTAAAGACAACATGCTCAAATATAACCGCCAAGTGATCTTATTGACTTAAGAAAAAGTTATAAATGCACCTGCCATTCCACTTGTCTCATATCAATTAATATATAAATATATATGAACGATGATAGCACTCAATCAATAACACGATCATTAATTTCTATAATTTCGATTATCTCCCAATTTGGAATGTGGCAACACCGCATTGGTTATCATCGTGACATGCATAAATATTTCAGATGACTTCTTAAATATGCAAATCAATCCATAAAAGGATTCTTAAAGCTTTTCCCAGTATCATACTTGAGTTCTTGATAGTTTGTTCCATACATAAAGATTTCAAAAGTTTAAATGCATTATTAACTTAACATACAGTTCAAATTATACACTCTTTTCGTGAAGCTTCTAAAGCATTTCCCAATCCTCACTTCTCTGTTTTTTACTCAAAAACAATGAGCTAGATATAGAAGATTGACAAGGCGACAAACTTCTTTCGCGCCAAAAATGCCAAACAATTCAATTTGACACAAAGTTCAAATCCAAACCTATATACTTGGATGTCATTTCCTCATTTTTGCACTAGATATAACAGAAATATTCTATCATTATTGTCATTATCATGCACACGTACAGTTCGAAACAAACGACTAGCCTCCTACTTTCAGCTCATGAGAAAAGAAGCCGTATATCACAAAAGAAATAGAAAATACAGGAAATCAAAATACTCATACTCTCACTGCAACAAAAAATCCAAATTCGAAACACAATCAATACAGAGAAGTACTTGCACCGTAAATTAGAATATCAAAATGCTCATGCTCAGCAACTTCAGCACTCTTTCCTCTACTAAAAATTAATAAATTCTATATTATAAGAAAATCATTGAACCCTTCCCAATTTCATCCTGCCTCAAAAGGAAATGGACTGAAATTAGAAATATATATATAAACATGCATTTAAATTATGCCATTATCAAGAATTGCAGAACCAAGTAATGCATCAGCTAAAATAAACGGCAGTTGCAATTTTGAATTTCTTTTACGTTTTAGTCAAAATTCTTAATTTTTCATCACAATTTATCATGCATCAAACATTAACCTGATTTAAATGAAAAAAAAAAACAAAACAAAATCATCAGAAATGCTAAATGAAATGAAAATCAGAAATATTCTAGGACCCAGAAAAGCAAACAATATTCAGATCAAAACCCAGAACCCTAAATCAGAAGAAAAAAATCACATACATTAATCCAACACCAAACTTTTAAAATTTCATCCAAAAAAAGAGCTCACCTCTATAATGCATGTTCTGATCAACATGCAAAAGTAGAAGAAACTTCAATTTAGGGTTGAAGGGCTGAGAAACTGAAATACTTTCATCTAAAAAAGCAAAAAACAAAAAGAGAATCTTAACTTAAAGATATTCTAAAAAGCAGGAAATTAGGCTTTTGTTTTTTCCTTTTTTCCTTTGGCTTCATCAGCTTCAAAATACAAAGGATGCCCCAAGTTTTAAAACTGATGAGGCTTTGAAAAACCCGAATAGTGCTCCACTCTGTAACAGATGGCAATGGCAGAAAATTAAATTAAATTAAATTAAAAGAAGAATCCTCCAACCGAGCTTATATGTCATGTAATCTGTACTTCTCCCTCTCCACTTTGCTTTTATTATTATATTTTCAGTTACCATTTTAATTGTATAAATAAATAAACCGCTCCGATTAATTAAATAAGATTCACACATGTATATAGTATAGATATGAATAATATTTGCAGTTACAATTAAATATAACATCTTTGGGGGTGATAAATGCGTAATATTGTAATAATTTTCCTTCAACTGACATGGGTACTTAAACAAACTATAATAATACATGAGAATATCCAGTAACTCGACAATGGCGGAGTTGGAGGCGACGGCAGTGAAACATGGCACAAGAGGATTATTCAACGATAAGAAGAAGCGTGCAAACCACCAAACCCAGAAATTAAATGGAGGAAAAAGGAAAGTGGGGTGCCTATGGTTTTATGTTGAAAAAGGAAACTGGCGGGATTGATTGAGCATGCTTAAAGGCTCAAAATCAATCTTCTTATTTATGCTCCTGTTCCGAGCAGTTATAGCCAATAGATAAAGCAACTTCCATCCGTGTTCAGTTTTTCTTACATGGCGATCTCATTTTCAGCTTTGACAGTGGAACTCGCATTCTGAATCTTTTATCACCAAGTGTGGCAGGAATAATAAGGTACAACTCAGGGCAGAAAATCAGAACTAGTAACATACCCATTTGATAACTAAAATGATACAAAACCATGGAATTTGTTTATAAGCTACTGTGTAATAACATCACAAAAGAGTGCAACAGTTTTGAAGAATATCCAACAGGCTTTCTTGTGATTTTACACGTACATACTAGTTCCATAAAATCATGGGAAGAAACATTAAAGCTCTCTCTATATAAAAAAAAAAAAAACATCGGGGATTGCTTCCTTTTGAATATGAATATGGTAATTAGATGAGAGGCAAAAGCTCAAAGTGCAAAGCATCCACTAAGCCACCCTGTGACAAGAGCAGGAAAGTAAAAGACTGAACATAACTGGAAAACTGTGAAAGCAAGAGCAGGAACAAAGCAAGTCCATGATCACTTTGAACAAAATTTTCTTCATGGATTAGAGTCTCTTCCTCTAAGGAATACATGATAACGAAACCTGAATGAACATATCAGCCAAAGGAGTAATAGAAGCTAGTGAAGGGGAAACCACCTTCTGCCTGATATACCATACTTTGATTTTGTTTAGAGGAACAAACATATTTGGAGCTTACTCTTTTAGTCTTGCATTATATGAGAGAAAGGATGATGAGACTGCCGGAACCTTTGCAGAAATTGGTTCTGCTCTTCTGCTTTTGGCTGCTTTGATCTGCTCCGCAAGAGAAACTTCACTTTGCATTTTCTCTTTCTTTATAAGCTCTATATTCAATTTCTCCAGAGCTGGGATATGCGCCCTGTCTCCTTGAATACTGACTTGACTACTTATGGATTTCTTTTTGCGGATCTAAGGATGGAAGTTATTATCATAGAGAAAATGAGTTAAGCAACCATGGAAATAAGTGACTTATTACAGGCCAACCACTAATACTAGTTCTATCAGCTCAAGTCCTACGTAAACTACATGTCTCTAATTCAATAGAACGACAACCATAAAAACATGGCACATATTCAGGCAATTTTATCCATTCTCTGGGAAACTATAGAATTACATGTTACTTTCTGAAACAACCTTATTATTTATGATTGACCAAAAAAATTAGAGTTATGAACCTATCCACAAAGAACGTCAAGTTCCATGCAATGACATCTATTCACAGGCAGTAATTGCAACGTTAAATTGCTGCAGATAGGAGGGTTCGAATCTAAGTCTTTCTGAGGTTTCTTACCATTTGTAATCTCTGCTTAAGTTTCCACCCTTCCTGGTCTGCCACCTTCTCATCTTTCTTTGATTTTTCTTGCATCCTTCTCTTCAGTTCCCTTGCTTTCTCTTTCTCTTCCTGCTCTTTTTTCTTTTGAGCAATTCTTACTAACCTTTCTTCTCTTGCTCTTTCCGCTCTTACCTTGGCTATCTCCTTTCCCTTGGCCTTTTCTGTAGCCCACCGAAGCTGTTCAAGAGCTATTTCTTGTTTTATCTTGTCATAGCTATCCCATTCCAGCTCCGCCTGATCACTCCCTCCTTTCCTAGCAGCTTCAGCTATACTTTTCATCCATGACAGAAAGAATCTCTCCCCTAACCATTTCCATTTCAAACGCTTGCCCCATGCACGCCTCACTGAGGACCCAATTTTTGCTTTGATTTCCTCACTGCAAGAGTTACAATATCCTCTATTTCATGGTCTTTGGAATTGAGGTTTATTGTAAACTTAACATTGTTTCAATGGCATACAAATTCATGCTAAAAGTTTGAAAAGCTCATTCCAAGATGCTTGTGAAGAGAAAATGACTAAGAAAATTGATATAAACTAAAGGGTGCATTTTCAGCCAAGGGTGATTAAAATCACTGACACAATGATCAAAGTTCATATCCTAGCACCATTATTATATTATAAGATATTAACAAATATAAGGCTTAGAGCTGGTCCATTTTTTTTAATTTTAATACATCATCTAGCTGGCCTGTATGCAGTGGGAGCTTTAGCAAACATAATTTTAGTTTGGTCTCAAGTACAATTGCTTATTTAAGCTTTTAGATCTAAGTGCTTTGAATATACCTCTTAAAGTCAAACGTGTGAAAGCAATTCCATGTCTGATACATAACGAAACATCAATAGCAAACAATTTTGTTAAGTTCTTTAAATGCAAAATTACCTATGATTACGGGGATGTTCAGACATCTTCTTCCTAACCTGGAAATCAAGGGATGGGCAAATTTTCAATGAAATCATCAGAAATACCAATAAGAATAATAATAAAGATGGTGATGATGATATCATATTTTCGCTGCCTATAGAAAAACTAGTCTATATTAAAATTGATTAATTCTAAAATTGATGCCCATCAATAGCAACTGACAATGCTGATATAGTGAGAACAACTCTTATTTGTTTGTCAACATATCATGCGTGCTTACCCCTATTTCAAGAATATCCAAGGGAAAATTAAAAACATCCCAAAATTGCTTCAGTCTTATATGACTTCACCTTGGGATCATTCAAGGCTTCTATCGTTCTTTGCTTGATTCGTAAACGCGTCTCTGCAAGATGCAACATTTAAAACCAGGAATTCACTAACCGCATAAGGATTGAAACCAAAGAGATTAAGTTGAACTTTAGAGCACTGTTATTTGTTACCAGCACTGTGTTTCCGGCCTTTGTTCCATGGCACCCTCCCTTTATTTGCCAGTCCTATCTTCCTCCTCCTTTGCTCTTCTTTGTAGCCTTCATCATTAGAGTATTCCTGAGAGCTATAACAACCATATAGCTGAGCCTCCTCACTCGAGCTTTGAACATGTTTCGACTTTATACCATCTTTCGACCAACAAAAGTTGCAAAACATGAATCTTTCCCCTGCACCCAGGGAAGTTTGCAAAGCTCTAACAGGTTGAAGGCTCAAGGAACATCGAAATGAATAAAAAGGAAATGCATTTTTCACAACAAATTGATGGTAGTTTGGCAGCAATATGGTTGGTTGGCAATGCAAATAATCCACCACAGAGGAAAGAGGCCACGAAAGGGTATCCGGAACATGACTTGAATGTGGATGCCCAACATACAGTCTCCTGACATTAACTCAAATGAATCAAGGAATCATCCATATGACGGCCAAATTCTGATAATGTTACCCAAAAAAAGAGAGGGGAAATATCTATAGCATTTGAAACCCAAAATTCAAAATGGTAAATTAAACCTTAAACAACAGGAAATGCAATATAATTCATTCGTATCTACAGAAAAGCTGAACTGTTGTTGACAGAGAGAGGAACTTACAAATGAAAAAATGACATCTCAGATGATCAACTTGCCAGAATCGAGATGAAAGAGCAATGTTATAGGAGTTTATGAAATGGGGTTTGGCTTTTAATGAAGAAATGAGCTTTCAGAGTAGAGTTTGGGAGGGACGGAGATACACTGAGTTGAGTAACAACCAGACGTTGAGGATTGCCTTCTTCTACACATTTACCTATGCCTGCCTTTAAATTTAGGTAAACTACACAGATGACCACTTAACTATAGGTATAGTGTCAAAATGACCACTATATTATTATTTTTTCGGCAAATGTACCACACAACTATTTAAATGGTTTTATTTTAGCTACACGCCGTTAAAAAAAACGAAAAATTTGATGAAATTGTTAAAAAAATTGGTATAATTATACATTTGGTCCTAAATATTTATACAATATATCAGTTTAGTCCTAATTTTAATCTAATAAAATAAATTAATTATTCAATAAGATGGTAACACGTGTCACCACCTGGTTGGAGGTGAAAAATGTTAACGTGGACATTGCTCCCAAGGGGGATCAAAACAGAAACCTTGGAATGCAAGGGGCGGGTGCTTGCCACTAGGCCAAACACTTTTTTGTGCTATAAAATACAATCTTTGATATATATTTAAATAATAGGGTAAACTACACTAGTGATCACCAAACTATAGGGTTGGTATCGATTTGACCACTATATTTTTAATTTTGTCAAATATATCACTTAACTATTTAAATAGTTCTAATTAAGCCACCCACCAAGCACTTTTATACAATATATTTATACAATAGTTATACAAGGGGCACTCGCCAAGCACTTTTATGTGTTATGAGATACAATCTTTGATATATATTTAAATGGTATTACTGCCCAGAAAAATGGAAGAAGAGAAAATGATGTTAGGTGGATTTGAACTTAGAACATTAGAGTGGAAAACACACATGCTTACCACTAAGCTAACCCCATTTCTATGATATAAAACCCAATTTTAATATATGTCATATATGAATTTTAATGCTCGGAAAAAAAAAGAAAATGTGGCTTTAGGAAATTCGAACATGACATATGTGTATAAACATCTAACCTTATTAAATAAACTTAATAATTAAATTAAAGTTAATAATATTTTATATATTTTTTAATTATAGTTCGTGTACTATTTAAAATAGAAGATTTAAAATTATATTAAATTCATTTTGAATTATGTTCGTGGGTTTGGATTCGCTAAATAAATTTAATATAATTTTAATTTTAAAATAATTATATATAATAATTTAATTATTTTTTAAAATATTAAAATTATTAAAGTATTATATATAATTAATTAAAAAATTAATAATTTAGGGAATCCAAACCCACGAACATAATTCAAAATTGAATTCCATATAGTTTTAAATCTTTTATTTTAAATAGTGCACGAACTATAATTTAAAAAATATATAAAATATTGTTAACTTTAATTTAATTAGATTAGATGTTTATACACATATGTCATGTTCGAATTTCCTAAAATCACATTTTCTTTTTTTTCGAGCATTAAGATCCATATATGACATATATTAAATGTTAGGTTTTATATTATAAAAATGGGGTTGGCTTAGTGATAAAAATGTGTGCTCTCCACTCTAATGTTCCAGGTTTGAATCCACCCAACATCATTTTCTCTTCTTCCATTTTTCTGGGCGCTAATACCATTTAAATATATATCAAAGATTGTATCTCATAGCACAAAAAATGTTTGGCCTAGTGGTAAGCACATGTCCCTTGCATTCCAAGGTCCCAATTTCAATTCCCCTTGGAAGTAATCTCCATGTTAGTATTTTTCCACCTCCAATTGGGTGTGACATGTGTAATTATACCAATTTTTTTAACAATTCCGTCAACTTTTTCGTTTTTTTAACGGCGGGTGGCTTAATTGGAACCATTTAAATAATTAAGTGGTATATTTGACAAAATTGAAAATATAGTGATTGAATCGACACTAACCCTATAGTTTGGTGGTCACTGGTGTAGTTTACCCAAATTTATTTTAGGGTAAATTACGCCACCAGTAATTTAATTATAGATCTAATATAAACAAGTCATTTTTGTTCTAAACGTAATAATTTTAGTCATTCGATTTAAATTTTATGACAAATAAGTTATTATGTTGTTAAAATTTATTTAAACAGAATACTTGGTATAATAACGATTATGATCTCTAAAACTTATACAATCTATTAACTTGATCTCGATTCGAAATAATTCAATATATTTAACATCATACCTAAAAATTTTATTGGTGAAGTGATTGTGTCTACTAACAGACCAAGGCTGACTGATAAGGGGAGCATAGTGAGCGACCGCTCAGGGCCCTCAATGCAGTCTAGGACCTTAAAAATAATTATTCTTATTTTTAAAATTTTGTTTTTTTAATTTATTAAATAAATAAATAAATAAATAAATCTAACAATAAAAATAAAGGTAAACTACACCACAAACCACTCAACTATGGCCACTGACTCGATAATGCGACCGAACTTTAAAAAAGTTCAAAACTAACACTGTACTTTAATATGTGACTCGAAAATACTACTTACGCTGTTAACTCTTAATGCCACTGTTAGGTCAAAACGATATCGTTTTGGTGCGGTTTGACGTTTTGCTGGAGGAAAATATTAAAAACATGCACTTAGAGGGCTTTAAATCCTAGACCTCCAAATTCAAAGGCTAAGTCTTAATCACTAAACTAACATAACATTATATACTAATAGTTTACCATAAATATTATATATCCCAAACTAGCTAAGATTTATTTTATGAAATAAATAATACTATAAATAATATTAATATATAAATATATATTATTTGCATATATATATATATATATCAATATATAAAAATAAAAATATATTGTTTTTATATTTTTATATATTATTAATAATATAAATATATATTTTTAAAAATCCAAAATATTCATAAAAATAATATATTTAAATTATTAATAATAATATATATAAAAATTAAACCTTAAATTGTTAATCCACAAACCCTAACCCCAACTCTCAAACTTAAACCCTAAACCTTAGAGTTTAGGGCTTAAGGTTTAAGGGTTTTTTATATATTAATTTTATTAATATTTTTTGTTTTTTAAATAATATATTTATATTATAAATAATATATAAAAATAAAATATTTTTATTTAAATTATATAAATTTATCCATTCGGCTCATGTAACATCCGGGTTTAGGGGTTAGGTGAAAATAATATTTTAATATTATTTGGGCTCGGTTTTATAATTAAAAGGATTCTTCTAAAATTCCGGATTTCAAAAATAATCAATCGAAGAAGGACCAAATTGATTTGATTTCAAATTTGAGAGCCCTTAGAGAATTAAAAGGATAGCCATTCATTAATGGCCTTTTGGGTAATTTACCCATCATCAAATTTAAATCCCCTTTTCCTAACATCTTTCCACTATTCACCCTCTTCTTCATTTCCTCCCAACGTGAAAGAGAGCTCTTCTCCTCTTGTTACTATTCCATTCAAAAAGCTTCTCCATTTCAACTCCGTTTTGCAAGGTAATGGTATTTTTGACTTCCCCTCATCTCCCCCTCCATAAAAGTACTCTTTATTTTCATTTTCATGAAGGTTTTAGAAAATGTCATTTTGGAAAGTTTGGATTAAAGATGAAAGCTTTATGTTATAAAACTAAATGTTTTGATTTAATATGTTTAGTTATGATGTATGGTGGTCAAATGGTATGACATATGTGAATTTTGAATGTTTTTGAACAATTTTCGGATTTGGGTAAACTTGGGGTTTTTGGAGGGTTTTGGGTGAGTTTTGGGGGTTGTTTTAGGTGGGTTTTGATAGGCTTTTGATAGTGCTATGGATAGAGGTTGAATTGGGATCATTGGTGGGTGTAATGGAAGTTGAAAGCATGGTTTTTGAATATGGTTTTGGGGCTATCCGAGTTGGGGAAAATGGAAATTGTTCATGCTTGCAACATGGTATTTTGTGGTTGAATTGCATTCCGGGTTAGTTCCGATGATGAATTATTGATGGTGGATGTTTTGTTTGTGTTTGGGATTGATTAGAATCGAGGTTGGACATCGGTGAAGCATCGGAAGTAAATCCGGGAAATTGAAGGTGGTCGTTTGCTTGATCTTTGAGCTTGGAAGCTTAGGTGAGTGGTTAATTGTTTTAAATGGTTTTAAAATAGTCGGTTCGGGTATATGGACTAGGTTGGGCTTGGTAGACCCACCTAGAGTTAGGGTTAGGGTGGTAGCCTAATCCTAAACTTGATCTAGAGCCTTTGGATGAACTCATGTATGTGGTTGTGTATGTCTCGTATGAAATGTGATATGAATGCTTTTGTATATTGTACTATACATGTGAGTTGAGGCATGAATTGTGATGCTTGAGACATGCATGATGATGGTTGTTGGTGAGTACGTGCTAAGCACAGAATTGATTGGAATGAGTAATGTGAAATGAGTAAATGTTGGCACTAGTATACTTGAATACAAATGATCGATCATTAGGATGTTAGTGTGTACACATGAGTCAAAAGTCGCGCGTGGCCTTGGTGGCGTTGAGTCACCAAGGAGGAGTACGGGTTCGCCCGGAAGTTATATTTAAATATAGTCGGTGATGAGTGGAATCCCATCGACGGGGCGTGAGGATGAGTGGAATCCCCTCCGCGAGACCGGTGATGAGTGTAATCCCACCGTGAGGTAATGTGGTTGTTGGATGTGTGTTCCAACGTGTTTATCCGCGTATTCGAGTCATAGCTAGGTGCCAATGTTAATTGATATGGGTATCAATGTGTTGAGATGTATGAGCTTCAATTGGATGTTTAAATGTGATTATATGTATTGTGGAATTGGGCTTTATGATCATGGCATGTTATATTGATTAATGCTCATGCATCTCTATCTTATGGTTTATGGATCCTTGGTATATTTGTATTTTACCTTGGTTAGATCGTGCTCGGACCCTGCAATGTTGAGGTTTGTCTTTAGAGCTTACCCTCACTAAGCATCATTGCTTACGCTCTCTTTGTTCAACATTGCAGATCCTTAGTTCGCGGGTTGCTCGAGCAAGTGGAGGGCCTCCAAGTGTGGTTGTTGACTTGAGTACATCAAGTATGACTTTTAAATGTTGAACATATAATAGTTTGAGCAATGGGACATGTGTTGTTTTGATGGATAGTTGTTAGTTGTTTAGGAGCTTGTTTAGACTCCTTGATATCTTGCTTTTGTATGGCTTGTGTGGCCATGTTGAATTGTAACCCATGCCTAAATTGCTTACTATGAATGTTAGCCTTATGCCTTAGAGGTTGCCTTTATGTTTGAATGATGTTGTATGAATGCATGATTTGTGATGTCTTGCCTTAGTGTTAGACTCGTCCTAATCTTGTTAAAGCATGCTAATATAGTTGGGTTGCCTTAAGTTTAATTGTTATAGTGTTGTAGAGTGTTTTGGTGGTGTTTTGGGGCACCCTTGTGCCTTAAAACAGCCAAAACGAGTCTGTAGACAAGGGGCGTTTCGAAACGGGCTACCCTATTCCGAAATGATCCCTTTGCAATTGGCCTGCCATTTCGAAACGGATGGGGGTCGTTTCGGAACATTTTTGCTACTGGAATTTTGAGAAATTGGCGAGATAAAGGCGTTCCGAAACAGGCCTTTGATGTTTCGAAACGGTCAAATATCGTTGACCACGAGAAGTTGACCGTTAGGGTCGTTTCGATACAGGTCACCCCTGTTTCGAAACGGTCACCCTATGGTTGACCCTGGCCTGTTGACTAAGTCAAGGCGTTTCGGAACACCCTAAGGGCGTTTCGAAACGGCCTGCTGTAAAGGGCTAAAATGAGTTGTTTAATGTATTGGCTGATTGGTGTATGTTATATTGTTTGTATTTTCCGCTGATGTGCTTCACATAGGATCTAATTATGCCTATAGACAAGATGAAATAAAAAGGAATTTTCTGGGTCGTTAACCGAGGGGAAGCCTTAACGGGTTTCGCTTCGGTTTTCCCCGTGTGGCCCACTCGGATCGGTCATCCGACCAGACCGGGACGAGGGGGTTACAGCTCAACCAAATTATTTTATAAAAAAATAATATTATAAATAATTTTAATATATAAATAATATAAAATATACTATTTACACGTATATCAATAAAAATATATTATTTTTATATATTATTTTAAAAAAATAAAAAATATTCTTAAAAATAATATATTTATATTATAAATAATATATAAAAAAACTATAAATCCCAAACCCCAAAACATAAGGTTTAGCATTTGAAGTTTGGGCTTTATAGTTTAAGGTTTAGGATTTATGGTTTAGAGTTTTTATATATTATTTATAATATATATATATTATTTTTATGAATATTTTTGTAACGTTCGGGTTTAGGGTTCGGGAGATAATCGTGTTTGTTTAAACCGCTTCCGGTTAGGTTAATTTTGAAGCTATTTTAAATGGATAACCTTGGTTTTAATAAAAAGGACAAAATGAGAATTTTGAAATAAAAAAAATAAAGAAAGGGTTTTTGAAAGGCTACCTTCTCCAAAAAAAATCACTTTTCACGTTAAACCTCCCCAAAGCCACATTTCACTATTCCACTGCTCCTAGCTTTCTATCCAAGTGATTTCTTCAAGGTAATTGATTCTTTAAATTGGTTTTATCTTCCCTCAGTCGTAGATACTAAGTTTTTTGCAAAAACCCATGATTTAAACTTGTTTTGATTTTAAAGTTTGGTTTGAAGTGGAAGGGAGTTTATAGGATTTTTCGTTGGGGTTTGTTGTGGCTGGGTTTAGGTGTGTTTTTAACTTTGTCTTATTTCTAAAATAATATGGAAATGATGGGTTGTTATAGGAAACCCGAAATGGGTATTGTGGGTAACTTTGGAAGTTGGAAATCTTGAGTTTTTGGGATGGGTTTTGGGTCTAAATGACAGCTGATGGTTTGGTAGCTTTGGGTTGATGCTTTGTATGTTAAAAGATAGATTTTTGATGACAAATTCGTTGGGATTGGCTGCAAGTAGTTTGGGGCTGAATTGAATATGTTTTGGGTGAAATTTGGGCTCGAGTCGATGCGTTTTGTTGCAAGAATGTTGAGTTCCGAGTTGTTTCTATGTTTGTGAGTATATTAGCATCCTAATGTTCTGTTTTGGGTTGCCTTAAAGTAGAGGAGATTGATCCGGGTACTTCAGATGCAATATCGGGTGTTACGGAGGCTTGAGGTCGGTGTTTCGGCTATCGTTCGAGTTGTGTTGGTGAGTGGAAATTGTTTCGAAGCTTTAAAATGTTCAAAGAAGGTTTCTTGGGGTTTGGGTGGAGCCTTAAGAGCCAACCTAAACCCAAGTGTAAGTGTATTTGTTTCTTGCCTTGTTTCGTTAAGCGTCGGTGTACGTTTATATACGTTGTTGGTTGAAATGTAATTGCTTTTATCTCCCTTTTAATGTTGTTGTGTTGTCGTAATTGTTGTCAAAGCCTCACGTGATGGTTAGTGGAAAGTAGGTTGTTGAATACGGTGATGTGTAGTCCCACCGGAAATAGTTGTGCATGTGTATACCATGTTTTGTTTGTGCTTTTAGATTATCGTATCTCCCTTCTAAATTGTGAAACCAATATTTTAATTTTGATATAACTAAAAACCTAAGGACTAAATTGAAAATGTCAAAACGATTTTTTAAGTCCTCAAAACATCCCCATGTGATTTTAAGATTATGCCAAAGTTAAAAACAAAGTTTTCAAATATTTTTCTAAGTGTTAAAAGCCGAAACAGTGATTTTCAAGTCCCTGTTTCGAAACGGTCTAAGGCGTTTTGAAACATTTTCATCACTGCCAACCCCTGTTCCGAAACGCGTATCGAAACGACTTTAGAACACTTGAACCCGTATCGAAACGGCTTCATACGTTTCGAAACTGTTCTTCATTTTTGATTTGAAAACTATAACGGTTCTAATATTTTTAACTGGTTTTTCCAAAGATTAATAGGGTGTTTCGAAACGGGCTCAATCAGTTTCGAAACAACCCTTTACAGTAGCAAAACTGTTTCGAAACGAGTCCATGTGTTTCGAAACAGTTCTTCAGTCTGATTTGAAAATATGACCGTTGTAAAAGTTTTTAACTGATTTTTTAGAATCCGTTAGGGTGTTTCGAAACGGGCTTAGGCTGTTTCGAAACAACCCTTGACAGTGGCAAAAGTGTTTCGAAACGGCTCCAAGCGTTTCGAAACGGGCTCTTTAATGCACCCCAACGGCTCTTTCTATTTTAGTCCGTTTCGAAACAGGTACCCCGCATTTCGACATGGGTTGTTGCAGACTGCATTTATGGAGGTGAGATAACATCCCCAACGACTCTATTGATGAGTGCAACAACCACAATGGCTAGAAATCAATGAGAAGGTATAAAAGGGACCTCTAAAAGCTCCAGCAACAACTATTGATCCTAAAGCAAACATCCAAACATCAAATCCAAGCATTTGTGCTAAATTCCCAAATTGTCTAGAAACCCCAATTGTAATTTTCATTCTTATCTTGTTCAATTGGGTTGAGTGCTTGTAATTGGGCTACACATTGTATTGAGAGATACTATCTTACCCATCAAATTCTTTGTTACCTTGTTGTGAGGATTGGGTTAAATTTTGGGTAGAAAATTTAACCGAAATTGTAAGAGTTGCCTCCTTAGCCTAGAAAAGGGGAAGAGCAATTAGTGGAATTGTTGCAAATCCTTAGTGAAGCTAAGGTAGTGGATGTAGAGTTCATTTGGAACTTAAACCACTATAAAATCCCCTGTCAATCCTTTTAATTTGCAATTTCCACCACACAAACTTTAAAAATCCAATTCACCCCCCTCTTGGTTCATATCGATCTTTCGATCCACTCAACAATTGGTATCAGAGCCTACCTCTTTGAGGATTAACAACCACAAGAGGAGTTCCTTGGAAGAGTGTGATCATCAAATATCAAGAGATGGCTTCAACCTCCGGTTCGGGCATGTATGAGTCTCAATCCACTACAAAGCCTCCCTTCTTTAATGTTGATAACTATTCTTTTTGGAAGAATAGAATGCGTCTCTTCATCAAGTCAAATGACTACTTAGTGTGGGATGTCATTGAAGATGGCCCTTATATTCCATTTAAGCAAGATGGTGAAGGCAAGATGGTCTTGAAGAAAAAGATGGAGATGAGTGAAGAGGAAAGGAAAAAGATTCAAGTAAATGACAAAGCTCTCCACATGATCTTTTGTTCATTCGGTCTTGACATCTATTCTAAGGTTTCATCCATCGAGAGTGCCAAAGAAGTGTGGGACACTCTTGAGACTACCTACGAGGGTACCAACGATGTTAAAGAAACTAAGATTGGAATTCTCAATCTTAGTTATGAGAATTTCAAGATGGAGCCCGATGAGACGGTGTCCAAGATGTTTGATCGGTTCTCCACTATTGTCAATGGGCTCAAGGGTTTTGGAGAAATTATACCGGAAGACAAGCTTGTCCGAAAGCTACTCTATTCACTTCCCGAATCTTGGGATGGGAAGAGAACCGCCATTATTGAAGCTAAGAATTTAAAGACTTTAAAGCTTGATGAGCTTGTGGGTTCTCTCCTTACTCATGAGATTATGAAGCAAGGAAGGGAAGAAGAGAAGAAGAAAGAAGAGAAAAGAGTAGAAAAGCTTGAGGTTGAGAAGAAGAAGAAGATGGGAATAGCTCTCAAAGCTTCACTACATGAAGAGAGCTCTTCTAGTGAGGAGGATGAACTAGAAGAATTGGCTATGATAGCCAAACGATTCTCACGTTTTATGAGGTCCAACCGAGGAAGAAAAATCTAAAGAAAGATGGACTTCAAAAGCAAGAACAAAAAAGAAGCAAGGGATCCAATCATTTGCTTTGAGTGCAAACAACCCGGCCACATACGTTCGGAGTGCCCTCAACTCAAGAAGAAGGGCTTTGAGAAGAAGAAGAAGCTCAAAGCCAAGCTTGCTACTTGGAGTGATGAGGAGTCATCGGAGGATGACGAACAAGAAGTGGCTAACCTTTGCCTCATGGCACTTGAGGAAGATTCCTCCATGGTAACCTCTTACTCATCTACTTTAGATTTTACATATGATGAATTGAATGATGCATATGATGAGTTCAAGAGGTCTATGATGAATTAGTTGAAAAATATAAAGAGTCGGTCATTAGGAACAAAAAGATTATTTTGGAACTAAATGAGAAAAATGACTCACTCACTCAAGCTAATTCAAAATTTGAGAAAGAGATATTAGGGTTAAAAGATGAACTAAAATTCTTTCAAGATGAAAATGTTGACCATAATAATCTTTTGTCTCAATGTAATAGTGAACACCAAAATGTGTTGGATGAGCTAAATGAGCTCAAAAAGTCTTTGAAAAATGTTGGTAGTGTCAAGCATGAAATAGGTGAATCCTCAAGAACACACCAACCTAAGAAAAAGACTAACTACTACAAACAAGGTAGCTATCCTAGACATAGTAGAGCTAAAAGAATTAGAAGTGTATGGGTTCCTAAGGAACTTGTAAAATCTAATAATATTATTGCTATGTCTTCTTGGATTCCTAAGGGAACCAAGGTTTTGGGAGCTAACACTCATGGACCCAAAATGATTTGGGTACCAAAAACAAAAGCTTAATATCTTTGTTTGTAGGGGGGGCATTGCTACAAGGCCAAAGCACAAAGTCAAAACTCATGGTACCTTGATAGTGGATGCTCAAGGCATATGACCGGAGACAAGAGTAGATTCATGGATCTAAAGCCAAAAAGTGGAGGAGTAGTGACATTTGGTGACAACTCCAAAGGCCACATTAAAGGTATTGGTTCCATAGGTAATCACTCTACTATTCTCATTGAAAATGTATTGTATGTCGATGGTCTTAAACACAATTTATTGAGCATAAGTCAATTGTGTGATAAAGGATTTAATGTTTTATTTGATAAAAATGGATGCAAAATTGTAGACATTAAATCTAATAATATTATGCTCATAGGTCATCGCATAGGGAACATATACATGGTGCATCTAGATGACATTCATACCTCTCATGCATGCTTAGTTTCACAAAATGAAAATGATGCATGATTGTGGCATAGGAAACTAGGACATGCTAGCATAAGTGTTTTAGAAAAACTAGTCTCCCTTAATCTAGTTAGAGGTTTACCCAAGATAAAATTTTCAAATGATAAAATTTGTGATGCATGCTCTAAGGGTAAACAACATAAGTCTTCCTTTAAATCCATTAATGATGTTAGTAGTAGATGTTTACAACTTATCCATATGGATTTATTTGGGCCAATTAGGACTATGAGCTTGGGTGGTAAGTCTTATGCTTTTGTACTTGTTGATGATTTTTCTAGATTTACTTGGGTTCTATTTTTAAGTACTAAAGATGAGGCTTTGGAAAAATTCATCACATTTTCAAAACTAACCCAAAATGATCTTGAACTTAAAATTTCACATATTAGAAGTGATCATGGAACCGAGTTTCAAAATTTAGGGTTTGAAGAATTTTTGAATGAAAATGGTATTAGCCACAATTTTTCGGCTCCTCGAACTCCTCAACAAAATGGGGTAGTTGAGAGGAAAAATAGAACTTTGCAAGAAATGGCTAGAACTATGCTTTGTGAAAACAATTTACCTAAATATTTTTGGGCGGAAGCCACAAACATCGCTTGCTATATTGTAAATCGAGTAATGATTAGGCCAATTTTAAAGAAAACACCTTATGAGATTTTAAAATCTAAAAAGCCTAACATTAGCTATTTTCACCCTTTTGGTTGCAAGTGTTTTGTTTTAAATAATGGAAAAGACAACTTAGGTAAATTTGATGCAAAAAGTGATGAAGCTATTTTCATAGGTTACTCTTTAACCTCTAAAGCCTATCGAGTATTTAACAAAAGAACTTTAGTAGTAGAAGAATCTATTCATGTTGTATTCGATGATAACCTCCTTCCTAGGAAGGATTCTTGTGATGATGATGATGTAGGAATCATAAATGCCTTTGATGGAGGACAAACTTCAAAGGAGGATGAGATTCCAACAAAAGAAGATGACACACAAGATCCACCTCTTGAAGCCTTGAAGGACTTGGCTCTTGAAGAAAATGAAGTGAGCTACCCAAGGGAGTTGAACTATGTCAAAGATGGTGAAATCTTGGGTGATCCATCCAAGGGGGTAACCACTCGATCTTCTCTTAGATTAATGAATCATGTTGCATTTATCTCATACATAGAGCCCAAGAATATTAAAGAAGCACTGAAAGATGACTTTTGGATTATGGCCATGCAAGAAGAGTTAAATCAATTTGAGAGAAGTAACGTTTGGACATTAGTTGATAGGCCTAGTAATCAATCTACCATAGGAACTAAATGGGTCTTTAGGAACAAGCTAGATGAGAGTGGTAACATTGTGAGAAATAAAGCTAGACTTGTAGCTCAAGGTTACACTCAAGAAGAGGGAATAAATTTTGATGAAACCTATGCACCCGTAGCTAGAATGGAAGCCATTAGGATGTTGCTTGCATATGCATGTTATCATAATTTCAAGCTTTTTCAAATGGATGTTAAAAGCACATTTTTAAATGGTTTTATAAATGAAGAAGTGTATGTGAAACAACCACCGGGTTTTGAAGACTCAAAATTTCCAAATCATGTTTTCAAACTCACCAAAGCTCTTTATGGTTTAAAACAAGCTCCTAGAGCTTGGTATGAAAGACTTTCAAACTTTTTAATTGAAAAAGGATTTGAAAAAGGTAAGATGGACACTATACTTTTTATAAAAATGTATAAAAATGACATCTTAGTAGTTCAAATTTATGTTGATGATATTATTTTCGGTTCTACTAATGAATGTCATTGTCAAGAGTTTGCTAAGTTAATGCAAGGTGAATTTGAGATGAGCATGATGGGGGAGCTCTCATTCTTTTTGGGACTCCAAATCAAGCAAAAGAAGGATGGCACCTTCATCAATCAAGCAAAGTACGTAAAGGATATGCTCAAGAAGTTTGGCTTGGAGAATGCAAAGCCTCAAGCCACACCTATGAGCTCATCTACAAAGCTTGACAAAGATGAAGGAGGTAAGTGTGTTGACTCTAAGCTTTACCGTTCTATGATTGGATCATTGCTTTACCTTACCGCAAGTAGACCGGATATCTTGTTTAGTGTTTGCTTGTATGCTAAGTTTCAAGCTAATCCTAGAGAGTCTCGCCTTATGGCCGTTAAGAGAATCTTTAGGTACCTTAGAGATACTCCTTGTTTAGGTCTTTGGTACCCTAGAGACTCTACCTTCAACCTTCATGCTTATTCGGATGCGGATTATGGGGGTTGCAAAATCGATAGGAAAAGTACTTCGGGAACTTGTCAATTCCTAGGTAGTATGCTCATATCTTGGTTCTCTAAGAAACAAAATAGTGTAGCCTTATCTACCACCGAAGCCGAGTACATATCCTTAGGGAGTTGTTGTGCTCAAGTCATTTGGATGAAGCAACAACTCTTAGATTATGGAATTAAAGTTGAAACCATACCCCTAAAATGTGACAACACTAGTGCAATATGTCTAACAAAAAATCCCATCCAACACTCTAGAACCAAACACATAGAAATAAGGCATCATTTCATTAGAGATCATGTCCTTAAGAAAGATGTGGTTATAGAGTATGTAGACACCTTAAATCAATTAGCGGACATATTTACAAAACCTTTAGACAAAGAGCGTTTTTGGTCCCTTAGGAGAGAGTTAGGTCTAGCTAGCCTATCTTGACCTTTTAGGACCTCTTTTGTGCTTAAATTTGCTTGATCTTGTGAAATGACATGTTTATATGTTTAGACTCCTAATTTCATCCATGCTTATAGCTAGGGGGAGTATGTTTATGTTTGCATATGTTTTGACTGCTCATTCATGTCATTTATGCATGTTAGGCCTAAGAAAAAATCATTTTTCTGCACTTTTAGAGCCTCATCTACACTTCCAGGCCCAGGTGTATCGAAACGAGTAAACCTGTTTCGAAACAGATACCTTAAATTCATGTCTGAGAGAAGGGCGTTTCGAAACGCCTCCAAAGTGTTTCGAAACGTTTTTGCTACTGCCAAGGGGTGTATCGAAACGTGTTTCGATACGGGTCAACAGCGTTTCGATACGGTCAACACCGTATCGAAACGATCAGCTGAAGGTCTCAAAACGGTCAAACCTAGTGCTCTCGTTTCGGAACGGTCCAGACCGTTCCGAAATGGTATCGCGGATAGCTTTATTTAGGGTTTTTAATGTTAAAATCCACTTTTACATCAAACTCTTAAAAACCCTAAAAACCCTAAACCGACTTTCTCCCTATAAATACCCTCTAAACCTCTTTGTTTTTCATCAAATCTTGAGGGGTTTTACTCTAAAACTCAAGTCTAAGCAAGTTTCATCAACATTGTGCAAGGATTTTCATCAAATCATCCAAAATCCCAAATTAAGGTATTTTTCCCTTTTTCTTTTTCTTTCAATTTATGTTCGAATCTTAGGTTAGAAAATTTTATTTTTGTATAAACTATATGTTTTCATGTTTGGGTTTTCCATATCTTGTAAAAAAATTCAAAATCTCAAAATTTTTTATTCGAATATAAAATTTTTCAGTCGTATTTTTCTTTTACTGTTTTTTTTTTAATTTTTTGTTTTAATTTTTTTTTAAAACCTAAGTGGGATTTATTATTGGATTGATTTTAAAAATCGATGCATACACTTAATTTTAAAATATGCTTGCTTAATGTTTTTAGATGTCGGATCAAGCTAACAAAAAGCGTAAGGCCGTTCAAACCGGTGATTTAAGCATTCGTCCGAATCTAGCTCTGCTTTTTCAGAAATCCCTTCGAACTACCGAGATGCGAGCTCGCTTCACTTATGTCAAGGATTTCGAAGTTCGTCGTGAACGTGTCATTGATCTTGATTTCCTCAACTCCGAGCGATTCCTATTCTGTTACCTTGAGCGTTTGAGTGAATGGAATCTTCTTCCTTTGTTGAGCATTCCGGATATTCGCTACAAACATATGGTACTCATCTTTTACTCTAATGCTCGTCTTATTCATGATGAAACCAAAACCGAGGTTGTAGGAATTGAATCTTTCATATTAGGGAAAAAGTTTACTGTTGATATTGCACTCTTGGATTCCACCTTTTCCCTTAAGAATATAGGTCTTGAGGATGAACGTCACTTCGGCACTTTCACCGGTCCGGCACTTACTTTGGATGTGCACGATCGTTTTCTTCACTTGATGGTATCATGGTTCCTTCGCCCTTCTAGAGGTAAATACTCTCATATTCGTCACTTTTGGCTTGAATGTTTCCGTAGAGGTGAGGGCCCTAATGTTGCCAAGATTATTTTTGCCGAGATGGTCAATAATGTTAAGCTTATTGACACCAATGAGTTGAAGTCTTTTACTTATGGCACAATCTTGACCTACATCTTTAGCCACCTTGGTATCGATTGTACCTACGACTCTCCGGAACCTCGCAAGTGCAAGATTGGTGAGTCCTCTCTTCGCAAGTCCGGGTTTAAATATGTGAATGATGTTTGGGAACGTGTTGATAGAGAAGCTCTTCCTCCTCCCGTTGCACCTCCACCGCAAGTTCAAGTTGGAAACAATGAAGCTCTTACGGCTCTCATTACCGAACGGTTCAATGCCATGGATACTACCATCGCTTCGGGTTTTGGTGCCATCGACACTCGCTTGAAAAATGTCGAGGATCGCCTCCTATCTCTTGAGACTTCCCACTCAAACTTGGATTTGTCCTTCTCTACTCTTTATGGCCAATGGACGAAGTTTCACCGTTCTCAAGTCAAGAGCGATGATGATACTTCGGATGATGATGATGGTGACGAGGCCTAGGGTATTCATATCATATCATATCATATTATCTATGCATTTTAGGTTTAAGTTTGCATCTTTATGTTTCATTATGTTTTAGGAACCTATGCTTTTGATCTTTTGTTTGGGATTATATTTTGAACTTAATGTTGATTTATGTTTTGGATATTTTAATATTATGAATTAATATTATTGTTGCTTATTAGTTAATGCTTATTGGTACTAATCCTTTGTCTTCTCTATGAGCTTTATTTATTCTTTTTGATCTAACAAAAAGGGGGAGAAGAAATTTAAGAGCCACAAACTAAAATTCGTTTTAAATGTTTAAAAGGTTTTTTAAGTTTTAAAACTTGGATTTCAAAGTTAAACAATTTTGAAACTTTAAAAATCTATCTTAAATTAAGGGGGAGTTAGAATATTTTCAAAACTTTCAAAACTCTCAAAAATTCTAACTTTGGTTTTGTTATATCAAAAAGGGGGAGATTGTGAAACCAATATTTTAATTTTGATATAACTAAAAACCTAAGGACTAAATTGAAAATGTCAAAACTAAGTCCTCAAAACATCCCCATATGATTTTAAGATTATGCCAAAGTTAAAAACAAAGTTTTCAAATATTTTTCTAAGTGTTAAAAGCTGAAACAGTGATTTTCAAGTCCCTGTTTCGAAACGGTCTAAGGCGTTTCAAAACGTTTTCATCACTGCCAACCCCTATTCCGAAACGCATATCGAAACGGCTTTAGAACACTTGAACCCGTATCGAAACGGCTTCATACGTTTCGAAACTGTTCTTCATTTTTTATTTGAAAACTATAACGGTTCTAATATTTTTTAACTGGTTTTTCAAAGATTAATAGGGTGTTTTGAAACGGGCTCAATCAGTTTCGAAACAACCCTTTACAGTAGCAAAACTGTTTCGAAACGAGTCCATGTGTTTCGAAACGGTTCTTCAGTCTGATTTGAAAATATGACCGTTGTAAAAGTTTTTAACTGATTTTTTAGAATCCGTTAGGGTGTTTCGAAACGGGCTTAGGCTATTTCGAAACAACCCTTGACAGTGGCAAAAGTGTTTCAAAACGGCTCCAAGCGTTTCGAAACGGGCTCTTTAATGCACCCCAACGGCTCTTTCTATTTTAGTCTATTCCGAAACAGGTACCCTGCGTTTCGAAACGGGTTGTTGCATACTGCATTTATGGAGGTGAGATAACATCCCCAACGACTCTATTGATGAGTGCAACAACCACAACGGCTAGAAATCAATGAGAAGGTATAAAAGGGACCTCTAAAAGCTCCAGCAACAACTATTGATCCTAAAGCAAACATCCAAACATCAAATCCAAGCATTTGTGCTAAATTCCCAAATTGTCTAGAAACCCCAATTGTAATTTTCATTCTTATCTTGTTCAATTGGGTTGAGTGCTTGTAATTGGGCTACACATTGTATTGAGAGATACTATCTTAGCCATCAAATTCTTTGTTACCTTGTTGTGAGGGTTGGGTTAAATTTTGGGTAGAAAATTTAACCGAAATTGTAAGGGTTGCCTCCTTAGCCTAGAAAAGGGGAAGAGCAATTAGTGGAATTGTTGCAAATCCTTAGTGAAGCTAAGGTAGTGGATGTAGAGTTCATTTGGAACTTGAACCACTCTAAAATCCCTTGTCCATCCTTTTAATTTGCAATTTCCACCACACAAACTTTAAAAATCCAATTCACCCCCCCTCTTGGTTCATATCGATCTTTCGATCCTATCAACATAAATGATTTTGTCTTTAAACTAAAATATATGTTTTGAATTACATTGTTGTTGTTGTTGTGATTTTGAGCTCCGCTCACTAAGCTTTTAAGCTTACGCTGTCTTTTCTAACAATGCAGATCGTTAGTGGCTTCGGAAGGCAAGCGGGGCAAGGGAGGAGTCTTGGAGTTCTTTGCTAGCTCAAAGTATGGTTTTTATGGTTGTAATAATACTTAGGCAATGAGAATGCTAGACTTTTGTGTTTGGGAGTTGGTGTCCAAACCCCTTTGTAGTTGTTTTTGTTGCTAACATGTTTTGAATGTTGATATCATGCTATGCTGAGGCTTGTTATGGTTTTTGGCTAAATGACATGTAATTTGGCTTGTTGGTGTTTTGGAGCTAAGTGTTCTTATGAGCTTTTGAGGGTGTGACTCATATTTGCATGTATGCATGTTTGAAGCTTGTCTTTAGGGTGTTGTGCCTCTAGATTGTTTGTTTAATATGTTGCCATATGGTTTGTGGTCTTTCGGGGTAAGTTTGGGAACATTTGGGGATGCCAAAATACATTTTTGGGCCAATCTGTGCCTATGCGTTTCAGAACGTCTGGTGTTGTTTCGGAACGACCAAGCTTTTGGGGTATCCATATCGTAACGGTGGTGGTTCCGTTTCGGTACGTTTTGCCACTAGAGGCTCCCGTTTTGAAACCAGGGTGGGACGTTCCAGAACGACCTAATGTTGCTTTTTGAATGAGAGCCTGCGTTTCGGAACGGGCAGTCTTGTTTTGAAACTTAGGTAGTTAAAACGGTTAAAGGGCATCTTTAAAGGTTTCCAAATGTTACGTTTTAGTCCCTAATGTTTGTATGCTTCCTAAATGAGTTTATGTGTATCCTTTGTGATGGTTTTGCCTTATGTGCATGAAAATTGACTAATAACTACTTGGTAAGGTTAAGTTACCTTTATGCCCCTGCTCGGTTCGTATCCGTGTTCGCTTTTCCGTTGTTTGCCTTCACACATAGGTTTAAACGTGACATTTAGACAAGATTAATAAAATGAAAAAAATAGGGTTGCTAATCGGAGTGAGGCCTTAGCGGGTTTCGCTTCTATTTTCCCCGTGTAACTCGTTCGGTTCGGTCTGTTGGCTAGGCCGGGACGAGGGGGTTACATTTGGTGGTATCAGAGCCTCGGTTACGAAGTCTCCCAAGAAGGTAAGTCAGGTAAGTTGGTTTGTTTGATTTGTTTGCCATTGCACGGTGTGTGAAAGCATGTTTTTTCGTTCTTTTTGTTGGTTGAAGTGTAGTCGAGCGTCCCCATTACTAGGTATTGTTATTGGAAAATGATTTTGATTAAAAGAGCTTGAGCACTTGGATCCTTGCCCTTGCTGACCAAATATTTTCTTGTGTGATATGTTTGTTGTTTTAGATTTTATCTTCGTTTTTGTGAGACCGAGGGGAAGACCTAGAGCGGGTGACCAGACACTCGGGGTTGTGTCTCCTCCTCCTCCTCCTTCTACTCCCGATGGTAACGGGGCGGATGTCGGAGATGATGTACCTTAGGCTAGGGAGAATGTTGGAGGTAATGGAGCTCAGGTTGGTCAGGGTCAGGTAGGTGCGAGCATGACTCATTTGATTCAGACCATAGACGGGGCTTTTCAGACAGCTTTAGCTGGTATACATGTTGCAGCACCACCTCAAGGTGCGGGGACTGGTTTGCCCCTTGAGAGACTTCATAGTTTGGGCGGAGTTGAGTTCTATGGTTTGACTCTTGAGGGTTCAGAGGCTTGGCTCAAGAGCACTACACGAATCTTAGACCAGATGGAGTGCTCAGACCTTCGTAAGTTGGGTTGTGTTGTCTCCTTGCTTCAGGGAAATGTTTATGCTTGGTGGACCATAGTTACTTCGGGTATGCCAGAAACGGTTGTCACTTGGGAATTCTTCAGGACAACTTTTAGAAAAAAAGTACCTTAGAGCCCGATATCAGGATGAAAAGAAGAGGGAATTTATGGCTTTGGTTCAGGGTGGTAAGATAGTGTCAGAATACGAGGTACAATTTGTGAGGTTGAGCCAGTATGCTCCAGAGTTGGTTCCCAATGAGAGAGAATGGTGTGAGCGTTTTCATTACGGTTTGACTAGAGATATGAAGACTTATATGCTCGCTTCTGATTACACAGAGTTTGATGTTTTGGTCTCTAGGGCCAAAGATATTGAGCAGAATTTAGGCTCGAACACTCGTACTAGTGGGTCTGATTCGGGGAAGAGACATACGGATTGAGACATAGAACATGCCAAGAGGCACAGAGATAAGAGGCATTAGCCCGATTCGAGACATAGAGGTGGTGACCATGGACGTGGCCATCAGAGCCAAATAGCTGTTGTTCACACTCCTGAGTGCACTAGGTGTGGGAGACACAATCCGAGTGAGTGTATGGGTACCTTTGGGGTATGTTGGAATTTTGGTTCTCAAGATCATTTGAGGCGTAACTATCCTCACCCGGCTAGGGGCAGACATGCTCCAGTTAGTGGTTTTGAGCATCAGAGAGGCCTTGGGCGCGGTCGAGGTAATTTTCAGCCAAGGAATGATGGTCAGAGGAACGTAGCTCATGTAGTAGCAGTTCAGCCCGAGGGTAGGGGACTAGCTGGGGTGTATGCACAGCGAAAGGCTGGGAATGACACGAATTTCATTGTAGGTAATTTCTTGTTACAATCTTTATCTTTGCTTTCGTTGATAGATTCGGGTTCGACACATTCCTACATTTTGGGTGAGCACGCAATATCTCTAGATTTATCGTATGAGTGGCTAGAGGTAGGCGTAAATGTTACTAGTTCTTTTGGTGAGACCATGGCAGTTAGGAAGATGTATAGAAGGTGTCCTTTGATGATTCGGGGCCATATGTTTTGGCTGATATGATGGAATTGTCGTTCTATGGTTTCAATGTGATTTTGGGCATGGATTGGCTCGTAGAGCATAGAGCTAGGGTAGACTTTGAGACCAAGAGAGTTTCCTTGAGACTTGCGGACGATTTTGAGGTTGTAGTAGTTGGCGAGAACATTAAGTTCTTGTCCAATGTCGTTTCTGCTTTAGAAGCTCAAAAATTGATGGAATTGGGTTGTCAAGCATATTTGGCCTATGTGATGAATGCGAATATGATTGAGGTTAGACCGCAAGACATCAAAATAGTTTGTGATTTTCTGAGTGTCTTTCCAGAAGAGTTGTCGGGTTTGCCTCCAGATAGGGATGTTGAGTTTGCTATTGAGACGTATTAAGATTCTGCTCATGTATCCGTTGCTTCGTAGAGAATGGCACCGAAAGAGTTGAAAGAATTGAAGACACAACTTCAGGAACTGTCAGATAGAGGTTTCATTAGGCCTAGTATTTCTCCGTGAGGTGCTCTGGTCTTGTTTGTGAAGAAAAAAGATGGTGTTATGAGGATGTGTATAGACTATAGGCAGTTGAAGAAGGTAACCGTGAAGAACAAGTATCCTTTGCCACGAATAGATGATTTGCTTGATCAGTTGAGAGGTGCTTCATTGTTTTCGAAGATTGATCTGAGATCGGGTTACTATCAGTTGAAGGTAAAGGATGTGGATATACCGAAGACAGCCTTCCGTACACGTTATGGGCACTATGAGTTCTTGGTAATGCCTTTCGGTTTGACTAATGCTCCAGCTGCGTTTATGGACATGATGAATAGAGTGTTCCACGAGTTTTTGGATATGTTTGTAGTAGTGTTCATAGATGACATCTTAGTGTACTCCAGAACCGAGGAAGAGCATGATGAGCATTTGCGATTAGTTCTGCAGACTTTGCTTGAAAATCAGTTATACGCCAAGTTGAGTAAATGCGAGTTTTGGATTAGGGAGGTAGTCTTTTTAGGGCATGCGATCTCAGTCGATGGGATTAGTGTGGATCCCAATAAGATAGAAGCGATAGTGAACTGGAAACAACCGAAGTCGGTGACCGAAATCTGTAGTTTCCTAGGCTTGGTGGGGTATTATCGAAGATTTGTCAAGGCATTTTCGAGAATTGCAGCACCTTTGACTAAATTGCTTCAGAAAAATGTTTTGTATGAGTGGACAGATACAATGCAACAAGCGTTTAAAAAGTTGAAGAAGGCATTGACAGAAGCTCCTATTTTGATTCAGCCTAAACCAGGGAAGGAGTTCGTAATTTACAGTGATGCATCGTATGTAGGTTTAGGGTGTGTGCTTATGCAAGAGGGAAAAGTTGTAGCTTACGCTTCGAGACAGTTGAAGGTTCACGAGAAGAATTACCCCACTCATGACATAGAGTTAGCTGTTGTAGTGTTTGCTTCGAAGATTTGGAGACACCACCTTTATGGTGAGAAATGCACAGTTTACACCGACCATAAGAGTTTGAAGTACCTTATGACTCAGAGGGAGTTGAAACTTAGACAACATAGGTGGTTAGAGCTTCTTAAGGACTATGACCTTACGATAGAGTACCATTCGGGTAAGGCAAACGTAGTGGCCAATGCTTTGAGTAAAAAAGTGGCAGTTGAGTTGCAAGCTATATTTGCGAGATTGAGCGTGTCACGGGATGGCGGTTTGATAGCCGAGCTATAGGTTAAACCTTCATTGGTTCAGTTGATTCGAGAGAAACATTTGCAAAACGAGTCTTTGGCACCTCACGTGCAAGATATAGCCAAGGGTAGACCCACAAATTTCTACTTTGGCGAGAATGGGATCCTATGTTTCAAGGATAGAGTAGTTGTTCCAGAAGATGCCGTGTTGAGGCGTACTATTCTGAATGAAGCTCATAACAGTCCTTTTGCTATGCATCCGGGTAGTACGAAGATGTACATTGTGTTGAAAGATGAATACTTCTGGGTTGGGTTAAAGAAAGATGTGGCCGAGTATGTGAGTAGGTGTATGGTTTGCCAACATGTTAAGGTCGAGCATCAGTTTCCTTCAGGTTTGTTACAAACATTGAAGATTCCGGAATGGAAGTGAGAACGTATTACTATGGATTTTGTGTCGGGATTACTGTTGACTCCTTTGAAGAAGAATTCAGTATGGGTGATAGTCGACAGATTCACTAAGTGTGCTCATTTCATACATGTTCATACTACCTACACCTTAGAAAAGTTGGTTGATATGTACATCAATGAGATAGTGAGATTGCATGGTGTACCGAAGTCGATTGTGTCAGAAAGAGATCTGAGGTTTACAGCTAGATTTTAGGAGTGTTTGCATCGTGCCTTGGGAACTTGGTTGAACTTCAGTACTTCGTATCACCCACAGTTAGATGGCCAGTCTGAGAGAGTGATTCAGGTGTTAGAGGACATATTGAGGTGTTGCATCATCGACTTTCAAGGTTCTTGGGAGAAACACCTATCGTTAGTAGAGTTTGCATACAATAATAGTTATCAGATTAGTATTCAGATGGCACCGTATGAAGCTCTATATGGTAGGAAATGTAGAACACATGTTTGTTGGGTCGAGGCCAGACATAAGCTTATACAGATGCTAGACTTGCTTAAGGGCACTATCGAGAAGCTAAAGTTGATTTGTGATCGCTTGAAGTCAGCTTCAGATAGACATAAATCGTATGTCGATTTGAAGAGAAAAGAGATAGAGTATGTTGTTGGCGACAAAGTATTTTTGAAAGTCTCACCTTCGAAGAAGGTGATGAGGTTTGGTAAGAAAGGTAAGCTAAGTCCAAGATTCATTGGTCCTTAAGATGTAGTTGAGAGAATTGGTCACGTTGCTTATATATTGAGATTACCGACCAAGTTAGAAAAGATTCATGATGTGTTCCACGTTTCAATGCTTTGAAAATATAGATCAGATTCGTCTCATGTGATACTAGTGGAAGAGATCGAATTGAACCTAGATTTGTCGTATGATGAAGAGCCGGTTGAGATTCTTGCTACAGATAGTAAAATGTTGCGTGGGAGGACTATCGAGTTAGTCAAGGTTTTGTGGAGACACCGAGGTTTGGAAGAGGCCACTTGGGAGAGAAAGGATGACTTGGAGAAACAGTTTCCGTATCTCTTTCCATCAGGTAAATTTCAAGGACGAAATTCCTTAAGTGGGGGAAAGATGTAACGCCCAGGTTTAGGGCCCGAGAGATAATCGTGGTTGGTTAAACCGATTAGGGTTAGTTTAATTTTGAAGCTATTTTAAATGGATAACCTTGGTTTTAATAAAAGGAAAAAATAGGAATTTTGAAATAAAAGAAATAAAGAAAGGGTTTTTGAAATGCTATCACCTTCTCCAAAAAAAATCACTTTTCACGTTAAACCTCCCCAAAACCCCATTTCACTATTCCATTGCTCCTAGCTTTCTATCCAAGCGATTTTTCAAGGAAATTGGTTCTTTAACTTGGTTTTATCTTCCTTGAGTCGTAGATACTAAGATTTTTGCAAAAACCCATGGTTTAAACTTGTTTTGATTTTAAAGTTTGGTTTGAAGTGGAAGGGAGTTTATGGGATTTTCGTTAGGGTTGGTTGTGGCTGGGTTTAGATGTGTTTTTAACTTTGTCTTATTGCTAAAATAACATGGAAATGATGGGTTGTTATAGGAAACCTGAAATGGGTATTGTGGGTAACTTTGGAAGTTGGAAATCTTAAGTTTTTGGGATGGGTTTTGGGTCTAATTGACAGCTGATGGTTTGGTAGCTTTGGGTTGATGTTTTGGATGTTAAAAGATAAATTTGTTGGGATTGGCTGCAAGTAGTTTGTGGCTATATTGAATATGTTTTGAGTGAAATTTGGGCTCATATCGATGTGTTTTGTTGCAAGAATATTGAGTTCCAAGTTGCTGTTATGTTTGTGAGTATATTAGCATCCTAATGTTCTATTTTGGGTTGCCTTAAAGTAGAGAAGATTGATTAGGGTACTTCGGACGCGATACCGAGTGTTACAGAGGCTTGAGATCGGTGTTTCGGCTATCGTTCGGGTTGTGCTGGTGAGTGGAAATTGTTTCGAAGCTTTAAAGTGTTCGAAGAAGGTTTCTTGGGGTTTGGGTGGAGCCTTAAAGGCCAACCTAAACCCAAGTGTAAGTGTATTTGTTTCTTGCCTTGTTTCGTTAAGTGTTGGTGTATGTGTTTATACACGTTGTTGGTTGAAATGTAATTGCTTTTATCTTCTTTTTAATGTTGTTGTGTTGTCGTAGTTGTTGTCAAAGCCTCACGTGATGGTTAGTGGAAAGTAGGTTGTTGAATACGGTGATGTGTAGTCCCACCAGAAATGGTTGTGCATGTGCATACCATCTTTTGTTTGTGCTTTCGGATTATCATATCTCCCTTCTAAATGATTTTGTCTTTAAACTAAAATATATGTTTTGAACTGCATTGTTGTTGTTGTGATTTTGAGCTCTACTCACTAAGCTTTTAAGCTTACGCTAACTTTTCCAACAATGCAGATCGTTAGTGGCTTCAGAAGACAAATGGGGCAAGGGAGGAGTCTTGGAGTTCTTTGCTAGCTCAGAGTATGGTTTTAATGGTTGTAATAATACTTAGGCAATGGGAATGCTAGACTTTTGTGTTTGGGAGTTGGTGTCCAAACTCCTTTGTAATTGTTTTTGTTGCTAACATGTTTTGAATGTTGATACCATACTATGTCGAGGCTTGTTATGGCCTTGGGTTAATTGCTATGTGTTTTGACTTGTTGGTGTTTTTGAACTAAAGTGTTCTTATGAGCTTTTGGGTTTTTGAAGCTTGTCTTTAGGGTGTTGTGCCTCTAGATTGTTTGTTTAATATGTTGTCATGTGGTTAGTGGTCTTTCGGGATAAGTTTGGGGACGTTTGGGGACGTTTGGGGATGCCAAAATGCATTTTCGGGCCAATTTGTGCCCAGGCGTTTCGGAATGTCTGGTGTTGTTTCGGAACGGCCAAGCTTTTGGGGTACCCGTATCGGAACGGAGGTGGTTCCGTTCCGGTACGTTTTACCACTGGAGGCTCCCGTTTTGGAACCAAGGTGGGACGTTCTGGAACAACCTAATGTTGCTTTTTGAATGAGAGTCCACGTTTCGGAACGGGCAGTTCTGTTTCGAAACACAGGTAGTTAAAACGGTTAAAGGGCGTCTTTGAAGGTTTCCAAATATTACGTTTTAGTCACTAATGTTTGTATGCTTCCTAAATGAGTTTATATGTATCCTTTGTGATGGTTTTGCCTCGTGTGCATGAAATTTGACTAATAACTACTTGGTAAGGTTAAGTTATTTTTATGCCCCTGTTCAATTTGTATTTGTGTTCACCTTTCCGTTGTTTGCCTTCACACATAGTTTTAAACGTGACATTTAGACAATATTAATAAAATAAAAAAAATAGAGTTGCTAATCGGAGTGAGGCCTTAGCGGGTTTCGCTTCAGTTTTTCTCGTGTAACCTGTTCGGTTCGGTCTGTTGGCTAGGCCGGGACGAGGGGTTACATTTTTGGGGTTTTTTAAAATAATATATTATATTATAAATATTATATAAAAAATAAAAACAATACACTTTTATATATATATATATATATATATTGTTATATATAAAAATATTATATTTTATATTATTTATATATTAATATTATTTATAGTATTACTTATTTTATAAAATAATTTGAATTAATCTCAAGTAGTTTGAGATATATATATATATATAATATTTGTGGTAAAACATTACATAATATCATGTTGATTTAATGGTTATGGCTGAACTTTTTTTTCTAAAGGTCCTGGGTTCAAAACCCCACTATCGCATGGTTTTAATATTTTTCCTCCAGCAAAACAACGCCGTTTTGGGCTAAATTAGACCTAAAAATAGCCGCACCAAAACAACATCGTTTTGGCTTAACGGAATGTTAAGAGTTAACGACATAGTGATATTTTTGAGTCACACATTAAAGTTCAATGTTAGTTTTGAACTTTTTTAAACGTTGGTGCATTTTCCAGTCATCGGCCATAGTTGAGTGGTATGTGGTGCAGTTTACCCTAAAAAATAATTACATGCAATCAATTGATCTAGTGAGATGAGGAACTAGATCTCTTAAGCAAGGACAGAGATTCGAATTCCGACGTTGTGAATGGAGCAAAATGAGTTGGGAGGGTCGCCTTCATAGTGGTCTCTACAGTATCCGATCCGGATTAGTCAGCAAATGAGTTGGATTACTGGTGGTTAAACAAAAACAAAATAAAAAATAATTCTATATCCTAATATTTAATTCTCTTTTCTAAATCTCAAAATTTATTTATTTTTCCAAATTTTAATTATATCTTTACTCTTCTCCAATCTAATGATAAAAAAATAAATGATGCAATATTTTTTATTTTTTCAAAATTTATTAATATCTTTACCCACAATTCAATTCCTTTAAATTTTCTTAACAAAACAATGCAAATAATGTATTTGACAAAGTTTAGTCATGTTTTTATGATTTATTAATAAAATATTAAATCAATTGGTCAAAGTATTGGAATACACTTTCGTTCTATAAGTGTTCATTTTTTAGTTTTCGCACAAGGCTCCGAAAATATCTGAGATAGCTCTGTAACAGACAACGCTAAAGTCATAATGAGTATGTTCCATTATCATGTTAATTGTCTAGTAGTAAAATTATTGTGTTTGTCGAGCTATCACATATGTTGGTCATCGAGTTGATGTACAGTGACACAATGTATGATAAGTGGTCGAATGGTGTGTCAAGAAAACAGTGTTAAAATTTTTAAATATAAATAGTTAAATTTATTAAATTATTTTTTAATTAAAATAATAACTCATATTCAAACATAATAATTAAAAATTATATTTTTTTAATTTTTAGAATCTCAAACTCGTCAAAACCTAATAATTAATTTTATAAAATTATTATGTAAAACACACCCTTGTTATATTCATGTAATTAGAATTCAATGCATAGTTGGAGAAAATTAAAACATATAGAAACGGACATAGAAAGACATTAAAAATATATAAAAATATTTCTACTGACAAGTGAAATTGAAATGCATAGCATCGAAATAATAAGAGTTGACTATATTGATAAGATATATTGTACTCTCTAATAATAAATACGAGTTTAAACTTTAAAAATAATATTATTGGGAGGAGCAACCTCACACCTCGAACATAAACCATAAGATAAACATACATATTACCAAAAAATCATAGCATCAAAATATATTCGAAGAACCCGACCTCTGTAACCCCATACCATTTGGCATTTGACACAATTTTTGTTGTTGCAAAAATAGTACATGAAAACAAATACTTGGAATTGAAGGGCGAATGTAATTTCGCAATGAATTAGTGTTAACTGTTGATTTGACAGATTTTTTTATATTTAAAATACTTTATTTTGTCACTCTCATTCTATTGAATAAATATCTGAATATACACAATATTACATGTTAATTTCTAAAAATTATGGCTAATCTCTTTTCTATATACAACAGTATGAAATAGTAGGAAAAATGAATATAAATATCTCTATTTACAGTAATAAAAAAATTATGAAAAGAGAAAATCAATACAAATATGTGAACAGTATATTATACAAAATTACAGTTATATTATGAGTCGATAGAATTTGGGTTTGGAAAATCTAGTGAGGATAGAATGATACGTCAGCCTACCCTATCCACATGGGAATTCATTGTTGATTTCGTTACCCAAAAAAGAAACTCATTATTTTTTAAGTTTAATAATCGATATTTAATTTATTGGTCAACTAATCTGGATCGATTTTACAGATGTCTCGCTAGAATGTAAATGAATTAAACGTTTAGCGAACCGTTCGTGAATCGTTTCGTTTATTTATTAAACGAACATGAACAAAAATTTTTGTTCGTTTAATTAAATGAATGAACACGAACAAGGGCTTGTTCGCTCATTTATGTTCATGAGCGTTCGGTAATTTGTTCGTTTATGTTCTTTTATGTTCATTTGTTTGTGTTCGTTTATGTTCATATAAGTTTATTCACATATGTCTAGGGGTGTTCATTGTTCGGTTAAACCGAACTAACCGACCGAACCAAAATAAAATTGGTTAAAATATAAGATAATTTTAGGTTTCGGTTAATGATTAAGTGTTTTTTTCAAATTTCAATTATCGATTAATTTGGTTTAAAATCGGTTAATTAACTGAATTAATCGAACTAACCCAAAATATTAAATATTTAACACGTTATATATGTTCGTTTATGTTCGTTAATCATTTAAACGAACGAACATGAACGAACATGAACAAGCTACATTCCTTAATGAACGAACACAAACAAGAAATTTTGGGTTCGTTATGTTCGTGTTTGTTTATTTGTTCGGTTAAAGTTAAATGAACGAACATGAACACACCCTCGTTCGTATTCGTTCGGTTCGTTTACAGGCCTAGGTCTCATATAAGAGCAACTCTTTTAACTTAATTTTCTACATTTATAATACTAGAATTCGAATCTCTAACCTTATTTTTGAATAAATTTTAATCTCTAACCTTATTTAAGGGAAATAATCTCTAATCTATTTTAAAATATTTTTAAATGTTATCTTTTAAAATTACAATTATGATGTTGTGATTAAAAATTGTTATAATATAATCGTTACAATGCATTGTAGTCGTAATTTAAAATTACGACCGTTGATCAGAGTAAGAGTCTGATCTCCTTACTCCAAGTTTGCTCTTGGCAAAACTTTTTTCAATTGCATAAACCTCTACATAATATAAGATTTTTTTTTGAAAGTTACATAATATAAGATTTCAATTTTCTTAAACAAAAAAAAATCTTTTGCCATTTCACGACAACAAAACTGCAAAATACATATATATTTTTAAACAGACTTACAACTGTTAAAAATATTATAAATTTCACTCACTCAAAATATTCTTTATAAACTAAACGTGAAAAATATTATATCGAAAGATAAAATCATTTAAAAGATCTCATATTACCTTAATGAAACTTGCCTAGGACTTGTAAAAGAACCGAACAAACACGAACGAGAATATATCCATTCGTTTAATTTTAACCGAACAAATAAATGAACACGAATAATTAAACGAACATAATTTTTTATTCATGTTCATTTGTTAAGGAATGTAGCTTGTTCATGTCCGTTCGTTAAAATGATAAACGAGCGTAAATGAAAACAAACGAACAAACATAAAAAAGACATATGTAAATAAATTTAATTTTTTATAATGTAATACTTTTGTGATGAAAAATAATATATATAAATGGATATATGTGAATAAATTTAAATGAACGTAAATGAACGGATTACTGAACGTTCACGAATGTAAATGAACGAACGAGCTCTTTGTTCGTATTCGTTCATTAACTAAACAAACATAAAATTTTATTCATGTTCATTCGTTTAATAAATAAACGAACTTCCCGTCGAACAATTCGTTGAAATTTTGGTTCGCTTACATCCCTAAACTTGCCTTTGTTTGTACCGCTAAAAGACTCCCACGTAAACAAGACAGATATACCATTTTCTCTAAAGTATTGAATAAGACAGGATTGAAAATAATAGGTTTTGGGATAAGAGCTCTATGAATTTTTGAAAAAAAAAATTTAAATTATTGGCTTTACCCAATTAAGCTAATAAATTGTATTAATTAAGTCTTTTAAATAATTTTAATTATAAAATATTGATAATTTTTATTTAAATATTATTGTCACATGATATATTATAATTCTATCAAGTAACATTTATAAAAAAATAATATATATTTTTATAATTTTTAAATGTTTTTTAAAATTTTAAAGACTTTCAAAGAGTTTTTAAATAATAAAATTTTAAAAATATTAAGTAATAACACTTTGACATGAAGTGTTGCATCAATTGATTTTAAAAATCGTTATGTTCAGCAGATGATATTGATGAAATGACTTAATTAATTAAATTTTTTAATCTAATTTTTTAATTAAATAAAAATAAAAATAAAAATAAAAAATTTAATTAATTTTTTTAAAGTCCAAAAATTTCTTACCCTCTTAAACCAAAAGAATATAGTCCCTCTATCCTATTCAATATGTCTAGTATTGACTAGACCTGGTAAACTTGACCTGAGACCCGAAACCCGAACCGAAACTCGATTTTAACCCGAACACGATGATCCAAAGTTGACTCAAAACCCGAAATAAACCGAACCGAACCGAAATTTTTTGTTGAACTGAAATGGACTCGAACCAAATGCTACCCAAACCGAAAGCTGAACCGAATATCGACCCAATTTTAACCTGAATATCCATTTTTAACAATATAATAAATAATAAAATGAAGTATGTTTTATCATCTTTTTTACTATACCATGGAAGAGACCGTTCTTCTCGTCAAAGTTGTGGTATAATAACATTTTATGTTATTTTACGTTTCAATATTAATTAAATAAACTAATTTTTAAATATCACTACAGGGAGGGGATTTCTATATCCGAAGTCTAAACCGTGAGGATACTTGTGACTAAATTAAATTAAACTAAAACTTAATGTTGACTAAAATGTAACATTTTAAATGCAACATGACCTAAAAAGTAATTAATCTCTAATTTAAAAAATTGGTGGCTTATTTCCCTCCAAAATTTTGTCTATCTTCTCTCTATTTTTTCCAATTGTCTTTTTCTTTTCTTTTTTCAATCTAGCTTAAAAAATTGGTGGTTTATTTCCCTCCAAAATTTTGTCTTTTCCCTCTCTATTTTTACCAATTGTTTTTTTTTCTTAATTTAATTGAGTTTCAATTTAGATTAATTTAATTGAAATTTTACATTTAGTTTTAGAATTATTTTAACTATGTCCGTGATTTATGCTTTTAGATTTTAGTTAGCTCAATTAGATCCTAAGTTTAATAAATTAATTCATTTCAGACATTATTATTATTATTATTATTATTATTATTATTATTATTATTATTAAATATAATAAACTTTGATTTAATATAATTATACAAAAAAATTTGATATGGATACATGAAACTTTAATTTAAATATTTAATCAAATTCAAATGCATATATTAACAAGTTGAATCAGAATTAATTTAATACACCAATAACTCTAAACTAAACCATAAATACTAAACCTCAAACCTTTAACCCAACTCAAATCGAATTGACCCGAAAATTTAAATGTTGACCCGAAATCGACCCGATTTTGACCCGACTCGAAAGTGACCCGAACGACCCGATTTTGACCCGAACCGAAAGCGACCGATCCGATATTGACCCGACCCGAAAACAACCGATCCGATTTTGACCCGATCCAATACCCGAACCGAATCCGACTCATCACAAACCCGAATTAGACTCGAACCCGAACCGACCCGACCCGACCCGAATCTAAACCGATTATAGATAGACCCGAAACAACCCGAACCGAACTCGAACCGAATGACCCGATTGCCACCTCTAGTATTGACTTTTTATAGTCAAACTTTTTAAAATTTGAGCATAATTGTTTTAAATAATTTAATTAATTAAATTTTATAAAAAAAATATTTTTTAATTACTTGATTGAAAGTTTTTAAAACATAATTTTTCTAATAATAAATTTAAAATAATAATAGGTCAAATTAAAAAATTAATAATAATTAATACTTGACATAAGACAGAGTATTAATTTACTCCAAGAAATCTCAATCGTGGAATGCCTCGATTACCCAAAGATTATAATCATAATCCCCCAAAACTCCTAACATAATCCATAGTTAAAACAGTTAATTGTCGGTTAATTAGATAGCAAGAAAAAAATCATGGGTCAATGTAATCATTCTCTAAATTCCATCATCGTAATTCATGCAAATGTAAAATTGAAGTCAGACTCCCTTGAGATGGTTGCCATGTTAAGTAGTAATCCAACAATCCCAAAAAAAGGTGTTTGGGAGATCGGAAAATGGTGGGGAAAAGATTATGATGTTTCTTAATGAAGCGATAAGAAAGAAAAAGAAAAAGCTGTGAAAAGGTCGCTGTCAAAAAGTTGTGTGATGCTGGAAAATAAAGGATGTATCTACAGCTGCACCATCAATCCATTCATTCATCTTAAATTATCAAAACAAAGCTTAGATTTTTTTTATTTTAAATTCGATTCTTTTTTTTTTCCTATCCAACGCTGCCATGAAAGTCTTCCTCTTTCCTAGACTACTAGCTATTAGCTAGCAATGAAAAACATTCAAGTTTCTATTTTTTCCCAAGAAAATTTTTGTTTATTTAAAGACCCATTTCAATAGTTTGGTTGCTGAACAGTTGTAGTACAATTTGGAGGGGTCCTTTGTGATGATGGAATTAGAAACATTTAATGGCAGAGAGAAACAGTTTCAGGGTTGTAGGAAATTAGGAAGTTTACAGCAGCAGTAAACCAGTGTCCGCCATTAAATCTGCTAAAGGAAAAGCTCTAAAACCTGAGTCTGGATCCTCAAAGCAATCATCTTCAGCATAGAAACCCGATTTCAAAACCAACCCAACATGCAGGAGAAATGGGAGATAGCAATCACCGAGCTGCAACACCGTCGAGATTGGGGTTAAGGCACGGCGGAGGCGAGATCGTGGAGGTTCAAGGAGGTCACATTGTTCGGTCAATTGGAAGGAAAGACCGTCACAGCAAAGTTTGCACCGCTAAAGGTCCTCGAGACCGTCGTGTTCGTCTCTCGGCTCACACCGCCATCCAGTTCTACGACGTCCAGGACCGACTTGGTTACGACCGCCCTAGCAAAGCTGTGGATTGGCTGATCAAAAAAGCCAAATCCGCCATTGACGAGCTCGCTGAACTACCACCTTGGAACCCAGAAACTTTAAAAACAACTGATCCAACCACAAAATTACCAAATATCGAAGAAGATCGGGATACGATAACAGCAATAGACGATGAAAAACCCTATCAGTTTCACGACCTTGCTGCTGGGTCTGGTACTCGTCGAAGAACGGCTACAATAATGGGAAACGAAGTTCAAAGTCTTCAAGAAATGGGAGATAATCCGAATAGTAATTCGGGTTTTCTTCCCCATTCTTTAGTTTCTGATGAGATTGCAGATACTATGAAGTCTTCTTCCATACCGTTTCAGAATTATCCATCGGATTTTTCGACCCGAACCAGCAGCCACAGTCAAGATCTGCGGCTTTCGCTTCAGTCATTTCCGGAGCCAATGCTTTTGCACCACCACCATCACCAAGCTGCTGCAGCTCAGGCGCATCAGAGTGAACCTGTCTTATTCTCTGGAACCAGCCCTTTAGCGGGTTTTGATGGTTCATCAGCTGGATGGGAACACAACCACCAACATCCGGCGGAGATAGGATGGTTTCAGAGATTGGTTGCCTGGAACAATGGTGGTTCTGGTAGTGGAAGTGGTGGAGTAGGAGGATTTCTCTTTGGCAATCCATCACCACCGCCACTGCCACCTGCTTTTGGCCAGAACAGCCAGTTTTTTTCTCAGAGGGGACCCCTTCAGTCCAGTAACACGCCCTTGGTTCGTGCTTGGATAGACCACCCAATTCCCACAAACAACCAACACCATCAAATCCCACAAAACATCCATCATCAACCTGCTTTATCCGGCATTGGATTTGCATCTGGCTTTCGCGTTCCAGCACGATTTCAGGGCGAAGAAGAGGAGCACGATGGCATTCCCAATAAGCTGTCCTCTGCCTCCTCTGACTCTCACCATTGATCCAATCCAAAGTCTTTACCCTCTAACAGGTCTAACTTTTACTACTACTACTACTACTTCCTATGAACAGTCCATGTTTTACATTATGTTTCACAAGCTTCTGTACTTATTTAAATAAGTGTTCTTTCAGGAATAGTTGATTGTTGACAGTGAAGTAGATGCGGAGATGTTTCTAAAGACTCAGCACCAGTTTGAGGGAGGATTTTGGTTACTTTAAATCAATGGCCTATGCCGCGGGAAGAAGAAATCTGGGTTGATTTCAGGTTATTCGATCCCCGGTTTCTTTAGTTTCTATCAGTTGATTGTGTTGTACCTTCAATATTTATGTTTGATTGAGCTCTTAGAACTCAGCTATGATTTCACTTCTTGTAGAACTTGTCATTTCTTTGCAATGTTCATGTTGATTGCTACTGTTTCCCCGGAGCCACTATCAAGATTCAAACTTAGGTTCTTTTATTTTCTGATTCAGATATGATTTTCTTTCCTCAATTAAGTCAGTCTCAGTTAGCAGAAGCTTAAATTCTTTAGAAAATTCTGATAATCCAACTCGACTCATGTTAATTTTTCGTTGTTTAGATTCGGAAACGTACTTTTCTATAGTTTCAGCCAGTACATGATATAAAATGATAGACTGAGTGGGATGGTGAGATGGTCTAAATCATGTCATAATTTAGCATAGAGACCAAGTTATAGTATCTACCAATGAGTAAGATAAATTTAGCAATAGGACCAAGTAGGGCTAAGTGGAGTACAACTTCATTAAGTCGATTTTTCGGGCTGTTATATTATTGTTTCGACTCTTTCCTTTTGTCGATATTATTTACCGTCGATGCTCTGTGGTAATGCATTCACTGTGAAGCTCAATTATAGAAAACAATATAATACATAGTGAGGATACATATTGTACCATCAAAATTGAGGAAATGGAAAGCTCAATTATAGAAGAACAGTTTGGGTAGTTGCTTATCTAGAAATGGTCCCCATAATTATACATATATGTCAGCCTAGCTGGAAATTCTTATTTTCTATATGAACATACATAAGGAAGATTGGTTTTTGGCTTCCATTCATATTTCTATGTACTAGTACGACTTCATAGGTTATATATAAAAAGAACATTCAACACTTCAAGAAAAGTTTTCCCTTTCATGTGTGTGTGGTGTGATTTTTATGATATAATATAGAAATATGTTCGAAAGGAATTAATTTTTGAAGCCGTTAGGTTTGAGTTTTTCCCCTTAGAATCGGATTTGAGTCGAGTCGTGGATTTAATTATAAAAAATGGAGTTTTGGTGAAGTGGTATTTTAATATTCTAGTGTGACTACATATGCAATATATGTTTAAACTTGGGGGCGGATGATAGGGAGCACAGTAAGCGACCGTTCAAGGCTCTCAATCAGTCTAGAGCCCCTAAAAATAATTATTCTTATTTTTAAAATTTATTTTTTTATTTATTAAATTAATTAATTAATCTAACAATAAAAAATATTTGTCAACAATCAATTGGTCTAGTGAGATGAGGCGCTAAATCCTTTAAGTAAGGTCATAGGTTCGAATCCTGACATTGTGAATGGAGCAAATTGGGTTGGGAGGGTCGCCCTGATAATAGTCTCTACAGTACCCGATCTAGATTGATAAAATATTAAATTAATTGTTCAAAGTACTGAAATATGCTTTCATTCTATTAGAGTTCATTTTTGAATTTTCACATAGAGTCCTGAAAATATCCGAGACGACCTTATTTAAACCGTGTCACCTAGGAGTAAAAATAACATCCTTTACAACTGGGACCATAACTATTACATTACTTGAACTCATATTTTTTTTTCACTGGACCACTCAATAAGTTTAGTAGGTTTGATGAAGTGATCTTTCTTAGCAAGGAATTGGGATTGTTGGGTTTGTACTATTCGGTATATTTTAATATATGTTGAAAGATATAATTAATTGTAAAATATGAAAAATAAATGTGAGTGTTATATGATCATTTATAAGTATTTTTCAAAAATTATGAAGTATTATTTTTTATTTGCCGTGACGCTTGGAATTAAAAAAGAGAGTATAAAGATAAAAAAAATGCTTCTAACGTTTAACTGAATAGTTATTTTAGTTTTTATTTTTTAAAAAAATAATTTAACTTTCGACGTTTCATTTTGTGTTAAAATGATCTCTCTGCAGATGAAAATTGTTAGTCAATTTGATGATAAGCAACTTAAAATTATTTGACAGAATGATGTGTCATTATATAAAGTCACTATATTGTCTATATAACACTATTACCACGACGTGCACTGTCATGTAAGTTTGTCATATCATTTTAAGCTATTTATCGTCATTTGACTAACAGTTTTCATACATTGAGAGGTCATTTTGACCCAAAATTAAATGTTGAGAGTTAAATTGATTTTAAAAAAAATAAAAGTCAAAATAACTATTCAGTTAAACACTATGAGTATTTTTTTAATATTATGAATAAAAAACCTTTAAAAATCTTTGTTCTTCATTGTTTATGATGTAAAAAAATAATTTTAGTCTAAAAATGCTTTGCAACCGGAAAACTAACATCTTCACCGACCCAAAAACCCATCAATGGTTGAAAGGCACTTGGATTGGAAAAAAAAAAACTTAAAATTCCTTTTCCGATCACATTTGATAAAAAAATAATGATAATTTTATGATTAAAATTTAAAAGTTAATACTAGTGTCATTTTGCTTTCGTTCTGTTTGTTGGTTTGGTTGGTGAGTGGGTCAGGCTCTTTGATTGGTAACAAACTTTTGCATGTGGATATGATTCAAGATTTGTCCTGTGTGAGTAAGATGGGTCCCCCAAATCTGACCCTTCCTTTCTAAGTTGCACATAACTGCCGTCTAGGAGGGTCCACACTGGATTAACTATTGGCAGAATGAAAGAAGCCTTGCCTCTCATATTGTTCTCCTAAGAAAGGAAGTTCATATTCGAACTTTAAAGATGATATTGTTGGAAGGGAAAAGTACGAATCTTGAATATGAACCATAAATAGACATGTATTATAACAAAAAAGAAGCCATGCCTCTAAGATGATGGAGTAGTTTAAAATATATATTATATAAAAATATTCCATCCAAAAACCAACTTGTAGAGAAGCATTTCTAAAAGAATACACATAACTAAACCAAATCAGCCAAATCAAGAGTAATTCTTCAATAGAAAACCAAATCACAAACAAGTTAAATTCAAAATCAATGCTAAAACTTGTCAGTCTTTTTTTATAAAGAGAAAAGATTCAATTGTCCGGTATCAAATCCAGAACTTGGTCTCAATCAAGACTACGAGCTCGGTTGACATGTTCATATGCTGATGAAGAGGAATCGGGCAAAAGATGAGCCTTGTAAGCTATCAATAGCTCCTCCATATCATCTGTGAACCTTGAAATGAACTCCAAGAACTCACTCTCTGTAAGCCCCAGAATTTTAATAAAACTCCTATCCTTCTTCAACAACTTCCTTGACTTAATAATCTGCAAAACCTCATATCAAGGTATCACACGATCTTCCAAGCTATAGGTCAACAGAAATGGATTAGAAACCAACCCATTCGTATCCCACTTCGCTACATCAATGAAGAACTTGATTCCCGAATTCAATTTCTCCTCAGAGACCATAAAAAGACACGGGGTTTTACTAAACATAGTCGCACAATCATCGTCTGAAAAGCCAAGACTCTTGAGTAATTCCAATTTCTTCTTAAACGTTTCTTCACTTAAGCAATTCATGGTATGAATAGCATGTACTAGCATCCTTGAATCAGTTGAAAACCCCATAGATAACGCCCTCGAAACAAGTTCCCTTAAAGCAGATTCTCGCATTCTAAAAATCCTAGGCTGTTTCCTTAACAACGTCGAGAGCTGGGATCCAACAATCCCGCAGCTTTCCAAATACTCAATGTTTCTCGACAGCTTTAACATGCAATCTCTAGCTATAAAACCATTACATCTGCTGAAGAGCTTGAACAAGTCTTCATTGTTATTCCCCAAAACTTTCTTGATAAATTGGATTGAAGGAATCAACTTTTTGTCTAAACTACAAGCTAACAGCGTAGAATTCTGGGAGAAGAACTTATTAAGAATAAACAGTTGGGAATTTGTTAGTTAGTTTTAAACCTAGCTGGCAGTCAATAGTTTGACTTTTGTTTTGTTTCTTTTTGTATAAAACGCAACGTTTTGTATTAGTTTTTACTCGGTTAGTTTTATCAAATTAAATAAAAATCTTTTCATCCGATTCTCTCTCTCTTCTATCACGATAATCCCCAAATTGAGAAATTCTCAAAGTTCTCTACCCTAACCAAGAAATTCTGTCAAATTTCAATCGTTAAACTACGTTTTCAACATGGTATCAGATGAATCTTCGCATTCCCGTTCTGAGTTGCTTCGATTCAAGAACGATGATCTCTCTGATGAATACTATATTCATCCCAACGAGAACCCGGCGTTGGTTCTGACTTCTTCTCTTCTGAGCGGTGGCAACTATCACGGCTGGGAATGTCTCTCATATCCAAGAACAAATATTTGTTTGTTGATGGCTCGATTAAAGAACCCAAGAAGGACGATCCCAAATACCAGGCGTGGATGAAGTGTAATAACCTGGTGTTGTCGTGGTTGTAGCGCGCTCTGAATCAAGAAATTGGGCAAAGCGTTCTCTGGTTCGATCCTGCGTATGAACTGTGGAAAGATCTCTTCGACAGATTCAATCAAGGAGATCTCATTCGTGTCTCCGATTTGCTTCAGGAATTTTATTCCTTGCAACAAGGTATACTTTCAATCTCTGCTTACCACACGCAATTGAAAGTTTTGTGGGACGAGATTTGCAATCTGCGTCCTTTGTCTGCTTGTGACTGTTTAGCTTCGGAATATAGGAAAGAAGATTTCCTTCTACGTTTCCTTAGGGGTCTTAACGAGAATTTTTCTGTCCCTAAATCCCAAATCTTGATGACTAAACCCTTTTTGGTTGTTAATGAAGTCTTTGCAATTATGATACAGCATGAGCGTTCCGTTGTCCCTGTTGTTACTGATTCTAGCATTCTTCTTGCTGATAGAAACACTTTAAGGAACATGGATCAGCATATATCTAGGTCTGAGAACAAAAATGCTCCTTCTAAAAGGTTCTTTAATAACAGTGGGTCTAAACGTCCTTTATGTGTCCATTGTGGGTTGTATGGTCATACCATTGATAAATGCTACAAGAAGCATGGTTTCCCTCCTGATTACAAAAATAGGGGTCAGCAAAATAGGGCTAATTTGGTAGGTTCTTCTGATGTGAATAATTTTGATGAATCTGGCATGATCAACCCTGCTGTGTTTACAAAAGAACAATATGAAAGTATCTTGTCTTTGATTCAAGAAAGGGATTCTGGGGGTCCTGTTGGTCATGTTTCATCTTCAGATAGCAAAATTAATGCCCTGTCTTCAGTTTTTGATGGCCCAGCTAAGGATTCAGGTATGATTCTTGCATGTAATTCTGCTGGTTCTTTTGCTCCTTGGATATTAGATTCAGGAGCAACTGACCATATCATTAATTCCATGGATTATTTTGGCTAAAGGGTCAAATTTGCCCCTGTAGTAATCCAAAATCAGCAATGTTGCCCCTACTTTTTTTCTCCGTAATTTTGCCCTCAAAGTCAGTCAATTGTAGCAATGTTGCCCTTTGACCGATTTTGACCGTTAAATGCTGACGTGGCAGTTAACGGTGCTGACGGGGCAATTTTACCCTCGAAGTCATTCATGCAATTTTGCTCTCGAAGTCATTAATTGCAGCACGTTTACCCTTGGTTTATTTAGTTTTTGAATAAAATTGGATAAATAATTTTGTTTAATGTTCTGAGATCACCATACATTTTTTCCTAACAACCTATCGTCGGTAAGTGTGTCAATCGAACGTCGTTCGAATAGAATAGTTCGCGTTCACCGTTCAATTAACATGCTTCTCGTTGGTTTATTTTCAATAATTTTTTGTGAATATCGTATTTATTTTTATTAAGTTTATAGGTTTTAAAAAATGAATAATATTTTGATTTTTTGTGAGAGTTCTGATTTTGCTTATTTTTAAAATTACTAGGGACTCAAAGGATATTTACATCAATTTGTTAATCGATTTTTCATATATTCTGTTTGTTAAAGTTCAACTCGAAAAAACCAAATTATTTATCCAATTTTATTCAAAAACTAAATAAACCAAGGGTAAACGTGCTGCAATTAATGACTTCGAGGGCAAAATTGCATGAATGACTTCGAGGGTAAAATTGCCCCGTCAGCACCGTTAACTGCCACGTCAGCATTTAACGGTCAAAATCGGTCAAAGGGCAACATTGCTACAATTGACTGACTTTGAGGGCAAAATTACGGAGAAAAAAAAGTAGGGGCAACATTGCTGATTTCGGATTACTACAGGGGCAAATTTAACCCTTTAGCCGATTATTTTATATCTTGTTCTCCTGTTATTAATAAATGTGTTAGATTACCTAATAATGATATTGTCACTGTAACTCATATTGGAACTGTTAGAATTTCTGAACATTTGTTATTAACTAATGTTTTTTATATTCCTAAGTTTAGCTTTAATCTGGTTTCTGTTTCCCAATTGACTAAAGATAATTCTTTATGTCTAATTTTTTCCTCTGGATTTTGTTGTATACAGGATCTTCCTGCATGGAAGATGATTGGTTTAGCTAAGCTTGTTAATGGTTTGTATGAGTTACATGTTCCATCTTCTTTCTCTCATAATTCTTCTGTTTTAAGTATTGTTAATTCTTCTGATAATGATCCTGATGTTAATGATTCTGATGATAATACTTCTGCTGTTATTAGTTCTGGTGTTAATAGTTTTTATGTTAATGATTCTGATGATAATACTTCTGTTGTTATTAGTTCTGGTGTTAATAGTTTTTATGTTAATAATTCTACTGTTAATAGTCCTAATCTTTGGGATGCTAGATTAGGGCATCCTTCTAAACAAAGGATGCGTTTCTTTTCTTGTTTGCATTCTGCTATACCTTCTTCTCATTTGGTTGACTGTAATGTTTGTCATATTGCCAAACAAAAAAGACTACCTTTTCCTACTAGTTCTTCTGTATCAGTGTCTATCTTTGATTTAATACATGTAGATGTGTGGGGTCCCGTTCCTATCAAAAGGATATATGGACATGCATATTTTTTTAACTATAGTTGATGATAAAAGTAGGTTTGTGTGGATATATCCCATGAAGTTAAAATCTGAAGTTGGGGATCTTATTCCTCAGTTTTGTGCTTTAGTTGAAATCCAATTTTCTAGAAAAGTTAAGTGCATTAGATCTGACAATGCTAAAGAGTTTGAGATGGTTAATTTTTTTAAAAATAATGGTATAATTCATCAAAATTCTTGCATTCACACACCTCAACAAAACAGTGTTGTTGAGGAAACATCAACACTTGCTTGTTGTAGCAAGAAGTTTAAGAATTCATTCTAATTTGCCTTTAAAATTCTGGATTGATTGCATCCTTCATGTTGCCTACCTTATCAATCTTACTCCCACTCCAGTTTTAGAAAATCTAACTCCTTTTGAAGTTCTTTTTCAACAGAAACCTAAGCTATCTCATCTTAAAGTTTTTGGATGTTTAGCTTTTGCATCTATATTGCCTAAACCTAAAACCAAAATGGATCCTAAAGCTAAGAAATGCATCTTTCTAGGATATCCAAGAAATGTCAAGGGCTATAGACTTTTTGATCTTGAGAATAAGGAAGTTTTCATTTCTAGGGATGTTGTTTTTTCAGAAAGTTTGTTTCCCTTTAATAAAACTGACTCATCTAATGATGTTATCTTACCTAATTCTGTTGAAACCAATTTTCTGGATGATGTCATACCTGTTGATCATAGTCTGAGTCCTTCAAATCTAGATGACGCTATGTTTAATAATGATCATATAGATCAAAGTGCTTCTGTTGATACTAGTATAGATAAAGACTATCCTCAACAAAATTCTTCTGACCTTGTTTCATCAAGGCCATCTTTGCAAGATTCTGTGATTCCTGTTTCTCATATCCAGCAGCAACAAGGGGTTGTTTCTGCTCGGGCTCGTTCTTCTAGGCAAACACAGTTACCTGTCAGGTTGAGAGACTTTCAAGTCACTCTGCCAAAGTCTAAAATTTCCCCACATTTCATTGCTCAGGTGTTATCCTATGATAATATTTCTGCTTCTTATCAGTCTTATATTAATTCTGATGCTGTTGTTTCTGAACCTAAAACTTATAAACAGGCTATTCTTCATGATTGCTGGAAACAAGCAATGCATGAAGAAATAGCAGCTTTAGAAAAAAATCAAACCTGGGAATTAGTTTCTCTTCCTCCTGGAAAACAAAATATAGGATGCAAGTGGGTCTATAAGGCAAAACTAAAATCTGATGGTTCTTTAGAACGCTACAAGGCTAGGTTAGTAGCTAAAGGCTACACTCAGCAAAAAGGGGTAGATTATTTAGACACTTTTAGCCATGTAGCTAAAATAACTACCATTAGATCACTTTTAGCTATAGCTGCTGCTAAGGGTTGGAAATTGCAACAATTGGATATTAACAATGCCTTTTTACATGGTTTCTTAAATGAGGAGGTTTACATGGATACTCCTCCTGGTTTTGAAGCTTCTCCAGGATTAGTTTGTAAGTTAAAAAGAAGTCTCTATGGTTTAAAACAAGCAAGTCGTCAGTGGAATGAAAGACTTTCTGTAGTTTTAATTGAACAAGGTTTTAAACAAGTCTCTGCTGATAATTCTCTCTTTATTAAAGGAACTGGTGATGAGTTTATTGCATTAGCTGTGTACGTTGATGATATCGTTTTAGCAAGTCCTGGTTTGTCTGTTATTAACAATGTTAAAACCTTTTTGCATGAAACTTTTAAGATTAAAGACTTGGGTGACTTAAAGTTCTTCCTAGGACTTGAAGTAGCTAGATCCAATAAAGGTATAAATCTTTGTCAACGCAAATACACTCTTGAATTACTTCAAGAAACTGGTTTTATAGATTCAAAACCTATTTCCACACCAATCTTGCCTAATTCTAAACTTTCTAAAACTGATGGTGAACCTCTTTCTAACATTACCTCTTATAGAAGGTTGATAGGGAAGTTGATATATCTTACAAATACTAGGCCTAACATATCATATGCTGTCCAACAACTTTCCCAATTTCTTGCTGCACCAACTAGTGTTCATTTAACTGTTGCACATAGAGTCTTGCGTTATTTAAAAGGGTCTCCAGGTCAGGGTCTGTTTTTTCCTGCTGACAATTGCCTAAGAATCAATGCTTTCTCTGATTCTGATTGGGCATCTTGCCCAGATTCAAGAAAGTCAATTACAGGGTTTTGTGTCTTCATTGGCACTGCTTTGGTTTCTTGGAAATCCAAGAAGCAGCAAACAATATCAAGATCATCCAGTGAGGCTGAATATAGCTCTTGCCTCTGTTACTTATGAAATCCAGTGGCTTCTTTTTCTTCTTTCAGATTTAAATATTGATAATCCTACTGCTAATGTGTTTTCTGACAATCTTTCTGCCATCAAAATTGCAGAAAATCTTGTCTTTCATGAAAGAACGAAGCATATCGAAATTGATTGCCACCTTGTTCGTGAAAAGCTTCAACAAGGGATCTTGACTCTTCTTCCAGTGAGGACTCATAATCAAGTGGCTGATTGTTTCACAAAAGCTCTACATATTCCAAATGCAAGTTGGGCATTCAGGATCTTTATGCTCCAACTTGAGCGGAGCTATTAAGAATAAACAGTTGGGAATTTGTTAGTTAGTTTTAAACCTAGCTGGCAGTCAATAGTTTGACTTTTGTTTTGTTTCTTTTTGTATAAAACGCAACGTTTTGTATTAGTTTTTACTCGGTTAGTTTTATCAAATTAAATAAAAATCTTTTCATCCGATTCTCTCTCTCTCTTCTATCACGATAATCCCCAAATTGAGAAATTCTCAAAGTTCTCTACCCTAACCAAGAAATTCTATCAAATTTCAATCGTTAAACTACGATTTCAACAGAACTTAGCTATATGGGGTTCCATAAGACCCAAATCTTGAAAAAACCTTACTTTTGGCCTAAGTTGCTTTTCTACATCGGCGACAAGAATTTGGGGCGCCATACGAGCAGAAAACGCAATTTGAACATTAGAAAAGCCAAGACTTTGGAGAAAGTTGACAACTGATTTGGTTTTTTCCAATGATTTCAAGTGACGGAAACGGTTAGAGATCGAAAAGGCTTGGGTTTCATTGAAATTCAAGTTTTTTACAAGGTAATTAAAAAGGAGAGGGTTTGAGACTGAGGTGTACGAAGTAGCAGCAGAAAAATGTTGAAGAAGAACAATAAACGATTTGGGTTTTAACAAAGAGTTGAACAAACGAAAAGTTGAGAAAATGGAAGATGATTTAAGGGTTTGCATTGAGTTCTTTTAGGAATTTGGTTCAGAGGGTTTTAGCTTTGCCTTTGTTTAAGGTGAGGAGAATTCCAATGTCTTCCAATCTTGTGATGTCATTGGAGAAAATAATCAAACAGGTGGTGGGCAATACAAGTTGCCAGCTCTAAACAAACAAATAATCATCGGAAATTAAAACTACACGAACTTGTCCATAACAAATGAAATATCGGACAGTCAGAATACTGAAAATTGAAAAATTAAACCAAGGCAGAAACTCAGTTCTCTTCAATTTCACTGTTTAAAACCCATATCTCATCAACCTAAATCTTTTCCTTTAAACCAAAACCAAACAGAATACAACTTGTTTCGAAATTGCAAGCACAAACAGTTCTGCCATTCCTTCTTTTAAATGTTCAATTTGAAAAGCTTAAGAGAGAAACTATGATAAAGTAAAGAGACAAACCTCGAAATGGGTTTCCTGCTGAAGTGGTTTTGGGGTGCTTACTATCTCAAGTTTGATGAGATTTCCACTTGATTCCCGTCCGTCAAAGAGCGAGAGATCGAGCATAACAGAAACAAGGCGGCAAAAGCATATAAATATGTTTGTAAGGCAGGGGATTTCATTTTGGGTAAAGTACTAAAATGTTGACCAAACTTTGTTAAAAAAATTAAAGCGTCAACTAAACTTTAAAAATGTTATAAAATGGCAATTAAATTTTATATTTTGTAACAAAATTGTAATTCGGCCGTTAAGTATCCGTTAAATACTTAACATGGCTGTTATAAAACTTTGTATAATAACATATTTAATTTTTTATATTTACGCATTCAATTAATTTAATCTTAATTCAAAAAAATCAATAAATTAAACCCTAATTCGAAAAGATTGAAAGAATGAATAACTCCGGCCACAAGCCCCGTGAAATGAAATGGCAATGGCATCTTATAAGGGAACTTGGAAAATGAGGTAAGTGAGAAAAGGGTTTGACTATAACATTGGCAGAAACATAGTTCCATTCTTGAACCTGTTTTTATAGAATATAGCTTACCAAAGAAAATGCTGGCAGAGTATTCCAAACTAGTGGGGCTCACAGACATATTAAATAGTTAACACCTCACCCATATATATTATTAATTATTTGATAATGTACATACATCTTATAGACGAGAAATTATACCATAGGCCCTTCCTACCACCTAGGATATGGGCCCAACCACTAAGATTTTTACATGTCATTATTTTTTACATGTCACCTTATACATGTCATCAGATTATCCTAATCATCTTTACATGTCATTAGCCCTAATATTAAATACAAAAAAGAAAAAAAAGGGGGGAAACGTTGTCTCTGTGCAAATTCCCAAACAAATTTCACGACATCTGCAGAAGAAAAAAACCTAACCCCTATTTTTAATTCTACAATTTCTTCGATCTCTAAACTTTCAAATAAAAATTGTTTTGCTTTCACCAACCGACTTCTCTTCTCGCAAAATCTGATGGCTCAAGGTTCATTTCTCATTCTCTCGTTCTTACAAAATTTCTCATGATTATTGATTTACTTTCTGCTTGGTTTCAACATTTGATTTTACTTTTATTTATTATTTTGTATTATCGATTTTAGTGATCGAACCCTTCACAATAATAATAGATGAATTCAGCACTACTGTTGGAATTGAAAAGTGAATCTTAATTTACCTAGACAATCGATCAAAACTATATGTTGGGTATGCTAATAACTATGATTATTTGTTAAATTTGTTTATTTGCTGGGTATGCTTTCATTGGATTTAATAATTTTGAACAACGTTGTAATTAGATTTGGCACATTTAATCAGTAAATATTATATATGTTTATTTATATGATGGGTATGCTTTCATTGGATTTAATAATCTTAAATTTTCAACAAAATCTGTTAATTTTGAACAGGTTTCGACAAGCTATAAGTAAATATTATATATGTTTATTTATATGTCTATGTATAGATTGAATCAGTTTTGATTGTTGGTATTGGTCTTTATATTGTTTTAGTATATATTTTCACTTTTGTATTGATAGTTCATAAATTATGATTTTTTTTTATAATTTGTTTTATATTGGTATTGGTCTCCTAAACTGTACAGTAATTGAGTGCTTGCTTGTTATTGTTATATATTGTTTTATTTTTTCACTTTTGATCGATTTGTAGCTGTAATGTTAAAATTGTTGACATATTTTGTGCTGAGATATCTTTACTCAACTCTTAGCTTTGACAATCATCTTTTTTTAATGAATATTTTAATTTTTCTTTAATATTGCCAGAAAACTAGTCAGCAATAGAGAAGTCATGTACTCTTATTATTCACTATGACAAAGAAACACCTGCAATTGCTAATGGGAATAAAGAAGCACTTGAAAGAAATGTGTTCCTGCAAAGATTGAAGCTATGGATAAAGCAATTGTGCTTTTATTGACTGGTGTATTGTCAAATAAGTTCTCTTGTTTATATGAACGTATAAATCTTGAATCTGGTTTCGGTTTTGGCTCCGTTCAATAACGAGTCGTAAACGCTCGTTGAGAGTCAAACGTCCGATTACAAAAAAGCTGAAAAATCTAATTGTGACAGAACGGCTGTTTAGGCGTTAAATCTAATAAAAAACATGGGCAAAAATCCGTTCAGCACGTACAAAATACATGTTCGACTGTCATGTTTGTATTAGTGATGGCGGCTTTAGAAATTGAACTAAAATTAAAATTACATGTATAAAACAGAAAATTAAAGTTTATCCATCACATATGAAATTAATCTTTATTTAACTATGTTTTTATGCGAACTTTATTTATTCATGGGTATATATGTATATATTTTCCATCGAAGGGTTTAAGCATTAACAAAATGGTAAATTCCATATCTAAAATTACAACTGCTAACAATGCCTCATCAGCCCCTTGGTCATCTCATTGAACGAATGGGATTCACTCACCTTGTTCGAGTTCGACTTGTAAACCTCGTATACGTTATGAATTCGACGAGAGAACGGCGTGCTTGAAAACTTTAGAAAACATTTATCATATCGGATGACCGCAGCACTATAGCTCCGGCAGCGCTCCCGTATGTAACTGCCCGCTTCACCGATACAAGTTTTACAATCAGAGTCTGACAAATCGCGTCTACAGAGGGCGAGACCGTACACTTGGTTCGGGTTTTTACCTACAAGACCAAGGGTATATCGTGTCGGAGAAGCTTGACCAGAAAGGTACGCAATGAGCTTATTCACGTTGGATTCAAAACAACAAGAGGATGGATTCATGTGTAGGGAGCTGAAATATATTTTAAAGCCTGCAAATAGTATTGAATTACTCGAATACACAACACAATCAAACAATTTTATAAATTAGTGATCCTAGCCCCTAGGATGTCACCTCCCGCATCTTCGTTTGCTTCTGTGTGTAGGGATGAGAGCTGCTTCATGTGTCATGGCTTTTTCCCTCATGTTTCTTTTGATTTCAGTCTAATTCAGATATCACTTTTGATGACAATATTTTATTTTTCTTTCCGAAATGGGAACCTGCCTCCGAATGGATTTCTTGCAGAGGTGTCACCACCGATTCTTTGCTCGAGAAATCTTGTTATGCTTCCTCTCCTGTTGCTTAAGTTTTATGTTATGTTGCTTTGTTTTTATGTTTGTTCTCCCTTTCGAATGCTCTTTTCCCTCTAGTGTGGATGGTTGTTTTTAATCTGCCTTTTGTGGCAACATGAGGGACTTTTTATGCTGTCCTTGTTCCTTTTTAACGTTGAATGAATTTCCTTTTCATAGTAAAATAATTAAAAATTAGAAATGGAAGCATTTACAAACAGTACTCCTCACTGTTTTTCGTTGCTTTATTTTCCAATGTTACATCATTTTCTAATTTCTTTTTATTAATTTAATCTTAATTTGAAAAAAATTAAATATTAAATTTAACCATTTTTGATAATATGCATGTCGTCTTACAGTCCAATGTTCGGGGTGTGTGGCTATCCATCCCAACAATGTCATTTTCAAGGTTCAAACTCGCGTCCTTTCCTTGAGAGTGCAATGTGTCTTACCAATGCACCCAATCCTTGTTAATAACCATCATTATTTTTTAACAAATTAAGTTCAGTGATCATTTTGGTACTTTACCATTTCGTAAAGTTTAATTGTTATTTTCTAACATTTGAAAGTTTGATTACCATTTTATTTTTTTAACAAAGTTCAGTGATCATTTTGATACTTTACCCTTTTATTTTCATTTATTTGCGCAAATAAATGTATAATTCTGATTTTAATCCCCAAATATGCTGAAATTTGAGACAAAGGGGATTATTATGAATCATTTATAACGACGCTATAGACTGTTAACACTTTTGACAACAATAATTAATAATATTCTCGGTTTTAGTTTATTTATATCATAAAATAAAAGTGAAAATATAAATTATTATTTAAAAATAATACGATAAAACAATCTAATACGATTAGTTAAAGAAAAATAATCCAACCCAATTATTGCTTTATGTCATAAAACAATTTAATCGCACATAAATCAAATAAACAATTTAATAGTATTTAAAAGGTTAGTTGTAAGATTTTTTGAAAAAAAAATGATGGTTTATATTAAAATGGGAAAAATACACCATTAAGAACACATGTCCCATATTAGCTGGATTACAAACTAAATAGCCAAATAAACCATCAAAAAACATAAAGAGACTGGAGTGTATCCCAATACTGATAAAATAATAACTCCAAGTAGTCGGCATCAATCTTCGAATCCCTGAGAATCCACGGCACTGGATCAATCGAATTCAGTAGGTAGTTTTACTAGTTATGCATCTTTTCCAAATCTCGTGCAGCAGCTAGTGATGTACCATGAGGAGCTTCCTCAATCCAATATTGTGGGAGCATGCAGCCACTTCCTTCCTTGGCCAACGTGTGTGCAGCATTGTTGGCTTCACGATGCACAAACCGGAATCGAATACTTCCAAAATCCTTGGTCATCTCCTTTATATCATGTATAATAGGGCTGATGATTGATTGATCAAGTTTAACATCATTTGCTTTGCAAATCACCGATCGGGAGTCCCCCTCCACAATGACCCTATTAAAACCTAATTCCTTGGCAAATGTGACTGCTTGTAAGCAAGCATAGGCCTCAGCTGCAAAGGCATCTGCAACATTCCAGTTAGGAACAATGCATGAAGCCATAATTAGGCCATTCGAGTCCCTGCAGATAATACCTGAAACTGCTTCCCTTGCTTGCGAGTCATATGTTGAATCAAAGTTGCACTTTATGGTATCTGCATCTGGAGGAAACCAAACTATGTTGACAGGTGATGCTGGTAACGTTGATGTGTGTAGGATACTCCCATGTTCCAATACAAAGGCCTGAATAAAGGAAAGTGACTCCTGAATAACAGCTAGGCCACCCTCGTGCACAATCTTGTTACGCAAAAACCATACTGCCCAGTAGGTGACCATCAACACAATTTTGTCAGATAGGCTCAACGTGCTGAAAAACTCAGCAACCCAATGACTCCATTCTAGGGTCTCCTGTCCCACTTGCAGTTGAATACCTTGGTGAGCAAGTAACTGTTGTATATAATAGCAGTCCCTCATTATATGCATTGTTGTTTCACTTGAGTCATGGCAGAAGGGGCAGCAGTCAACCACATTTAATCTCCTGGTTACTAGGTTTCGAAAGGTTGGCAAGAAATTATTTATTACCTTCCACATATGTATCTTGATCTTCGAAGGTAAGTTAATCTCCCATAGATTTGTGTAGAATGAGCGTAAGGTAGGGGAGTGTATAACAGACCTGCTACCAACATGCGTGTTTAGATCACCCTTCAGAAGTCTATAGCCACTTTTCACTGAGTATTTCCCAGAACCATCAAACCGCCAAATGATCTGATCTTGTAAGCCATTCTTCGATAGGGGAATAGAGAGAATTCTCGCACATGATGCAGTATCAAACACACGTTGTATTACATCTGATTTCCAAGACTTATTTGCATCAATTAAGTCAGCCACACTCGTATAATTGATGTCTATAGAGCAGTTTTGGACTCGAGCATTTCCTTGACCAGGTAACCAAGGATCTCCCCAAATATTGATCTTTGTTCCATCCCCAATACGCCAACCATAGCCTTGTTCGATCACAGCTCTAGCACTATAAATACTTCTCCAGACAAATGATGGATTGGAGCCCAAGTTAGCTTGTAGGAATTCGCAATTAGGGTAGTATCTGGCTTTCAGGACTCGAGCAAGGAAGCATGTGGGCTGTGTAGTGAGTCTCCAGCATTGCTTTGCAAGTAGAGCAATGTTAAATGCATTCATATCTCGAAACCCTAGTCCACCACAGACCTTAGGACATGTTAAATGCGACCAGATACACCAATGTATCCCCTTTCCCGAACTCTGGTTTCTCCACCAAAATCTTGCCATAAGACGCTCCATAGATTGACATAGGGAAGAAGGCAATAAGAATACCTGCATTGCATAAACAGGCAACGCTTGAAGCACACTTTTAATTAGTACTTCTTTACCTCCCAAAGAGAGGAACTTTAATCCCCATGCTCCAGTTTTCTTATTAAATATGTCCAGGTAGAATTGAAAAGCTTCTCTTTTATTTCTACCAACCATGGTTGGTAAACCTAGATATGATTCTGGGTTGGAAGAGATGCGGACACCCAGCAATCGTCCAATGTTTCCTTGAAGAGTGTTGTCAACGTTTGAACTAAAGAAGATAAGAGACTTCTCATAGTTAACGCGTTGACCCGAGACATTGCCATATAGGGTGAGTATTTCTACCATTTTAGTTGTTGTGATCAATGAAGCTTCTCCAAACAATATGTTGTCATCAGCAAATAATAAATGCCCCACTTGTAGACGTTCCCGTCCAATTGTTGCAGCTTTGACGGTGTTCCTAGCATTAGCATCATTGAGAAGAGAGGAAAGACCCTCTGCGCAAATGAGAAACAGGTAAGGACTCATTGGATCTCCCTGTCGAATTCCTCGAGAAGGCTTGAAGTTTCTTCCATAGGAACCATTTAAACACACTGAATAAGAGACTGTCCGGACACATCGCATAACAAGTTGCACCCATTCCTCTGCAAAACCCAGGTGCTGCATCATGCCTTCTAAGAAGGGTCATTCAACCCTGTCGTATGCCTTACTTAGGTCAGCCTTAAGAGCAAAATATCCATGTTTACCCACACGACGTTTGTGCATACTATTGAGGAGCTCATAGGCTATGATGATATTATCAGATATGTGCCTACCTGGTATGAATGCTCCTTGAGCCTTGTCGATACATAAATCCAACATGTGTGACATTCGCATAGCTACCATCTTAGCAATGATTTTGTAAATCACGTTGCACAAACTGATGGGGCGAAACTGTGCAACGGTTTCAGGGTTTGATGTCTTTGGGATCAGCACCACCTGCGTCTTGTTTATTGGATCCAAAGGTAACATTCCATTAATTACAGCAATGCAATATTTGGCAAGATCATCTCCAATTATGTTCCAATAATGCTGGAAGAATAGCGCAGGGAAACCATCTCCACCAGATGCTTTCAGAGGAGCCATCTCCTTAATTGAATTATGAACATCCTCTTTAGTGAAAGGAGCAAGTAATACTGCATTCATTTCAGTGGTAATCTTTGGGCACATTAGATCATAAATGTCTGAAGCTACTCTCGGATTGGAAGTTGAAAACAAGTTCTCAAAGTAATCTGTTGCTACCTCCAACATCCCAGCTTGAGAATCGATCCACTCACCTGAGGAGCTGTAAAGGCCTTTAATAGTATTCACCTTATTTCTGAACGTAGCATGAGAGTGGAAGTAGGGTGTATTTTTATCTCCATGCTTCAGCCAGTTGGCTCTCGACTTCTGCTCCCACGAGATTTCCTGTCTATCTGCTTCCATGTTCAAACCGAGCTTCACCTCAATTAATTCTTGAAGCACTTCATCATCTGGATCAGCCAGCGATAATTCGCTCAACCTGGCTTCTAGAGCTCTCTTTGTTGCACGTGACTTTCGCATGTTGTCAGCACCCCACCTTGCTAAATGATTTCCCAAGTTGGTTAATTTAGTAGGTACATCATCAGTCGAGTGTTGCCAGTGATCTCTAACTATGTTTTCAACTTCTTCATTCAATATCCAGCTTGCATCAAACTTGAATTTTGTTTGTCTGGTTGCAGGTCCCTGAGTTGGGCATCCATCAGGGAGAATAATTAATGGGCAATGATCTGATATCGTATGCTGTTGATGGGTAACCGAGTGACCAGGGAATAAATTCCACCATCCAGTTGAAGCAACCGCCCTATCCAGACGTTTCCTAATGTTGTTTGTCGATAGCCTGCCCTTCTCCCATGTGTACCATGGTCCATGAAAACCAAGGTCACTCAGATCACAATCCTCCAATGCATCCCTAAATGCAGCCATGCTACGTTCCTCTCTTAATCTACCTCCTTGTTTTTCGAAGGAGTATGCCACTTCATTTAAGTCACCTGCTACTAACCATGGCAACGAATCACGTGAGGCGAACTGCCTTAACAGGCTCCACGATTCCATCCGTCTATGCTGAACGGGATTTCCATAGAATCCTGTGAAGCGCCACGACACACCATCATTTTGCTTAATTTGGACATCAATGTGAGAAGAAGAATAACTCAATAGGGTGACATCCATGTCAGGTCTCCATCCCAGGGATAATCCACCTCTTGTTCCGTTTGCTGTAACATCAATGCCAAAAACAAACCCACACCTACGCCGTACTCTCTCCATCCTTCTCGTATTAAGCTTTGTTTCCATGAGAAACATAAGCTGGGGATTACAGCCTCGTATCTAGTTCCTGAGGCGACGTGTTGCCCGTGGTGTCCCCAACCCACGGACATTCCAGGTAAGGATTTTCATGGTTTCCGGCTGCTCTGCACGGCAGAGCTAGCCGAAACATCAGGTATTTTCCCAGGAACATCTGTGTCAATGCCGTGTCTAGTTGTGTTGGTCTCCCCTACAACACGTTGTCTCTTGTTGTTATCAACCACTGCAATTGGATTGTCCTCAGCGTCCGATCCTATGTCCATGTGTCCTCCTTCCACGTGGCCCACTTCCTCATTTACCTGGCCCATATTCAAAGGTCTACGTGGAAATTGTTGGGAAATGGAATTTCCAACTGCCAACCCACGTTCCTGCAACTGGCCATGCACGTTGGCCCTTGCATGAATCTCCAGTAATGGGGTGCCTGTAACTTCCTCACGAAGCCATCTGCTAGGTGCCGGCGGCCACTACAACAAATTTATCAATTTGTGACATAATTTCTATACGACGCTTTATATAACGTCACAGAAAATACAATAAATGTGACGATTATTTATTTTCGTCACATTTAGCGATTGATGGTATATCTTCTATGACAATTTTAGAAAATGTCATTAGTTTTCGTCACTATACGTTTGGCGCCAAAATTTGTCACCAAAATATTTTGGTGGGAAACATTTTAATGACATTTTGATAAAGTGGCGACGTTGCGAAATCGTCACTAATAAAAATGTGTATTAGTGACGAATGATTATTATGAAAATTTAATTTGAATTTGCGTCGTTGTAAATTTGTCATCGATAAGCTTTATTCATGACAATTTTATTCGTCATATTTTATATGACACATAATGTAACGATTTATTTACGTCACAAAAATAAGTTTAACGTGACAAAAGTAATCACATGTCACTCATTGTTATATCTCCTAAATGTTATATGACGATTTTAAAAGACAACATACTATTGCATCACTTAATTTTTTACGCCAAGAATAAACACAAAAAATTGGTGAGAAAATTTTACAGTGGCATCTTTATTTCATTACTAATTCAAAATTTTATTAGTGATGAATTTTTTAAAGTACTGTGTATAAATAAATACATTTTATTATTGTTGACGACCCTAATATAAACAATTACATTTTAATTTTTAGTAACAAGGATTTATGGTCAAACAAAACACATTTGTTTGTAATTTTAAGCTATAGATAGATATTGTGATTTAAATTTTGTTTGACCCAGCACGAAAATTTCACTGTGCGACCTGATTGGTAAATAATATTTTAGGAGAAAATTATAATTTTTTTACATATACAAAATTTTCAGGCTAAATTTATTTTACTTTTTCATAATTTCATACTGCCCTTTGAGTTTTGAGTAAAATTTAAAAATTTTGTAAAAAAAATAAAAATAGTAAAATGATAAGCTATAATATTATTAAAGAGAAATGGTGTAAAAGTAACAATGATGAACAAAGTCATTGTGAGCTGAAATTTAAAATATAAAATATCACGTCAATATTTTTTTTACAATAATCCTTAATTTTAAGGTTTGATGTGAAATTATTTATTTATGATCTATGGTGATTTTCATCACATCAGTGAGATAACTAATAATTTTTATTGAAGTGACGTCAAAATTCGACATATAATATGGTCGACTTTCCCTTTATTTGTCTAAAGTCAACATGTAGTCTGGCCAATTTTACTTTTCCCTGCAGAGAGTACAATAGATCTGAAAACAACAAGGGAAATACAATATGTCTAAAAAAAATTCAACAACAATGTCTAAAACATTTAGCCCCTAATTTTGAGTGGGTGAGGCTAAAAAATAACAAATTTGGGAATTTGTCGAAATAATCTATAATATTAAATTTTTTGATAATATTTTAGATACGTTTTTTCATGATTTTTGTCAAATTTTGAAACTTGTCGAAAATAATACCAACATAACATGTTATCTAAAAATTTAATATTTTAAATTGTTTAAACAAATTTCAAAATTTGTCGTCTTTCAACCATACCCTAAACTTGTTCTTTATAATTCCCTAATTTTATATGAGTTAGGTTATTTTCTATCTCATTTCCCCTTTCTTTTTCCTAATCGATCCGCGCTTCCCTAATTAGCTCTGCACCAGTGTGCTTCAGTATTTGTTATTTCCCTAACCAGCACCGCACCGCAGTGATTCATTCAATCCCACTCAAACCCTAACTCATCGGCGTGTTTCAGTCGAGAAAAAGTTCTTTCTGGTTTTGCCTTCAATCAGTAAATCTCTAGTTTCACATATTATCTCTCGAAAACTTTACTTTCTAACCTAATTGTAACTTGCAGATCTATTTTCTTACTTTAGTCGAAAATTTCAGACTAAATAGGTACGCATTTTCTCTCATAACTTGTAATTTTTCATTTTTCACTAATTTGAATTAAAGAAGAGGTATCTCTCTCTATTTCATCATCACGAAGGAGGCATCTCGCCTTCAATCGAGCTCCATCGAATCGAGAAGCAGTTGTCATAGCTATAGAAAACAATCAAGATCCCACTTCTGAATCTATGTTTACCGAGTTGTTTTGAAATTTTTACTCTTTTTTTATCTCTAAAAGAAAAATGAAGATGAGTAGAAGAAAAAAAATTAGGTCATTGATGAAATCAAAGTTCGTAGTGGGAGCTTTATCCAACAAGCGTTGTCTCGAACTATCACACTGGGTCGAGTTCAACCTCAAGCACCCGCCTACTACAATGACCTTGACATCAATTTTTCCCATCGATACAAGGTATTTATATTATTTATATGTTAATTTATGATGGATTTAAGTATTTTTAGTGTACGATTCCTGTTTGACGTTTTGATTTCCTAAAAAATGCTAGCTGTCGTGACTTGAATCTATTTAAATGTTTACTAACTAATCAGTGGGAGCATGATTTAAACACTGGTAACATTATAGTTTCCACTGGGCAATGCTAAAGTGAAGGAAATTTAATTCCATGAGAAGAGTAATCTTATTATACTGAAGTTCACACTTTAACTATACTTGAAAAATTGAAGAACGTTACCTAAATGGTAGTGACAATAAAATTTTAAAGTTTATTTTTCTTGTTGTATGGTCTTTGCAAATAAAGACTTTTTTCATCTTTAATCTCTATCCCTCAATTGGTTGGTTGTAACATGATTGACTAAAGATGTTCGTTTTTTCGGAACCAAATGCTTCCTCCAAACTGTTTTACTAGTAATACCTTTAGATTGTCTTTCAACATCAAGTTTGATGACACATACACATAACTTTCCTAAATATTAAATGATTTCTTACATGATAATATATATTTAAATGGTTGTATTCAAAATCCATATCTGATTATGTATTGCACTTATATTTTAAAGTAGACGAAGTGTTTTTGATGACATAGATTTTTAGTTTAGCTCTTATTAGATTCAATAAAACTAAATCTTAGAGATAGGGCTTGGTGAGTCGTTTGACTGATTTATATCTTATTTTTTATTTGCAGGGTTGGAATGAAATGTATGTCTTCAAAAGTATGCTTTCCTTTGAACTTTGAAGCTAAGTTATTTTCTTAATTTTCTTATCTATTGATTTTTTATTTGAAAATTTCTTTTTATTTATTTACATCTTAAATTTTAACTACAACACTGTCCTTGTAAAATTTAGTGTCAACTGTCAAATTACTTTCTAACTTATTTCTTCAAGCTTTAGAAGTCTGGAATATCATTTAACCTAATGTGCAGATTATTTTGGTTTCCTATGATATTTTCTGCAGTGCTCCACTATACATGTAATTTAACTTAAAATTTCTAATGTTTTAGATTCATTCAACTTGTTGGTTAACAATGGTGCAGCCGCTGATCAAGTTATATTTCAAGTAAGTCGTTAATCCATCATTTTTCTTGCTTTTTTATTTTTATTTCTTTGCTAATGCTTGCTTTTAGAGTAGGAAAAAAGATATTGAGTTGTTTCATGGCAACTTAAACATCTCACATTTTTCTCATGAATTTATCTTGAATAATAATGTTTTGGTTCAAATATATTTCAGTTTTACTGAGGGAGTAACCCAGCTATTTTTTATTTTCCTTAGAAAATTAGTTTAAATAATGGAGATATTAAATTTAGATCACTGGTCAAAAGAACCTTCTATGGTTATTCCATGATTGTCGGAATTGAAAGTCGGTGATGTTTATGAAATTTTGAAAGGACTTCTTCAGATTGAAACACTATAGCTAGGTGTTGATGTGAGAACTAGGAAATACAAATTTTGTTAATTGAATCTCGTTAGCTGTCACTTAAAGTCTATCATAAGATGAACTAAGAAAAACCATATAGTTATACTTGAAAATAAATGTTCTAAATTCGGAAGTATAAATCTGGTCATCCCTCATTATTTTAAAAAATTGTTGTGGTATAGAAGTTAAAAGGTATTTTCTTGCATTAGCTTTTCCCACAGTATTTCTAGTGTACATGTTTTACCTTCTATCTTTTTAAATATATGCAAGGACATCATTTTCCTTTGACACCACGCTAGTGTAATTGTGAGGTTTTCAAAATGTTATCATATTAACATGTAGTTTACATTAGTAATGGTGAAGGTGAAAAATAAACATATTGCAATGAATGACTTTTAATAGCGAAGCTGAATTCTTAAATTGATAGTTATTTGTATTAAGAAACCATTCACATCATAAATATGACTTTTTACTTGATTTTACATTTTACTTTTGGTTGACATATGCGAAGCTGAATTCTTGAAAAGTACTATTCTTATTGGAATCTTCTTAGGTGTTCAAATCCCATAATGCTTAAGAAAACTTAGTTCAGAGAAGATTTCTGTTGTCAAAGGAGGACGAAAAAATGTAGAACACTCGACAAAGAACCTTGTTGAAATGGAACAAGAGCAATTCCAAATAGCAGCAACAACTAGATGTGACCTTGGACTAAAATGGGTGCAAAGAATCGAGGTGGAGAAGCATATAGTGAATGAAAGTATCTTTGTTGCTGGTGTTTCACAATCTAACCCGACATTGTTATAATATGATCAGATGAACACGAAGCCAAATAAGTAACAAAAAAGGAAGAGATTTTACAGTTTACTTGTATGTTTTACAATTTTGATCATTCTACTCTTATTATTTTGTAAGAAATAAATTATATAATATTTTGAGTATTACGTAAATAGTTTTTGAGGAATAATGTGTAACTTTTTATCATTTTAACTGACAATAATTGTATCATTATTAATTTTATGATTTTGCTTCTATCACTAATAATTGGTAACATCTTAATATAATTAGTGATAATGTAGTCTCTAAGTGACAAAAATGGTAATACGTGACAATTTTAAATTGCAAATAACAAAAAATATTATATTATTCGTGTTTAGGTGACGATATATTACGTCATTAAAAATGTGGCAATATATTTTTCGTCACCTATAAATTGAAGTTAATATATTATTTGTGACGATAAGAATTATTATTAACGAATTTTTTTATAATTCATTGACGTAATTAGTTGTCACCAAATATAAATTATAAAGTGACATTATGTATTATCGTCATTCATAGTACTATTAGGTGACGATATACCACGTCACTAATATTGTGACGATGTTTTTTTCGTCACTTATACAATAAAATTGTTGTATTATTGGTGACGATATGAATAATTAATGACGAAATTCTATATTATTTGGTGACATAAATAGATGTCACTAAGTGCAAATTATAAGATGACGTTATACATTAGCGTCACTATATGCTCAACAATACGTGACGAGAAAAAAGTACATCGTCACGTTAGACATTTAGTGACGCACCTAGCGTGACGAACGCCGTGACATCAAATTTAATGTCACAAAATACGAATGGTGACGAAAATGTAATTTTCAGTGACAATATTTTAGATGCCACTAATAGGCAAATTTGTTGTAGTGGGCCCGTTCCTTGCCGGAGCTTTGATCGATAAGTCCCATCCAAAAACTATTTCTTTCTCCGGTAACGTTAGGCGAAGTGGGCAAAAGCTTTCCCCGTGTCCAAGCTTCCCACAAATGAAGCAAAAAAGGGACAACTTCTCATACTGAAAAAATACATATGCAGTACGATCCTTCCCCAGAGAAATTTTCTTCTTGCGCTTCAAAGGACATTTAATGTGGACTTCAACCTTGATCCTCATATATTGTTTACGCCCTGTTATCACTAGTTTAGAATCATACTCAAGAAAATGGCCGATAAACTTACCAAACTGTTTTGCCATCCCCTCAGACATCAACCCCGGTGGTAGATTATGAACTTGCACCCAGAAGCTTGCAAATTCAATAGGCACCTGGAGAGGGTCATCTCCTTTATCCAACTTTCGCAACACTAACAAGTGGCCATTAAAAAACCATGGGCAACCTTCGAGTACACGGTTCATGTCAACCTCCGTGTAAAACCGAAAGCAGATTCGCTTTTCCCCTATATCAGTAATTGATATTCCACCCAAGGGATGCCATACGTCTGCAAGTGTGTTTCTCATGGCCAGAAAGTGAATTACGCTTGCTGTTAAAAAATTTCCAACCAGACAGTGAGCATACTCGTCTTCAGTTTCCAACAGTTCAGATGGGACCTCAAAGACTTCCTCCTCCCCGTCTTCAATAGACAAAGAAGCCAAATTCTCCTCCATTTCACAAAAGAATCAGAATCAGATACGAACAGCGTGCAATACTGCAGACGAAAAGCGTGCAAAGATGCAGACTGAACTCAGTTGTAAGATTTTAATGGATGATATTGTTGTCAAAAAGTATTTTTTTTTAAATAAAATATCTATTTAGACATCATATTATAAAGTAAAATTAAATGATGTTTAAATTTATGATCATAAAATTTATTATCATTATTATATATGAAATAAATCAACTTAAATGGTAATAAAAATATAAAAATTATGACAATTCATTAGTAAATTTTATATATATAATATAAACTTTAAATATTTATATTTTTAAATAATTAATATAATTTTTAAGATTAAATAAAAAATTAGCGTCTAAATTATGTATTTTTTATATTAGCGTAATACAATTAAATATTAATTTAATATATTAATAATGATTATATTTAATATTATTTTATAGTATTAAACTGGCGACCCCAAACGCGAACGTTGGGAAATCAAACGAATTACTGCTGTGCTATCAACCTCCATTAAAATTTGTTTCTCCCCAAGCACCCAGGCTTGAACCAGTCCTTCATGGGCAAAAATTCCTTATTAAGCAATACTAATGGGAGCTTAAGTCGTCTGAAAGTGATTAAATAAAGATAAACATTGAAATGAATACAAAAATTAGAATTAGAATTCACACGTATCGTGTTAACGTGGATGATAAGGTGACGTGAAATTCTAATAACTAAAAACAAAATAAATATTTTTTTGGAAAAAAACATCTCTTGTTTTTTAAAATATAATTATTATTGTAAATTATTCGATAATCGTTGTATATGTATTATTTTTAAAGTTCATTCCGCTACACCTCCCCAAATTATAGCCTCTTATTTTAAATTAATCTCTAAATTATTGAGTGTTTCAATTTCATCCATAAATTATGACTATAATTCTAAATTGTCCTCAAACTTTTGAATGTTTTAAATTCATCCATAAAAATGATTCTCATTTTAAATTGATCCATAAATTTTTAAATAACCTAATTTCATCCACAAATTATCGATATGTGTTAATCATAGTCCATATTAATAAAACCGTTATAAAAAGTGTTGGTTTCATGCAAATATTGATGTATCGGTCAGCTAACCGATTAACTTTTGAGGCATGTAAACATAGTAAAAATAAAATGTTATTGTATTTGATAGCTTTTCAGCATGTTATAGTATTTTTTATTTAAAATTTATATATATTACACACAACAAGTCAATAAATATTTAATTTTTTTATAACTTAAAAGGTTATTTTTAATAAACTTATAAAATTCCCTAAATGTTTAAACAATCTTTGGCGAAAATAACACCAATAAATAAGACCAAGATTAATAAACTTAACACAATTTACAATGACCCTTTGGGTCTAATTTACCATTGGTATATTTTCTAAAAAAAATCAATAACGAAAAATAATAAAAACAAAAACCAACAATCCATTCTTTTTTCTCTTTCGGACAAACAATGAAACATTAACTATCGGTTGTCTCTGACAATACGAACTTTTTCATCCATCCCGAAACAACCCCACACCTTAAAATCCCCACAATGTCTTGTCTCCCATTTATTTACAATTTTTAACCCACCCCCCCCCCCCCCCCAAAAAAAAAAAAAAGTTAACTATTTTCATCATCATAAATTTAAAAAATAAAAATAAACAATTCTCTCCTCCAGAAAAAAATTACTAACACATACAAATGTTAAAAATCATTTTTTAACCCTAGCTTTGATCAAGTTGTTCTTTATTTTTTAGCTGCGACGGTGGTGGTACATGGTGGTTGGTGGTAGTTGTAGTGTTTATGTTCTTGAGATTCTGTTGTCGTTGATATACTTGTCTCAATCTCTCAATTTCTTTTTTCAACGCTTCTTGGTGAGCTGCTCAAAAAATTTTAAAATCATTTTAATAAAAGTCGGTAAATGATAAATAATTAATAGCGCATTAATATAAATAAATAACTTTTTTCTTCCAATAAATAAAGTAATTAAATAGCTTAATGCCACCTTTTGAAATAAACTCAAATGCCCTACACAATCAAATCCATCACAAAAATATGCCATCCCATGTAAAAATAAAAATACCCTCTTTCTTTTTTGCAGTTTTTTTTAATAACGTTATGGTTATAAATACAATATATAAAATAAAAATAATACAATATTTGTAAATTTGAGTTAATATTTGATACGTTTAAATTTAACAATATAATTTAACGTACCATCAATGAGTTAAACAGTTAAATCATGCCATAACAATAAAAATAAAGAAAGTGAATTTAATTTTAAAATTTGTAATAATATATCATCGGTTGATTCAGTTATTATTTTATAAATCTAGAATATGCATGTGAGAGGTAAAAAAGGGTTAAATTACAATATCAGTCCTTTAAAAAGTAATGAACTAAGTGTTACCATCTTTGAAAATTTTATCTTGAGCCAAAGCAGCAATCCTTTGTTTCAAAGCACTGTTGTCAACATTGAGAATCAACCTCTGATGATCCAAGAATGCAACCCTTGGTGATAATGCTGATACTTCGCCCTTCATATTCCATGAACCAAAACAAAAACTCAAAAACTAAAACTAAATTGTGTGGATATATATATATGTATGTATATGTATATGTATATGTATATGTATATGTATATATATGTATGTATGTATGTATGTATGTATATACCTGTAATGTTGTTACGCTTCTTTCTAGCTGTGAAATATATTGAAGCTTTCTCACTCTTGATCTTTGAGCTGATTGCCGGTTTGCCAAAATTCTGATCATCAAAATTAAGTTTCAAGCTATTTAATACAATGGGGGTTTAATTAATCTGATTGTTTAATACATATATATATATATATTTCATTACCTCTTAACCCTTTTGGGATCGACGGTAGCATCGCCATTGGAGGATGGTGGAGCTTCCGCAGCGGATAATTTGCGTGAGCTCTCGACCTCCCCCGGTTCATTTTTAGGCTGTTGCAGATCCATTGACGGAGCTGGTTTCTCATCATTGTTGCTATTTTGATCCGACGGTGTAGAAGGGTTCGACAAGGATAAAGTCGGCAGCGCAGCTGCCATGGTGACGGGGACATCGTCGGAGAACAAGGACATGAGCTGGTCATCGTCGAGACGATCGAACATATTCGTTTCTTTCGTCGTCATCATCATGGCATTGGAATCCCTGCATTCATCCACCCCCAATGGTTGCTCGAGGAAGGCTATGGAGTCGCTCACGGAACGTCGGTGAACCCCACGACGGGCGGACGAGAAGTCGAGGAACTCGTCGACCCACGAGGCGTGGTTCTGCTGGTGGTGGATTGAAGCGGCGGCGGCGGTGGTGGAAAAGAAGTTTGCCATTGCGGGCATCTTGTCGAGAGGAAAAGAAGGCCAATTTGGGGTGATGGTGGGTGGTATTTTGGGAGGTAATTCAGCCATTGTAGAGCTAATCGTTCAAAAACCCACACTCACATAAATTTATATCCAATCCAAACCTAATCTTAATCAATAAAAAAAACTAACATATAAATGAATTCAAAAACAAAAAAACAATATGGTTTCAAAATCTCAACATTTGTCCGTAATAATTCATAAACCAGAACACGGTCTTTAAGGCAATCCTTTTTCTCTTTTTTTTTTCAATGATTTTTCTTTTTTTATTATTGTTGATATTGTTTAAATAAATAAATTTATGTTTGATGCTTGTTATATTTTTATATTTAAAATGAGTATATTTTTTAAAAAAATAGGAATATTAAATCAGATGGAGAAAAGGTAATGGGAGGGGAGTCACATGGGAAGGGGATTAGGGACAGCTAGCAACAGCTGGTTGGGGGGGGGGGGGGGGGGAGCCCTTGCTTTGCTTCCACTGCGAAACCCGTAGTGGGAGTTTAATAAGCGGAGGAATCAGCAATCCCACGTGCCGACGTGACCTCTCTACCTCTTATCTATTGCCCTTGGATTTCTTATTTTGCAATTTCTTTTCCTTTCTAATTTATATATTTAAAGTATGTATTAATATTTGATACACTGCCAGTGTAAAAAAAGTTTACACAAGCATGCCTATTTTTAAGCCTAAATTTAAAACCTAAAATTCTAACCTTAAAACCCTAAAAATCTAACCCCAAGCCCCAAACCCCAAACCTTAAATTCTAACTATAAATCTTAAATTCTAAATCATACAACCTAAACCCCTAACCTCTAAACCCTAAACTAAACCCTTAAACCCCTAAATAAACCCGCTTGTGGAAACTTTATTTTTCACCGCCAGTGTATAGGATATTAATCCTTAAAGTATTTATATATTTGTTGATACCAAAACAGTTGACACAAGACAGAGTTATGGGTATTTGATAAAAAAAAAGACAGAGTTACAGGTAGTTTTAGACGGGTTTTTTTTGAAAAATTTATAAAAGGTCACTGAATTTTGTTAAAAAAACAAAACAATAATCTTATTTTTAAATGTTACAAAATGACAATTAAATTTTATGTTTTGTAACAAAATGATAATTCGGCCGTTAAAGTTCGTTGATAGGATAACGTTGTAATTATGAAAAATTGGATAATAACACGCTGAGTCCTCTATATTTATAGATTCAATCAATTTAGTCGTATTTCAAATAAAAACTTATAAATTTTCCGACCATTCTCTATACTCCATTTTTGCAATTCCTCAAAGCTTTGAACTTTGTTGAGTTGTGCGGGGCTCGATTCGATCAACTAATTTAGCTCACCAAGTGGTGGAGAGGTGGATTTTTGGGTGGAAAGGTTGTGGAAGCTAGAATGTAAATAGACACAATGATTTATAGTGGTTCAACCTTCTAACCAAGGTCTCCATCCACTACCTTAGCTCCCCACTAAGGATTTCTCAATCAATCCACTATTGATTTGTCCCCTTTTCTAGGCTTAGGAGGTAACCCTTACACACAATCAAGCTTTCTACCCAAAGCCTTGATTGAAACCCTCTCTTACAAAGAGATAAACAAAGCAAACTAAAAACCCTCTAATAGGTGTTTGTTTGCACAATTAAGCACTCACCCAAAACCTAAAACACTTGAGCAAATTTGACAATTTTGGCTCACTAGTGTTTGTCTATACAAGAATTGACAATTTAGGCACTAAGACAATATTTGATCATTTGATGTTTGACAATATGAGCATTAGCCTTCTCTTGATGCTTGGAGGTCCCTTTTATACTCCCAAATGAGTTTGTATCCGTTACTAGCCGTTGGGATCAAATTGGAGCCGTTGAAGACTTTAATTCCCATCATAAATGCGGTTCTACAGCTCCTCGTTTTGAAACGCTCGAACCCGTTTCGAAACACTCTTTAAGTAGAAAGAGCCGTTGCAGTCTGTCGGGGCACCCGTTTCAGAACGCCTCTGGCCGTTTCGGAACACCCGTATCGAAACGTTAAAACTCATATCGAAACGCCTGCATTTGAAAGTTGGTTGGGAAATAGCCGTTGGGGTTTATGACCGTTGTGGTCAATGCCACGTAGGCGTATCAAAACGGCAGAGCCTGTTTCGAAACGCTGGGCAAAAATCTTATCCGGGGAGTGCCCGTTTCGAAACAAGTTTCGAAACGATTTTGCTACTGGAATCCCCTGTTTCGAAACGCCCTAAGGTGTTTCGAAACACCTAGACAATTTTGTGAAGTTTGGCTTTGAAAAACATGTAAAACCTTTTAAAAACATCCCTAAAAATTGTTTCAAGATATTTGGACTTTGGAAGTTTGTTTTAAATACTTTTTAAATTAGTCCAAAACATTTTTCAATTATTATATCAAAACATTAGTTCTACAAACTTAATTTCCATTGCTTCCTTCACACCAAATCTTCACCATACGTCCGCAAAGGCAAGCTTTCAGTCACTTTTCCATTATTGCAGGTCCCTCAAGAACCAGAAAGTTCTAACCAAAGCTCGGTTTCGGCCACAAATAGCAAACTCAACAACAAGATCAATATGGTGCGTAATCTGAAGAAGAGACCCAGAGCTTCTAGGTGTGCACCAACAACTGTTCTGATCACAGACACCACCAATTTTCGAGCCATGGTTCATGAGTTCACCGGGATCCTTGAACCACCCTTCACCTTCTCATTTTTTTAAAGGACCGGGCTCGATCTATTCGATCCACCTTCTTCCATTTTGAGATCAATTCGCTTAGACCTTTCATCAGCTTCTCATTATCTTTTAAGACCATTTGCACAAAAAATTAGCCCTTCCACCTTTTCTGACCTCATCAATGGTTGACGCTATAGTTTCTAATCCTAGTACTAGCAACAACAGCAGCAACAACACTAGTTCTAGTTCAACTTTCATTAACCACCAACTACAGTCCAATTTAGGCCATTTAAAGCAGCCTCAGAATGTACTCAACATCAACATGCAAAACCCAATTCTTAAGATGAAGAATGTGGTTGTTTTCTAAGATAAAGAGGCTTAAACATATCTTAAGGAAGTTTAACAAGGACCCCTTTGGTGAGCTTTCTGACAGAGTAAGAAGGAAGGGAGGAGAGCTTGAGGGGGCTCAACTTGACAATTTTTCTGGTGCCATTAGTGCTGCTATAGTGGAAGCAGTGAACGTTCTTAAACAGGAGCTGGCTCTTTTAAAGAAAGCTGAAAGAAGTTTTCTGCAGCAAAGGGCCAAGGTGAAATGGGTAAATGATATGGATCAGAGTTCTAAATTCTTTTACTCTATGGTGAAAGTAAGGAATCGTAGGCAGACCATTAACTCTTTAGTTTCTACTTCAGGAGTAAAGCTTAATACTCATCAAGAGATATCTGATGAAATTGTACAGTTCTTCACTGATTTGATAGGTACTCAAGACCATGGAGTTAGGAAGGTTGAAATTTCCTTGCTGAAGGAGCTGTTTTCCTATTCCATGTCTTCTGAAATTGCAGATTACTCGACAAGAGAGGTTTCAGATGATGAGATTAAAGCTGTAATTTTTGAACAGGGGAGTGACAAGTCTCCTGGTCTTGATGGGTATTCTGCGGGTTTTTTAAGGTTGCCTGGGACATTGTAGGGCATGATGTGTTGCAAGCAGTGAAATTTTTCTTTCTCAAATCTGAGCTGCTTGCAGGGTTTAATGCCACCACGATTGTGTTGGTACCTAAAACTCTGAGCCCTAACTAGGTAAAAGATTACATGCCTATATCTTGTTGTTCTGTAATCTATAAGTACATTACCAAGATCCTGGTTAGTAGGCTCAGTCCTATTCTGGTAAAAATTGTGTCTCCTAATCAAAGTGCTTTTTTGAAGTGAAGAAGTATTGCCGACAATACTATTCTAGCTCAAGAGATTGTTAGGGGATATGGTAAGGCTTCAATGTCTCCTAGGTGTACTATCAAGGTGAATTTACAGAATGCATTCGACTTAGTTAGTTGAGAGTTTATGTTAGCTACCCTTAAGGCTTTAGGCCTTCCTTCACAATTTATACAATGAATTGTTGCATGTATAACTGGTCCTAGATTCTCTGTGATGATTAATGGTGGCCTTAATGGATTTTTCTGGAGCTAGAAGAGTGAGGCAATGAGATCCCCTCTTTTCTTACCTCTTTTCCTAGTCATGAATGTCTTATCAAAATTGTTGAATCTAGGTGTGGAAAAGGGTATCTTTCGGTTTCATCCCAAGTGCCATAGGGTGAAGTTGGCTCACCTTTGTTTTGTTGATGATTTGATGATTTTCACAAAGGGTGACCTAGATTCTGTTCTTGGTGTTTGCTACATTTTGGATGAGTTTTATAGGATGCCTGAGCTCCAGCTCAATACCATGAAAAGTGAATTGTTTGTTTTTGAAATAGTTGAGGCCGAGCTGCAGGATATATTGGTTTGCACTGGGTTTAAGCTTGGATGTTTTCCTGTTCGTTACTTGGGAGTTCCCTTAGTGGCCAAAAAATTGTATGTTAAGGACTGTCAGCCTCTGTTGAATAAAGTGTAGAATAAGATTCGACAATGGTCTTTATTACGATTGAGCTTTGCTGGGAGGCTTGAGCTAATTAAGTCAACTTCGTACGGGATTCAAAATTTCTGGTATAGGCAGCTTATTATGCCTAAAAGCATTTTTAAGAGGCTCATGCAATTATGCTCTATATTCTTATAGAAATGGAATGATTCAGCAGCCTCTGGTGCTCGCATCAGATGGAATGTCATTTTTGCTTTTAAGTCTGAAGGATGGCTTGACTTGAGGGATGTGATTAGTTGGAATAATGCTTGTATGTTACAGCTAATTTGTAGTATCCTTGTTGGTTATGGTTCTCTTTGGATTGTTTGGGCACATGCTTATGTCTTAAAAGAGTCTAACTTTTGGCAGCTACAAATGAAAGCTTCTATGAGATGGTTTTGAAAAAGGCTCTTGAAGCTCTGTGATCAGTATGCAATGCAACTTGGAGGCCTTGTTTCACTTGGCTATCCTTTTTCAACTGCGCATATATGGTTCGAAATCAGGGAAAGTAAAGAGAAAGTTTGTTGGCAGAAATTGATTTGGATTGCTTTTCATGTTCTTAGACATGCTCTTATTGCCTGGATGGCTATTTGGGGAGGCTCCTTACAAGGGATAGGTTATCCAGGCAGGGAGTGGTGGTTGAGAAGGGTTGTGTCATGTGTGAGATAGATGATGAGTCTAGAGACCACTTATTCTTTTTCTGTTTGATGACTAAGGGCATTTGGAAGATGGTTCTGTCACTCTGTGACATCGTGAGGGATGTTGGTGATTGGAATTGGGAGTTTGATTGGGCGATTCGACATATTAAGGGGAAGTCACTTCTCGTGGCCATTTTTAAGCTTGCTTGAAGTGCCTACATCTACCATGTTTGGAGGGATAGAAATTACAAGATTTTTAGGAACTTTGGGAGTAGCCCAGAAGCAATTTTGTTGTCTATTAAGAACATTATACATGTTAGATTATGGGGTAAACTGTTAAATATGACTGACTCTGTAAAATAGTTAAGGTATATTGGCATAGGTGACAGAGTATGATAGTTGCAAAGTTTACAAATGGTTTTTTTGTAGCAGGTTATCATGCTTCTTGAGATAACATAAACAATTATCCAAAAAAACTCAATTCTCAACCTTCAATCTCTCCTTCAACCCGCTCCAAAATATCCACTTTTCGATTCAAAAGAGTTTGGTTTGAGTCATGGCCATGTCAATACCAGCCTCACTGGGCTTCAAAACATGGTATCTTTACAAGAACGTGACATGAATGGCGGTTGCTACATGAAAGTGAGCAACTTTATTATACACGTATTCCTTCCTACAACTTTATTCCTTCGTTTGCTTTAAGGATCAAATTGAAAGAATGTATAATTAATAAGGGTTAAATTTAATGTTTTTTTTTCAAATTAGGACTAAATTGATTAAATGTGTAAAAATGAAAGATTAAATATGTTATTATACAATTTTTATAACATGCACGTTAAATACTTAACAGGGTTTAACATCTCAGTTATCATTTTGTTATAAAACACAAAGTTTAATTTCTATTTTGTAACATTTAAAAGTTTGTTTACCGTTTTGTTTTTTTTAACAAAATTTAGTAACCGTTTGTGAACTTTACCCATTTTTTTATTTGAACATAAAAATATTGTAAATCGTGATTGAAATGGATAAAAATAAGACGAAGTAGAGAGGTTTTAAAGAAGTAAGGTGAAGGTGAGGGAGACTTCTCGGGTAAGATTGTACTTACATTTGTCTGTTTGTTATCTTGATAAAAAAAGGCGGGGTGGTATCATTTACTAACTGAACTTTTATATTGTTCATGTTTTTTTCACTTTCGATTATTTTATTATTATTTTTGATTTTTTGGCATTATTATTATTATTTAATATAAAAATAATTTAAAATATAAAATTAAATTCAATTGTTCGCAGGTCACCATTCGTCATCGTCGGACGCCACTGTCGATGGCCGTAAATGGTAGCCCTTAAGTCCTAGATTCCACCGGTTGCTTCATCTCGACCCTCTGAGTTCGAATCTGACCTCCATTTTGTCAGAAAATTACTTCGAGGTCTACGAAAAAGAGATTGAAAGTGAGAAAACCAAAAAGTTCTAAACGAGATTTGCGGGTTTTGGGACATTTTCCGGTGAAACAAACACCATATTCGGACTCAGCGTGTCAAAACGAGTTCACCGGTGCAGTTTGGGATAAAACAGTCGTCGATTTTGAGACCATCGGTGGTGGTGATTTTTTGTATATATCTTTAAATTTAATATAATAATAAAATATGATTTTATTATTTATTTTAAATTTTTTTATATATTTAATAATATTAAAAAATAAAAATAATAATAAAATATTTCAGGGTGATAAAACAAGAGCAATCCAAAAATTCAGTTAGTAAATTGAAAAGTTTAAAACTTGGTAATCAAAATAAAAGTGAGAACATAATTGAGTGGTGAATGGTGTATTTTACCCTAATAATATTTGTATGAAATATTGTATTGTTTATTTATGTATGTATTTATAAATAGGGTGAAGGAATTGGGGTAGGACTTAGGAGTAGGATATTCGGGGGTAGTGGTATGAGCTGTGAAAGAAAGGGAAGTTGTAAGGATGATGTCCCATGTGAAACTGTTTGTAAGAGCCCACCGGTTTCCTTACTTTGTCCCTAAATCACACTCACATGGAGGGCAATGTGACCTTCATTCTTTTCTCTCTTTTTTCCCCTTCAAGTTCCTGGGTACCTTCCCAGTCCCGTCCTCTCTTGTTGTGTTTTATTCTATTTAAAAAAAAACTAAACGTGATTAACAAACATTAATCATGATTAGTTGAACAGTTTTAGCCAGGCATGTCTCATTTCATTACCCTCTTGTTTTGTAAATGATGTCGGTCATACCATTTAATAAATACATAATTCTTTTATAATGAGACTTTGAGTGGTGGAGATTTTAGGCATTTAAAGTTAAGTCTTTGTATGATCATATTTGAAATTATTAGTAAAATTTAAATTTAATTAACAGTATTAATTAAGGTATTAATGAGTGTTTTATCAACTTAATTAATATATATTAACCTTAATATCCTAAGGAAACCGGGATCATATTGGTATATAATATAAGAAAAGACCAAAATGATTCAGGATCAAGCTTTTAAAACAATCACGTAATGGGTAATTTTAAATGAATATACCTTTTTATTTAATTAATTAAAAAAATAATTTCATATAAGATTATTTGAAAAATGATTTTTTGTCAGTTCACGTAATGCGAACTCGCGTCGTATAAAAAGCAAGTTATATATTAAAAACACGATAATTTTTTTATTAATTTACTCAACACAAAACTCGCATTTTGTAAAAAAATAGTTTTAAACTTGTGTTCTGTAAAAAATTATTCGCCTTACCTAAATGATTTGAGGTTATTTATCCAAATAATTTAAAATAAAGGTCATTCTTCTAATTAAATATTCCCTGCTTTGGTAAGCATTGCATGTGCAAACTGCAAACCATAATTACTAAAAATAGCAGAAATGCTGCATTTTTATTCTAACTTTTTAAATATAATTTTGGGATCCCAAAAATTCTCTCAGCAGCAGTCAGACAAAAAGAGGCGACGAAATTCAGCCGCAGATTCATTAGAAGTCGGATTAATCACCGATACAATACGACTTATTTTTTAATATATTAATGTAATTATATACTAGCATAAATGTATATGTATATATTTAACTCTTTAATAAAGAATACATATCTTGCATACTTTTGTACTCGAATGAAGATTACATGTATGATAGTATATGTTCACTATCAATAACAAATGGGTTTTTAACGATGAACGTTTCTTTAAAAAATGAATTTTTTTTATTGAAATTACTTGTTGGATTTGATTATCGACCTATTTAGTAACTAATACATAGTTAATAGCTAGTGATAGATTATATCAGTTGATAGTAATAAAACATTATATTTATTGATTTGATTAGTTAATTGCATCAACTGATTGTATAAAAAAATTGATAGTTTACAATGATAGTTTGTAAACCCTTATTGTAATTTTGGGTATTTTCTTATTAATAAAACTAGTGGCTTATTTTCAAAAAAAAAATTGATAGAATTAATTGATAAGTGATTATTGTTTATTTATTTGGTAAACCACATAAATAGTCACCATGTTTTTAAAATATTCGATAAGGTCACTTAACTTTTAGTTCGATTTCAATATAGTCACCGAACTTTTAGTTCGCTTTCAATATGGTACCTCCCGTTATCTAACGATGTCAGTTTTCGTTTTTCTTTAATAAAAAATGGGTAAACTACACCAATCATCACCCAACTTTCTTCTCACTCCTATTTTGGTCACTAGAGTTTAAACATTTTTAATTTAATAACTTAACTTTCGAATTGTTCATATGTTGGCCGCTCTCAAATGACATGTTTATACAAATAGATTTTTTTTTGAAAAATCGACAAATAAAATTTTTGATTAATACTTAAAAAATATTTTGGTTAATTTAGATTATTCATTTCTCGATCTTATATTGTACCAATTAAATCAGATAATCGATTAACCAGTTGACCAAAATATTTGATCCTGAAAATGATTTTTTCACTTTATTTATTAAAATATCAAATATGATAATATGGTAAATTTAATAATTGTTTAGCTGTGATAAAAGTGTAAAAACATCTAGAAAGTCAAAAATTGAAAGTTTACACCTATTAATCCTACCCAGAGCCGAAACTTTTTTTCTAAAAAAATAAGAAGGGTATCAAAGTCACTAGACTATAAGATATTGTAATGCATAAAATTTAGAAATATTGTATATAATAAATCAACTCGGTTAATCAATTTTGCTTAAAATTGTGAATTGTAACCGAATCGAAATAATTTATTTTAATTCTTTTTACCGAAATCGGGTTCGATTAATCCTTAAAATTATTTTGGTTAATTCTAAATTCGAATTATTCAATTCTCGATCTTATATTGTACCAATTAAATCGGATAATCAATTGACCGGTTAATTAGAATATTTAATTCGGGTAATAATTTTTTTACTTTGCTTATTAAAATATCAAATATGGTAATATGGTAAATTTAATAAGCAAAGTAAAAAAATCATTACCCAAATTTTTTTAAGGATTAATCGAATTTTTCTATTTGTATAACCATGTCATTTGAGAGTGGCCAAAATATAAACAATTAGAAAGTTAAGTTATTAAATTGAAAATTGTTTAACTCTAGTGACCAAAATAGATGTGAGAAGAAAGTTGAGTGATGATTGGTGTAGTTTACCAATTTTTTTATTAAGAAAAACGAAAACTAACGTCAACTTCTAACTGAAGGTAACAAGAGGGACCGTATAGAAACCGAATTAAAAATTAAGTGACCTTATCGAATATGTTAAAAGTACGATGACCAAAATGAATATGCCCTAAAAGTTTAGTGACCATTTATGTAGTTTACCCTTATTTATTTGAACAAACAAAATAAATTATTTTATTCAAGGGTAAACTACACCAGTGACCACCTAACTGTAGGGTTGGTGTTAATTTGATCACTATACTTTCAATTTTGTCAAATATACCACATAACTATTTAATTAGTTCTAATGTAGCCACTTGCCATTACAAAACAAACGACACAGTAGATGTGAAATTTTCTGCCCATTTTTTTCCACGTTGGATATATAAATTACATATTTAGATTCACCTAAACAATCCCAATAAAAAAGACATCAAAATTTGTCTATTTAAAGAAACCTTAAGCCCTAATTTTTTTTATTTTTTTCACTCATTCTTACGATTTCACCAATTTTTTTTGGAGATTGTAGACGGTAATAGAGACAAAGATGAATCGGGTATGCTTTTGTGGAGCTCGTTCTACACTAACAACAAGTTGGAGTGATAAAAATTCAGGTAAGAATTTTTGGGGTTGTGAAAATTGTGAAAAGGGGGTTAGGGGCTGTAAGTTTTTTTGCTGGTATGATCCACTAGTGAATGCTAGGTCATAAGTAGTTACTGTTGGTCTTCGTAGAAGGGTTGTTGCTATGGAGAAAAGAAGAAAGAAAGAATTTTTTTTAAAAAAATTTTAATTCTTGGTACTGTATTTTTTGTTGGGTTTTTTTGGAACGCTCTTCTCTTAATTGGTGAAAATATGTGAAATTCTGGTACTTTATTTTTGTGGGGGTTTTTTGGAATTTTGGTATTGTTTTTTATAGAATTTAAGTATGGATTTAGGGTTTAAGGTGTACCTTGCAAATCTAGATTATAATAGCTGGGCTGTAATTATTATGTATAGATTTAGGGTATTTGTAGTTTGTGTTTATGTTATTTGTAATGCATTACCAACTTTTGTAATGTAATAGGATCCCATTTGTGTAATAAAAAAAAGACAATTTTATGAATGCATTAGTACAACAAAATTACATAAAGTAAATGTAAATAATTGCATAAACAAAATTACATAAAGCAAATGTAAACAATTTGTATAATAACTGATAATTTCATAATATCGTTAAGTTTGGAATATAATAACTGATAATTACATAAAGTAAGTGAAACAAATATATTCACCAGTTTATATATGCATATCTCCAGTTCAAAATGAAGTATGTCAAACAAAAATAATGTAAATAATTGTTACAATTTAAAGAAGAATACATAATTACATAAATCGTTAAGTTTGGAATGTAATTTATACATCACATAATGTTTGACCAATACATATGTGTTTGAGCATGTAATCCATACATCACTTCAAAATATTGACCCAGTAAAGCAAGTCAAACAAAAAATCTATGATACTTGTTTTCACAACAATATAACCTAGTTTGGTTAAATGTTTACAATACACAAAAAAGAACAAAAAAATATGTTGTGTGTTGGTAATGCTTAAGGGAAAATCAAGTCAAAAGCCTATATCCCACATGGGTTGGTAAAAAGGCTTGTGAAGGGTATTTATACCCAAATTTTTACCTTTTCTTGTTCAGTGGGAAAGAAAAGGGACATCCTCGCGCGCCGCCGTCATTGTCGCCCGGTTGGCTTGGGCTCGAGGTCGGGCTCGGGTGGGTTTCGGGTAACACGTGTCTTCGACATGTCCGTGCGCGGATATTATATTTTTGAAAAAAATTCGTAAGAAATTTTTCTTAAGAATAAAAAATAATCTGAAAGAATTTTTCTTTGACATGTCCTCCATCGCCAGTAGCATCAATATCATCGTTGTTCACTTCGATGTCGAGTGTACGACTCCCGGAGCGACCATGTTCACCTCGGGGGACAATCTGCCTGTAAAGCGACTACACTTATCGGGACAAAATTGTTTTTAAGGTAGTGGCCTACATACCACGGCACGATTCAAATTTGTTTATTTACAACATTCATTATTTTTCCAGTCAATGCTAACCAGATCATTTTTCAGTTTTTCAAACCAACATTGTGAACAGATTCAAGGATCAACCCTTAGAGATGGTTGATTTGCACAGTTTTTTTGACTCATGTGTGTAGTGGGGGTGGGCATCCGTCTAACAGTATGGACTTGTAAAGGTTAAGTTGGCCTTAGAGTTGATATTGGAGTTGGCCTTGTAGAGGTTCTCGCATGGCTTGTTGTTGGAGTGGTTCTAGCTTGGCTTGTTGTTGGGGTTGTTCTAGCTCTTCTAATCTGTAAAAAAAATGACAAGTTCTTCAACCAAGTAACCCAAAAAATAAAAAGGGTAAACTACATAAATAGTCCCCCGACTATGCTCCAATTATCTTTTGTATCCCCCGACTATCAGAAGTTACAAACTGGTCCTCTGACTTAAAAAAATAACAAATTGATCCAGTGCCGTTAAAAATTTAACGGCTGGTGACATGGCAGTTAACAAAAATTGGCATAATAACACATTTAGTCCTCAACTTTTACACTTTGTTTAACTTTGCCCTAATTCTAAAAAAATTGACCCTTAACATTTCAAAATTCTATCAATTTAATCCATTTTTTCTCTCCACACAATCCTAAACAAGAACGATCTTCTAAATTAAACAATCTTGATATCAAATCATGCCTGCTCTTTAATTCCATTGTTGCCAGCAATCTGGGTGTTGCTTTCGAACATGTCCATGGAAACATGAACATAAGATGCGCCATACTGAAGCAGACAATCGGTAAATCCTCCTGTGGACAACCCAGAATCAAGGGCTATTTTTCCAGCCACATCAACGCCAAGCTGTTCAATGGCAGCTTCTAACTTATATCCTGCTCTGGATTACCAAAGGCATCATTAAAAATTAACCTTAAACATCTCAACAATATAATCCACAAATAATGCAGGATGGATGTTTCATAGAATAATCACCTACATACGTATTTTGGAATTTCGGCAATGATTTCTACAACAGCTTTGTCAGAGACAGGTGTTCCAGCTTTGTTTACCACCTTTCCATTCACATAAACTTTGCCTGCATCATAGATGTATTGGTGAGAAGAAAAGGAAGATTTCCATGATTTCTAAAGGCAGTTCATATAAAATTTGCATTTCCAAAATAGGAATCACAATTGCTCGAAGTGTATCAAAGTAAAATAACACATGCAATTGAAGATTATCATTTACCTTGTAAAATCCACGACTGTATGAACGTTCGACTGTACTGCTGAAACCTTTCAAGACACAACTCATCCAGCCTTTTTTTCCTGAAATGTCATGAAGCACAATAAGATATAAAATGTAAAAGACATGGACTGGTTTCTAGGGCCAATATGAGGCTTGAACTAAGATAAGGTCACTTGGCAAATGGCATATTCTTCCATTGTCAATGGCATTCTCGGAATCACAGTTGCACTATGTATTAGCATGAAACAAAACTATCTTTGAATATGTATCATAAATCATATAGGCTTACTTTTTAGGTATTTGAAGTTTTTCAGACTTGGAAACAGCGAAGCTTCTAAAGGGACTATTCATATGAGATTTGAACCATCTCCCTGAAAACAAAATCCCAAACAATCAAGTATTAGAGCACAACAAGCCGTATGGTCAAAACCCAGAGTAAAATCCATTTCTTTAGTACCCAAAAAACTAAAAGACAAAAGGAATTATTAAAAACAAAACCTACAGATTATAAATTAAAGCAAAACCCTTTTTTCTACAATCAAAAGAGTCTGAAAATTACTGAAAGAGAATGAGAAAAGTGCATAAATCTATAGAGAGATAGGAAGGGTACCATGAAGAGGAGAGTAAGATTTCGACAAGAATAACAAAGTGGAGTTAGTGCTATCGCAGCAGCGGGAGATAAAGGGAAGCTTCACAATATGCAGTGCCATTCTCGGCTCCGTATAGTGTTTTTCTTACGGTTGTTCAGTTCAGTTCTGTTCGGAGATGTAAGCCTCCGGGAGATAAAGTGGAGTTAGTGTTTAATTAAAGAGCAGGCATGATTTGATAGCAAGATTGTTTAATTTAGAAGACCGTTATTGTTTAGGATTGTGTGGAGAGAAAAAAATGGATTAAATTGATAGAATTTTGAAATGTTAAGGGTTATTTTTTTAGAATTAGGGCAAAGTTAAACAAAGTGTAAAAGTTGAGGACTAAATGTGTTATTATGCCAATTTTTGTTAACTGCCACGTCACCAGCCGTTAAATTTTTAACGGCACTGGATCAATTTGTTATTTTTTTTAAGTTAGGGGACCAGTTTGTAACTTCTGATAGTCGGGGGATGCAAAAGACAATTAGAGTATAGTCGAGGGACTATTTATGTAGTTTACCCAAATAAAAATTATGCATTTGATTAAAAAAGTTCAAATCTTACTAGCAGTTTCGAAATTTTGGGAGTTCTTGCAAAAGATGAGGATGCTTGTCTTCTGATATTGTCACCAACCTTCCCCTTACATGTTCTAATATTATGTCCACTCCCTTTACATTTTTATAGTAAATCTTGACACCCCTCTTTGACAACTTACCAGGCTGAGATGCTGGTTCATCAGCCTTTCTTCTTCGTTTCTTGTTTGGTCTTTCTAGAGGTCTTTTAAATACATGTGGTAGGATAGGCTCCAATGTTTCTTCATTAGTCCATTGTTTTTAACCCCTCATTGGATTTATCAAATGAAAATAAATAGCCTTTTGAGTTGACATGAAATAACAAGGATGAACACAATTTTTTGGCTTATCTGAAAGTGACAAAATAACAGAAATAACATGCACACATAAAATGTCTACATGGAACAAATATTAAATTAGAAGACTTATCAAATGAGAATTAATCATGACTGTCCAAACTCACTACATATATGTCTCTAAAATAAAACAGTTACAACACTGTCCAAACTATTAAAACTCACTATATTAAATTTATTTATTTTTTAATCATTACAAAACAACTTATTCTTAACCTTCAAAACCGTCTAAACTCACTATATTAAATTTGTCCATTTTCCTTATCAAGGTATGTGTCTTTAAAATAAAACAGTTACAAAAAATAGCCCTAATATAACATACAATTACCAAAAACAATTGTTTCATACCTATTAAAACACATGCTTAAAATCAGGGCATTCTACTTATACCTACTTCTTTTATAGTCCATTTTATTCTCATATTTCACCAAAGCATAAAAACATCCATACTATACAAAATACCACATTATAGAAACATTATTCTTACAACTCAATCATTAACAATCCAAACATATACCACCTAATTTTGATATCCAAACATTATAAAAAAACTACACAGAATACCACATTATAAGAACATAAAGTATAACAAGAAAATGCTATTGTATAAACATTTTAACTTGTTAGTTCTCATTTTCTGCATGAGCATGTTTAAGCCTGGATGTTAACTGAATGCTGATTTGAAGGACCACATAAAATTTGGTATATGTGTCTACCAGTATAAATGGGCCAACAACTGTATAAAAAATGAACAGTTAGCACAAATTTAACAAAAAATAATTACTGTTTTAACTAGTTATATCTATGTGCTAGTGATGTTGCACGTGTCCACTAATTTTTCACTAAATTTTACCCTAAGACTCCTAACAATAAAACCACCATGATGTACTACAATACTGAACATGTTTGAATTGACCCTTATTAATTAAAACAGTCTAAAATATGTTCAATTTTTGTTCAAAAAATCCTACTATGTATACACCAAATAATTGTAACAACAAAACTAAACCTAAAATACAAGCATACAATATTATTCATTCAAAAGAGCATGCATTATACACATTTTCTGCATGAGCATGTCTAAGCCTGGATGTTAACTGAATGCTGATTTGAAGGACCACACAAAATTTGGTATATGTGTCTACCAGTATAAATGGGCCAACAGCTGTATAAAAAAATAAACAGTTAGCACAAATTTAACAAAAAAATAATTATTGTTTTAACTAGTTATATCTATGTGCTAGTGATGTTGCACGTGTCCACTAATTTTTCACTAAATTTTATCCTAAGACTCCTAACAATAAAACCACCATGATGTACTACAATACTGAACATGTTTGAATTGACCCTTATTAATTAAAACAGTCTAAAATATGTTCAATTTTTGTTCAAAAAATCCTACTATGTATACACCAAATAATTGTAACAACAAAACTAAACCTAAAATACAAGCATACAATATTATTCATTCAAAAGAGCATGCATTATACACATATATTTGATACAAATTAGCCGTTTAATAAGCATAATTTCATCTATATAAATCCATTAGACACTCTACACATCAAGTACCATGTATTTTATTATTCACATTACAACAATCTATTATTCCTCAAAACAATTATTCACAAGATTATATACATTTACAACTATCATTTATTACTGTCAAGCAATACCAAGATTTAAACCTTCATAGCAGCCCTTGTTTCACTTTAATAGACACTAAAATTGTCCCTTACGTACATTTATACTCCTACAAATTCAATTAATCCACTAGAGTTTTAATAACAAGAATACTGTCATGTTTTATAAGTTCATTTAATAACTAGAGTATATTAACAACAACCTCCAATAATTCATTTGAATAATTCTATTAACCTATACAACTTCTTAACTGGTCTCTTGAAAATTCAATTACCTTAATTAGATTGCAAGGTTTCAAAAACATGACACCATTAGAGAACAACTAGAGTTTACCAACAGTTTTTGTCCCTTACTTTTATAATTTTTGTCTCGAAAAATTTATTAACCTATACAACTAGAGTTTACCCTTACTTTTCGTCCCTGGTTTTCCTTTTGAATTTAACAACAAGAAAACGATTCATCCAATTTGCCTACTCTTAAGCAGTGTTGAAATTTGTTATTCAGTATAGAGAATAGAAGAAGAAGTTTATTTCATTGATACAAGAAGGAATGAATTACAGAGAATATGATTCCATCTTTTTATACACAAAGAATAGCTAAAACCCTAATCGGTTAAGCTGTTGAGAATCACATAACAACCTTATAACAGCTTAACTGCTTTTACAACTCAGCACAATTCAGTTTGTTTAACATTCACTATGCTTTCTAAGATCTGGAAAAACATCTTCAATGTCAAATATAAAAAGCTTGCTTCGAAAATTCTCAAACCAGCTAGCTGTCAAAGGTTTTGTTAACATGTCTGCAACCTGACTATCGGCTAGAATGTGATTTACTTGTAACTCTTGCATTGTAATCTTCTCACGAACGAAATGTAGATCCAACTCAATGTGTTTAGTTTTGGCATGTAAGATAGGATTGGCAGCCATTGCCACTGCACTGGTGTTGTCACACCAAATCTTCGAGACACCAGTTAATCCCACTCCCAATTCAACAATAACAGCTTTGAGCCACGTTACTTCAGCTGCAACATCGGCCAGGCTCCTGTATTCAGCCTCAGTAGTGGAACGGGCAATCGTACGCTGCTTTTTGGAGCTCCATGTGAGTAAATGGTTACCATTGAAGACACAATATCCTGACACTGAGCGTCGATCATCAACATCTCCTCCCCAATCAGCATCGGATAATGCAGCAAGCTGAACACCATCCTGTATTTGAGCAGGAAACCAAAGACCAAAACCTGTTGTACCCTTTAAGTATCGTAAAACTCGCTTTACAGCTAACCAATGCAAGTCAGTGGGATGTTGAAGAAACTAGGCTGCTTTATTAACCGCAAAGGAAATGTCTGGGCGAGTGTGAGTGACATACTGAAGAGCACCTACCACACTTCGATACAGCTGAACATCAGTCATGGGTACTCCATCATGCTTGCTAAGCTTAGTTGATGTTGCCATAGGAGTGCTGGCAAAGTTAGAATCTTGAAGGTGCACCTTATTCAGAAGTTCTAAAACAAACTTCCTCTGGCTGAGAAACAATCCCTTGTCGGACCTGTGAGCTTCAATCCCCAAGAAAAATCTGAGAGTGCCTAGATCCTTCAAAGAGAAACGTTCATGAAGCTGGTGAATTACATGCTCAATCATAGACTGTGCACTACCAGTGATGATTATATCATCGACATACACAGCAAGATATGTCACTGAAGCTTCAGACTTAAGAATAAAGAGAGAGTTATCAGCCTTGGAAGACATAAACCCTAAGCTGCAGAGAAACTCTTGAAGCTTAAGAAATCAATTTCTTGGTGCCTGTCGTAGGCCATATAATGCCTTTTTTAGTTTGTACACTAATCTCCTACCATCACCTGCATTTTCTTCAAAACCAGGAACAAGCTGCATATACACATCCTCCTGTAAATCCCCTAATAAAAACACATTATTTACATCAACCTGCCTAATTTCCCAGTTGTGAGTTACTGCCAAGGAGAGAAGAATATTAATGGTTGCAAATCGAACCACTGGACTGAATGTGTCCAGAAAATCAAAGCCAGGAACCTGAGCAAAGCCTTTGGCAACCAACCGTGCCTTGTACCTGTCTACCGTGCCATCAGCCTTGAGTTTCACTCGGAAGATCCACTTACAACCCACAGGCTTCCTTCCAGATGGCAATTCCACTATATCCCATATATCATTGCTCAACAAAGCTTCATATTCAGCCAGAACAGCAGCCTTCCACTTAGGATCAGCAAGTGCATGATGAACATCCACATGAGTCTCATGAAGCTGCACATTGAAGATCTTGGGTTTGCTGATGCCATTCTTCCTTCTAGTGATCATAGGATGAATATTGCTGGAGGCAACAGGAGCTAGAGAGGATGATCGTGTTATTGGATCACTAGACTGAGCTTGCAAAGCATTGCTCACAACATCCTGAGCATGAGAACAACTAGACACATCCTCCTCAACGTCGAAACCTGCACACGCCTCATTGTTGTCCTGCACACCATCCATAAGTGCATTGTCACCCAGCTGATCAACTAAAAACTCAGTTTCTCCCGAAACATGTGCCATAAGCCCATCAGGTGCTGTACAAAGCACATGATCCTAAGAAATAGGTTCAGTAGATGTTGCACGATTTGCAAGATCTATGGAGGCAGAATCTTGTCTCTGATGCATATCATCATGCACATTAGAGTCTACAAGAGAAGAGGAAATATTATCATGATCATCATGTGCACCAACGGAGTCATCAGGGCTGATAGGAGTTGTACACTCAGTAGCTGGAGCTTGTGAATCAGCAACTGAAGTATCACGTGTATGATCGTTTGCATGAACTGCATGGTCAGCAGCTGGAGCACCACGTGCATGAACTTCAGCATGAACTGCATGATCAACCACCTCTTCACATGCCAAATTATTATGTCTGTCATCCCTGGTCACAAGAACAGGTAAATCACATGATTGAGAACGTGCACTAGAAGAATCACCAGCACCACCTGCATTCACAAAAGGAAATACACTTTCATCAAACACCACATTTCGAGAGATGAAAATTTTCCCATCCTGAGCAAGGCAAATATATCCATGATGAAGAGGAGAATATCCAAGAAATGTGCAGGGAGTAGATCGATGATCCATTTTATGTCTATTAAAGGGCCTTGTATGTGGATAGCACAAGCATCCAAAGACTTTGAGAAAGTGATAGTCAGGCGTTGCACGATAAAGCTTCTGAAATGGAGAAACATGCCCCAGAACACGAGTAGGCATCCTGTTGATGAGATAAACTGAACTTAAAGCAGCATAAGACCAAAAATTTAAGGGCAAACCAGCTTGAGCCAAGAGAGTAAGCATGGTCTCCACCACATGCCTATGCTTCCTTTCAACAATTCCATTCTGTTGGGAAGAATGAGGACATGTCTTACGCAAATTGATGCCCAACTTAGGTGCAACAGACTCAAGAAATCGAAACTCCCCACCCCCATCAGTTTGTAATGCAACAATCTTAGAATCAAATTGTGTATCAACCAGGTTAACAAAGAATTCAAAGGCAGTAGAAACATCACTTTTATTCTTGAGAAGATACATCTATGTATTTCGAGAGTACAAATCAACAAAGATAACAAAGTATCTAAAACCATTTGAGCCTATGGGTGCAGGCCCCCAAACATCTATCTCAACAAGTTCAAATGGTTTACTATACACAGATGTAGAAGGAACAAAAGGTAACACATGGCTTTTGCCTAATTGACACGCCATGCAGACATTAGAGCTGAAATTTGACAGAGCTTTGTTGGAGATTTTCTTGACAACTTCTGCAGAAGGATGTCCCAAACGCCTATGCTAAAGCCAGAATTCTGAATCACTCTTCATACGAGCATGAAAACACAAAGCAGAAGGAGAGTCTTGACCATCGAGATAGCTGAAGCTATACAAACCACCATCCAGTCAACCCCGAAGCAACTCAACATGCGTTCTTGAATCCTTAATACAACAAAAATCTTCATGAAATTCAAAGAAAACCTTATTATCCTTATAAAACTTAGCAACTGACATAAGGTTCTTTGTAATTTGAGGAACATATAGAACTTGATCAAGACATAAAGTTCTATCATTAGTATCCAAGTAAGACTGACCAACATGTTGTATACATAAAGAACTTCCATCACCTAACTGTACTTTACCATTTCCATTATACACACGACTAGAAATAAGCAATTCTGACTCACCTGCAACATGATGCGTTGCACCCGAGTCCGGAAACCATTTAGAGAGTGAAGTCTTACCTGCAACAGTCAAGGAATGAACCTGAGCACCTTCTTCCATGCCATCATTCGAACCCTCTCCAGAGCAAGCAACATAAGGACTGTATGAAGCCTCTTTCGAAGTAGAGCAACACGTACACATATTGGCCTGAGGTTTTGCACCAACAGTGTCATCCCTGGACTGAGCAAAGACCCCTTTAAAGTTCTTATCAAATCTGTGCCAACAACGATCAACCAAGTGACCAACCTTGCCACAAAGATAACACTGTGGTCTGACTTTACCCTTGTATGGAGTGGTAGTATTGGTGTGACTCTTACGTTCTTCATCTCCATTTCCTGAAGAAGAATGAGAATTAGATTGTTTGGCTGCAAATTTGGTGTAATTGATACCAACAGGGAACCTGGAAGTATCTTCAAGTCTCGTTTCTGCATCGACAAGAATTGATACCACATTATCAACAGTATAAACCATTTTGCTGGCTGTTATAACTGCTACCGTTGGTTCATACTCAATAGGCAACCCATTTAAGATCGTAGCTATCTGTTTAACATCAGAAACAGAATTGCCACAAGACCTTAACAGATCACAAATTTCTTTAATGGCCATCGTATATTCACGCATTATTTGAGATCCTTTCTTCAAAGAACGAAGACGACAGTACGGATTCATAATCTTTGTTGTGGAATAAGCTCGCGTGACAGCACTCCAAACAGCTGCAGTCGTTTCCGATCCCACCAGCTGAGGCAAAACTGAAGAACTCACCGTTGATAACAACCACGAGGCAAGGGAACTGTCTTGTTTGACATATTGAAGATACGCCGGATTAAGAACAGTGTCCCTAGCTCTATTGCTAGCAATCTTGGAAGGAATTGGCACTGAACCATCCAGATAATCCTCTAGACCCAGACCTCTGATCGTGAGCACAACTTGTTGCTTCCACATGAGGTAATTGGTCTCATTTAAACAGACATTGACCCTCTTGTTGGAGAAAAGCTGAACTTCAAGAACATGCTCATCATCAACCGTAACAATTGGAACTTCAGAAAGAGCCATGGAACGTCAAGAGTAATGACAGAAAGATTAAAGAACCACTGGGGAAAATGATAAAGAAAGAAACTCAAAAAGAGAAAAAATACGAAGAAGCCAGGAAAGATTAACACAAAGCGACTGATACCATGTTGAAATTCGTTATACATTATAGAGAATAGAAGAAGAAGTTTATTTCATTGATACAAAAAGGAATGAATTACAGAGAAGAGGATTCCATCTTTTTATACACAAAGAATAGCTAAAACCCTAATCGGTTAAGCTGTTGAGAATCACATAACAACCTTATAACAACTTAACTGCTTTTACAACTCAGCACAATTCAGTTTGTTTAACAAGCAGTATAACAACAAATAATAAGAAGATAAATAAAAAAATAAAACAAAGACAACAAACAATTATGTCTGAGAGATTCCCTACAACAACCAAAAAAGATCCCGCCGTCATTTTACAGTTTCATTTACCAACAGTCAAGGCACGTACAAACCATTGAAGAACAACAAGACCATAAATAATTTTCAAATCAGTTTTTTATTCTTTTCATTTAGTGCAAAACAATCAAAGACACATATTAATCATGTTTTAACCCATATATTAACACTAAAGTATTTACCTTAAAATCGTTTATAAATCCCAAAACTGAGATGTTAACCCTAAACCTAAATATTAACTCATATTCCAACTATTAACCTTAATCACAAACATTAACCCCAAATACTAATCATAATTTTAGTATTAACGCTAATTCCAAACATTAAACCCAAAATATTAACCTTAATCCCAAAACAAACAAACCACATAACAAAAAAAAGATTACTTATCATATTTCAGACTAGGTTTATCTTTTTTGCGAAGAACTCCACCCATTTCTAACTTCTCCCAGAAATTTTCTTAATCTGAATCGTCTTTTTTTTTTGTTTGAAAGTAAAGGTTATAGTTAATCTTTGTCGAGTGAGTTTTAATAAGTTTGTGTTGTTTGAGTTTTTTTATTTATTTTACTTTTATGTTTTTATTTTCCAACATAAAAATTAATTCAATTTTAAATTGCACATAATACTCTCTGTTACTTAGTTAACATCCACATCAGCTGTGTCGTTTAATAAGTTTGTGTCGTTTGAGTTTTTTTATTTATATTTACTTTTATGTTTTTATTTTCCAACATAAAATTTAATTCATTTTTAAATTGCACATAATACTCTATGTTACTTAGTTAACAGCCACATTAGATGTGTCGTTTGTTTTGTAACGGCAGGTGGCTACATTAGAACCAATTAAATAGTTATGTGGTATATTTGACAAAATTAAAAGTATAGTGGTCAAATTGATATCAACCCTATAATTAGGTAGTCACTGGTGTAGTTTACCCTTTATTCAATACTTGTTTGAATTGTTTATTGGTTAATGATTATCAATAATTTGTATATATTAATATGCATTAGATTATGAAATTTTTTATTGTTAAATATAACATTACTAAGCATATTCGAATGATATGTATATTAATTTTTCATTTATGTAATTATTTTTAATGTTATTTTATTAATTATTAAATTTAAATATTTTTTAAGCATATACGCTAATCTCGTGTATTTGAAAGGAAATTAAAAATTTAAATTACATAGGAAGATTACTATAAAAACAACTTTGATTTATTAAATAATTTCTCACGATCAGCATATTTTATTTTTTAAATCACAATATTCCTCTAAAGTTGACAACTAAGTTTGTTTGAAATTTAAATAGTTGAACATAATTTAAATTAATTGAATCAAACGTCCTAAATTATGACTTACGCTTTAAATTAATTTATATATTTTTAAATATTTCATCTTAAATTATTACTTTCATTCTAATTTAGTCCCCAAATTTTTGCATATTACAATTTTATTAGCAAACTATGACCCTCATTCTAAATTGATCTCTAAACTTTTGAACGTTCTAATTTTATTATCAAATTATCGTTTATGGAACATCATATAATTACATAACACACATAAGTGTTTACATGACAATTAAAATTTTTATAACAAATTTATTAACTTGAGATATGATTATGTTAGACTCGATATCCTTCAACCAAATTTCTTGCCAAGTGTGGGGAAGATTGATTTTTTGGTGTTTTTGGTGGAAGCAAAAAATTGGACAAAATGGACAAAGAATTTATAGTGGTTCAAGCTTCTAACAAGCTCTACATTCACTACCTTAGCTCCGACTAAGGATTTCAAAAAATTCATTAAGAATTCTTCCTTTTTTCTTAGCTTAGAAGGCAACTAATTATAACCTAGACTCACTCACCAAGTTTAGCAACCAAATCTCACAAACCGAGCTTTAGGATCTCTCTCTAACAAGAGAAAACTTAGCAAACTAGAAATCCCTCAAAAGGTATGTGTTTGCACTAATAAGCCCTCACCCAAAACCTAATACACTTGAGCAAACATTGATAATTAAGCTCAACAAGTTTAGTATATACAAAGATTGAGAATTTAAGCACTAAGACAAATTTTCATCATAATGTTGTTGACTTGAGGATCATTAGTCTTCTATAGATGCTTGGTGGTCCCTTTTATACTCTCAATTGAGTTCCTAGCCGTTGGAGACCGTTGGGGATGAATTGGAGCCGTTGGAGCCTTTATTTCCCGCAACAAACGTAGTTCTAAAGCTGTCTGTATCGATACGCAGGTAGTCGTATCGGTACACCCTTCTTCAAAACTAACCGTATCAATACGCGTTGAAGCGTATCGGTATGGCCTGCAATTTAAATAGCCGTTTGAAAAATGACCATTGGGAGCAGTTAGGCGTATCGGTACACGATACAACAGTATCAATACAGATACTAGCCGTTGGGGATTTGTAAAAACAAACGCATCGAAACTTCACGTAGCGTATTGATACACATCCTCTCCGTATCATTACTGCCAAGCCGTATCGAGTCGGGTTTTGGCTACTGGAATTTTTCTATAGCTGAAACCCTAAAGCGTATTGATACGAGGTATATCGTATCAGTATGGTGGCTTGAAAAAACAAAGGTTTGGCTACTTTAAAGACATTTTAAATCATTCCAAAGTCTTGTAAAATTCATCAAACATATTTTCAAGTTGTTTGAAGTTATTAACATTTTGAAACCTTTTCAATTTAGTTCAAAACAATTTTTCTATAATTATATCAAAACAAACATCTCAATAATCTCTCCTTTTTGATATAATAAAACCAACTTGAAAAATTATTTGTGATTCTCCCCCTTAGTATTTAAAAGTTTGAATAAGAGACTTTAAAATTCAAGTGTAGTTAAAGTTCCCCCTTATTCACTTGAAAAATTAAATTTTCAAACTATTTCTCCCCTTTTTGTTATATCGAAAAAAAATTAAATGACTTTAAGCTCAAAATAACAATGAAGGTTTAAAAAATTTGACAAAAATAAGAGTTTTGGTTTTAAAATGGCTCCCCTTACACAAAGCATGATCAAATGGTTAGTCCAACAATTATGATAAACTAGTTTAGTTAAAATAAATAAATAAAATTAAACTAAACAAAATTCGACTAATTTTTACCACACTTGAACCAAAGGTAGGATGTGAAGTCTTCCTTCTTCAAGTGACCTTCTTTGTGTGTATGGAGTTCCCCCTCAATGTTGTACTTTATTGACCAATCTCCATCACACCTAAAACAAGACAATCAAGTAATTTTTTGTATCTAAATTGCTTTTGATCCATAAGCGTTAGTAGCATATAATTTAGTCCCCATAGGAATCCATTTTTCAATTTCATCCTTTTTAGTTGAAATAATTAGTCATTTTGGGACCTAAATACTTCTAAAATATTTACCATTTAAAAATCTAGGGGCACTAGATTGTCTTTGATAAAAAAATTGATTTTTTAAAATTAGTTTTCTTTTCAAGCTTTTTGGAAATAAAATATTTTTCCTCTTGAACTTTATGAAGCAGATTTTGTAAATCAACGCATTTTTGTTCAAACTCATTGAGTTTTGCTTCAAGTTCAATTTTGGTTTTAGAAATCAAATTATTTTGAATTTTCAAATTTGAAACCACTTTCTTGTTTTTCAAAATGTGATTTTTAAACTCTAAAACCAAATCATCATAGGCATCTTGTAATTCATCAAAAGAATAAGAAGTTGAAGTAGATGAATTAGAAGTTACCCTTGAATCTTCTTGGATGGTCATAAGGCAAAAGTTAGCTTGTTCATTATCGGTGGAGTCATCATCACTCCAAGTAGCTACATATATCTTCTTCTTATGGCTTGAAGAGCTTGCCCTAATTTTCTTCTTCTTCTATTCATGCTTGAATTCTTCTATTTTGCTCTTCATGAATCGGGCACATTTCTTGAAGAGATGAATTATCTCTTCATCTTTACTTCCCTCCTCATTTGATTCTTCATGTTGGCATTTGGAGAAATTGGGAGCAATGACATTAACATCAATGCCTTGCACTTTGATCTTCTTCTCCTTCTCCATCTTCAAGGGTGTAGACATCATTTCATGGGTAAGAAAGAACCCAATTAGCTCATCAAGTTTGAGCTCCTTTAGGTTCTTGGCTTCTATGATAGTCGCCGCCTTGCCCTCTCATAATTCGGGAAGTGAATAAATCAACTTTTGAATGAGCTTGTCTTCCGAAATCTCCTCTCCAAATCCTTTGAGTTTATTGACGATTGTGGAGAACCGATCGAACATGCTCGTGATGTCTTCTTCCGGGTCCATCTTAAAGTTTTCATACTCAAGGTTGAGAAGACCGATCTTGGTCTCATTTATTTCGTGTGTTCCCTCGTATGTGACTCCAAGCATGTCTCATACTTCCTTAGCACTTTCACAATGAGACGTCTTTGCATATACATCCGGGCCAAAAGCACAAAAGAGAATATGCAACGCCTTGCAATTAAGCTCCATCATCTTCTTGTCGTTGGCATTCCAATGTGCCTTCATTCTTTGAGACACGAACGATCCATCTTTAACATGATCCCATAGACGGTAGTCCTTGACCTTGATGAAGTACATCATCCTATTCTTCCAATAGGCATAATGCTCATCGTTGAAGAATGGTGGCTTGTCGATTGATTGCGTTATTTAGCACCGGTTGACTTGTTTATTGATCAAGCTTTCGGATCATCTCAATAGGTGGTTAAACCTTCTCGATTGAGCCTCACTCTGATACCAATTGTTAGGCTCGATATCCTTCAACCAAATTGCTTGCCAAGTGTGGAGAAGATTGGTTTTTGGGTGTTTTTGGTGGAAGCAAAAAATTGGACAAAATGGACAAAAGATTTATAGTGGTTCAAGCTTCTAACAAGCTCTACATCCACTACCTTAGCTCCCATTAAGGATTTCAACCAATTTACTAAGAATTCTTCCATTTTTCTTGTCTTAGGAGGCAACCAATTACAACCTAGACTCACTCGCCAAGTCTAGCAACCAAAGCTCACAAACCGAGCTTTGGGATCACTCTCTAACAAGAGAAAACTTGGCAAACTATAAATCCCTCAAAAGGTATGTGTTTGCACTAATAAGCCCTCACCCAAAACATAATACACTTGAGCATACATTGACAATTAAGCTCAACAAGTGTAGTCTATACAAAGATTGAGAATTTAAGCATTAAGACAAAATTTCATCATAATGTTGTTGACTTGAGGATCATTAGTCTTCTATAGATGCTTGGGGGTCTCTTTTATACTCCCAATTAAGTTCATAGTCGTTGGAGACCGTTGGGTTTGAATTGGAGCCGTTGGAGCCTTTATTTCCAGAAATAAATGTAATTCTGGAGCTGTCCGTATCGATACGCGGGTAGCCGTATCGGTACGCCCTTCTTCAGAACTAGCCGTTGTGCTTTCCTCAGCTAATGCGTATCGATACGCGTTGGAGCGTATCGTTACGGCCTGCAATTCAAATAGCCATTGGGAAAATGACTGTTAAGAGCAGTTAGGCGTATCGGTACGCGATACAACCGTACCGGTACGGATACTAGCCGTTGGGGGGTTTGTAAAAACAACCGTATCGAAACGCCACGTAGCGTATCGATACACGTCCTCTTCGTATCAATACGACCAAACCGTGTCGATATGGGTTTTGGCTACTGGAATTTTCTTGTAGCTAAAACCCTAAAGTGTATCGATACAGGGTATACCGTATCGGTACGGTGGCTTGAAAAACAAAAGGTTTGGCTACTTTAAAGACATTTTAAATCATTTCAAAGCCTTGTAAAATTCATCAAACATATTTTCAAGTTGTTTGGAGCTATTAACATTTCAAAACCTTTTCAATTTAGTCTAAAACAAATTTTCTATTATTATATCAAAACAAACATCTCAACAGATTAACATAAACTGATAATTTGGTGATGAAATTAGAACGTTCAAAAGTTCATAGACCAATTAAAAATGAAGGTTATAGTTTAAAAACAATATTAAAAAAATAAAAATCAGTTTAAAATAAAAATTATAATTTAAAAACATATGATGCAATTAACTCATATCATTTTAACCATGAAATCCATGACCACTCGTAAATTTAAAGAAAAAAGAGCTTTAGGTTAAAACAGCCCACTAACCCAATAATTCGGCCCACACTATCCATCAAAACTCCATTTCTGACCCGACCCGTATTTCCCCTTTGGTTAGGTCCTACCCCAATTCTGATTTATCTAATTTTAAAAAAATATTCTCAGACTAATGCCACCGATCTCTACCATTTATTAAAATTTCCTAAAAATCATTTTTTTATAAAAGCCATAAAAGAGCCCGACCCGGTGGGCAGTGGCCCGAAATGGCGGCGTATAGAGCGGACGGCAACTACGATTATTTGTTCAAGGTGGTGTTGATCGGTGATTCGGGTGTTGGGAAATCGAATTTGGATTTTTAAATTATTTTCATTAGTTGTGGATGATAAAATATTAATCATCAATGATAATACATGATAAAATTGATGATGAAAGTTGGTTAAAGGTTTTAATTTATTGGTTCGAGGACTTAATTGAATGCAAAAAAAATTCAGACAATTAATTTTTTTTCTTCAAAAGTTCAAGTGTTTCAAGCCAAGATTAAAACATCAGACATGCAAAATATTAGAGAAAAATGTAAGAAATTCAACATAGTATTATAGAAAAATTGTTAAGAACATATTGTAGTTGAAGTTTAGCATTACAGCATGAAAAGTACATAATGGGAATCTGTACAATTGTTTGATAATTACAAATCCAACAAATAATGGATCGATTATCTGTTAGAGATATCTGCAAGTTCATGTACAAAATACTTGATCAAATATCAACCTAGGAGCATCTGGGAGATTCTACCAACATCATCCATTTTATGTAATCTATTATTTTTCCTCCATTATGTCACCTCCATTATACATTCTTGGACTCTGCGGTTAACGCCTCGGATTTGCAGATGGGGCATACATTCTTCACAAACAGCCACTTCGTCAAGCAATCTGCATGATAATCGTGTCCACAATCAAGAGTTCCGATCTTCTCTTCATTCTTATAATCCTCCTGCGAAAAACCCAAAAGAAATAGCAAATGCCATCCATTAGGAATCAACGGGTCGTGCAATGAAGATGTTTGCTTCGAACGCGAAGAAAGAAAGAGATGTGCAGAGTTCAAGCTTATCGATAAAGAATAATGTTAGTTCTAAGCATTCTTCATTACCTGGCAAATAACGCATGAATCGGGTTCCTGGTCAATGGGCGCTGCTTCTTCCAGATTAATATTTGTGGCAAATGTTGAATAAGTTCTTGTTTTTAATTTACTTGTAATGGTTTCTTCAGACAAACCGGTATTCACATTTCCAATCCGCTCGCCCAGAGCCAATAGTTCCTATTGATCATTTGGAGATATTTTCAATGAATGGCAAGTAAAAATAAAGTTGAACCATAGACAACATCATATATTAACTTATTACCTCGTAAGACATGTCCTCTATATCCAACCGCATATCTCTGTGATGATCGACAAAATTTCCTACTTCATAAAATTCAGGGAGCTCCAGTACAGCATCTCCCTGCACCAAATCAATTAAAAGATATCACCATAACTATAAACCAAAAATTAATAATAAAAAATACGTTGTATATGAATTCCATTTTCTTGATTTCAGAAAAGAAAATGAAGTAATTAACAGATATATAACATTGCAGAAATGATGGCGTACTAACATCTGGTGGAAGAACTCTCAAGTGAGGAAGATTGCCGTGTCTCACAGCTGTCTCAGGTACAATACCACTCTCTCGGCGAGAATGATATATCCTAAAGCCGGTAGGAGGCATTGGTCCCAAATGCCTACGCCCCATCTCCCATCCATCATGTGAAGGATTCATGGGGCCTGGTGAGGCGTAACTTGCTGGGAAGCGATGAGGAACTGCTGCTACTTGTGGATGAATGCTAATGCTGTGACCTCTTACTCCTTCAATGGGTGATGCAGGGTGATGGAAGTTATGGTTCCGAACATCAAGGGGAGAAGATTGAGAAAAGTTTGCGGAACTTCTAAGACTAGTCTCCATAGGTGCAGCCACATTGCTACCTGCACAGGCATAAGACATTGAAGAGTCTCAGGCAATCAATTTCAAGGCAAAACAAATTCCTATATCACCTCATTTACATGGAAGCCGTTTACAATAAAAGAAATATCTATAGGTAGTAATTTGTTTAAAATCGAAAGTCCTTAAACAACAGTAGGAAATAATGGAGGAATGCAGAAACTACCGTGCATATAAGGAACCCCAGGAGCCTGGGTCCAAGCTGGGGCACCTCCATCTGTTATCGCTGGCTGAAGAGGCTGACCGATGTAGTTTGCTTGAAAAACATGGTTAGCACTATGCATTAAAACGGGATCCACTGCAGTTGCCCCTAATCTGTTCCTAACACTTCTTTGGGATCCAGCTTCTCTAGTTGGTGGAGGGCCGTTCCCCCTAAACTGAGGAACGGTGAAGGGTGCCGCATCCATTGTGCCAACTCCATCAGGACGTCTAGCATTGAATGGTGTACCCGAGGAACTAGAGCTTGATGAGGCATTAAAATGCGGAAAATTTCCTGGGAACCCTTCAGAATTCTTTCTCTTATATGAGCCTCTAACATTATCCATGAAGTGGCAACTCCTAGCATATTCATCTGTTGAAACTCTTAGGAGGCCATAGTTGCTTGAAGATGGCATCTGGTCTGTGGGTCCATGATTTACAGGAGTACTCAACGAAGGGTTAGCCACATAGGGAATGTAATAGTTGGATGCACTTCCAATACCAAGATCAAGATTTGGGGAATGATTATGATGCTGAACACCGGGGTACTGGGGAATCCCATAGAACATACCATTGTCATAATGCTCCGGTAAGGGATGAGTATCAAGAGTAGTTGTGTTCCCTGGAGCTGTGACTCTCATATGCAAATCAGGTTGTGGGTAATTACGTCTGCCACCCAAAAAGATGCAGGGCTCGTGATGGGGATATCCGTGGTCACCCTGATCCATTTCTAAATCTATCATCTGGCTAGGGCATAGCATATTTCTTTCACCCATGGTGTTCCAATAAATTGTTGCTACAACTAGTCACTTCTTCGAAGCCCGAACAAGAAACTTTAGCACATATTCAACCTAAATCCAAAAACGATGAAATGGTGCTTTAATATGTACTCAACCTAAATCCAAAAACGGGACAAGCATCTTCTTTATCCATCTTAAAAGCTGAAATACATGGCATGAAAAGTATCACTTGCTAATCAAACATTCTAATCTATTTATTTGGAATTTTATAATATGACCTATTTCTCTAGAAACATAATCTTCAACACTTATTCGACATAAATCCAAAATCGGGACAAGTATCTTCTTTATCCATCTTAAGAGCGGAAATACATGACATGCAAAGTATTACTTGCTGATCAAACCTTCTCATCTATTTATTTGGAATCTATAATATGCATCTATTTCACTAGAAACGTAAACCGTTTCCTTCCACAAATGGAGAACAAGCAAGCATATAAAGAGCATTTAACAGATCAACTTTTTAAATTGCCGCAATGGCAAACCAAGAAAGGGTTGACACTTGACATAGCATCCAGGACAAATGCAGGGATTCTTAAAAATGTACTTATCATTGTGCTCTCTTAGGCTAGCCAATGGAGGAGTTTTTTCCTGCACCCTACGCCTTAGGCGCGCTTTTTAAAACTAAGCATAAAGCAAAAAGCCTCTTTTGAATTTTGGCATATCTTCCCAATTATCAGAAGTTCAAAACGCTAATCATCACAAATATACTTTCATACAACTCCTTCCTCACATCATCAATAATATATATATATATATATATAATCAACAAAATCACCCGTATCTAACAATTTCCAGTATTTACACTCGTGTATAACTACATCAAAGCTGTTGATAAGAAAATACAATTATTCATTAATCTTTAAAATATATATTTCAACTTTTTTTTTGTCGTAATATTTACAATCCTAAAGAGCATCCCACAAGTTATCCTTCCAAGCTCCTCCTTAGGTTATAATTTCGAATAAACCCAAAACAAGAATTTTAAAAAATGCACAAAAATCCTAATTTCACACAAATTTGTCGAGTTGTTACATGCCCATTATTCATTAAGCAGTTAAAATCAAATTTTGTTAACAACATGCAAATTCAAATTAAGCAGGAGAAGAAAATAAAAAAGATGGGTCTTTTTTGCTTAGCGCACCTTATAATTCTGACCAAAATCACAGCCCAGAAACAGAAAATGCTGGGAAAAAAACTAAATCAACCAAAAAACCAAAAACTTTCGTTACTTTTTCGTGCATTAATCAAAGTTCACACAATGTAAAAAGCTTGGGGAAGGAAATGAAAAACTAACCGTATTGAAGCGAAATTAAGGAAGGAAATGGATTGAGAGATCTGGGGATATATCATTCAGGACAGAAAATAAAAAGAGAAAATATTTAACCGACAGAAAATTTTGTTCAAAAAAAGATAGAGAATAACGAGAGAAAGAGCCCGACAGGGACAAAATGACAAAGACATTCCTACTTTTATAAACAGGGTGCTTTGTTGTTTTTGTTTCCATTTAATTTTAGATAAATTATTGTTAGTTGAGATTTTCGATTTTTTTAACTAAAGTTTAAATTGGGTATTTAAAAATAAAAATAAAAATAATGGGTGATTTACATTTTAAATTATTCAACTTAGCATTTATTTTTTTAAAAAAATAATAGCATTCACTTATATTTACATCACAACCCTTAAATTTAATCAAATTATAATATTTAACTTTTATTATTTATAAATTAAGTCACTTATATTGATATCATTAAATAATTCTAATGAAAAAATTAGAATCGACACTTTTGTTCAACATATTTTTTTAGATATCATCAATGAATAATATTTTATTAGTAATTTAATTTTTTTGTTATGATTTATAGCAAATTTTGTTATTTTATTTTTAATTATTTAAATAAAATGATTATAAAAAAATATAAAAATTATCAATTAAATAATATTTGATGATAATATGTGAAAATATGTTAAGTAAAAGTGTTGATTTAGTTTTTTTTGTTATAATTAGTTAAAGATATTAGAACATGTGATGTATTAATGATAAAAATTAAATAATGTAATTTGATTAAATTAAAAATTTGTGATATAAATAAAAGTGAATGCTAAATTTATTGATTTAAATCGTAAATTACCCTACAAACCAGAAGATGTAATTACTGCACGTTCTTGTAATTATTCTATATTGACCAAATACAATTAAAGAATTAAGTATAATATTTTTTATTTATAAATATTAAACATATCAAATTATAAAAATTATAATTGTCTTTTTAAAAGATAATTACTTTATTTTAGATTATGATGCGATACAACACCAAAAGGCATTTTCTTAAAATTCCAATGAAAAAAGCTTTCAATTTTAGGGTAAACTACAATAGAGGTCATTTAATTATGGATAAGGTTATATTTGGGTCACTCAATTATGAGTAAGGTTACATTCAGGTTATCCAATTATTAAAAGTTAGTCTTTGGTCACTCAATTATGGGTAATATTACATTTGGATCATCCTTCATATATCAATCTATGTATTAAATTAATTAATTATTTCAAATGAAGTACTCTAGTGATAACAAGGGTATACAAGTGAATTGGAAGAAAAATGATGAAATTGATGTATTTTTTTAAGTATAAAGGGTGACCCAAATGTAACTTTATCCATAATTGAGTGACTCAAATATAATCTTTAATAATTTGGTGACTCAAATGTAATCTTACATATAATTGAGTGACCCAATTGTAATATTTAATAATTGAGTGACCCATATATAACCTTACTCATAATTGAATCCCCTTCGTTATAATTTACCCTCAATTTTAAGCACATTAATGCAAGTGGGACCCTTAATTCTTATCCCTCGTGTTTCTTTCCAATCAACAAAATTATGATTTAATATTTCCTTAAAATTTGATATGCAATTAGGGTTTGTATGAGTTAACTGCAATTTAAAAGTCTTCATTAAATATGAATTTTTATTTTAAAAAAATATAATAATTTAATGTATTATAAAATTTTAAAAAAAATTAGTGAAAAAAATACAATGTGATAAACTTTAAATCTTAAACTCTAATACCTAAATTTTACTACATTAAATGAGAATTTTTTAATAAGAATCTTTTAGAGTTTTATAATACATTAAATAATTGTGTGTTTTTTAAATAAGATCTTTGTATTTAATGAAGGTTATTAAATGACCCTTAACCTATATATACATGTTAGATTAGAAAAAGCGATTCAATACCCAGCCAATTTTCAATAAAAAAACCAAATTGATGTAATCTAACTAAAAAACACAAACCATACAACTTATTTAAAAAACAAACTGAATATTGAACTTTGTTCATTTCATTTAATAATTTTCAAACAAATTTTAATTTAGTTAACGATTAAAGGAAAACAAATTGGTCAATTTGATTTTAGATAATTTGGTTCGACCATCGACTGTATTAACCGTTTGAAAACTCCTAACATTAAATACAATTTTTTTAATATTTTTAAAATTGTAGGAATAAAACTGATTATTGAATTTTACCATTACACCAACACTTATTGGCTCAAATGCATATCTTTATAATACATGAAATTAAGGTAGAAAAGGGTGGCAAATGAGAATCGAATGCAATTGAAATGAACTAGTCTAGAACTTAACTAGTTATTTTAGTAGAAAAGATAATAATGTTTATTTTAAGAGATTTTAGTTCGAATAAGTTTATCTGCAAGGTAAGGATGAGAAAACACTAATTGTAATCCCCTGGAGAGTATTAAAAAGAAATAAACAATGCATCTTGTTGCTTCAATGTGTAAACTGACAGCAGATTCCTTCAGTTTCTTAATTCCAAAAAGAAAAGTTGGATGTCTGTGCTGGGTTTTGTCTGATTTTAAAGGCTACATACCTTCAACTTCCTCTATTTTTTTTATTTTCCATTTATCTGGTAAGGAATTAAGGATCAATGAACCTGACCAATTCCTCTTTGGAAACTTCCTCTTTATTATTCAAGATAAAAACCAATCATAACTCGAGGAAAGTCGCGATTATTCAAGATAAAAACCAAAACCATTTTTTATTTCACGTTTAAAAAAAAAACATTGATTCTGTATATGATCTAAAAATTATCCATTTTTTCAAAAAAAATTGATTTGAATCCATAAAATATAGGTCCATTTCCTTTAATATAACACCCATAATTTATTCCGCTATAATTTCTGACCATTATTATCACCTCACCTAATGGGCGAGTGGAGCTTAAGATACTTTATCGCATACCGTTCTTTCTTTACGTGCACACATACAATTACAAACATGCACGTAAGCTTTACCTGTACTCAAAATTAGCATCTTTATCAAACAAGTTTGATCATATTCCTTCCATTAAATTTGTTTCCCCTAAGTTTAATAAACAAGTTTAACACTAATTCACAAACCCTATATCCAATTTTTACCTACCATCACTTATAACCTTATTTTAATTCCCATACTACCAGGTAGGGATGACCATGGGTCGAGTTTTAGGTCGATCCGCACCCGACCCGAAAATCTAACACTTCTATTCAAACTCGACAAACCTTGCCCGACATAAATAAAAAATTATGAATTTTCATTATTATTTAATAAAATAGGGAGTTAATTGAAAAACTACAAATAGAGAGGGGTCGTTATAACAATTATTCCATTTTTATTAGAAAAAAATAGAAAGATAATTGAAATAGATATATAAAGAGAGGGGCATTGTAGGAATTATACCTAAATATTTGGAATAAAATTAAACTATTATTTAGGGCCGGGTCAGGTATTTTCACCTTAAACTCGAATTCGACCCTACCCCATCCTCAAAAAATCAGAAACAAACCTGACCCAAACCCAAAATTTTCTTTGAAAAACCCAACCCTATAAGATCGGGTCTGGTCAGAACCCGTCAAGTATGGGTTAAATGGCACCCCTACTATCAGGGACAAACACAAGGTTTTATGCAAGGGAGTGCAAACTATTAGGAAACTATATTAGAAATGTAGGGGTGTGAAATTACAAATTTTTGGGGTGCGGAATTAGATTGTCAATAAAAAATACAAAGAAAATATCTAAACTATAGGGAAATTTAAAATTTTTAGAGGATGCGACTGCCCCATCTAGCGCCTCTGATCCATCCCTCCATACTACCAACACTAACCCCTAGCAACAAATCACATTATGCATCTTCCTAGAATTAAAGATGCCATCTTATTTAACAAGTGAATGAAAATACAAAAAATGAACGCAATCACATTCATAAGAGAAAGGAGAGAAACAAACTTAAACCGATGATCTATTGCAATCAAACATTATGCATTTATTTTCTCTATGCCAAATTCAAAATCTCTACCCAATACAAGCTTTCTCTTACAGTAAAATCTAAAAGATGATGTAAGAACCTGATTTAAATCAACCCAAACAACCAAAATCCATGAAAATTACAGCATTTAAGTTGTCATTCATCCTACATGAGAAAAGAAAAGATGAATAACTTGCCATATTCAAAAGAAAGCATCAATTTTGGGTTGTCAAATCAAAACTAATGCAAGAAGTATTCTCCTCTTCACAAGAACAGATATCAATATTAAAAATATAGTACCTCTTTTCAAGCAATACAAGCAAAAATACATGATAACAACGAATAAGTTACCATAAACTATTAATGATAAAAAAAAAAAACTAATTCCACCCTACATATCATTCCTCAAATTTTACAACCGCGAGAGAATCAATTATGTTAAAATCTAGCATAAAAATCTCACCTTCCTAAAAGTACGGGGCCTAGCTGAGCTACCAGCACCTACCATTAAAACATTAAAAGAAAAACACAGTGAGATCAACAATAAAACAACCACAAAGAAAAGCACAACAATTTAGAACATATTTAGTATTTTGCATCTAAATTTAATTCAAAACTCCAACCTTAAGCTGAACAATTTTTTTTTCTCATCAAAAGGTTGTATATTAATAAGAAAATATACAACGATACGTCACAACGGTCGTCTCGTTAAGAACCTCCCTAATCCTAAAGGAGGAAAGAGTACGGTCCGTTTATGACAACACAAGGCAGCAAGGAACCTCACGAACAAAAGACTACCACCCACCCGATAACATTAGCAAGCGTAAAATAAAGAAACGCGTGATACCCCCTCCTTAGCCAACGCATCGGCTAGACCATTCGCTTCCCAAAAAATATGCGAGAAGCACACAGAAGGCAAACTAAGGCAAACACTGTCTATCTCATGAAAAACCTCCCAAAAACGCCACGACCGCTTGTCCACATGTAGAACCCAACTAACTGCGACCATGGAATCCGACTCCACCACTAACGGAAACGATGACCAAGCCGAATGCCGAAAGAACGTTTGAGCAAAGGCAATTGCCCGCAGCTCAGCCTCATTAGACTCGAGACAACCAAGCGGACCTGAAAACAGAGCCACAATCCTGCCTTGATCATCACGCAACACACCCCCAAAACCTGCCGGACCAGGCTTACCACGTGCAGACCTGTCAACCGAAAACTTCAACGTCCCTCCAACCGGTGGTTCCCAACAAATGCCTCTGTGTATCGGCCGCGTAACAGAAGGTTCGATATATAGACTTGGGCAATCCCACCACAATGCATCACCAATAAGAAGATCATCCCGCAAAGTTCGCATCCAATAATACGATCGCAACTTAATTAAGAAGCAAACCTCCGATGCCGACAGTGACTTCTTATTAAAGACCATCTCATTGCGCGCGAGCTAAAATGACCAAAACAAAGCTGCCACACACGAGACCCACAAGCAACGAAGAATGCCAGAAAAAGAGAAATGAAAATCCGGCAAGAAGAAATCTAACAAATTCTTCGGCATCAGCAAACACACACCCAACCAACTCCGAAACCAGTCCCAAATGCTCTGAACAAACGAGCAAGAGTATAGCAAATGATCAACATCCTCCTCACTATCTTTACACCAAATACACAACGTGCTCTGGCCATCAAATACTATACCCCGTTGTCGCAAAAAATCAAACGTGGGCAATCTGCGCAACCAAACAAACCATAAAAAATCTTGTACCTTAGGCGTCACAAGAATTTTTCACGTAAAACAAGCTCCAAAATCGCTTTCGCCCGCTCGATCTAGCATCAACATTTGAGAGATGGATTTAACCGAAAAGAATCCTCGAGCATCCGGGGACCAAACCAGCTTGTCACACAGCCAACATGAAGTTGTATGTCGCCCACCACAGACCACAATTCTCGGAGCTGCCCCATCTCAAAAGAACGGAGGGGACGTCGGAAATATCAGCCCACAGGGAATGTCGAAAAGCCCCCTGCACCGAGTAATTCATAACTAAGGCTAGACAATTCCGGACACAAGAGAAAAAACGTAGAAAGATATCTTTCAAAGGCTTTTCCGCACACCAAACATCAAACCAAAAAAGTACGCGACTCCCAAGCTGAACAAATTGAAAAAAAAAAAGAGTATTTACAGATAGATATATGAATAAACAAAAAAAATTCGAATAGAAAGATTCATATATGCATTTAATAAACAATCACGTCCATGTCTATTTGAAGCTAAAACTTAGGTTTGCAATTATACAGCTCTCTATTTTATCCATGTAGCATCTAAATTTCACACACAAAACGGATTAAATTAACAAAAAACAATGCGCTAGAGCTACTGATGCGGCAGTTGAAAGATTGATATAAATCTGATACTAGGAAAGACATAGAATTGCATGCATGCCAATTTTTGTTAAAAAACAGAGAAGATATATAAATACGTAGAAAGAATGCTTATACGGAGCTCTTCCGGAGTTGAGAAATGGCGGTGGCCGGTGGGCTTGCCCTTGAATTTTCCTCTTCCCATTTTTTGTTTCCGGTTGCAAAAAGAAGAGAAGGAAGAAGGAGCTGAAGGAGAGTGTCCGCAACTGAGAGAGGGGATTTATTATTTTATGGAGTATAATCTTTTTAAGGATTATATTTCACCAAATGTCGAATAACATTATTTCACCAAATGTTATACACCAAAGCTTTCATTTTTATTTTATTGTTCCTAGTTAGTTAGTTGGTTCGTTCAGAAATTGTAGACCTTTGATGACAAAATCTTGTTCCTGATCCCACCTTTCTATAATTACACTTACTAAAGCTCAAACCCAAAGCAATTAATCCAACCTCTTCCTTTAAAATGAAATTAGTTATATTGCATGCAGAGATGTTTGGTAGTACTAGATTGGATTTTTTAGTTTACAATTTCAAATGGGTCAATTAGATTTCATGTTTCTAATTCATTTCATTTCTGGGTTTTTTATTTAAAGTTTTCTGTTAATTTTTTGTCTTCGATTTGTTGAGTTTTTGCCTTATAGTTTGTTTAGTAGTTAGCCTACTTTGTTAATGGTAGTGTTAGTTATTGTTAAGAATTCTTTTTGTCTTTATTTTCTTAGACTTTCTTCAAGATTTCACCTTTGTTAATCCAATTTCATTTATTTTTGGTAAATAAACATTGTTTTTAGTGCCTAGACTTCTTCAATGTTTTAGTTTCTTCAATCTAATTTTAGTACATTTAGTAAATAACCATAATGCGTTGCTCTGGCTATTTTTTAAATCGATTCCAAGTCAACTCCAAGGAATGGACTAAGATTTTATTAAGCAAAGACCAGCCTTTGATAATCCTTATTCCAAATTAGAATCTATGTTGTGGGGGCTAAATGAAATTTCCCAGTAGGTTTAATTCCTGGTGTATTAAAATCGAAAGCTGCAATTCGGGTCAAGATAGTAACGGCAGCATTCTGCATTTGAAATAATGTGGTATAGTTTTCGTTTTTAGCATCTTTAAACAATGAGTTTGTAACATAATTTCTGCATAAGGTTGCGGAGATGGAGACTACTCTGCAAGGGCACCATAATCAGATGCCTGCTCCAGAGAACCTTTTAAGTCTTGCAGATAAGTTCAGTTATGCATTAATTTCCGCAACAACATTGTGTAGCATCAAGTCTTAAGTCTTTCCTCATAAGAAACTCTAAATACGAACCACTAAACTTAATTTTAAATGTGGGGCATAAATAAAAGTACTGAAAAGGAGCAAAGATTTCTATCCCAATTTGTGGGGTTGGATTGAGTTAGAATAATGTCAAACCATAATACTTTAATACCCTTTTTTATTTATCATTCATATTCTACTAAAAGAATCTTAACAGAGTACTTGTTTTGTCTTCCTACTCCTTTTCAAGTAAAACCCTAATTATTACTCTCATCATCTCACTTTCAAGTCAATTTTTTCTTCTTCTTCTTCAAAATAAAGTCATACGCTGAGTTAGAAGAGGAGAACATCCCAGTTCCCACCCTTTTCCAAGGACCAACCAGCACATCCTCCGGAGGTGGCCGAATTGCTGCAATTCTCGAGTAGACCCGATTTGGATTTGTCCCAATCCCAAGCACCAGAGGCAGACGCCATGCTGAAAACCGGGACAAACTTGTTGTGGCACCAACCCTATGACCAGAAAATATCTGGTAGTGGCTCACAGTCTTTCACCCATGCATCTCATTCCCACCAAAACACGGCGGTATCCCCAGTTCCAATGTTCCACACAATCCCGGCCGGAATATGCTCCCAACGTTACCTATGAATATATGATATGACTCTCCAGAGAAAAACAAGTTCAAAATTGCAGACTCATTTCAATTTTTTTTTTGTTTTATGACATTATAGCTTCTTTCGGTTCAAATAAACAATTAAGTTTATTCGGATGATGTTCATCTTAGAAAACTCGAGTTCAAATCGTTTTGTCTGCAAGGTGCGTGTGCATTGTCAAAGGGTTAAGAATATCTATCAATAGATACTAAATTGTAACCACCTTTAGACTATTCAAATGGGCGAATTTGTTTGAATATTCCCTTTTGGGAATTTATTGGGGAAAATAACCCCCAAACTTTGATATTGGGAAAAATACCCCCCTTTCAGGCCATGTAGGACGAATTCGCGTCCTGGAGAAAGCGAATTCAAGATTCGCGTTTTGCAAGACGCGAATTCCTGTGCCGTTTCAGTGGAAAAGGGAATTCGCGTCCTGCAAAACGCGAATTCCACGATATTATCCCCAAATTATCGCGATTTGGAGTAAATACGCGATTTGGAGTAAATACGAACGGTTGGGAAATAGAATTCGCGTTATGCAAAACGCGAATTCACTTTATTGTATTGAATTCGCGTCCTGCAGAACGCGAATTCGGTTTGAATTCGCTGTTTCCAGGCAGCGATTTCTCTATAAAAGGAAGAGGTTTGGGAGAGAATGAAGCATTCTCTCCCAAAAATTTGAAGAGATCTTATATTGTTAGAGAAGGAAGGGTGTGATAATGGCGGGTATTCTGAGATTAGAAGATGGCCACGTAAGCAATTATCGTCGAAATAATGTAAGTTTTTTTATTCGAGTATGTAAATAGTATTTATTTTTAGACTAGCGAAATTAGTTAAATTCGAACATATCTTTAGAATTTATATTTAGACTAAGAAAATTAGTTAAATTCGAATATGTTAAAAATATTTTTTTTAGACTTCGAATGTTAGTTAAAAACGAATATTTCTTTAGATTTTAGATTTAGAGTAACAAAATTAGTTAAATTCAAATATGTATTTAGAATTTATATTTAGACTAAGAAAATTTGTTAAAATCGAATATGTTAATAATATTTATTTTTAGACTAAAAATGTTAGGTAAAATCGAATATTTCTTTAGATTTTAGATTTAGAGTAACAAAATTAGTTAAATTGAATATGTGTTTTTATTTTATTTTTAGAATAAGAAAATTAGTTAAATTCGAATATGTTAATACTATTTATTTTTAGACTAAGATAATTAGTTAAATTCGAATATATTTTTTGTGTTGACTTATAGAATAAAAATTAATAAAATTAGAATATATTTAGTATTTTATTGTACACTATAAAAAATTTTGACATAATATGTGATTGTTAATATGTGTGTGTCTTTAATTATTTGTAGAATGGAGAAGAACGTCGGTTGGAGGTTTACATCACTAAGGTTAGGGCGGGCTCGGATCCTGATCTAGCCGATTACATAGCCGAAGCCGGATTTGGGCATGTGGCGAAGCTTCATGGAGGGGGTGCGAAATTAGACGTTGATTTAATCAACGCGCTTGTGGAGAGGTGGAGGCCAGAGACACATACATTTCACTTACCATGTGGTGAGGCGACCATCACATTAGAAGATGTGTCGTATATTCTTGGCCTGCCTGTAGATGGGGAGGCTATCACTGGTGCCGCCAGTGACGATTGGGAGGGCTTGTGTATGGACTTGTTAGGAGATAAGCCCGATAAACTACAGGGCGGATGTGTGACGCTGAAGTGGTTGCGTACGCAGTTCGCTAATTTGCCTGCTGGAGCCAATGAAGATGTGAAGAAGGTAAAAGAAATAATTTTTTATTAGTAGTAATGAAATTATAAAATTATTATATTTTAATATTATTTTCTTTATATTTTAGGCATATGCTCGGGCGTATATCTTACAGATCCTCGGGGGAATTTTGGTGGCCGACAAAACTCGCAACAAAGTTCAATGTTGTGGTTGCGGCACTTGCGGGATTTTGAAGAGGCTGGTAAATTAAGTTGGGGTTCGGCAGTACTTGCATTTATGTATAGGGAGTTGTGCAAGGCTGCGAGTGCTGATCGACACGACATCGGAGGATGTCTTTTGCTACTCCAGTCTTGGGCGTGGTTTAGAATGCCATTTTTACGCCCTGACTTGTCCGCGCCAGCTGACTATTCCTATCCACTATGTTTGCGGTAAGAAAAATAATCTTAACTAAATTTTATTAATAAATTGGTTATTTTCCTAATATATATTTTTTAAATATTAAAAGTATGTTTTGATGTTATGTAGGTGGTTCCATGCTCTAACTCATGTTGGGATTCCGACTATGATGCATTCTATTAGGCATAATATTGACACGAAATCTGCAAATGAGGTAAATATTTTAATTTTTATATTAAGTTGAAGTTTAATATGAATATAGTTTAGTTTAGTTGTTTTTAATTATTTCTATATTTAATTTACAGTTTTTGTGGACCCCGTACTCTGAATCGGAAATCAACGACTGTCTGCCTAATTTTGAGCCTGGGACAGTTTCCGCTTGGACGGCCGTGGTACCTCTCATCTGGTACGCTGTAGTTGAGTGGCATCCGGTCGATCGCGTCCAACGCCAGTTCGGGCGTCTGCAAACAATTCCGATAGATCCGCCTAATTTGGATGGCTTACATAGGATCACCCGACAAGGAAAACTTGAGGTATAATAATTAAATTTGATTTAATAGTTATTTATTTATACTTACTTTACAATTTATAAACAATAATTTTGTTGATGTTTTGTGGTAGGTGGACTGGTCGGTGAAACATGTGCAGTGGATTGCACAGTGGCAGTATAGGCATCAGCGGCAGGCACTGAATGAGTACCGAATGTTTGATGAGCCTATGGTGAGTGCTGATTACTTTGCATGGTTCTTTGGTAATGGGAAACCGTATCTTCTCACTCCGGAGGAACAAGCAGCTGTGTATGAGCCTGTTCAGCGCAACCGCCCCCGGACTCAGCGTACGAGGGGAGCAGGTGGATCGCAACGTCGAAGGGGAGCAGGTGCTTCATCCTCCAGAGCTACCGATCCGATTCGCCCCCAGGGCCCCACCCAGTTGATGATTCGGCCGAGGCCTCCGAGTCCGACGGAAGGCTTTTTCACTCCTACTGTGGGGATGATGGGTGGATCATCGATGCCGACTGGCGGATCTTCGAGTTCCACTGCTCCCTCTGCTTTTTCCCCATACCCGTTTCATGCTAGGCCTTATGATAGTTCGGGCCCCGGGTTCGTTCAGCACACACCTCCACAGTCGTTGTTCTTGTCTAGTGGGCCTGTCGGCCCAAGTGGTACTGCTGGAGATGACATTGACGACGAGCCCGATCATGGTCCTCAACAGGATCCGGTTCACCGTGGACGACGTAATCCAGCTCGAGTTCGACATCCACCAGACTGTGGGACCGGCGGACATAGGGGGTAGTTATATTTTTTTTTCTATCTTTTTCGAATATAGTTCGTGCAAACTATTTCAGTTGTTTTTTTCATGAGTATGTATGAGCTATTATGTTTTTCTATGTTTTTTTTCATGTTAGTTATTTATAAGTACGCAAGATAAATAACTTTCATCAAAAGCACTAAATCGAAAGCACAAAATACAAGTACGCAAGATAGGTTTAGTTCCTCTATTATTTTTGAGAACACGTTGGACGACGCAACATGGACGACGCAATCCGGGTCGTAATCGACGACAACGTCAACGAGCCCGATCATGATCCTCAACAGGGCCCCACCCAATATGGACGACGCAATCCGGGTCGTAATCGACGTCCACCAGATTGTGGTACCGGCGGACATAGATATATGCAGTAGTTATATTTTTTTCTATGTTTTTCGACATTAGTTGTTTATTTAATTTATATTTTCTTAATTAAAGTATTATATATTCATAATTATTAATTGATACTTTTATATTTAAAAACTTACATCAAAAGCACTACATCGAAAGCACCGAGTTCACAAATTACAAGTACGCAAGATAAATAACTTACATAACTTAATCAAAATTACATTACTAATCGTAGTCGGTACTTATGTCAGACGTTAAGTTTAGTTCCTCAATTATTTGTTCTTTCTCCTGCCGTCTCTGATAAATTTTTAAGAACACGTCATTCTCGTCTGGACTAGCTAACTCATTCTCGTCTTCGCCAGCTAACGCATTCTCGTCTTGGACAGCTACAACATTTGTTGAAGAACTTGATCCGTCATCAAATTTCACGCTAAGCTCGATGTTTGTTCCCCCAGCAAGTTTGTATGCCCGAAACATCTTTCGCATAGCTTTCTTATCTGACAGTGTGAGCATATAATGTTCCTCGGGGCCGGGCTCATTGACTGGTACTTTCACTTGCAAAGCCTCTATTTTTGCGCTGGTCGACTCTTTAACTCGTTTGGAGATCAACTTAAATAATTCATTTCTTGTGATCGTTTCACTAAAAGATGTGTAGAAGTATGTTCCACGATAAAATACAGTAGCTGAATATCGAGCCATTTTATCTTTCAGAAATGTAGAAATGCAGGAAAACTGGGGAAGATAGAAAAGTAATAAGTTTGATGGGATGTTAAGGCAGAAATACAGCCTATTTATACAGATGGTTATAGGCATGCAGGGACCTATATTGCGTGTTAGAAACGCAGTTTCACCATAATGCATTTGTCAGCCCAAAGCCCGGTAAAGTAGAGCAATAATTTTAGAATTCACGTTTTCCAAAACGCGAATACAATTATTCGTATTGAATTCGCGTTTTGTAGAACGCGAATTCTATAGATTCCAAAAGAATTCGCGTTTTACAAAACGCGAATTCAGTACGAATAATTGTATTCACGTTTTGCAAAACGCGAATTCTAAAATTATTACTCTGTAAAAGCTTTACCGGGCTTTGGGCTGACAACTCAAAAATTATTGCTACAGAATTCACCAATGCTTTACCAGACAGATTTCTATTTATAATTGAGGGGTGCAGAATTTCTAGATGCACCCAAACAAAACTTAAGAATCACAAAAGCTCTTCGATTTTCAGAAATGGCACCGAGAATTCAAGATATAGTATACTACGATGGTCAGATGGTCCCCGATTCATACATTGGGATCATATTTCAATCTGAAAATACTGTTACGATCAACATTCCGAGACGATCAACGTTCTAGTCGCTTAGGACCTTAATATCCAGGAAGGTTCCCAATCGCTCCGGAAGGGAGTTGCAGTCTTTGAAGTATCGATGTCCAACGTCGATAGAGCCACTGTATTACACAATATTCGATGTGGAAGACGACAGTTCTGTAGAAATGATGATAGATACACATAGCCAGTACTCAATGGGATGGGCCATGGAGCTATTTGTAACATTTGCTGAAGTTCACGTTGCAGCTCAAAATGTGGTACCAAATTGGTTACGAGGAAATCTCGAGTTCAATCCAAATGCTATTAGTCCGACATCGAGTTTACGACGTGACTTCAACCTTCTTCAAACAAGAACCGATGAAGCTTCATCGTCTTCGTCTTCGCGGCAACGACGTTCTTCCGTTCCAAGGTTCGAATTTGACCTTAACTTGCCACCAACCCAAGAGTCGTCATACAGTCCATACGTTCCAAACTATGATGATTTCTCTACGGGGCGCCACTCAACACACATTCCATACACGGCGTCTTCAACGTACAATGAACAGTTTAACCCGTTCGATGATTTCTCTACCGGGCGCCACTCAACATACATCCCAAGTCACCGAAATGTGGATGATATGTTCTTAGCGGGGAGACATTCAACCGCCGCTACTGTCGATCCGGTTATGACTTCAGAACCTGTTCACGCACAGGTTTATGATGACGCAGAACTTTTCCAGTTTGATGATGCGCTTTCTGATGAAGAGCCGCGTACAGAGGTTGGGCCTGATGGTGACGAGATGGGTCTATTTCCTTCTGATCCATCTGACATTGACGAGCCGGTGGAATCAGAGAAGAGCGCAGAAAACTCTTCTGAGGATGATCAGGACGGTGATGTTCGTTCGACGCAACTGCATGGACCAACCAGTTGCGCAACATATTACGACCCACCTTCGCACTTCACAACAGTGGATATGGATGGCTTCTTCAATACTGAATTCCCAGAACATCCACAATTAGACCAGTTCAACCAATGGAATGTGGGTTCGACTGAGCTACATGCTGGAATGGTCTTCAGGACAAAAAAGCTCGCGGAGGCTGCCATCAAGCATTACAACATTCAGCGCTCAGTTACATCCACCGTTTGGAAGACCGAGGCCAGGAAATATATTGCAGAGTGCCCTCACAAGTCCGCCGGATGTAAATGGAGGGTTCGTGTGTCGCAATTGAAAAGGCTGCATAACCTGTGGAAAATAACGAGATATACAGGGCCTCATACATGCTCCGTTGGGAGCCTCAGCCAAGACCATCCTAACTTGGATGTACACGTGCTTTCCGATGCAATCCTTCCACTCGTGAAAGCAAACCCACGTGTATCTGTGCCAGTGTGTATAGCTGCCATCAAATCCATTTACAAGTACACCGTCAATTACGATAAGGCATGGTATGCAAGATCTCGAGCCATCGAAACACTGTACGGGCAATGGGAGCTATCATACAACGATCTGCGATCATGGCTTCAAGTTATGCAGGAATACAATCCAGGGACAATTGTGGAATTGGAGACTGTTCCGAAGTACTACAATGATCGTGTTGTACCAGGGGAGGTCGAATTTCATCGCCTTTTCTGGACGTTCCCCCAATGCATAAAAGCTTTCCGTCACTGCAAACCTATGCTCCAGATCGACGGTACATTTTTATATGGCAGATACAAGCAGATATTGCTAATTGCAGTTGCCCAGGATGGCAACAGAAAATGTATCCCAATTTCTTTTGCGATTGTTGAAAAGGAAAATATCCCTTCTTGGGAATTTTTCCTTTACAACCTCCGCAAGTATGTCATGCGCCGGGTTTTGCGTACACGTGAAGATGGCCTAGCTATTATTTCAGATAGATGCGCGGGGATTTGGGGAGCAATTCAACGTTTGGGAGATTCATGGAAACCCCCATACATACATCACCGGTATTGTTTGCGGCATATAGCAGCAAACTACTATCAGAGGTTCAAGAACGAAGATGAACGTATAATGGTTCTCCATATGGGTATGCAACCATTCCATTTTGTTATTCAACGTCCACCAATTTCATATTATTACCAATTAACTATTTTGCATGTCTTTTTCAACAGGCAACGCACACAGAGTTAATCAAGTGGAAGAGTTGCTGGAGGAGTTGCAATTGAGGAATCCATTCGGGTATAACTATCTTATGGAGATACCGAAGGAGAAATGGTTGCGATGTTATGACGGGGGTCGTCGATGCGGCCATATGACAACAAACTTGGCTGAGGCGATTAATTCGTCACTTAAGGGAACGCGCCATTTACCTATCACGTCCGTTGTCAAAGCAACATATTACCGATTGGCAACCCTTTTCGCAACCCTCGACAAACAAGCAATGAACTAGATGGCAGCTGGCCGCATATTTAATCCAGATCTCGCCGACAAAATCCAAGCGTCCATTGCGCATGTGTTGGGTTTTTTGCACGCTCGAATCGATCACCGAAACCGTCAAGGAGGGTTGTAAATGTTTGGTGGTTGAATTGGCTAAAATCGAAATAAAGGTAGATAATTTGCACGAGGATTTTAGAGTGGTTCGACTACTCAACCGAGTCTACATCCACTACCTTAGCACACCACTAAGGATTTCCCAATTCACTAATTGATGAATTCGTCCCCTTTTCCAGGCTCAGGAGGAAACCGTTACAACCCTATCTTTTGAACTTGGCTAAGATAGAACCAACTCTAGTTTTTCTCTCAAGGCTAAACTAGAACCTCTCCTTTTACAAGGGTAAAAAGATGTAAACAAATAAACCTCACAAGGTGGGTGTTTACACAATTTAGCTCACAAGAAAGAGTGAAGGAAAAAAACAATAAAAATCACTCTCTACAGACTATGTACAAGAGAATAGTAAAATAAAGATTTAGACTCTGATTCTCTTGACCATATTGCTTGGATGTTGTCTCTTGCATTCTTCAAGTGTTCCAGCCTTCAATTTATAGTCCCAAATGAGTTTGTAGCCGTTTATGGCCGTTGGGAATATAGCCGTTGGGAATAGAGCCGTTTATAGCCGTTGGAATAGTGTCATTTATGGCCGTTGGAAATAGTACCATTTATAGCCGTTGGAATAGTGCCATTTATGGCCGTTGGAAATAGTACCATTTATAGCCGTTGGAAATAGTACCATTTATGGCCGTTGGGCTATTTCAAAATACACCGTATCGATACGGCTAGGCGTATCGGTACGGGTTTTGGCTACTGGAATTTTGGTAGTTTAAAAACCATAAGGCGTATCGGTACGGTTCAATACCGTATCGGTACGGTCACTTAAAATACACGGTTTTGACCACTTTAAATGTACTTTAAGTCCATTCCAAAGCCTTAAAAACCCTTAAACATATTTTCAAGTTGTTTTTTGACTAAAAACACATTTTAAATTCTTTTCAATTTAGTCCAAAACATTTTTCAAATATTATATCAAAACCTTAGTTCTACAATCTCCCCCTTTTTGATATAATAAAACCAACTTGAAAAATTGTTTGGGATTCTCCCCCTTTAATTTTAAAATTGTGAATAAGAGATTAAAGATATGAAATCAAAATAAAACTCTCCCTTATTCATTTGAATCATTTGAAAATTCAATTTTTCAAACCAATTTCTCCCCCTTTTTGTTATATCAAAAAGAATTTAAAATGACATTTAAGTTCAAGATAACATAGGAGGAAAAAAAAATATTTTTGACATACTTAAAATTTTGGTTTTAAAAAAATTGGCTCCCCCTTACTCAAAGCGTCATTGTTAGGCTTAACAAATAATCCAAGACTTTAAATAAAAGTTAGATAACCAAATGTATAAAATAAAAGCATTAAGCTTAGAGGTTACCCAATCTTCTTCTCATGTGTGATTTGAGCATTCTTTGATTTCGCTTTGCTTGCCATTGCTCCAACACACCTACAAAAGACATTCACTTGATTTTTGGTATCCAAATTGCTTTGGATCCATTTACGTTAGTCACAATGTCTTTAGTTCCTTTAGGAACCCATACTTGTCTAATCCTATAAGATTGTCTCTTCTTTATAGGACAAGTATGTATAGAATGACCATGATAATGACAATGTGAGCATTTTGCCATTATGTGACAAGATGAATTACTAAAAATGATTTCTTTTTCTTTTGTTAAGCTTTCAAGCTTAACTTTCAAATCAAGATTTTCTTTTTCTAAAACATCTTTACTTGTTTTTGAAAACTCTAAATCATTTTTCAAAATTTTATTTTGGTTTTCAAAATCCAATTTTGTTTTCAAAAGAAAATTATTTTCAAATTCAAGTTTTGAAATCATTTTCTTAAATTTGGAATTCATGGTCTCAAATTCCAAAAATAATTCATCGAAAGCATCTTGCAACTCATCGAAAGAATAAGAATAAAGCTCACTTGAGTTAGAAGATTCCTTAGGCTCCTCGAGAGCCAAAACACCATCCACCTTTGGATTGGAGAGAAGGTTTGCACATGATTGATCATCATATTTCTTTTCTCCCTTCTTGTTGCCATAAAGCTTCTCAAGTTTCTCCCATAATTCTTTGGCACTTTTGCATGTGGAGATCTTCTTGGAAACTTCTTCGTTAAGGCCACAATAGAGAATGTGCATTGCCTTGGTGTTTAGCTTTGCCTTCGTGTCGTTGGCACTCTTTTGCTTTTTCTTCTTCTTTGGAGCTTCCAAATACCCATCTTCAATGATGTCCCAAACCTCATAGTCTTGAGACTTGATGAAGAGTTTCATGATATTTGCCCATTGGAAGTATGATTCTCCTTCGAAGAGTGGAGGACACGAGATAGAGCGGCCTTCTTCAAATCTTGCCATTTTCTTGAACGGTGAACTTCGAGCAAATGATCTTTACTCCCGGATGTTAGTCCTTCGATGGAGACGAGGCTCTGATACCAATTGTTGGGTTTTTTGCACGCTCGAATCGATCACCGAAACCGTCAAGGAGGGTTGTAAATGTTTGGTGGTTGAATTGGCTAAAATCGAAATAAAGGTAGATAATTTGCACGAGGATTTTAGAGTGGTTCGACTACTCAACCGAGTCTACATCCACTACCTTAGCACACCACTAAGGATTTCCCAATTCACTAATTGATGAATTCGTCCCCTTTTCCAGGCTCAGGAGGAAACCGTTACAACCCTATCTTTTGAACTTGGCTAAGATAGAACCAACTCTAGTTTTTCTCTCAAGGCTAAACTAGAACCTCTCCTTTTACAAGGGTAAAAAGATGTAAACAAATAAACCTCACAAGGTGGGTGTTTACACAATTTAGCTCACAAGAAAGAGTGAAGGATAAAAACAATAAAAATCACTCTCTACAGACTATGTACAAGAGAATAGTAAAATAAAGATTTAGACTCTGATTCTCTTGACCATATTGCTTGGATGTTGTCTCTTGCATTCTTCAAGTGTTCCAGCCTTCAATTTATAGTCCCAAATGAGTTTGTAGCCGTTTATGGCCGTTGGGAATATAGCCGTTTATAGCCGTTGGGAATAGAGCCGTTTATAGCCGTTGGAATAGTGCCATTTATGGCCGTTGGAAATAGTACCATTTATAGCCGTTGGAATAGTGCCATTTATGGCCGTTGGAAATAGTACCATTTATAGCCGTTGGAAATAGTACCATTTATGGCCGTTGGGCTATTTCAAAATACACCGTATCGATACGGCTAGGCGTATCGGTACGAGTTTTGGCTACTGGAATTTTGGTAGTTTAAAAACCATAAGGCGTATCGGTACGGATCAATACCGTATCGGTACGGTCACTTAAAATACACGGTTTTGACCACTTTAAATGTACTTTAAGTCCATTCCAAAGCCTTAAAAACCCTTAAACATATTTTCAAGTTGTTTGTTGACTAAAAACACATTTTAAATTCTTTTCAATTTAGTCCAAAACATTTTTCAAATATTATATCAAAACCTTAATTCTACAGCATGCTAACTCGATGGGTGCGTTGTGCTTCTCTCGTCGGGAACACATCTTTGAGGTCACACAATTTTCTGAACCTCTACAAGGAATAATGCAATACACCTACGTGGTTGATTTGCAAAAACGAACGTGCGATTGCGGGGAGTTCCAGACGTTCAAGTTCCCGTGTTCGCATGCTTTCGCAGCATGTGCATCGGTTCATTTTGATGCAACGACACTCATTGATCCGGTCTACAGGCTCGAAACTGTTTTCAAGGTTTACCGAAACGAGTTCCCTCCGATCGGAAATGCACGTGATTGTCGTATAATCAGCAACGAACCAAAGATATGCCCAGATCCCTCCCTGCGACGAAAGAAAAAAGGCCGGCCACCATCAACGAGGATTCACTGTGCCGAAGATATGGTTCCGAGAGAAAAGACCGGACAACCTAGGAGGTGCAGTAAATGTGGGAACACTGGACATGATATTAGGAAATGCCCTCTTAGGACCGGCCCCCGAATTAACTAGATCAAATATTATTTACTCTTTTTTTATTTGTGAACTTCTATTATCGAGGCCCTTTAAATTTCAAAAAAAAACATGCCTACAGACACATTTTTTGCTTCTAAAATGTTACTTTGATAGCATTTTTAACACAATTTTCTCACATTTTCGGACACCGCCTTCCTCGCAACTTTAGCACCACTGTAAAATTAAGCTGCACATCTTTGTCTCCAAACTTAGGAAAAACCAAAAAAAAGTTCGAAACACACCGTAAAATGCATTTAAACATGCCTATACAATAATGTTTCATTCTAAAACATTGTTACTTGCCACTTTCTAGGCCATTTTCAAACATCTTAGGATATTATATACGCTTGTATCTTCACACCTTCTTAAAGATATGTTTCAATACGACAATGTTATAGTTCAAAAAATTTAATCGGGTACCCCGATAACCCGTTATTCGATCACAAATATTGCTACCTAAACATCTTATATTGGTTTCAATTCATTTTCATCTTGAATTTCTCGTGCGGGGGGCATCAATAATTCGTGGAATTCGCGTTTTGCAGGACGCGAATTCCCTTTCCACTGAAACGGCGCAGGAATTCGCGTCTTGCAGGACGCGAATCTTGAATTCGCTTTCCCCAGAACGCGAATTCTTCCTACATGGCATGAAAGGGGGTATTTTTCCCAATATCAAAGTTTGGGGGTTATTTTCCCCATTAAATTCCCAAAGGGGAATATTCAAACCAATTCGCCATTCAAAGGGTTAAGAATATTTATGAACCATCCATTTTTCTACTATGACATATTATTATTATTATTATTACTATTATTATTATTATTATTATTATTATTATTAGATAGGATCCGTTTACACGATGTAAAACTCTTTAAGTTTTACATGTTTTTTGGACTGTTGGATGAGTGAAACGAATGGATGAGATTAACAGTAAATATGTGAAGATTATCGCTTGGAAAAAAGAAAGAGTAAGAAGTTAATCTGAGTCATCCATTCCCTACATCTAACGATCCAGAAAACGTGTAAAACTTAAAGACTTTTACATTGTGTAAGTTGATTCTAACTCTATTATTATTATTATTATTATTATTATTATTATTATTATTATTATTATTATTATTATTATTATTATTATTATTATTATTATTATTATTATTATTATTATTATTATTATTATTAAAATTTAAAACTTAATAAATCAATATTTTTATGAAATTAAATATTTAATATCCTATAGTGTCTAATCCTAATTTTGTTCTCAAAATAACCCATATTAAACCTCAAACTTGTAAAAAAATTAATTAAAACATAGGTCAAATATTTTAATTTTATCCATAGATCATAACTCTCATCCTAAATTGATCGATAAACGTTTGAACGATTCAAGCAAATAACATTCATTGTTAATAAAATTGTTAGCTGACATATAAACATTGATGTGTATTATGTATTAATATAATGTGTCATAAACGATAATTAATGTTCTTTCATGTCTCTTGAAATCATTATTTAAAATGAAATTGAAAGGTTGTTTGTTTTTATTTTTCGTTCTCTCAATTTGTTTGTAGTTTTAATGTGTTTAAAAATTAAACCATTATTTTATTCAAATCCAACATTAATTATTATTTATATTACTGGTAATTTAAAGATAAAATTATAATATTTAAGTATTTTAAGGGTAGAGTACACTAATGGTCACTGAACTTTTAGGGTGCTTTTATTTTGGTCACCGAACTTTTAAAATTTTCATTGTGTCATTCAACTTTTATTTTACTTTCATTTTAGTCACTCTCGTCACCTTCCGTTAAAAAACGTTGACTAGCCCATTAGTTTTCCTTTTCCTCAAGGGTAAACTACGTAAATGGTCATCAAACTTTGTAGAGTGTTTTTATTTTGGTCACCGAACTTTTAAAACTTTCATTGGGGTAATACATTTCCCACTCCCCCTCCTTCCATCGTTTTGCTGCATTCTTTCTCCATTCTCTTTTCTGCTACTTTTATTTAGCTGCATTGTTTAATGAATTTGTCATGGACTCATTGTTAGTATTGACTTATAGAAAAAATAGATGAGTATAGATGTTGAAACGCGCCGGTCGGGTTAAAAAAGATAATAGAACTTAAGGGAAAAAAGAACAGAGAAAAGATTCAGGTTACCATTAAAAATAGAGTAAGAAAAGAAAATCAACGACTAAAAACAAGCTGCAACCAAACACAAAGGCATCTATCAAAACAACATCGATCATGATGGCAAACAAGGACGAAGGGATGTTTGGGTTGCCCCTCCCGGTTTTAGGTATAATAGTATTTTAGGTCCTTATTAGTTTAAATACTAGTCAAATAAGATTTTTTTTCCTTTCCGGTTTTTATATTTAAAGGTTTAATAGGCTCTTGCCCCCTCATAATGTTTGATCCTAGCTTCGTCTCTAATGGCAAAGTAAATTAACGTTTGAACTTAAACATGAGGTGCATCGAATCTGCTTGCATACTCTGGGAAATTTGTGGAACAACTTTTGGATACAAACTTTCAGAAGTAACCTAAATTATTATACTCTTAGTCAATAATTAACCTCAATGTTTTTTTTTCTTTCTCCCTTGCACTTATTAACCTTGAAGTAGCTTGAAGATGAGGTTGCATACAATGTGATCTATAGATCAAAATAATGGCTTTACATTACAAATAATATTCAAGAACATGATATATATAAAAATATTTTATGTCGATAAATACATCAATCTACACAACATATATTTTTATTTTTATAAAAAAGTATTGTTCATCGATAATCATAAGGTAAAATCTACTTCTTACTTTTGTATTTTTATACATTGAAAGAGTTTTTTTTTTCCTTAAACCAACCGGGTTGCTTTAAAGCAAAAGAAAAGTTAGGTGACCCAATGAAAATTTTAAAATTTTAGTGACCAAAATAAAAGCACTTTAAAAGTTTGATGACCATTTATGTAGTTTAACCTGGAGAAAAAAAAAACTAACGGGACACGTCAGCATTTTCTAACGAGAGAGACCAAAATAAAATGAAGTAAAAGTTAGATGACCCTAATACGAAATTTAAAAATTCGATAATCAAAATAAAAGTGCCTTAAAAATTCGGTGAACATTAGTATACTTTACCCGTTTTTTAAAATTAGTGTTATATATAAGAAAGAAAGAAAAAACACTAACACCCATGTCCCATGGGAAACAGAAAGTTTAGCTAAAGACAAAACAGCATTTCGTCATCTTCCATAAAACCCCTCTCTTCTTTCACTTTCTTCTTTTCATTTCACCATTTGCTTTGGTTTCATATATATAGATATCTCTCTCTCCATTAATCTTTTCTATCTGTTCAGCTCTGCAGTCTGCATCCCACCACTTCCACTATCAAACAACCAAACACCCATTACTTCTAATCTTCATTCATTGACCATCCCAAAGAAAAAAAAAAGTCTTAAAACTCTTACACGTTGGTTTTTGTTCTTAAAACGGTCATCCCACGGTAAACCAAGAAAAAAACACACATCAATAATGGATCCAGAGAGACCCCATCGAAGTACTAACAGCAACAACACAACAACAAGCAGCACGAGCGAGCTCTTCATTTGTTTCACCTCACAGTCACGCCTTTCGTCGTCTTCCTCCATGAAAATCCCTTCTAAATCAATCCTCACCCCCGGTTCTTCAAGGGAACCTTGTTCACAAATCTCCCTCTCTTCATCGCTCAGCAGGAGGCTGAGAAGTAATGGTAGCATGAAAGGTGGTCAAGCTTCACCGATGTTCCCAATAACAAGTAATGGCAAAAAAAGAGGCGGCGGTTTCGAGAACCCCGAGCCGTCTTCACCTAAGGTTACTTGCATAGGTCAAGTCAGGGTCAAGACTAAGAAACAGGGGAGAAAGTTTAGAGCTTGTAGATCTAAAAGGAGAGATGTTAGTTTCAGGAGAGTGGATCGTGGCAACGGTGTTGAATCGAGTAGCTCTCAGGATTACAACGTGGGTCATTTTTTGAGCAGTAATAATAGTCTTCATCATCAACAACAACAACAACAGCAAGAATGCAGGAAATGGGTGCATTTGCCATTGACTATTTGTGAAGCATTGAGGGGATTTGGGTCTGAGTTCAACTGTTTTTTGCCTTGCAGGTCTTCTTGTATGGCTAACCAAAGGGATAATAATAAACAAGGGAAAACCAGAGGGTCTGGGAATGGCAATGGGAGGTCTTCTTCTTCATGTGGGGCTGTTTTCACAAGGTGGCTTGTGGCGGTTCAGGAAGGGGAAGGGAAAGAGAGGGGGATTGAGTTGGTTGTTGGTGGGGAAGATGATGAGAGGGGGATTGAGTTGGTTGTTGGTGGGGAAGATGATGAGAGGAGGATGAGAAGTAGCCAAAGGAGACATGTTTTTGAAGATATTGAAATTAATGATTTTGTTAATGAAGAAGAAGAAGAAGGTAGGGCGAGTATTTGTATACCACCTAAGAATGCTTTGTTGTTGATGAGATGTAGATCTGACCCTGTAAAAATGGCTGCCCTTGCTAATAAGTTCTGGGAAACTCCAGTCCCTAAACCTGATTATGATGATGAAGAAGAAGAAAGCGAAGAGAAAGTGGAAACTGAAATGGAACATGAAGAAGCCAGTGAAGTTACTGAAATGCTTGTTTCTTGTGAAGCAAATGAAGAACAAGAAATCCCAGAAGCTGAATCTGTTTTGGTGAAGGATGGAAGTCCCGAACTTGTAGAAGAAACAAGTGTAGAATGCCAAGATCAAGAACATGAAAATGAAATGGAGGAAACCCAGCAAGAATCAACATTTAAAGAACAAAATTTGACTGAAGTTTCACTTGATATTGAAAAGCTACCCGTTGAAGAAGATGAATCCGCCATTGAAGAACTGCAACAAGCAGAAACTGAAGCCGAAGCCGAAGAGGAAGAGGAAGAAAGGGAAGATCAAAATGAAGCTGAAGAGGAGGGTTTAAGTTCAACAATGGAGGAAGAAGAAAGTGAAAGATCCGAACCTGAAAGCCCGGAAAACGAGTCAAAGGAGAGTGAAAGCGAAGAGAAGTTATTGCCAGATTGTTTACTGTTAATGATGTGTGAGCCAAAGCTGTCAATGGAAGTATCCAAGGAGACTTGGGTTTGCAGTACGGATTTCATCAGATGGTTACCGGAGAAGAGAAAGCAACCCCTGGTCAAACAAAAGGACGGTGGAGATGAACCCAAGAGGAGGACCAGCGTTGACTCTAATCCTCGCCCTATTTTCTTACACCCACCTCGCTCTTCTTGCTCTTTCCCGGCTGCTCCGCCAATGGACACGGCGGTCGCTGCTGCAACTAATGGAGTTGGCGGCGGCGGGTCTACCAAAGAGCACACGGTTGTTGGTGGCAAAGGGTATGAGCCGTTTGCGCTTACGCGCTGCAAGTCTGAGCCGAGGAGGCCAGCGGCTAAGCTAGCACCCGATGCTTGCTTCTGGAAGAATCGGAAGCTCGAGCCGACTTCAGTTGGAGTTGGCGCCGCTGGAGTTGGGTTTTGATGAGCCGAGTTCGGTAACTGCCCTGGTAACTGGTAAGTACTTGCACGTGTAAATGTTGTAGTTTTTTTTTTGTTGTTGTTGCTTTTTAGTCCTTTTTGAATAGTAATAGTATCTTTGGGTTGTTGTTTTTCTTTTTTATTAATAGGTTTGCTCTGTAAATCAATTTTACTTAGAAGCATTTTTTTATGTTTGCCCCTTATTTTAGGTTACTCTACGTAAAAGTGTAAAAAATTAGGGCTTAATATAAAAATAAATAACTAAATTATGCCTTTTTAAAATTTTAAATACTTAATTTTTTTTTTGCTAAACATTAGTACCTAAAGTTTCAACCGTTATAATTTTAAGATTCTAATAATTAACTACCGTTAAAAAAGTTGTTAACCACTAAAAAATTGATGTGTCATGTTTTAATTTATAATTTTTTTAATTATTTTTTGTTTTTAATAATTTTATTTTTTAAAAAAATCTTGGAATTCTAAATTTTTTTAAAATTGTTCTCAAATCCCTAAATCCTAAAACTTTAAATCTTTATTGTTGTCGTTGTCGATAGCCATTGTTGACCTCACCCTTTCAATCACCGTACTCAATTGGTCGTTTCCCCAACGTATCATCGTCGAAAACCGACGAACGGTGTGTCAATCAAATATTGAACGACGAATGTGAAATACTCAATCGATTGGCACACCGTCCATTGATGTCCGGCGACAGCAGGATGGGGAAAATATAGCCGGCTAAGTTCGACGATCGAAAAAGTAGGGTCGACGGCGGTAGCAGTGAAAATTTGGGGTTTTGTTATTTTTAGGGATTTAGGGACTGATTTGAATAATTTTTAGAATTTTAAGATTTTTTAAAAAATAATGTTTTAAAGTTTTTTTCTTAAAAAATTAAAAATAATATTCATGTCACATGTTTTATTTTGACCGGATAATAATTTTTTTAAATGGTCGAACACTTAAAATTGTAACATTTAAAATTTTAAACATTTATATTTAAAAAGAATACTTTAGACACTTAAAATTTTAAAAAAATGGGAAAACTACACAGGTGGTCCCCTAACTATTACCGTTCTCCTGTTTTGGTCCCCAAACTATGTTTTTCGGTAAATTCGTCCCTTCTGTTACATAGTTCTCCTGTTTTGGTCCCCCGACGTTAAATAGCTAACGGTTTTGCTGACGTGGCATTTTTTAATATTTTTTTAATCATTTCTCTCTCCTATTATATTATTTTTATTTAATTTTATTCACCCAATCATATCGTGACACGTGTCACTACCCTATTAGGTGAAAAAAAAACCCAAAAATCCTTAAAACTAGATTTGGTGCCCGCTGGGATTCGAACCCAAGACCACTAACGCACAAGGCATGCGCATGAACCAACTATGCTATGCTGGTTACTTGATTCAAATCTACTAACACTTATATTTAAGCTGTACAAATTAACTCAAAAAAACCTAAAAACACAATTGGTACCGTTGGGATTCGAACCCAAGACCACCACATGAGAGAGAAATGATTAAAAAAATATTAAAAAATGCCACGTCAGCAAAACTGTTAGCTATTTAACGTCGGGGGACCAAAACAGGAGAACTATGTAACATAATGGACGAATTTGCCGAAAAACATAGTTTGGGGACCAAAACAGGAGAACGGTGATAGTTAGGGGACCACTGGTGTAGTTTTCCCTAAAAAATATAACGAAACACTTATTTTTAATTTAAGCCAAAAAAAAAATTAATGTTAGGTAAGTTTGTAGGATAATGCTGTAAAAAAACGTTTGATATTAATTTTTGATGAATTATTGACAATCCGACGGTGATGGATGAAAGTTTTGCTTGTTACCAATAGGCTGGCAAAGGGTCCACCGATTGTCAATTCTGTGCCGTTAGATTTGCTTAATTGGGTGAGACAATGAAAGCTATGGTTAAACAAATGATTTGATACAACCTCATCATTTATAAAATTTTAAAATAAATATTTTTAGGTAATTACATTAAATAATTTTATAATGTCACGTGGTTGAGAATATTCAAAATCTCAATTCAAAGATTAAGTTTCAAAAAATTTATTAAGCTTCAGGTTTAATATATACTCCCTCCGTCCCATAATTTTTGTCCCTTATTGACTTTTTTTTAGTCAATTTTTTTTAACTTTGACTCATAATTATTTAAAATGTATAATTGATAAAAATATGAAAAAATATATTTTAAAAACCTCTAATCGAGTAGTTTTCAAATATATATTTTATAAAAATTAGTTATTTAAAATATTTAATATAATAATAGTCAAAGTTTAAAAAATTTGACTTTCAAAAAGTTAATAAGGGACATATTTTATGGGACGGAGGGAGTATATAATTTGATCTGAATTAGTCGGTCAACGAATCAAAAATTATTTAAAAAATATATAAAATAAGTAGGACTAGATTAAAAGATGTACAAGTACCTAAGAATTTAGAGTTAGAGAAAGATCTTGTCAAGTGAACCGATGGTTCCTCAAGGTCCACAGTTGGTCAATTGTTATGATAAGATGTAAAGGTCGGAAAAGTTAATAAATTTTTTAATTATAATTTGAAAATGAAAAAACCCCATAAATATTTGTATTCAAACTTCAAACATCAGCCTATGAAAATAAATTAAATATCAATATTTAAATTTGAACTCGGTTAGATTAATTTAAAAATAAACTTTTTCAAAACTATAAGTTCATATGATTTTTATCATAATTTTAATTAATATATGTTCGAACAATCATCATAAAAATGAATTATTACAAAAACTAGAGCGAAAGGAAATATGTTTGAACAAATTTAATGCGAAGTAATAAGAGTGGTGGTGAATGATTTGTATAAAATTTATTCATCGATTGATTCATTAATTTATTTAAAGATTATATAAAATTATAAAAATACAACAACAATAATAATACAACAATAATAATAGAGTGTCAATTATCATTCAAAATTAGGTTTTTAATCATTTTTATTACAAAATCACTACAATAAATAATGTAACAATTATTATTAAACTCATCTCAAAATTCAATTTTAGAAAAAGTCTCAATCATATAAATCAAATCATGTCGAAACCTGGAGAAGCAATTAAATATTTAATTTAACAATTAAAAGATAAAAAAAAACTTTATCAAAGTAATATTTAAACTAAAAATACCATTATACCAAGAGATTCAAGAAACAATAACTCTTTCCACTTTTATTCCAATTTTCAGTTGAACCAAACATAACCTAAAGTAACTATATCCTTAATTGATAATTAATCAATACCACCAATTTAATCAATGATTTAAGTAATTTATTTTTTTAACCACTGATTTTCGATCACTGACCAACTAATCTAGCTCAAATTTTGCAGAGATTCATTATAGGGTGATCCTCTCAACCTAATTTTTTCATTCAAAATGTCAGAATTTAAACATTTAACATTGTTTAAAGAATCTAGTGTTTCATCCTACTAAAATCAACCAATTGTTGGTAAGTAATTTTTAATCCTTCTTTCGAAACAAGAGCTAAACTTCAAACTTACTTCATCATGTCAACCAAGAAATTGCATGATTTCTCATGATGGTAACTAGAAAATTACTTTGATTTTTTTTAACCTAAGGGCTAAGGGGGGCACATGATTTCTCATGAAAAACTTAAAACAGAATCTTATAAAAAAAGTTACCCCCCACATGTCAATCATGGCATGCAGTGTCATCACCAAATTTCAAGACCATGAAGTTGGTGCTTATAATATATATGTGTGTGTATTTGTTGGATAACACAGATATTCAGCCTTTTTCACGCCCTATGTTTTCCTTCTCCACCATGGGGCCTCTATACTTTGTATCTTTGTTATTCTTTTCAAGGTAAGGACAACGACAAAAGTATTAATAAAGAAGAGTTAGAAAGTGAAAATTGTATATCATGGCATATAGTTTCTGTTTGTAATTTATAATTTGTAGTTTGCTATTAGAATACCTTGCCTTTTGTTGTCGGATAAAAGTAAAAAAATTAAATATATTCTCTAAATTGTGTCGCATATTTAGTTTTGGTGTGTGAGTTTCCCAGTGAAATTTTTGTATACACAAGACTTCGAACTCAAAACTGATACCAAGTTACTTATCACTTGTACTAAACCTGTTGTTTTCAACCTATCATATTTAAACATATGTGGTGATTATTTTTTCTAATTAAAATGCAATTTTTTATGATAATCTATTTTTTAAAATAATTTATTAGCCACTCAATTCACAACCTTATTTATACATTTGGTGTGGAATAAGTCCTAAAGTGCAAAGCAATCATGTTAATACTAAATTATAGAAATAAATAAATTGTAGGACTTATTATAGGAACACCGTAAGCAAGAACCATGGCATGCAATCTGACGTTCTCCAAATGCGGGCTTATCATTCTCAAATTTGGGTTTAAATATCATAAATTATAGAACTAAATAAATTGATCATTAACTGCCGATTGGTTTAGAATAAAAAATTAAATCACCTAGATAAGATTAAAGGTCCTAATTACGACGTTGTGAATCGAACAATTTAAGTCGAAAAAGATGTCCTTAAAATGGCACTGCAGTATCAATCTTATTTATTGCAATACAAGCTCATTGAACAATTCAGTCAGATACACTAAAATGCCCAATGTAGATATCCCATTGAGTTATGCCCATGAAAAAAGATGAGTCTATAACGGGTGACACACACCGCTATACATCTCTAACGTTATGCAACACTACACACTTAAAAATAGATAAACTACACACATGACTATTGATCTATTGTCTTAATTCTATTTTAATCATCGATCTTTTAATTTTGTCAATCAGACTACTTTACTATTTAAATTATATTAATTAAGTTATTAACCGTTAAAAATTAAAAAAAAATATTAACGTAGCAGTTAAATAATTTTATATAATTACACATTTAATCTTTAATAATTCAATATATTTTTTAACTTGCAAACGGCTTCCATTGAAGGTGATGCTTCTAGCATCGCTAACAAGTTGTGTAACCCGAGGCTTATAATAGATCGATCCATGTTCATTTAGTTAGACGTGAGGCTAATGGTGTTATCCACAATTTGGCCCAATGGGCACTAAATTGTACTAGCCCTATTTGATTTGGTTACGAGTCTCTGATTATATTGTGGAGGCTGCACTAAATGATGTTATTTATAACTAATTTATAAAAGGATTAATATCCTATACACTGGCTTTTATTTCCACAAGCGCCTCAATTATATAGGTTAGGGTTTAGAGTTTAGAGTTTAGGGGTTTTAGTGTAAAGGTTTAGAATTTAAGGTTCATGTTTAGAATTTAGGGTTTATGATTAGAATTTAGGGTTTAGGGTTAGGGTTTAGTTTTAGGGTAATATGGGTAGGGATTTAGATTTTAACCTATAAACCCTAAATTTTAACCCTAAACCTAAAATTTTATCAACAATCCCTAAATTCAAAACTACTACACTTATACCCTCTAAATTTTAAACCCTAAACGGAATCCCTAACCCCTAAAACTAAGACGCTTGTGTAAAAAAGTTTCCACAAGCGCTTGTGTATAGAACAATTACCCTGTATAAAATTATATATTTATAAGTACATGTGAAAACAAAATAATATTATACTTTACGAATTTTGAATTATGTTAAACTATTTTTTATTCAACATCCAGTCGTTTATCGCATACAAAATAAGTTAAACATTTATTTTTCATAATCGTTTTGACAAGACTTTCATCCACTTCTAATCAAAAGTTATCACACCTTTATTCGGAATGGGATGTACAATACAATCCGTTAACTTTCTTGTTATTTTTATGCAATACTGTGTTTTAATTTTTTTATTCATACGTCATCATTTATCATACTAATCAAGACTCAATTTAAAATTTACTATATAAAATATAAAAAATAATAATGATTTAGTATAATTTAAAAATCCAAAACAGAGTCAACATAATTTTTTTCTCTTCTTAAACAACCATGCACCACCGACAAATTTTTTCAATTTTTTTTGCGTTAGCCGGCGATCGACAATCACCTAACTATTAATTATCGGTCGCCGGTGTTTATTACTTTCTTGTTTTTCTCTTTTTAGTTTTAATAAGAATTTTTGTTTTTATGACACGCGTTTTCTTTGTCCTTGTGACATGTTTTCTTTGTTTTTGTGGTTTTGTTTCATCTGTCCTTGTGGCATGATTCAACATACCCTAGCGGTCGATCGTTACTCGCATAGAGATTTTAATCGGCGCTAGTTCATGATTATGATTTGTCGATGGTCAAGCAAAGGTAGATCACCACTCGATTGATGATTGTTTGACGATGTAATCAGTTCTAGGTAGCGGAACATTCTGCCTAATAGTTTGAATCGTTTACCACTCCTTTTTCATCAGCTACGAGTCTCGATTGGGTAGAGACAAAGAGATTCAAGAAGCTTCTGAATTTTGATGGTATGCTTATCTCCATAGAAATTTTTAACTTTTCTTTGTTTTTGGGTTATAAAAAATTTAGGTAGATTAATCTAATTATTTTCGTTCCTGAATACATTGTAATTGTGATATCTTCTATGGTTATTAGGGGTGTTCATACCCGAAATTCCGGGTACCCGAAATTTTCGGGTATCAATCCCTCGGCCCGTTACCCGGCCTATGCAAACCGGTACCCGTAAAACTCGGGTACCCGGTAATCCGGGTAATAGGGTACCCGAAATTTTGTTTTTTTTGTTTTTATTTTTAAATTACATTTTATATGAAATTAATTGATTTGTTGGGATCTTATTGTTTGGTTTTTTTCTTGAGAATTGTCTAATCCTACTACTGTCTTTTAACTTTTAAGTTGTGAAATTTGCATGGTTGAAATTAATTGAGTTTATAATATTACTATTAGTTAAATATTTGTTGAATGAATTTTTCACATAAATATAATTGCAGGGTTGAAACAAAAAAAACATAAACAATTACTTTAACGACATGGACCTGGTAATAATAATACAATTTATAAAATAGAAAAGAAAATTATATTGAACTTTACTCAACTTGACATGATTTTGGCGGTGAACCGCTGCCACAAATCATTGGCATACAATAAAAAATACAACATATGACACATATCATAATAATTTGGATATCAAAGTAAGACGTAAAAAGTACTAAAATATAAACTTAAGAGTCAAATAAAAAAATTATATACAAATCGGGTATCGGGTACTCGGTTAAGGGACTTTTTGCGACTCGAGCCTGCCCCGGATACCCTAAAAAATAGCGGGTCGGGTACCCAACCCGAAAAATTAAGTATTTTTATTTCGAGTACCCAATAATTTTATTTCAGGTATGCAGGCCGCCATACCGAGTAATTCGAACCGAATAATTTTAAACACATGTAATAATTATAATAAAAATTCAATGACCATATTAAAAAAATATAAAACAGAGAAAACAAGTGAACACAATCATGTAAACGTTGCGTGTACAGTAGCTAGAAGGCAAATTAATGTTCAAGTGGTACAAGTAATTTTTCCATTTTAACTTTTTAGTATCACTATTTGTTTGTAGCACACGAGTTAAAATGCTACTTGTTAATAAGATGAAATAAAGACAAATCAATCACGTGGATGATATTTGCTGGTCAGTACCAATCCAATGGAAAGTGAGTTTGTATAATTTGTTTTTTTTACCGTATATCTTTGAATAATTGAATTAACACAGAAAATTAAAGGAAATTAATAAAGGCAAATTAATTTGTTTTTTTTACCGTATAATTCAATTATTATAACACAGAAAAAAATTGAAGACTTAATAAATTTTAAAAATTAAAGGAAATTTAATTAAAACATTCACAGAAATTAAAACTCGACGAAAATTTTAAAACTTTTGAAGGGACCAAATTATTTTTTTTATAAAAAATTAAAGGTCAAATATTACTTTTCTAATTTTTTGGGGTGCTTTCCCCCTCATGCTTTGTATATCCGCCCCTGGGTGTGTTCTATTATATTTATTCATTTAAGGATAAAATTATCAAATCAATAAAGTTATTAATAGAGTTATTGAAGTGCCTTGTAATCAAGTAACCTGAAATTGGCCTGTAATACTGTCGACTTCTACTAAAGTCTGCCTATTATGCTGTAGACTTTCTCTGATGCTGCATTAATGTGCATGGGTAGGTCTACAGTGCGATATAGTTACGGTACAACTATGGTGCGACACCAACCGAAAATGTTACAAAACACGAAACACATAACTAAAAATGTTACACTTTTGATAATATTTTAGGTTGGTGCCTTGCGACAATATCAATACTTAGAGACAAGTTTCGATACTTATAGAAACCTAAAATGTTATTAAAAGCGATGAGTTGTTGCGTGCAAAAGTGATGCGCAAATTGCGTGCAAGTATACACGGTGCCAAGTTATAGTATTTAAGATATCGTCTCTACAGGGATTGTGACAACCTTCAGAATTCACCTTTCTGCACAAATAAAAATAAAAACACAAATATTAAAAGTTGTTTGGATCTAATTAAAACTAAAACTAAGGCAAATTAAGTAAATTGAGAAATCAGAGTGAGAGAATAGGCTGGTATTGGAATGCTTCGTAGTGTGGAGATTGGATGCACTGTCTCGGCATAGTTTTGCAGATCGACTCAACAACTTCTGGTAGCCGCTCACGAGTATGCCTCGGTAGAAGCCCGCCTCGATAGAGACCAATGTGACTGCCTGAGTAGTTAAGTGATGTTTCAAGGTTCAACAAGGCTCACTTCAATGACTTCCTCTTATCCCTAAGCTTAAAGTACTATTGGAGAACATGTCTTGGATGATACCTCCTGGCGTGAATTTAAGGATGAACACCAACCGATTATGAAGCCTCTCTTAATCGCTGAACTTCTAACTTATCCCTAAGTCGAAGTAGCTTTACTCTATGGTTGGATAAAATCGTGTTTACTCGTTTCCTGAGTCCAACTCTCCCGATATTGAACAAATAGATTGCTGCCCTCTTCTCACCCGGTAAAGATTGCAACAATGAAGAACCAAGAGTAAACAAACCTTGAATTTTATTGCAAAAATTGAAAACCTAAACGAATACAAGCAAAACTCTCATAACTACTAGGCAACCAACCCTTAGCCCTAGGGATGGTTTAGAACATAATGAAAGATGGCGGCACAGGGATTTTTCGACAAGAAGGAGGGTTTCTCTCTAACCTCAATTGTTCCTTCCTTTCTTCAAGTCGATTACATTTATAGGGAGTGACTTAGGTCTAAGTCGGTTAAGGGCAGAAATCCTAGTTAGAATCTAATTACAACTCATTAAAAGAACAAATCTATCATTAAATCTTCCTAGATTCCAGTTTGACTTTTTCCACCTTGACTTTGACCATGACTTTTCTTTGTCTGCTGGGCTCCAATGCACGTGCAAGTGGTCTCTAACAATCGAGCTTGATAAGCTCTTCCAGTCGTATACCATTTTGCATTTTTCCACCCTTCCTCGAGTTGCTGCCTCGACAACACATTGTTGTCTGCCTCGATAGAGGTGTGGACTGGTGTGTAGGGGTTTGCACAGCTCCTCATTCTGGGCCTCTCCTCTTTGTCAGTTCTCGATCAGCTCTTCAGATGGTCCAATAGCTTCCTCCATCAATTTCCAGCTTCTCCTCTTCCGCCCTCTCTATTGCCTTGGCGGCATCTGCCTGGGCGGGTACCACTTTGCATATTTTCATTTGCCTTGGGGTGCTGCCTCAGCGGCATACAGTCTGCTGCCTCGGCAGAGGTCTGTCTGGGCATCAGGCTCGGCGGCAGTTTTCCTACATGCACCAAAATACATACCAAAACAACACATTTTCCACAAAATACACTAAAATATGTAATCAAGCTTAATGGTGAAGGAAATTATGAGAATATGCATGAATGCCTAATTATGCAACTAAAATGTGCCTTAGTCTAACAATAATATGAGTAAAATGGGTAAATAAAATAAGACTTTTAGACACTTAACACACCTCAAAACTCGAACTATTGCTTGTCCTCAAACAATGCAAACTCATAATTATTCACCAAATCTCTAAATCTCATAAAAACAACGTTATAACTTAGTTAACCATTAACCACCGTACACTTGCAAGTATGATCATCAACCCTTCGAATGACAAAAGACTTACTCGGAACCAAACTATAATGCTAGTGAGTGTGTGCATGCTTTGTAAACTCAAATGATTTTCTCGAATTCCTTGTGATCAACTAGGCTTTAGTAACTTTTTCATTCCTTTTTTTAAACTAGAGCCAATTTCGGTCACCTCTAGTGAATTCTTCTTTCCTTTTCTTCTTTATTCTTTTTTTCTTTCTTTTTTCACAAGATTACTAGGGCCAAGTTTTAGGCTCCTCTAGAAAATTTGAAGAATTCAAGCAAGTATACTAGAGCCAGTTTCGAGCACCTCTAGTACATAATCAATCATTTTTTTGGATAAAGCCTAGGTTCAACGTTGAATTCCTTCAATCATTCAAGCTACAAATGGTGTTTTTAAGTTTAACATCATAGTAAAGCTCTTAAGTACTTATAAAGTCATGCTAAAGTCGATGTCACGACAGACAGTTGCCGCGGTGGGTAAAGACTAACTAAGTCTAAAGAAATTTTTACTTCGATTTAAATCAAAGGTAAATAAATAGGGGCTTACATATGCAATTAATGATAAAGAACTTAAAATTTTGCATATGCAAAATATAGGATCAATGCATCTAACAAACTAAAATAATTAAAACTAAGGACTATTTGTTGGGATTTTTAGCACGCTCGAATCGATCACCGAAACCGTCAAGGAGGGTTGTAAATGTTTTGTGGTTGAATTGGCTAAAACCGAAAGAAAGGTAGAAAATTTGCACGATGATTTTAGAGTGGTTCGACTACTCAACCGAGTCTACATCCACTACCTTAGCACACCACTAAGGATTTCCCAATTCACTCAACAATGAATTCGTCCCCTTTTCCAGGCTCAGGAGGAAACCGTTACAACCCTATCTTTTGAACTTGGCTAAGATAGAACCAACTCTAGTTTTTCTCTCAAGGCTAAACTAGAACCTCTCCTTTTACAAGGGATTTGTTTGGTAAACTAAATACCTCTCTAGGTGGGTGTTTACACAAATTAAAGCTCACAAGAGTGTAAAGAATAAAAACAATGAAAAACACTCTCTATACAATATATACAAGAGAAATGAAGAAAATAAAGACTTAAACTCAATTTCTCTTGAACATGAAGCTTGGATGTTGTCTCTTACTTTCTTCAAGTGTTCCAGCCTTCAATTTATAGTCCCAAATGAGTTTGTAGCCGTTTATAGCCGTTGGGAATATAGCAGTTTATAGCCGTTGGGAATAGAGCCGTTTATAGCCGTTGGAATAGTGCCATTTATGGCCGTTGGAAATAGTACCATTTATAGCCGTTGGAATAGTGCCATTTATGGCCGTTGGAAATAGTACCATTTATAGCCGTTGGAAATAGTACCATTTATGGCCGTTGGGCTATTTCAAAATACACCGTATCGATACGGCTAGGCGTATCGGTACGTGTTTTAGCTACTGGAATTCTTGTAGTTTGAAAACCCTAAGGTGTATCGATACGGTACTCACTGTATCGATACCGTCACTTAAAATACTCGGTTTTGACTACTTTAAATGTACTTTTAAGTCCATTCCAGAGCTTTAAAAACCCTAAAACATATTTTCAAGTTGTTTTTGACTAAAAACATATTTTAAAATCTTTCCATTTTAGTCCAAAACATTTTTCAAATATTATATCAAAACCTCAGTTCTACAATCTCCCCCTTTTTGATATAATAAAACCAACTTGAAAAATTGTTTGGGATTCTCCCCCTTTAATTTTAAAAATGTGAATAAGAGATTTAAGATATGAAATCAAAATAAAGCTCCCCCTTATTCATTTGAAAAATCAATTTTTCAAAAACTTTCAAAAAACCATTTCTCCCCCTTTTTGTTATATCAAAAAGAATTTAAAATGACATTTAAGTTCAAGATAACATAGGAGGCAAAAAAAATTTTGACACACTTAAAATTTTGGTTTTTAAAAATTGGCTCCCCCTTACTCAAAGCATCACATTAAATTTTTAGCTCATAAACTTGACACTTAAGAGATTGAATTTCACCATTGAATCAAATCAATTTAAAAACACATGAAATTCAATTTATCCAAGACTTTAAAACTTTATGCAAACATATGAATGAAACAATATGATTCATATGCATAAAATTTTCAAATAATGTCATGCTTGTTTAGATATTTAAATAAAAGCTCAAATGCATGAACATTAGTCAAACAGAAATTAGATAACCAAATGAAAAATAAAAAATAAAAGCATTAAGCTTAGAGGTTACCCAATCTTCTTATCATGTGTGATTTGAGCATTCTTTAATTTTGCTTTGCTTACCATTGCTCTAACACACCTACAAAAAGACATTCACTTGATTTTTGGTATCCAAATTGCTTTGGATCCATTTACGTTAGTCACAATGTCTTTAGTTCCCTTGGGAACCCATACTTGTCTAATCCTATAAGACTTTCTATTCCTAATAGGACAAGTATGTAAGGAATGACCATGATAATGGCAATGTGAGCATTTTGCCATTATGTGACAAGATGAATTATTGAAAACAATTTCTTTTTCTTTTGTTAAGCTTTCAAGCTTAACTTTCAAATCAAGATTTTCTTTTTCTAAAACATCTTTACTTGTTTTTGAAAACTCTAAATCATTTTTCAAAATTTCATTTTGGTTTTCAAAATCCACTTTTGTTTTTAAAAGAAAATCATTTTCAATTTCAAGTTTTGAAATCATTTTCTTAAATTTGGAATTCATGGTCTCAAATTCCAAAAATAATTCATCAAATGCATCTTGTAACTCATCAAAAGAATATGAATTTAATTCATTTGAGTTAGAAGATACCTCGGGCTCATCGAGAGCCAAAACACCATCCACCTTTGGATTGGAGAGAAGGTTTGCACATAATTGATACGGTATTGGACCGTACCGATATGCCTTAGGGTTTTTAAACTACCAAAATTCCAGTAGCCAAAACCCGTACCGATACGCCTAGCCGTATCGATACGGTGTGTTTTGAAATAGCCCAACGGCCATAAATGGTACTATTCCCAACGGCCATAAATGGTACTATTCCCAACGGTCATAAATGGTACTATTCCCAACGGCCATAAATGGTACTATTTCCAACGGTCATAAATGGCACTATTCCAACGGCTATAAACGGCTCTATTCCCAACGGCTATAAACGGTAATATTCCCAACGGCTATAAACGGCTACAAACTCATTTGGGACTATAAATTGAAGGCTGGAACACTTGAAGAATGCAAGAGACAACATCCAAGCAATATGGTCAAGAGAATTAGAGTCTAAATCTTTATTTTACTATTCTCTTGTACATAGTCTGAAGAGAGTGATTTTTATTGTTTTTATCCTTCACTCTTTCTTGTGAGCTTAATTCTTGTAAACACCCACCTTGTGAGGTTTATTTGTTTACATTTTTTTTACCCTTGTAAAAGGAGAGGTTCTAGTTTAGCCTTGAGAGAAAAACTAGAGTTGGTTCTATCTTAGCCAAGTTGAAAAGATAGGGTTGTAACGGTTTCCTCCTGAGCCTGGAAAAGGGGACGAATTCATTGTTGAGTGAATTGGGAAATCCTTAGTGGTGTGCTAAGGTAGTGGATGTAGACTCGGTTGAGTAGTCGAACCACTCTAAAATCCTCGTGCAAATTTTCTACCTTTCTTTCGGTTTTAGCCAATTCAACCACCAAGCAATTACAACCCTCCTTGACGGTTTCGGTGATCGATTCGAGCGTGCCAAAAAGCCCAACACTATTTCCCCCCAAACTTGAGAGGAGCAATGTCCTCAATGCATGAGAAAAAATACAAATGAGTTAGTCGGAAAGGTCGTCACCTTGCAATGATGAATTTCTTTCGAGCCATGTTTGCTTGTGTGGTTATTGAATGCATGTATCCGCTAGTAGAACCACTTGCAATCGTTACCTTGGCATCCCTGGGCAGTTGTAGTTGTAGTTTTCGTGGCGTCGATATAGGTTGCCAGGGCGGGTGATGGCGGGTAAGGATTTCAGCAAGAAATATGGGGAACCGAACTGCACTGTCAAGGAACATCTCTAGGTGAATTTCCATGATGGAAGTGGGGAGGGCCCTAGTGTATTGCATAAATCGGAGCTGCTGCCTTTCTATCCTATTGAGTTGGTTCCAGAGATGATGGAGGAGTACTACTGGTATTGGCATCTGTTTGGCAGCTTCAGTACTGCCAAGCGGCGGGAGCTGGGCGGCAGCATCAGTACTGCCGGGCAACAGGAGCTGGGTGGCAGCATCATTACTGCCAGGCGGCTAACTTCCGTCGATGATGTTGCTCGACGACCTCTGTTAAATTCTCTGGTGTCGCAACCACTTTTTAGGGAGGCTTCGACTTTTTGGAAAACACTTTTAAAAAACACACGGAGTCGCCACCAATATTTTTTTTGAAAAAAAAGTGTGATTGGATCACTTTTAAAAATAAGGTTATTTTAATAAAACGTTTTTTGGTTTTAATAAAACAACATTTTTGGCCTGCGAAAATCAGAAAACAAGTTCGGGGGTCGGTTACGCATGGGGAAGGGTTAGCACCCCACGACGCCCAAAATTGGTACCTAATTGGTTTTAATTTTTTTTTCAAAACTGGATTTTATAAGTTCAAAAAAAGGTTCGACTTTACTTGTCCGTTTAATGAATATTAGTCTATTTTAACGACCTAATCGCTCGGGAGATGAACTTTAATCACTGCCAACATTTCTGGCGCTAACCTTTCATTCCCGTTTGATAAGACACCGCATTAATTAGGTTTTTACTTTTCAAACAACAAAGAAATTTAGGTGTGTTGAGCATTTTATTTAATTCTAAGTTCGATTATTTAAAAGCCCTAAAAACGTCTAAGTCTTTTATTCCTAATTTAAGACTTCAAGTTTGCTTAAGTGTATTTTATTATTTTTTGTGAAGACCATTTTCAACCAAACATGTCCCTATCTAAGCTTTAGTCCATAATCTTACGTTTTAAACCTAATTCTAATAAAACAAGCAAGCAAACTTTTATTCTTTTTAAAAACCTATTTTTTTTTTAAAAAAAACCAAACATCTTTTTTATTTTTTATTTTAAAATCATTTTGCCCATTTATTATTTAAAACTAAATTTAATAAAAATATTTTTATAATTTTTAAAATAAATCCCTTTTATTATTTCACACATCACATTATTATTTTTCTTAATTAAATCCATAATTTCAAGTTTTTCAATTAACCACATTTATTCATGCATTTTTAATTCAAACATCTTTTAAATTAATTTCTATATTTCTAAAGATCAAAATAAACTAAAATTAAAACGAAATTTTAAAATGAAAAGAGTTATCGGAATCGTGAACGATTTTCTGACTTCGACAAAGCAACTTAAAATTCACAAACAACACAAACACAAACACCAAAAATTCATCCAAGAATAAACATAATAATCTAAATAAAATAAATGAAAGAAGGATAGAAATTTTACCGAGAAAACGACGAACGAAGAACTCGAATCCGGGATTCTCGAAATGCTCCAAACCACCTCCGGAAAATTGCTCCAAACTCGAACTTCTACTCCAAAAATTTCTAGCAAGCTCTTGAAAAATTCAGAGAATTTTTTGGAATTTTCTAAAACCCTTTTCAAGTGTTTTTTTTCTTCCAATTGTGTGTGATGAACAAGTAAAAGGGGGGGTATTTATACTAAAAATTGAGCTTCAAATTCAAGCCAAATCGGGATTTAATCCCCAAATTGAAGCCTAAATCCGACCAATGGCTTGATTCTCAGCAAAAGTCCTCTATCCTCATCTGATTTTGTTGAATATTCGAGCTGAATTTTCCCCTTGATTCGACCCTAGGGTTTAACTACTCATCTCGGTTTTTTGCAGATTCCGGCGAGCACAAGCGGCGGCGGCGAGCGGGGTTGGTGGCATTGGGTCAGCGGCAGTGAGGCGGACCGACCAGTACCAACGACGTCGGCAGTCGTGGCCTGTAGGCGCTGGCCGACCACCGTGAATGTGTGACAGAGGGGGTTTGGCTGTTGGCTCGAGCGCGTGCGCTGCATGTGTGGGCTCTTTTCCTTTTTTGCTTTTCTTTTTTCTTTTTTTGCTGTTTTGGCTATTTTTTCTTTGCTGTTTTTTGCTTTTTTATATTTATTTATTTTTTGTTTTAATTTTATTTATTTTTTTCTTTCTTAATTACTATCATTATTATTTATTTTATTTTTATCTTTATCACATTTTCTCTTTTTTAAAAGATGGGGTTTTTCTCTTTCTTTCTTTTTTCCAAAATGGGCTTTGTTTGTTTTTTTCTTTTGAAGTGGGCTTCAAGAATGAGTTTTCAAAGATGGGTTTTTGTTGCCTTTTCTATTTAATTTAGAAAATGGTAGGCCTTCTATTATTTTAAAGGAAAAATGATTTTTTTTTATTTTTTTTCAGATTATTTAAAACTGAGGTGAAAATTTAGTGACAACAACTGCCCTTCTTTGCTTATTTCTGTGCAACAGAAATAAATCAAAGACCAAAAGGCACTAATTTTCACAGATTTTCCAAATTGGCTCCAATCTCCAAATGCTCGAACGGATAGGCTTGTTCTATTCTTCTTTTGCCCAAATAGATGAGCGGATTCCATTCTCCAAACGCCTGAATGGATAGGTTGGTTCTATTCTCCTTATGCTCGAATAGTTGAGCCGGGTTTTATTCTCCCAAATGCCTGAATAGCTGAGCTGGGTTCCACGCTCAAACAGATAGGTTGTTTCTATTCTCCTTACGCTCGAATAGCTGAGCTGGGTTCTATTCTCCCAAGTGCCTGAATTGTTGAGTTGGGTTCTATTCTCCTAGATACTCAAACAGACAAATTCTTCTGAAAAACTTAATCCTCCTTATGCTTGGATGAATAAGCAAACATACTTCAAAAAATTTCACCCTCCTTATGCTTGGATGAATAAGCAAACATTCTCTTTCCTCCCGGGCGGGTAGGTGAATCTTCTGAAAAATTTCATCCTCCTTATGCTTGGATGAATAAGAAAAAAGACTTCAAAAGCTTTCATCCTCCTTATGCTTGGATGATAAAAATGTGGAAGATAAAAATAAAAATTATGTTACTCTAAGAGTGCATTAGTATGCATCTCCTAAAGTAACTACTCCCTTGTCTGTTCGAGCTTGAGGGGGTCGTTTCCGATACTTCTTGTAATCCACCCGCACCTTCCATCGAGTGACTATTTTGCCCATAAAAGGGTGGACCACTATGTTTGCATCTGCTTGCCTATTGCATTATCATGGTAGAGGTTCCTTTCTTCCTTGTTCCCTTGTAGTCCATGTGTACCTTCCATCTTGTTGTTTCTCCTAGAGGCATGAATATGTGATTAGAAAAAATCGTATCAATATCCAACCATGTACTTACCTTATTCTCATCAAAGTTCGTTATGGTGGAAAGTAGCCTTTGTTGCCGAGGCAACTGCTGCGACAACCAGTTGTTATGTCTTTTGTCATAATGCGGTGCAGGTCAAGAGAAAACCCAATTTTATGAAGAGCCTTATGAACACCATTTTCTTTAGGTCTCTCAACCATCTCCATCAGTAGAGATTTTGTTGGCATCAACTCTATCAGTGTTGGTTCCTCAAGAAATACCTGTAATGGAAAATGTGATTTTTCAAAGAATTCAAAAGATTCAGCTATTACCGCCTCATATTCTATTAGCAAAGTATTTTAATCGGGTTGCTCCTCTATATGGCCGTTTAATTGCCCAAGCAAAGGTAGATGAGAGCAATCTACAGATTCCTCAGCTGCCAAGGCATAGCTTTGTTCAGGTTCCTTAGTCCTTGACAGGTAGGGATGTAAAAAGCTGACCCGACCTGAAAACCCGACTGAAACCTGCTCGAGTCAGAACCTGATTTGACCTGAAAATTTAATGATTCAAACCCGATCTGTAACCGACTTTTGTTGACCCGAACTTAAATTCGACATGTTACTGTAGTGATCGAACCCAACACACGTCCAAATAAAAAGACCTGAACCCGAATTGGACCTGTTACTGGGGACCTGAAACTCGACATGCGCCCGACTGAAACGAACCCGTACTCGAAGCCGACCTAGAAGATAACCGATTTTACCCGACTGAATTGACACGAGATCTGATTTTACCCGACCTGTTTTGAACCCGACCTATTTTAAACTCGACCTGTTGTTAACCTGAACTGATATTGGCCCGAAATCTATAACTTGATGAATTAAAAACTTTCATAAGTTGATATACATATATGATATATATACATATACACATACATATATTGATATACATATATGATGTATATGCGCGCGCGCGCACACATACACACACACACACACACATATATATATATATATATATATATATATATATAAAGTACTAAAATTGAAGAAAAAATATTAAGTAATTGATAATTTATCAACTACAAAAACTTAATGAAGAGTGAATACTAAAAAATAAAAATATTGAGCCAAGTAATAGAAATAATTTATGAAATTAAGAAATATTAAATTAGACATTATATTATACTTCTAATCTAATACATTAAACATATTTATTTTTTCTCAATTATTAAAAATATTAAGTAATTGATAATTTATCAATTATATTATCTATCATCACCTATTAGTGTTATTAGTATTAGTATTATACATATTATTATTATTATTATTATTATTATTATTATTATTATTATTATTATTATTATCATCCTTGTTACTATTACTATCATGTGTCACTATTATTATTATTATTATCATTGTCTTTTTATTATTATTATTATGTGTTATTATTATTATTATTATTTGTTTTTATTTGTCGTCGTCATCATCATCATCATCATCATCATTGTTGTTATTATTAACACATCAAATGAAATAAATAAACCAAATAAGTAAAGAATAAATGAGCCCAATAAACAGTCCACACACACACACACACATATAAGACTCAATATTACACATTCAACCCAATTTGAGCCCGTATCCCATTACACAAAACCCTAACTTCCTCTTTGCTTTTGCGCAGCCGGCTTGGAGCCGTTGGATCAAGCCACTATCGTGCGGTCTAGATTGCTTCAAGGGAAAAACCCTAAGTGCCTCATGCTTTTTCTCGCGCCGCACTGATCCACAATCGTTGGATTGAGCAACAATCAAGGGTCAAGATCGCAAGATACGCGAAACCCTAAGAGAACCGGCCCTATGTCATCTTGTGCCGCTTCAACCATCACCGTAGGATCGCGAGGCATCCAACATTCCAGATTCACGAAAAACTCTCCAGAGATCTCCACACCCTACACGCGCTGTCTTTTCGGCTCCCCCACGCGTGACATTTTGCTGCCTCACGCGCGACGTTTTGTTGCCCCACGCGCCTGAGCCTTCTGACCCTTCACCTGCCACAAGCACGCCGTCTGCCACAACCAGCCGTGTCTCTCTCGACCGGGCAAGTCCGGTAACACACAGATAAAAAAAGTAGATCTTCAGATACCGAAAATAGCAAAAAAACCAAAAATGCAAACTGAAACAAAGTGATGAAAAGTCAACCAGACAACAAAATCAAATATTAAGAGAGAGGAAGCAATCTAATTTTTTTTATCATTTTCTTTGGCATGTAACACTCGATATAAAAAATGAAACAAAAATGTAACCTCAATTCATGATTTTCAGAGAGAAATCAATACAAAAAATTAAAGAAGACTTCGAGGTATCCTTTTCTTCTCATATTTTCAGTGCATGCATGTGTAAATCAAAAAGGAAAGGGTAGAAGAAAAATTAGAAGCTTTTACCTTCGACGGCGGTTCGCCTTCCCGGCCGCTCGTCATTCTCCACCGTTTCGAGAGCCCTTTGGCAATAATCTCCCCAAAAGGGTGAACACCTTGAGGCTTCAGAATAAATGATCCTTTTTTGGTCTCGCTTTTAGGGTTTCGAAATGTGGAGAAAGCTTGATTTTTGTGATTTTAAATGGATTCGAAGGGTAGTCGTTTGAAGCTTTTAGGTTCCTTTTTGAACTCCGAAGTAAAAGCGTGGCTGACGCCGGTGAACGACGTCCGGCAGAAGGAAAAGATAGAGAGTATTTTTTAGGGTTTTGCCGATTTGAAAACCGAGAGCCTTGCTCTCTGGTTTTGTAAAAAAGAAAGGGGGTGAGAGTTTTGCCAAAAGGGGGAAATTGAAGCAAAAATAAGTTTTTACTTTTTATAACGTTTTGATGAATAAAAGGAGAGTTTAATCACCCCTAAACCCCCTTCGTGTTTTCAAAATTATTTCTCAGGGTTCTTGTCTCCTTAAAACACTGCCCGGGTCCCTAGCTTTTTTAAAGGCTTTCAATTTCCACCCTAAAAAAGAGTCGAATCAAATTTAACAAAAGAGGATATTCACTCAAATGGTCCTTTCGTGTTTTTAAACGAATTTTAAAAGGTTTTTTTAGCGCACCTAGCCCTCGAAATTCCTTAAGGTTTATGGTTGGGTTTAAATTTAGGGTTTAGGTTTTTAATTTAGGGTTTAGGGTTATTGTTTCAATTAGTGTTTCAATTTTGGGGTTTAGGGATTCAATGTTTTATTTTAGTGTTTATGGTTTAGGTTTTTGAATTAGGATTTTGTTTTAAAGGTTTAGGGTTTAATGTTTTTAGGGTTTAAGGTTTAATATTTAAGGATTTTGATTCAGTGTTTAGATTCAGGGATTTTATTTTATGTGTTTTAGTTTAAGGTTTAAGGTTTCTGTAACACTTGGGTTCGGGGGTCGGGTGAAAATAATATTAAAATAATGTTTCGAGTTTCGGTTTCATTTTCAAAATAATTAAAATCTATGTTGGGCCTATCTTCTAAATCCAATCCCATGGGTTTTGGGAGATGAGAATTTAAGCCATCTCATTAATGGCAATCTTGTAAATAGGTGGTCTTGTAAAACAAAAACCCCATTTATTTAAAAGACCCATTTTATCATTTCTTCCCTTCTCTTCCATTTCTTTTTCACGACAAGTCTCCCCTCCCCTTCAAGTTTACTATTCTATCATCCTTCTTGCTTGTTGTTGGATATTTTTCAAAGGTAAACCCATATTTGACTTGTCCTCTCTTTCCTCTACAAGTTCATACCTTTATTTTCATAAAAGCTCATGGTTTTTACATTTTAAGGTTTTGGGGTTTTAGATTAAAAATGTCATCTTTATCAACTTTAACTTAAGATTTTGATTTATTGATGTTATACAAGTTATTTTCCATCTAAAAGGTCCAACATACTCAATTTTTACATGGTTTTATGTTGATTCCCGAAATTGGGTTTTAGAGAGGTTTTAGAAGGGTTTTAGGTTGGTCTTTGGGGCTGTTTTGGGTGAAGTCTTGATGGCTGATGGTTGTGTGTTGGTTGAGGGTTGTTTTGGGAGCCTTTATGTGTATTAAAGGTATTGGAATCATTGGGTTTTGGTTGTGCTTAAGGGCTGCTCGAAAATGAAGGTTTTGGGGTTGTCCTTAGCTTGAAATCATGTGTTTTGTGCTTGGTTTGTGTTCTGGGTTTGCTACATTGATTTGTGGACTGAATTGTGGTTGTTTTGATTGTGTTGGGATGTTTAGAAGCAAGGAATTGTGTTGGTGAAGCCTCGGGAACGAATCCGGATAGCTTGGTAGATTGACCGGCTAGAATTGTTGAGCTTGGATTAGTCGGTGAGTGGTTAATGATTTCAACTTGTTTAAATTGGTTTTCAAACGTTGGTTCAAGCATGTGGAACTAGGTTGGGTTTGGTACACCCACCTAGAGTTGAGATTAGAGTGGTAGCCTAATCTCAAGCTTAGTATAGGAGGCCATTGGTTGAACTTCTAATTTCTTGCTATGCCTCTTGTTTCATGTTAATTGTGATTAATGTGGTTATGTATATTGTGATATACATGTGTGATGAGGCATGACATTTGATGCATGGTTATATGCATGCGGTTTGGAATGTGGTTTGTGCATGATGGTAAATCATAGTGAGTACGTGCTAAGCACAGAACTTTGGTAAGAAATTATGTTGTGAAAGGTTGTGGAATGTATTTGTATTGGCACTAGTATGCTTGTGTACAATGATCGATCATTAGGATGTTTAGTGTGCACACGAGAGTCAAAATGCGCGCGTGGTTTTGGTGATGGTAGTCATCAAGATGGAGTACGGGTTCGCCCGGAAATCTTCTTATATATATGTTAGTCGGTGATGAGTGGAATCCTATCGACGGGCGTGAGGATGAGTGGAATCCCCTTCGCGTGAAACGGTGATGAGTGTAATCCCACCGTAAGGTAATGGTTGTGTTGTTGGATGTGAATTCCAACGGTTATCCGCGTATTCGGGTCTTAGCTAGGTGCCAATACGGTTTGTGGATTATGTTGCTTATATGTTGAATGTATGTGTTTCCATATGTTGTGGTTATGGACTTGTTGAGCATGGCATGATGTTAAGATTAAGTTCATGCATCATATACATTTGACTCATGTGGTTCGAAGGTAAGGTCATGCATTCTACCTTGGTTGTTGCTCGTGCTTGGACCCTGCATTGTCGAGGTTTGTTTTATGAGCTTACCCTCACTAAGCTTTATACTTACGTTCTCTTTTGTTTGATAATGCAGATCCTTAGTTCGTGGGTTGCTTGTGCAAGAGGAGGGCCTCCAAGTGTGCTAGTTGCGCTTTTGATCATCAAGTATGGATTTTAGGTTATAGATGTAATAGACAAGCAATGAGATTTGAGCTTTTGATTTATGTTGTTGTTTTGTGTTAGGAGCATGTTAGACTCCTTAAAATGTTGGTGTGGCTTGTTGATGCCATGTTTTGGATTGTAAACCATGTTCGTGTTGCTTACCTTGAATGCTTATATGTTGATGGCTCTAAGGCATGTTATCATGAATGCTATGTATGAATCTTTTGTTGAACTGATGCTTCTCTTAATGTATGGCTTTTAAATGTATGTTGAGTGCTAAGCATGCTTGTTATAGGGTGCCTTACATCTAGAGTTAATGTATGTTGGTTGTGGGAGGTCTTAGTTGGTGTTTTGAGGCAGCCTTGTGCCATAAACCAGCTAAAACCAGTCTGCTCGCAGCAGGAGTATCGAAACGGTTTGTCCCGTTTCGATACGATCCTCTTGTTTCAGGCCAGGCATTTTGATACGCGGGAGGGGAGTTTCGATACAATTTTGCTACTGAAAATCTGAGATTTTGACGAGAAATTGAGGGTATCGAAACGGTCCTAGGTGTTTCGAAACGGTCTTCGTAGCGTTGACCACGAGAAGTTGACCGATGAGGGCATATCGATACGGTCAACCAATGTTTCGATACGGTCTCCTCGACTTGACTTTGGCCAGTTGACCTAGTCAAGGCATATCGATACACCCTCTGGGCGTTTCGATACGGCCTGCAGTTTAAGTTAAAATGGGATGTTTTTGATTGGTTGTTTGTTTGTTCGCCTCGTTCGTTGCTTCTGCTGTTGTTGTTTCACATAGGACATATTAATGCATCTAGACAAGATAATAATAAATGAAGAAGTTTTCTCGGGTTGTTAACCGGAGTGGAGCCTTAACGGGTTTCGCCTCGGTTATCCCCGTGTAGCCCACTCGGACCGGTCAAGCGTCCGGACCGGGACAAGGGGGTTACAGTTTCATTTATTAGTTTAGGTTTCATGGTTTTGACTTTTGATTTTATGTATCAATGTATGAACCCTAAACCCTTAAATCTTAAACCATAAACCAAAAAAACTTAAATCCTAAACATAAACCCCTAAACCCTGAACCCTAATGTATGCAAGTATATATGTATGTATCTATCAATATATGAACCCTAAACTCTTAATGAATTTTCCCTAAACCCTAAACCCTGAGAACTTAAATCCTAAACATAAACCCTAAACCCTAATACATGTAAGTATATATGTATGTACCTATCAATGTATGAACCCTAAACCCTTAATGAATTTCCATTAACCCTAAAGCCTTAAATCCTAAACCTAAACCCATAAACACTAAACCCTAATGTATGTAACTATATATGTATATACCTATCAATGTCTAAACCCTAAACCCTAAATGAATTTTCCCTAAACCATAAACTCTAAACCATAAACCCTAAACTCTAAACACTTAAATCATCAACCTAAACACTAAACTATAAACCATAAACCCTAATATATATAAGTATATATATGCATCTATCAATATATAAACCCTAAACCATAATAAAATTTCCCTAAACCCTAAGCACTTAAATCCTAATCCTAAACCCTAAACCCTAATATATGTAAGTATGTATGTATATACCCATCAATGTATGAACTCTAAACCCTTAATGAATTTTCCCTTAACCCTTAACCCATAAATCCTAAACCTAAACCCATAAACCCTAAATCCTAAACCCTAATTCATGTAAGTATGTGTGCATGTACCTATTGATGTATGAACCTTAAACCCTTAATAATTTTCCCTAAAACCCTAAACCACAAACCCTAAATCCTAATGTATATAAGTATGTATATATCTATCAATGTATGAACCCTAAACCATTATTGAATTTTCCTTAAACCCTAAACCCTCTAAATCAAAAACACTAAACCCTAAACTCTAAATCGTTCAATGTTTTATAATTTTAATTTGATATTTCTGTTCATTATAGCCCTTAAGTCTTCATTTCTATTCCAAATTGACCCATACTAATTGTTTTTTAATTAGACTAATAATATATAATTTTACTTTGACATTTTGTTCATTCTAGTCCTTAAACTTTATTTGTATTCCAAATTGACCACTTTTTATTTTTTTTAATTAGTCCGATGTTTTATAATTTTAATTTGATATTTTGTTCATTCTAGTCCCCTAAACTTTAGTTTAATTCCAAATTGATCCCTATTTATTATTTTTTAATTCGTCCAATGTTTTATAATTTTAATTTGGTACTTTGTTCATTATAGTCCCTTAACTTTATTTAAATTCCAAATTGACCCCTATTCATTGTTTTTTTAATTCGTCCAATGTTTATAATTTTAATTTGATATTTTCATCATTCTAGACCTTAAAACTTTATTTTTATTCCAAATTGACCCACATTTATTTTTTAATTTGTCTAATGTTTTATTATTTTAATTTGATATTTTCTTCATTCTAGTCCCTTAACTTTATTTTAATTCCATATTAACCTATATATATATATATATTAATTCATCATGTTTTATAATTTTAATTTTAATTTTTGTTCATTCTAGACCCTAAAACTTTACTTTTATTCTAAATTGACCTCTACTTATTGTTTTTTAATTACTCTAATTTTTATACTTTTAATTTGATATTTTTGTTCATTATAGTCCCAAAACTTTATTTTTATTCCAAATTGACCCATTTTCATTGTTTTCTTTTAAATTTGTCTAATGTTTTATAATTTTAATTTGATATTTTTGTTCATTATAATCCGTGAAACTCTATTTTTAATCCAAATTGACCCCTTTTCATTATTTTTTTAATTACTCCAATGTTTTATAATTTTAATTTGATATGACTTTAAATAATTAACTCCAAATCAATGACGATTGACGAAGGCCAACATAAAGTCTATCGACTACTTATACGGTTGTACCGAACTCAAACTCAATATAAATTCCAATCCCGAAAATACCTCGACCTGAAACTACTCGACCTAAAATGTAACCGACCTGAAATGAACCCAAACTGAAATGGACCCGACCTGAAACGGACCCAACCTAAAATAGACCCGACCTGAAATGAACCCGACCTGAAGTGTATCTGAACCCGAATTAACCTGTCAATTATCTGCTTCGGACCCGACCCGTTTTGATCCGACCTGAAATAGACCCGACCTGAAATGGACCCGCACCCGACCCGAATCGAGTCAAAACAGAAAAATGACTTGTACTCGATTTCACCCAACCTGACAGTACTCGACCTGAAACCCATCCGATTACATGTTTTTACATCCTTATTGACAGGGCAATCTGTTGCATAGGCTCATCAATGTGTTCTTCGTATTGCTCCGCGTCTTCTTGCCTCAGGATGTTAGTGTCCATGGGACGTATTTGTTGGTGATCAATGGTTGCCGAGGCATCATGTTCATCCATGGTATTAATGAGGACCGAATTGCTCAAAAGTGCGTCCACCTTGGCGATTCTTGCGTCCATAGAAGCGGACAATTCTTGAGTGAATGCAATGAAAGCTTGAAACGTGTCTTCCAAGGATTTTGATTGCTTTTGAGGAGGAATACATTGCCAGGGCATGTCTGCTGATACGGTAGCAAAATTGAATAGTAGGAAAATTTTTGAGCTTGTTGGTCGTACCATGAATAATCTTGTTGTTGGTCTCATCCTGGTTCGTCCATGTATTCACCGAAAAGATGTGGGCAACTTTCGAACTCATGATTTCCTTCACAAAAATTGCAAGAATTTTCCCACATCAACTCTCGAATGGTTTTTCTTGACATGTTGATGCCCTTGAACTTGTATTGCACTTGAAATAGTATATATATATATAAGAAAATAAAGATAAGTACAGAAAAATAAAAACGAAGTTGTACGTCAATCCCCGACAACGGCGCCAAAAACTTGTTGCGTGCAAAAGTGATGCGCAAATTGCGTGCAATTATACACGGTGCCAAGTTATAGTATTTAAGATATCGTCTCCACAGAGATTGTGACAACCTTCGGAATTCACCTTTCTACACAAATAAAAATAAAAACACAAATATTAAAAGTTGTTTGGATCTAATTAAAACTAAAACTAAGGCAAATAAAGTAAATTGAGAAATCAGAGTGAGAGAATGGGTCGGTATTGGAATGCTTAGTAGTGTGGAGATTGGATGCACTGTCTCGGCACAGTTTTGCAGATCGACTCAACAACTTCTGGTAGCCGCCCACAAGTATGCCTCGGCAGAAGCCTGCCTCGGTAGAGACCAATGTGACTGCCTGGGCAGTTAAGCGATGATTCAAGGTTCGGCAAGGCTCCCTTCAATGACTTCCTCTTATCCCTAAGCTTGAAGTACTATTGGCGAACACATCTAGGATGATACCTCCTGGCGTGAATCTAAGGATGAACACCAACTGATTATGAAGCCTCTCTTAGCCGCTGAACTTATAACTTATCCCTAAGTCGAAGTAGCTTTACCCTATGGTTGGATAAAATCGTATTTACTCGTTTCGTGAGTCCAACTCTCCCGATATTGAAAAAATAAATTGTTGCCCTCTTCTCTCCCGATAAAGATTGCAACAATGAAGAACCAAGAGTAAACAAACCTTTAATTTTATTGCAAAAGCTGAAAATCTAAACGGATACAAGCAAAACTCTCACAACTACTAGGCAACCAACCCTTAGCCCTAGGGAAGGTTTAGAACATAATGGAAGATGGTGGCATAAGGGTTTTTCGACAAGAAGAAGGGTTTCTCTCTAATCTCAATTGTTCCTTCCTTCCTTCAAGTTGATTACATTTATAGGAGAGGGGACTAGGTCTAAGTCGGTTTAGGGCAGAAATCCTAGTTAGAATCTAATTACAACTCATTAAAAGAACAAATCTAACATTAAATCTTCCAAGATTCCCATTTGACTTTTTCCACCTTGACTTTGACCATGACATTTCTTTGTCTGCTGGGCCCCAATGCACTTGCAAGTGGTCTCTAAAAATCGGTCTTGATAAGCTCTTTCAGTCGCATACCACTTTGCATTTTTCTACCCTTCCTCGAGTTGCTGCCTCGGGGCACACTGTTGTCTGCCTTGGCAGAGGTGTGGACTGGTGTGCAGGAGTTTGCACAACTCCTCATTCTGGGCCTCTCTTCTTTGTTAGTTCTCGATCTGCTCTTCAGATGGTCCAATAGCTTCCTTCATCAATTTCCAGCTTCTCCCCTTCTGCCCTCTCTGTTGCCTTGGCGACATCTGCTTGGGCGGGTACCACTTTGCATATTTTCATCTGCCTTGGGGTGCTGCCGCGGCGGAATACAGTCTGCTGCCTTGGCAGAGGTCTGTTTGGGCATCAGGCTCGGCGGCAATTTTCCTACATGCACCAAAATACATACCAAAACAACATCTTTTCCACAAAATACACTAAAATATGTAATCAAGCTTAATGGTAAAGGAAATTATGAGAATATGCATGAATGCCTAATTATGCAACTAAAATATGCCTAAGTCTAACAATAATATGAGTAAAAAAGGTAAATAAAATAAGACTTTTAGACACTTAACATAAGTATTCATAGTCAAAGTTAAGTTTCGATACTTAACCACCAACTGAAAATGTTTTCAAAAAGTGTAACATTTTCAATTCTCTATTCCTTGTCTTGTAAATTTTTCAGTTGGTGCTGCATAGTAACCGTATCGTAACATCCCTTACGTTACACTCACTCACCCATGTACCTGGTTCTGCAAATAATTTTTAACATTCCTTATTACACCGATTATTGTTTTTTTCAATATAATTATCTAGTCAAAAAAGCCGGGGATACCGGGTACGTGATTTTTAAGAATAATATAGGGATGGAGATCCTCTGCTCCTTTTCGGTGCCCCTACTTGTGTCCCCATACTCAAAATTAGGTTTAGGGTATAGGGTTTAGGGTTTTAAGTTAGGGTAGGGTGTATTTTTAGGGTATATGGTGTAGTGTTTAGGATTTAGAATTTAGGGTTAGGGCTTGCAATTTAATTTTGTAGTGTTTTTTAGTGTTGGGCATAAGTAGGGGCACCGGAAAGGGGCAGAAGATTTTTATCCATAATATAGAAAACATTATTAATGAATAGAAATCTTCTGCCCTTTCGGTGCCCCTATTTATGCCCCATACTAAAAATTATATTTAGGATTTAAGGTTAGGATTAGTGGTTAGGGTTTTGAGAATTTGGGATAGAGTGTATTTTTTAGGGTGTAGGGTATAGAGTTTAGGATTTAGAATTTAGGGTTAGGGCTTGAAATTTAATTTTTTAGTGCTTTTAGTATTGAGGTAGAGGAATGGGCATCGAAAAGGGGTGGAAATCGTCTACCTCCTAATCATGTCTTCAAAATAAAATTAGGGGTTTAGAGTTTAGGCTTAGGGCTTAGGGTATATGGAATTTAGGGTAGGGTGTATTTTTTAGGGTGTAGGGTTTAGAATTTAGAATTTAGGGTTAGAGTTCCTAATTTAATTTTTAAGTATTTTTTTAACAGGAGGCATAAATAGAGGCATGGTTAGGGGGCAGAAGATTTTACTCACCGAAAAGGGGCATAGTATTTTTATCCATTAATGAATAGAAATCCACATACCTCTTTTCGGTGCCCCTATTTATGCTCCATACTAAAAATTAGCTTTAGGATTTTAAGGTTAGAGTTTAGGGATAGGGTGTATTTTTTAAGGTGTAAAGTATAAGATTTAAGATTTAAAATTTAGCGTTAGACTTGTATTTTAATTTTTTAATATTTTTAGTGTTAGAGCATAAATAGGGTAATGGAAGGCAACATAACATTTTTATCCACTATTAATTACTAAAAAAATATGGATTTTTTTCCTTTTAATTTCGTCGCATGCAAAGAACCAAAATAGTTTTAACGTGTGGTGAAGGAACTGAACGGCTCTTCTCTTACTAATCTTCTTTAAAACTCGTGTCTTTCCCTCTACCCCTTTATGTGTCTCCATTTCAGTTCTCTTTGCAAACTCCCAGTTCATTGATGAATCCCACAAAAAGAGCAACAATTTGTTAAAAAAAGAGAGGGTAGTTCAAAGAATTGAAAACCATGGAGAATGGAGCTGTGAACCATGAAATGGAAACAGCTTCAACAATCACAATCAAAGGCATACTCAGTGTGTTAATGCAAAATGTTGATGAAAACAATTGCAAGAGGTTGATTTCTCTGGGTATGGGTGACCCAACTGTTTATTCTTGCTTCCGTACATCTCATGTTGCTGGAGAAGCTGTTGTTGAAGCTCTGCAATCTGATAAGTTCAATGGCTATTCACCCACTGTTGGCCTTCCCCAAACCAGAAGGTTTCCAAATCCTAATTGCATGCTTTTTGCTTTGCTTGGTGCATGAATTTGAGAGTTTCTTCAGTTTTTTGGTGGTTTAGTTAGATTTTGATTCTAATTTTAGTGTAAATTTATTATATTTCACCAGGCTGTGCTGAATATTTTTATGCCACATTAAATTCTGATAGTTGTCTGCAATCTTATTGGTGCTTCATATTTAAGTTGACAAACTTATCAAAGATAAGTTTGGTTACTCAAAATAGTTTATTTCTCTTAGTTCCTCAAATCCTGCAATGGATGAAGTTGAGGACTTTGAAATTTCTCAGTTAATTTCATTTGAAATCTTTCAATTTGTAGGTGACTTGACCCAGAGTAGAAATCTGGGGCTTCTGAAGAATGATGCATTTAAAAGCAAAGAAAGAAAATTTCTTTAATATATTACTCGAACTCGGGTGTAAATGTCCTATATAGGCATGTTGAATCTTTTAATTATCTTATGTATTTGGAGGTTCTTGGAATATGCGTTCGAAACCAATACTACAATGAATAATGGGATCAACATGGATTGTTTCTACTCATTTTTCATGTTTTCACATTTTAACAGGGCAGTTGCAGAATATCTATCATGTGATCTTGCCTACAAACTATCATCTGATGATGTTTTCATTACATCCGGTTGCACACAAGCTATTGATGTTGCATTGGCGATGCTTGCTCGACCGGGTGCAAACATCTTGATTCCAAGGCCAGGCTTCCCAATTTATGAACTCTGTGCTACCTTTAGACATCTCGAAATTCGGTATTTTGACCTTCTCCCTGAGAAAGGCTGGGAAGTTGATCTTGATTTGGTTAAAGCACTAGCAGATCAGAATACGGTTGGTCTCGTAATTATAAACCCCGGTAATCCTTGTGGCAATGTTTACTCCTATCAACACTTGAAAAAGGTTGGTATGCATACGGAAAATGGAACTTTCTATATGACCGAATCTGTGTCACCGTCACGAGCTGAGACTCGAGCACACGGACTGTGAGATGCAGTGGTTTACTGCGAAACCGGGAGTAATTTAATTGTTTGTTTAATGTAATCAGATCGCAGAAACTGCAGAGAAGCTTAAGATCCCTGTTATTGCTGATGAAGTCTATGGACACCTTGTTTTGGGGGACAACCCATTTGTACCAATGGGAGTCTTCGGATCGATAGTTCCGGTCCTAACTCTGGGCTCGCTATCAAAGAGATGGATCGTGCCTGGATGGCGACTTGGTTGGTTTGTCATAAATGACCCCTCTGGCATGTTTAAGAATCCTAAGGTCATTTTCTTTCTCCTGGATATTAGTATTCTCAATGTTATACAATAATCAACCTGGTACTGCATCTATTGTTTCTAGTACTTGTCTATTTCAACAACAATTATGCACATGAAGTTGCCATGCATAATCTATTTCGATGATTACGATGTTATAAGAATGGTCTCGGGGCTTACGCATTTAACTTCAGTAGGTGTGCTATACATGTTTATATTCACTTTCATCCTTTGCTAACTACCTAATCCCGGATTTAAGTTAGGCAATATAACATTCGACCGGACTTTTGCTCTATGGATAATAGCTTTCTTGGGCTGAATTCTGCTTGTTTGAAAGCTAATACAATCATTGCAATGTCTTTGACACTCTTGTTTAGTGTGATATTTATTCAATCTCTTTGACACTCTTGTTTCTTATCAGATTATCGAGCGTATCAAGAAGTATTTCGATATTTTAGGAGGACCTGCAACTTTTATTCAGGTATGTATATATGGTATGGGCTTGTATATGGACTAACCAAATGTGAGCATCCTATTGTTATTCAAAGTATAGGCACTACTGGTCCTTGAAAAAGACTTACAAAACTGTTATATGGATACGAATGTTCCCGTTTCAATTCGAGTCATTATGCCATTACCATAGATATTCACTATGTCTTTTTCATGGCTTTTCAATGGGTGTCGTAGGCAGCAGTTCCCCGTATCATCGAGCAAACTGATGAGGGTTTCTTCCAGAAAACCATAAACACACTGAAGCAGACATCAGATATTTGTTGGGATTTGATAAAGGAAATCCCTTGCATTACTTGCCCCCATAAGCCTCAGGGGTCAATGGCCGTCATGGTAATGGACCATTATAATTTGCAATCTCTGTTCGATACTCGAATGTTTCGTAAGCATGTTCAAACAAATGTTGTTCATGAATTTCACAGATAAAACTAAATGTTTACTGTCTGGAAGACATCGTCGACGACATCGACTTCTGTTTAAGGCTGGCCAAAGAAGAATCTGTTATTATTCTTCCTGGTAAGAAACCAATCAAATTGGACACTTATAGTAATAGGGAACAACAACAACAAACTCGAACCGGAAAACAGACAATTGGAGTCGTATAAATTGTGGGGTGATTGCATGAAAATTTTCTGATGCAGGTACTGCAGTGGGGTTAAAGAATTGGCTTCGAATCACATTTGCTGCAGATCCACACTCTCTGAAAGAAGCATTGGGGAGGTTAAAATCTTTCTGCAAAAGGCACAGCAAGCTAATGCTTCAGCCATATTAGAGAAGTTGAAGCTATTCAAACATGGCATCAAGCCTCATACAGTATACCAGCAACCCTTAATTGCTACTGCCACTTCTTAGATGCATGTTAATTTATTGTGAACAATACTTTAAACAGATGTTAGATATGGTTTGTTTCATGGAAAGTAAAATTGTTTATAGATGTCCATCTGCAGCTATAAGTAATAAAATTGCCCGACATGTTTATAGACGATTAAGTGTTGGTCCAAGCGGTAAACAACTCGATATCGCTTAAACAGGTCTCGAAAGAATAGAAACAGCAGTGAAAAAACTTAGTGAGGATGGCGAAAAATGGGAGGAGAAGATCCATTCTGCATTTGCTTTTATGGGGAGATCATTTGATGTCATCTCAAAATCCCGGACATGACGTGTCAATATCTCATAACATCAGACCCCCTTTTCTGATTGGTGACGGATGGATGGGATTGCTTGAATTGATGCATGCATGCATGCATCTTGTTAATCATCAAATTCCAATCTTTAAAATGTTAAAATATTTTTTGTTTGTTTTCTTCTTATAGAATATCATCACCATCATCACTATTAAAATGATTTTCTTATGACAAATAAACTCATAGTTACTTTGAAAACAAATTCATATTGCTTAGACCTTAGTATTTTTTCGCGAGAATTTGGTGGGTGTAATCCATTTATTTATTTTCAATTATTGTTATTAAGAACATAAAATATTAAGGTGTTATTTATGTTTATTCTAGAACCTATAAAAAATAATTCAACTTGAATTCCCTCTTATAATATAATATGCAATTACATAGAGTAATTATTTGATATATTATCGGCATTTTTATCACCATCATAACTTGAGAGAAAACAAAAGATTTATGATGCTGATGAATCTAATAATAATCCTTTTTAATTACAAATACAATTATACATACAAATAATACATATTCAAATTATTTTTATCATGATTAACAATTATAAAGTATGATAAACAGATAATAATATATTATCAAATATGATCTACAAATAATTAAACTTAAAATCAAAATAAAAACTGAATTAAAACACAAACAAGATGTTTGTCCTTACTCTAATTTCTCAACATCAAATTTTGAATTTCTAACATTTGTTAGTTTTACATTTTAATTCAATGCTTTTGTTATATTAAAAAGGAAGGGAGGAGAACGCTAGGTAATTACAAATGTGATTGTTCGAGCTCTTTCGTTGTAAAAATTATAATTAAAAAAATTATCCATTAAAATTAAATATACAATATAAATTGATTCGAATTAATCAGTATAAAACTCTACAAAACCACGAAGATAAAAAAAAAAGAAAAAGAATGAAAGGGGAGAAGGCTAGGTGTCAAGTGCTGACAATGAAGATATGAAAATAGCTTTATCAACTTGGATGGAAATCGTTTACCCTCTTATCATGCTCTCTTTTATATCTCATTTTGGGGACGATTATCTGCCATTTCCATGAGATAAAAATCATCTGCTCCTTTATGTTGCCTCTTTTTATGTCTCAACACTAAAAAACACTAAAA